>CADEHL010001051.1:100000-719773 GCA_902827135.1 Harpagifer antarcticus | reverse complement strand
TTTTAATAAGAAAAACAAATGGTCCGTAGATACACGGACTCATATAGCCTATGTATGTATACTGTAAGGAGAATGTATGTGCGTGAGAGGACCAGTATGAATTACGGCATAGAAAATATGCAACACAAACCTACAGACTGGGGGTTGGGAGGTCACATGAGTGGGGGGGGGAGAGAGCTGTGGAATGTGACCCTTGGGAGAATTCCTCCACACATTCCGATGGCCAATTTGTTTTAAACAAAGAGTTCGCAACACAGGACAGCATAGGCAACATGGGGGGTGGGGGCTGGTGAAAGGTCTGGTCAATGTTTGTAAACACAATCCCCAGGATGTGTCCTAATCAAACCAAAAGAGAAATGCAGATATCATTCTCTCTCTCGACTCGCTGGTATCTCGAGCTGAACGCTCATTGGTGTTCATACTGCTCACAGGCTGGGCTGCTGTGTATATCTAGTGTATTCATACTGTACCCCTCCTCACTGTTTATTCATCATTCAACCATTTACACCTTACCTTTTTTCTGTCAAGAGGTTGAAAAAGATTGAGTCCTATGTTTCCAATTGGTTCCCAAATCTGAGCATTGACCAGTGGCATAAAATCAGGAGCCGGGTAAATGAGAGACTGAGGAGCCCCCGAAAAACAGATCCCGAAATAGCTCGTCCTGGTTTCCGCAGCAGATAGGCCTACAGTATGGTGTCTGTTATGGCAGTTATTTTAAATAAAATGGTGAAAACTGAACTTGAAAATTGTTTCTTTTTATTTTATTTATATTTTCGGGACGGGGAGACGTGGGGAGACGTGTGTGATTAAAAATTAATTTGCAGAAATGTAAAGTGATCTAACTAAGTTCTATTCATATTCTTGACGGGAAGAGCAGTGTAAATGGGTGGCCATATGCATTTGAAAAGCAATATAAATCACACAGTTATTATACAATAGGCCAGGGGTCGGCAACCCCTGGCACGCGTGCCAGCATTGGCAGTGGCCACTAGGAATAAGTGGAATAAGTGTGCAAAAATATTTAAATTGTATTTTCGGATCCTGAACGAGGCCGCCGCCAGAGAGCGTCTCTCCGTTACCCGCAGAAGGAAGCCATGCACGCAACGCAGCCCCGCTCTCTTTAACTCCAGGTGACTTTCTGCCGCTTTCCTCCGTGGTGCTGATCGTTTCACCACAGAGGAAAGCACTTCACTAATTGCAGTAGTAGCCTACCCATAAGGAGCTGTACAAATGCCGCAGTTTTTGCGTGGCTGTGTATTTAGTTGAAAGCCCAGTGGCGATCTGCTCATCGAAATAATATGCTACAAAGGGGCGGACTGGCAATCTGAGTGTTGATCTTTCCTGTCGGCTCCCAATATCATAACGTGTTCTGGAGAATCACAGATCGGACAATCGTCCTTATTATTATGCCGTTTAAACCAATTTTTTGTATGTGTTTGTTAAATTCGACATCATGTAAGTCGCGCTGATAGGACCACACACTGCTTCCCCGCAGCGAGGCTCCCCCGCCCTCCTGCTGATAGTTGACGAGGGAACGAGCTCCTCAACGCCCCCCACCCCCCCCCCTTGATAATTCTCGATCGTTGGCACGCTGATAACAATTTTCTTTTTAAATGGCACTTCATATCAAAAAGGTTGCCGACCCCTGCAATAGGCTATAAAAGCACCATCGATAACCATTGCCTTTATCCAATTCAAACTTTGGACGGGAAAAAAGGAAGGTGTAAATGGTTGGGCTACACTGTAGGCCTACTGTATACATACAAAGGCCATTCAAGCTAGAGTTCTTCTGGAAATGTTCACATCAGGCACCTTCAAGTTAAACAATACTACAGTAAACAATTAACACAGTAAATTATGTGGATTCAACCACATTTATTTAGTTTAAAATAAACAAAATATGATTTTGTTTGAATGATTAAATGTCATCAGGCACCTTCAAGTTAAAGAATCAGGTGCACACTTTAATGTGCCGCCACCTCCGGAGTCGGCTTGACTCGGTTTAAAGAATGCACAAATGTGTTTAATCGTTAATGTCAGATATGTACTAAGTATCCTAAATTAAACATTATTTTGTTAAATAAAAACATGGTGATGTTTAATAAATGATTACATGTCTCTTATTTAGCACAGAATATGATCCTATCCGTGACATATGGATCTTAACAAATATCCGCTATATCAGATACCTGTAGATCAGCTGTTTATTTCACATGAGTTCCAGTGTGGCAGCTTTTTAATCACGGCTCCCCTGGTGGATCCATGATCCATTGCAGCTGGTTTCATTATAATTAAATGTATTTATCAGGGGGGGCGTTTCAAGTCCTGCGGGGGATTTTCCTTTTCAGCAGGGGCCCTCCCCATGCCGATCACGGACCCACATGGGTAGGCGTCTGAAATGAAGCGCTACATCTGTATATTGTGGTATACACAGACATATGTCTTCTGACAAAAGTGTGACTTATAAGGACCAAAAAAACCCACTATGGGCTCTTACAAGGGACAATAAGGCCACTCCCACAACCCTCCAAATTGACCAAAATACAAGGGCTGTCAGTCGATTAAAATATTTAATCGTGATTAATCGCATGATTGTCCATAGTTAATCGTGATTAATCGCAAATTAATCGTACATTTTTTATCTGTTCTAAATGTATCCTTAGAGGAATATTTTTCAAGTTTTTAATACTCTTATACTCTTATCAACATATGAGTGGACAAATATTCTTTATGCTAATTTTTATTATCATTTGAACAATGACAAATATTCTCATGAATATTAAACACAACAACCTCTGAACATTACAAATATTCGCCTCAATTCAACCTGGAACCTCTCTGATACAATAATACAATACAGTGTGTGTGTGTATGTTCGATCGTTGGAGCTATGTGCAACTCAAGGCATATGCTCGAACGGGAGCTGCCTGGACGCTGTGATCATGTTGCGCGCACTATCCGTGCTGACTTTTCGTACAATGTCCCACTGTCTGGCTACCTGCATAAAGTCAAGTGCTCGGCGCAGTTGTCGGCGAAATGTCGCTCCTCTGTTTTCATTTAAACAGCTCCTTATATCTGTTAGCGCAGCTAGCTAGCATCAGATGCTAGCACCAGATGCTAACAACAACAATGCACGTAAGGTCTCTCTCTTGCTCGCTCGCGCCACACATACACACACCCTCCCTCCCGGTCCCGATGGCCAGTCGGTGCCTGCCGGTGAGCGTGGAAGTGTGGTCTGCCACAAGCGGGCGGCAGGAGCGGGGCTGTCAGCATCAGCTTGTAGATGGTATTGTAGATGGTATTTTTGCGTTAACGCGTTATTAACGCGTTAACTTGACAGCCCTAATAAATACACAACCTGACAGGACACAGCATTATGGGAGCAGTCATTTTAATTATAAAATAATGTAGTATTAACTCTTCTCAAACCAATACATTTGTTTAAACACATTAAAGTCAAACGGCTACGCAGGCAGAGACATACAGATCAACAGACAGATAATTTACAGACAGACAAACAGCTACACAGGCAGAGACATACAGATCGACAGACAGAAAGACAGCTTACAGACAGACAAACAGCTACATAGACAGAGAGACATACAGATCGACAGACAGCTTACCACAATAGTTTTTTGGGCCACAAAACAAAATGGCCAGGACAACATCCAAAATGTTACATAGCTTTCCCATTATAACGCAATTTGTATCCAACTTACCACAACATTATAACACAGGACATATCTGAATAGTATATAATTCAAACCAATGTCTCTAAAACACATTGGATACAAATAAGAGCATCAAATCCTTGGATTAACACAAAATTAAATAGGTAAATAACCCAAATCAAAGGCTTTTCTTTATTAACAGCTTTTTTAGTTCTATGGCCACAAAACAAAATGGCCAGGAATATAACCTACAGTATATGCTTTGCTTTCCCTTAACTCTGTCAACCCGTCTGTTGAACATAGGTGCTGTATAAAACGTTAAGTCATCAGGATAACCACAACATAATACAAAACAAAACTGATGGTTTCACTGTGACTGCCTCTTTCGAGCAATTCCGCGATTGCGAACAAAGTCTCTTACATTTTGTACTGTTCGTTCATCAAGCACTTTGCCTTCAACCAGCTTGCAGTGCTGCCACTCGGATTTGGTTGCCAGATTTCCTTTGGCAATATGAAGCTTAAAATGCAGCATTACTGCGGGAACCTCATCCTTGGCCCACCGTTTTTTGATTGTTCTTCTGGCATTTTCATGATCCTTTCCTGAAAGATATACAAGTAAAAAAATCAGTAGAATAAAATGTGAAATGAGGAGTGAGGGATACGGCTTAGAACGGGCGTGTCGCCTTCTGTCCTGTCAATGTTGGCAGGACATCAATTAACATGTCGAACTCGGACTTCATTTTAAGGACATTTCGCCCAGGGGTGTATAGCTATATTTGTTTAAGCACCGGATTGGTAAAACAGGAGAGTGTGTGCACCAGTCTGCCTTGATCTATGAATTCATATCCGTGATACTCACAGTATCTGCTGCCCACAGCTGTTTTATAGAAGGAAAACCTCCTTCACTTCATGAAATCTTTGCAGCACCAGGAGGCAGCGGGAGGGTTAACTCAGCCTCTGAGAAGAGGAGCACACCGCGCAGTGCCTTTCACGCACCGCCTTCATTGTGTTTACCTTCAGAATCATAAGGCTAAAGAGCGACCACAGGCTGATGTGTTTTAAACACACACACACACGCGATTTAAACTCAGACTTTTGTTCCTCCATGTTTCGTTGTTATTGTTTCACTGAGCGGACCCGCGATTATTTTTCAAACGCGATTTGTTTTGGTCCATCTGCGGTGGTAATAGGTTTTGTGCGCTGTGATGATTCGGTTGTACCTTTAGTATTAATATTAAATGTTGTGAGGAAATCTTTCCACCAATAATTCCAATAAGTAATCCAAAATGTATTCACTTCAGGTTTACGAAAGTAACTGTAATCAGATTACTCGTTTTTCAAATGTAACGTGAACTGAATACAGTTACTTGATTTTTGTATTCTGATTACGTAACGCCGATACATGTATTCCGTTACAACCCAACCCTGTTGACAGTGCATGCAATGGATGCATTTTCCTGCCGGTGCTTCATCCTTTGGTCTTCTCTTTACTTTTAGTGTCCCTGTTCCACTCTTTTTAAAATGTCCTTTATCCCTCATTTTTTCTATTAATATCTTGCGCTCTTTCGAGTGTTCGGGAAGGGAAAATGCATGTATAATTTCAGCATGTGTTTTGTGCATTCTCAAATGGCGGGACATTTTGCTTTGTGGTTTTCCACAAATAAAACAGTAATTTTAAGTGCTCATTGTCAGATGTTGTTTGGGAAGCTCAGCTTTAGCCTTTGGCTCTTTCTTGTACGAGTCTGTGTTAGAAATTGATGGACCAGATCAGGGGCGGCGCCAGGGGGTAGCTTGGAGTTGCTATAGCAACACCAACAATTGGCCTAGCACGGCTTAGCAACCACATTGTTTGTTATAAAAATGTATCTATATATTTATACTAGGGCTGTCAAACGATTACAATTTTTAATCAGATTAATCACAGCTTAAAAATGTATTAATCATGATTAATCACCATTCGAACTATGTCCAAAATATGCCATTTCTTTATGTATATTGTTGTGGGAATGGAAAGATAAATGAAAGAAGGCGGATATATCCATTTAACATACAGTATCTATGTTTATTATAACATTTTTCTGCGTGTCAAAATGAAAGACAGCCCACACACCTATCAATCATCAAACCGTGGGGTCTTAATTCATTACGTGTTGATTTCTATCAACGGGGGAGTACTTCAGGAAAGTCGACAGGGGGGCGCTAACTCACAGGAGGCTTCTGGTGAGCATAGTGGAGTTTATTGGTTTCTGGTAGCGCCGAACTGCGACTCCGGTTCATCACATACTTAGCATAACAACATAGCCCCCAGTTCCTTTCTATGCTGATGGAAAGGCAACAACTTCAATGTCACAGTGCCACCTAGGGGACTGGTGAACTAACATGCAATGATATGACCTTACAACATCCCCTTCCCCTCAAGCAGGTTATATACATCCAACAGGAACATTGTAACACTGTAACATTTTTTTATTTTTTGTGTTAAACCTAACAGGTGACTCACAACAGTATTATCTATTCCCTTCTTAGCTCAGCTGGAAGTCTTTCAGGTAACTGGGTAATTTAGTCTCTCTTTTTGACTGTCTCTTCCCTGGACTTGTATTTTCCACAGTTCCATGGACCCTCTCTGCTGCTTGCTGCTGCAGCTTCTGTAGCTGCTGGCTCTTCCAACTCGTCCCCACTGAGCACCACATTCTCAACGTCCTGCCATGTCTCTCCTTTTTCGGCTGCCTGACTTAGCTGAGTCGAGTCAGTCTGTTGTCTTTCATGGTCTTTTTGGTCTTTGTTGGTGAGCATGAATCTGTTCCACATGTCTCCTGACTACTCTCCCATCACCCAGCATCACTTTATATGACACTGACTCTATGATTCCTGGAATCCACTTGGGTCCAAGACTGAAGTTTCTCGTCAGCACTGAGTCTCCTATTTTGAACCAGCGCCCCTTTGCCTTTTGTCACGATCTCTTATTTGTCTTTCCTGTTTTTCTTTCACCTTCATGCACAGATCTGGATGAATTGAATCCAAACAGCAACGTAGCTTCCTCCCGAGAAGCAGCTCTGCTGGTGACAGACCTATTGTAGTCTGAGGAGTCACACGATAATTAAATAACACTCTGGCTACCTTGGCTGTCAGTGTGCCTTCTGGACATTTTTTCATCATCCTTTTAAATGTCTGTACCCCTCTCTCTGCTAACCCGTTACTGGAGGCGTGATAGGGGGCCGAGGTCACATGACGGATACCATTTATTTTCAGAAAATCTTCGAACTCTGTGCTGATGAAACAGGTGCCATTATCAGACACCAACAATTCAGGCAGTCCATGGTTACTGAAACTGGTATACAGGCACTCAATTGTAGTGGCTGAAGTGGCAGAATTGACTGGAACCACATCCATCCATTTTGAGTGTGCATCGATGAGCACAAAAAACATCTTTCCCCATGAATGGCCCAGCATAATCCACATGAATACGACTCCAGGGCTTATCAGGCCAATCCCAGGGGTGTAACGGAGCTGGTGCCGGAACATTTCGGTGCTCTTGACATGTTATACAGGACTTCACAGTATCCTCTACATCAGGGGTCGGCAACCCCTGGCACGCGTGCCAGCATTGGCACGCGGCACCGTAACCAGTGGCACGCTAGGAATAAGTGGAATAAGTGTGCAAAAATATTTAAATTGTATTTCGGATCCTGAACGAGGCCGCCGCCAGAGCGCGTCTCCCCGTTACCCGCAGAAGGAAGCCATGCACGCAGCGCAGCCCCGCTCTCTTTAACTCCAGGTGACTTTCTGCCGCTTTCCTCCGTGGTGCTGATCGTTTCACCATAGAGAGGAAAGCACTTCACTAACTGCAGTAGCCTACCCATAAGGAGCTGTACAAATGCCGCAGTTTCTGCGTGGCTGTGTCTTTAGTTGAAAGCCCAGTGGCGATCTGATCATCTCTCATTGAAATAATATGCTACAAAGGAGCGGACTGGCCATCTGTGTGTTGAACTTTCCTGTCGGCTCCCAGACCGTAGTCGAGGAGTACAGACCTCTGTTTTTCTTTCCTCGTTTCACTTCCAGAAACATACACACGTTCTCTCACTGTCGCTCTACCATCCACAAACACGTATGCACAAGCCACACCCCTCTCTCTCTCTCTCAAAGGGACAGCGATCTCATCTCACTCTGCGTGACCCTAATATCATAACATGTGTGCTCTGGAGAATCACAGAACGGACAATCGTCCTTATTATTATGCTGTTTAAACCAATTATTTAAATGTGTTTGTTAAATTCGACATCATGTAAGTTGTACTGACAGGTCCACACACTGCTTCCCCGCAGAGAGGCTCCCCCGCCCTCCTGCTGATAGTTGACAAGCGTCAAGCTCCTCACCCCCCCCCCCCCCCCACTTGATAATTCTCGATCGTTGGCACGCTGATAACAATTTTTTTTGAAAATGGCACTTCATATGAAAAAGGTTGCCGACCCCTGCTCTACATCCTTGTCGAGCTTTGGCGACCATACATAGCTCCTAGCCAGTGCTTTCATCCTGGACACTCCTGGATGGCATTGATGAAGCTGTCTCAAAACACTTTCTTGGCCTGGCTTTGGCACAATAACTCTTGCGCCCCACAACACACCCCATTTTGGATACTGAGTTCATGTTTCCTCACTGCATAAGGGCCAAACTCAATCTCTTTTAATTCTGATGACCAGCCTCTGTTTACCAATTCCCGCACCCGTGAGAGTACTGGATCCTTGTCTGTCCATACTTTCACTTGGTCAGCAGTCACAAGTGTGATGTCAGAACTCTCCAGCATGAGAACCCTCTCTTCCGGCCTCCCCAGGTCAGGTTTCTCTGGTAGGGGCAGGCGGCTCAGTGCGTCTGCATTGTTGTGGTACTTCCCTTCTTTGTACACTATGGTGTATTCATAGGCTCTCAAGGTCACGGCCCAACGTTGGATCCTCGGTGATGCCATTTGGGGTACTGCTCGCATCTCACTGAAAAGTGACAACAGGGACTTGTGATCCGTCACTATAGTAAACTTCCGTCCATAGATGTACTTGTGGAACCGTTTTATTCCAAAAATCACTGCCAGTCCTTCCTTGTCAAGTTGTGAGTAGTTTTTTTCTGCAGCATTTAATGTCCGTGATGTAAATCCAATGGGTCTTTCAGTTCCATCTGGCATGCGATGTGAGAGCACAACACCTAATCCATATGGTGATGCGTCACATGATAGCACAATGTCCTTCTCTGGGTCATAATGCACCAACACTTCAGCTGACTGCATCATGTCTTTTCACTTTTCAAACGCTGTCTGTTGTGCATCTTCCCACTGCCACTTTGTGTCTTTTTTTAGCAGTGTGTGCACTGGAGCAAGGATGGTTGACAGACTGGGCAGGAACTTGTTATAATAGTTTAGCAGTCCTAGATATGCTTTGAGCTCTGTCACATTTGAAGGTGTGGGTGCATCCTTGACTGCTTCCACCTTCTCATGCACAGGGTGCAGTCCTGTGGCATCCACCTTATGACCCAGAAATATCACTTCCTCACTCATGAATGAACACTTGGTTCTTTTGAGCCTGAGACCGGCCTCCTGTAGCCGTTTCAACACAAGGACAAAAGTCTGCAGATGCTCTTTGTCGTCTTTCCCTGTCAGCAGGATGTCATCCAAGAATATTGCCACTCTAGGGATGCCCTGTAGCAGTCCCTCCATGGTCCGTTGAAAAATAGCTGGGCTAGATGATACTCCGAAAGGTAACACTTTGTACGTGAACAAGCCCTTGTGTGTATTTATGGTCACATATGTTTTTGCTTCTTCATCCAAAGGGATTTGGTGATATGCATGACTGAGATCTAGCTTTGTGAACTTCTGTCCACCTGGTTGGCAAACAAATCCTCAATTCTGGGAATTGGATACTGCTCCAGTTTTGATACTCGATTTACAGTCAGTTTGTAATCACCGCACAACCTTATTGAGTCATCTGGTTTTAACACCGGTACCACAGGCGCTGCCCACTCTGCATATTTTACCGGTTCAATTATCTCCTGGGCTAGGAGACGGTCCAGTTCGGCCTCAACCCTTCCTCTCATTGCATACGGGACCGGTCTAGCTTTAAAAAACCTGGGGGTTGCTTCCTTGTCCACATAGTTTAGCTGGGGGCCCTTTAAATTGACCTAGTTTCTCTTTGAAAACCTCCTCATATTCCCCAAGTACCTCCTCCAATGTCTCTTCCCTGACATGGTGAATCTGGCTTTCCGGTCTCCACTGCAAACCTAGCTTCTTAATCCAGTTCCTGCCAACTAGACTAGGGCCCGTCCCTGGCACAACTACCACCGGTAGGTTTTTTACTGACTGTTTGTGCTGCACTTTTACCATAGCTGCTCCCAAAACATTTACCCTATGTCCTGTGTATGTTCTGAGTCTCACTCTGCAGGGTTGTAGGGCTGGTACCTCTCCCCTCCATAAGGGTTTGTACACTGAGTGGTTCACCACTGTTACCCCACATCCTGAGTCTACTTCAAACTGTGTTTCAGTTTCGTTAATAGTCAGTGTTTCTAGAAATGGCTCCTCTGCCGGTATGTCTATTTCCTCCACTTTGTACAAAGTGAACATGATCTCATCTGTGTCTGTCATCTTTTTCACCCTCCCCCTGGCTGACATAGTTTGCTCCATGAGTTTTCACATGCTTATATCTCTGATATACTCCACCCCCTTTTGCTTGTGAAGCACTAACTGAGCCTTTTGACCTACACACTTTCTGAATATGGCCTATCTTTCCACACTTGTGACAGTTTTTTTTAATAAACCTACAGTCCCCAGCTATGTGCTGCTCACTGCCACACCTGTAACAAGCCTTATGCTGGTGCTGCTGCTCACTGGGGCTCTGCCTTGCCGTCATCTTGTGCACTGCCTCAGGTGCTCTCATGTGCGAGGGTACTGACTCCAATAGCCTGGGCCAGCTTCAGTGCCCTGTCGAAGGTCAAATCCGGCTCTGACAACAATCGCCGTTGTATGCGATCCTCCCCAATCCCACAGACCAGCCTGTCACGCAGCATTTCTGTTAACTTGTCTCCATAGTTACAATCTTGTGCTAATTTCCTTAGCACAGCAACGTACTCCATAACTGTTTCTCCCAGCTTCCTATTTCTTGAGTTAAATTTGTAGCGCTTTACAATTTCACTGGGTTTGGGGTTGAAATGGTCTTTCAGCAGCTGAACAAGCTCATCAAACGTCTTATCTCCTGGCCTCGCCAGGCTGATAAGGTTCCTCATAAGGCTGTAAGTCTGACTGCCAACTGAACTGAGCAAAATAGCTTTCTGCCGACCTGCATCTTCGATCTCATTAGCTTCAAAGAAATATTGGAGAACCTCACAATATTCCTCCCACGTCTGGGATTGACTATCAAAAGGAGCGGTGTTTCCTACCATTGCCGCCGCCATCTTCTACACCACTGTCCGGTGTTTGGTGTCGTTAACGTAGCCACTCAACAGTCTCGCTCATTTGTGGGCATTTCCACCAGGCATCTGCTGTACTTTTATCCTCATCGCCATTATGTAGTAACTCACAGGAGGCTTCTGGTGAGCATAGTGGAGTTTATTGGTTTCTGGTAGCGCCGAACTGCGACTCCGGTTCATCACATGCTTAGCATAACAACATAGCCCCCAGTTCCTCTTCTATGCTTATGGAAAGGCAACAACTTCAATGTCACAGTGCCACCTAGTGGACTGGTGAACTAAGATGCGATGATATGACCTTACAACAATTACATATTACTTATCTCTTTTGAAAGTAATAAGTACATTACAATATTACTGTCTCTGAAATGTAATAAGTTACACTACTTTAGTTACTTTTGAGATACTTTCACCAAAATAACCGCAAAAGAATGGCTAGGTATTTTAAATGCTAAAATGTAGTTTAGTGCAGCTCATTATACATCCAGTGAAGGGCAATGTGGTATAGCATAACAACTGTGTAGACCCTTTATGCTACTAACAACTTGTATTACACGGCTTAGTTGAATACTCGATTCTGATTGTAACTTCTTAACATGTGACACGTTGTTAATACAGTACAGACCACTGTCAAGGACTATAATGAAGGTTGCTAAGGAGGATCAAGAAAGAGAAAGGAAAGAGGTTAAAAGATGGAGCGCTGGACGTCAGATAAATCACCAGAAGAAGGCAGAGAGGAAGTAAACAATAACAGGACACGGAATGGGCTCTGTAGTTTGTTTAGTATATGGCCATTTACAGGCCCGGTTCCAGAACAAAATGACTCAGGGTGCATCTGAGATTACAGGGGGTGCAGCAGTAGCAGGTTTACATGAGCAATAGTGGCCGGCAACAGCAATGAAAAATAGCATTCATGGTCCCCAATGAACAGATTATGGCATTTGTTATGTTTTGAAACCAAGCAAGTGAGAACATTTCAAGTGAGTTAAAAGTGCAATCCTGAAATATTTCATATAGTCCAAAGTGGACTATGGCAAAGAAAAGCACAAAAGCTTCAAAGCTGTACTGATAAAACAAATGAGAACATATTGTAAATCAAGGCACATGTTATTTAAACCAGCTCATGGTTTGAAATGGCAAACATTGAAAAGCAAAAGTATTATTAAAACCATGTACTATATCATCACCTTGGTCCCATCTATACTCTGGGAAGAGAATATTTACTGTGCTTGAAAACTGGCGGGGGGGAGCAAAACCACACACACTGACACACACACCACACACACACACACACACACACCCACACACACACACACACACACACACACACACACACACACAGTGGCATAACAATGGACTCCAGTGAACACTATTACGGGCAATATAGAGCACGCACAAGAGCGCAAGCACACACACACCAGTCAGGGGTGGGACACAAATTCAGCCCGGGAAGTTCAGACGCACCGGCCGCCACACCGGCCCGCCGCCCACACATGCGGACCACCTTTGTAGCATACAGATAAATGATACATCTAAGTAGTTATAACATGCCGCTTTCGTCTCATTAGTATGCATAAAAAAGTGACTGATGACACGCCCCCAATTATGCAAATGAGCTAAGTCCCGCCCCCATTGGTCGAGATCCTTTGATCTGAGCTAGGTCCCGCCTCCCATTGTTCGAGACCCTTTGATGTGAGGGGTGAGGTGTTATAACGGGTAGGTGTGAAAAGCCCCCCTGTGGAGTGCCTTTGTTGTCTAATTCTTTGATGTGTTTGATTAAGGTAGTCTCTTTGAAGTTATGCTGTCTGGTCCCTGTCCCCTCAGGGTTATCTAATCTAATTAGCCTTTGATGTTTTGCCCTTTGATGTGGTGTGTTATAAGCCTTTGATGTTAATCTAGGTGTCTCTATGAGTGAGACGGTCCAGCCCCCCGCCCCCTCCCAGTCCAGGCCTCTCCCCCCTTTCTCCACCCCCTTCCTCTGGCTATGAGGCTGGCAGATTGTGGGGGGTGGAATTAGATGAAAATAGAAATATGCTCAAAACTAAATAAAAGACAGTAATTTCCACTTACCAAGTCACCTTTCAAAAAGAAAAAATGACCAAGAGATGCCTGTGACAACTTACCGCCATCCATTCGGAGAGCCAGTCAAGAAATGAATGCCGCAGCTGCGCGGGGGTCAGACGCCTACAGCCAGAGATCTGTGCACAAACTTATCTCGTATGCCCTCTTTTGGTCATGCACGTTCATGTGTACTGGAGGAGGGGCTCTGTGAGGAAGTGGCAGATTTTTCCCGGTTGTGTATTTTCTAATTCTAGCTCACTCAAGCTGGTTTCTCCAAAATGACCTCCCCCTACCTTTAAGAACAATTAACACACACACACACACACACACACACACACACACACACACACACACACACACCACACACACACGTTGGAGTTGGAGTTGGCCTTTGATGTGAGGGTTTGAGATAAGCCTGGGATGTTAATCTATATGTTGATTAAGACACTCTCTGTGAGGTGAGAAGCGAGGGGATGGAGTTAGTTTTAAAAAAAGACGCTCAACTAAATAAAACAGCCATTAAGACACCTAAAAACGTTATTGTCCTCTCTAGATTTGATTCAGGGTTTGTTTTAAATGACGTGTGCTTGCTAAGGATGTTTCTTCTCAAGTTTTTTGTGAAACTGTTAACTAAAAGGAAGTATCTGTTTGCAAAGAGGGTATTCATATTAATTAAAAAAAGATCTTATTTAGGTTTTAATAGTGATAACTATGTTTCACTCTGTGGGGGGCAAAAGACACATCGTTAAGCACCTGGAAAAAGGACTCTTTAAAGCCGAGACATGGCGACCAGCATACCTGATTATCAGCAGGAGAGGACTCTTTTAAGTAATACATTATAGGGTTAAAATAAGATATATATGTGGTGGAATTAGTTTAAAACAGCCACCTTACACTTTTTAGTTGTCCTCTCTAAATTAGATGTAAGGGTTTTTAAATGATTAGTGTTAATTAAGGGCTATTGTTATTTTGGTTTATAAGGGGATAGGAGTTCAATTTTTAAAAATTGCACAGGATCATTCTAACAAGAGTGAGAGGGCTAATGAGCCAGCACCATACCTCCTCTATGCATTTTCTTGACCTGTATCTGATCTTGAAAAAACTCTGGTAAGTACTTTTTTTTAATTTTATTTTATAATATCATGTAATTATTAAATGTTGTTTTTTTTGGTAGGGGTTAAACTAGTATATTATGTGGATAGTATATTATTAGATACTTAAAAATGTTATGTTTTTTCTGTTTACAGTAGAGACCCTGTGTGCTGAAATCTACTCAAACAGAGTACTTCATGGTAGTGGTCAGCTTTTAAACACAAAAGTGTATCTTTCGGTAACTTATTGAGAGAATTAAGCATAAATCTGTCAAATGTTCAAAACAGCCTTGTTTTTCACTGAAATAGCGTCAAAATCACAAACTGGCTGAAACTATACAGTGAATTAGAGAAATTACAGCACAGAGTTTTCTACTACGACACAGATAGTATAATCTATGTGACAAGACAGGGGCAGTCTCCAGTACTTTCATGGTAGTGGTCTGCTTTTGAAAAGAAAAGTGTATCTTTCTGTAACATTTTTGAGAGAATTAAGCATAAATCTGTCAAATGTTCAAAACAGCCTTTAATGAAACAGCCTCAAAATCACAAACTGCCATTAAGAGTCAGATGCTTGACGAAATCTACTCAAACAGAGTACTTCATGGTAGTGGTCAGCTTTTAAACACAAAAGTGTATCTTTCGGTAACTTTCTCAGAGAATTAAGCATAAATCTGTCAAATGTTCAAAACAGCCTTGTTTCACTGAAATAACCTCAAAATCACAATCTGGCTGAAACTGTACAGTGAATTGGAGAAATTAAAGCACAGAGTTTTCTACTACGACACAGATAGTATAATCTATGTGGCAAGACAGGGGCAGTCTCCAGTACTTTCATGGTCGTGGTCAGCTTTTTTAAAAAGAAAAGTGTATCTTTCAGTAACCTTTTGAGAGAATTAAACATAAATCTGTCAAATGTTCAAAACCGCCTTCAATGAAATAGCCTCAAAATCACAAACTGCCATTAAGAGTCAGATGCTTGA
The DNA here is from genome assembly GCA_902827135.1 of Harpagifer antarcticus. Classification (NCBI taxonomy): domain Eukaryota; kingdom Metazoa; phylum Chordata; class Actinopteri; order Perciformes; family Harpagiferidae; genus Harpagifer; species Harpagifer antarcticus. The sequence continues at coordinate 704,527 of CADEHL010001051.1, read as the reverse complement.
CGAAATGTCCTGACACAGAGTACTTTCATGGTAGTGGTCAGCTTTTAAACACAAAAGTGTATCTTTCGGTAACTTTCTGAGAGAATTAAGCATAAATCTGTCAAATGTTCAAAACTGCCTTGTTTCACTGAAATAGACTCAAAATCCCAACTGCCATTAAGAGTCAGAATCTTAACGAAATCTACTCAAACAGAGTACTTTCTACAGATGACTCCTCCCACTCAACGCAATAAGTCCCACCCCACTCAGCAAATCATATAAAACTAAGGACCCCACTAACACGACCGTTGAAAACTAGCCATGGATCTGAGAAAAACCAAGTCTGATGTAGCCTCCCCTTATTATCACCAGGATAACGGATATGGGCTTAATGACTGGATGTTACAAAGTAGGGGAGAGGATGTTCCCGAAGAAGAGCTCTCCTCTATATCATATCCATGTAAGGTCTTAGGACAAAAGAGGACTATGATAACATGACATATGAAGAATATCTTTCTTTAAAAGAGGGTATTATAGATAACCTTTATAGAAACCAGTATATCTCATAGCACTCGCCAAGATCGCAAATGACAATTAGCAGAAAAGAAAAAGTAAAGAAAAAAGAAGAAAAAGAAAAAGCAAAATGAAAAGGAGAAGAAAATTGAAAAGCAGACGCAGAATGCGAATGAAAAGAAAAGGGGTAAAAGGACGGAAAACGAAAAAGACAAAAAGAAGGAAGGTGAAAAGAAAAAGGACCAAAGTGAAGAAATGTCAACTAGAGGATGGTGTTGTAGAGCCATTACCGGATCATAATAATCTTATAGATCATCTACCGCTAACCAACTGCTGCAAATGTTTGAGCAAATACCAAAAGCAATGGCAGAGCTTTGCTTCAATATATGAGAGAAAACGCGCGATACTGTGGAATTGCCCTAATTGGCGACAGTGCCAGAACATGTATTAAAAGACGGTTGGAGGATCTCTATTCTAGTATCGGTTGTCATTACATCGAAGGATACGCCAAAACGTGTGACGACATAGACAAAGCTTTTGAAGACAATTATATGGTACCTGCCCTTACAGCTAACAAATCCTACCGCCAGGTATTCAACAGACCACAAGAAGCACAAGAAGCCCCGAAAAGGATTACAGTCAGAGCTAATAATGGTGAAACCGAAGAAGAAGCAAAGCAGATTATAATCGTTGGCGTGGTGAAAGGATAGAGAATTTGCATGTGATGTTAATGCATTTATCTGATATAAGAATGCATTCGTATACTTTCCAAGAGACTCCTAAACATCTACTTGGGCAGTGTGAATTGAACGATAAACCGATCACTGTAAATGAAACGCGGAGAGAAGCAGCAGTGCAAATCGTTAAGTCTATTTCCTTGTATGCACTACGACATTAACTTGGTAAAATGTGTGTTTTTATGAAATGTGTTGAATGATGTGTTTCAATTAAACAACCATAACAAAATGAAAATGTGTTTTTATTTTTGCTTTCATATACAGTAATAGTATTGTAAACGAAACATTTAAAAGTGTATCATGTGCTCGCATTGTACGCTCTGTTTTTGACACAAAGATGCATTGCATCTAAAAACAGAGCGTACAATGCGCGACCATGATACACTTTAAATCTATTTGCACATCTATTGCACGTCTGTCCGTCCTGGGAAAAGGGATCCCTCCTCTGTTGCTCTCCCTGAGTTTTCTCCATTTTTTCCCCTTAAACTGTGGGTTTTTCTATGGAAGTTTTTCCTTGTACGATGTGAGGGTCTAAGGATAGAGGGTGGTCGTTTTTCTCATACTGATATTCTGAACAATCTGTGCTGTTGTATTTGCTGTAAAGTGTCTCTACTTAGGCTATTTTTATTATATGTACACAGCACTTTGGCTTGACCAAAAATCGTTTATAAATATGCTATATAAATAAAACTTGATTTGATTTGATCATGCGTGAGAACTTGATCACTGAGTCTGCATCCTCGTTATATGCCCTGTATAATTCAATCAATATTTAGAAACATGTCAACATTCATCAAACAGTAATCTTATAGACATGAGCAGGTTAATTCTAAACTGTCAATCAATGGTCAAGATTGAACATCCGAGTTGGGGGCGGCAGGTTTCTTTCAGTCCCTAAATGAAAATGTAATTGTGAATGAAACTTTTCATTGGGACAGCTGTTTCCCACATTCCCTGAAATGTGTTAGCTTAAAATGTCATTTCCTCATAGTACTACTACTGCAGTTTATTAACACCTAATCTATATTAAAATGTCTAATAGATCTTTTTCAGAAACTTATGTATAATTATTTTCTTGAGTCAAAACATTATTAGGATCTGTAAAGCTCTGCCATGTATTTCATAACAAAGAAAAACGTTTACCTCTATAACAGTGCGTGGAACCTTGGGTGTCCGAACATGTAACAATCACTCCTTCCTTTATCAAGGATTTAAAAACAGAAGTAATTTCATCAATGGTTTGTCGTTGAATTTAGGAATGATCACTTATGGTAGGTATGTTTTTACTCTTTAACATCTCTAAATATCAGTTAATTACTAATTATATGGATGTCCATTAGGAGGTGGTGACGCTTTGGTCTTTTAAACTCATAATCTGGTGCCGTGCACTCCCTGTTTAAGCTGCAAGTAAGATTTTAAAAAACCACTGCAGGTGGGTCGAGTGACCTCCTTTTCCCTATTGGTCGTCAACAATAGCACCATTACAATGGGTGATTGAAGGCCCCACATATTTCCAATGAAATTGCTTTTTCAAAATGAAATGTGCTGTTTTTATTTTTATTTTTAAAACTCTACATTTTGGATGACAAACTACAGTTATTTCCCATAAAAAGTTCCTCCTGTAGTAATATATGCCACAATGGTGAAACCAATACCTCAGATTGAAATACTATTATCCGGCTTAGAATTAGCTTTCCCTTCAACATGACCTATATAAATAAATATTTGTCTGATTTTATTAAATCACTAAAACTCTCCCTTTAAACTGTAGAGTAATACTGTAACAAATGAAATCTCTACCAAATTCACACATGAATAAAACTCTAAAAGAATAATTTGTCCACATGATGAAAAGATTGAAGAATCTGTTCTACTCTGTACTCTTGACTCCAAAACACCCACTGCGTAAAGTGTAGTGAATATTTATTCCATCATGTGTCTCCCCCTTTATCCCACAGTACCCTCAGGGTTTTAGGATTATTTCCTCATTTACTTTAATAGTTTCCTCTTTACTGCTATTTTAATTACCAATTGATTAATTCATGGGTAATACAACTTTTTATCTTCACTTATTATCAAGTCATTCAATTTCTTTCAATTGGTTCTCTTTATATTTGAATAAGTGTGTTTGTGCAAACTCCACTCATTCCGGTTCGCTTCCCCTCTCCTCTGGTTTATCTCGAGCCGTGATGCCGGCCTCCTCACATTCTGCTCGACCAACTCCTCTGACTCCTCCCCCTTTGTCCATCAGCTCTTGAATCCATGTCGCTGTAACTCTTTGAGGCAGCTATCGGCCAGGTTACATCTGCAGACCCCCATCATGCCACTGTTCTTGTACTGCTTTGCATTTTCAATCTCCTCCTTTAACAGTCCTCTCGCTGCTTTATGGAGCTTTGGTTCTGGCTTCCACAGGTGAGATTGTTCTGGATGCAGTTTTTGTTGTTGGTTTCAGCTCTGGTTCTCTGTCTGGTCTATTGAGAAGGAGCAGTCTCCTGCTTGGGATAGGTCTTTGTTTGCTCAGGCGGATCGGGGTCTTAGCCGTCTGACAGGCAAGAGAGAGGAGAGTCCAGGTCTCGGGACGCATTAGCTATAGAAATTCTAGCACACTGAGGTTAAATAAATCCCACCCTTTCCACTCTGTCTTTTTCTAATCATACTATCTGTCTTGGTTGTTAAATGCCAAAATGAATGTCTCCTAATGATATTACAGTAGTCCTTAAAAAATTATTTCAACCATTTGTAACATATTTACTCAAAACAACTCTCTCAGTAAACCATTTTCTCCTATAAAATCAAATACTCACATATTTCAAGCTCCATATATTTCACACAAGAAGAAATCCCCAACATATTCTCCAATATTTTAAATCTCACTGTTACTTAGAACAACAGTAAAATCAACATAGAGCATACTAACCAGTGGCGAGCCGTGACTTTTATACCTAGGCCCTCTTCCGGGTTTTAGGACACGTCACTGCACCACTTGCATAGACTTCACAGCGGGCGGAACTTGTCATAAGTCCGCGAAAATAAAGCCACCCATTAGAGGGAAGATATGATTGGTCAATTGTAGTGTCATTTGACATTACTCTCTCGTTGAGTTACTATAGCTGGCCCTCTGTGAATGTAGAGAGGGACCAACAAGCTCTCTCGTCTCACAGTACTCGCAGAGACGGCATTTAAACCCTTCACATTCCAACAGAAAACTGAACAGGCAGATTTGAAGGATTTATTTCTTTGGAAATATTATTTTAAATACAATTAAATCAAGTTATGTTGGTAAAACTAATGAAAAATTTAACAACAAAAAAAATATAAAAAAAAGATTTATTTTTTTAATGTTTTAAAATATTATTTTTTAGAATATCTTAGGCCCTCACAGAGGGCCTATAGGGCCCTGACGGCTCTCCACTGATACTAACAGATCACAACAATGCACATTGACTCACATTGAGTAGGCCTATGTTTTCTTCTATTATAATTGTTAATCAATTGTGAACTTTCTTAATATTAATTGTAAATGCAACGTATGTTCTCTTTCGAACAAAGATAGGATAGTTGCAGCTGAAACTGGTTAATAGCAATTTTCTGTTAACCTAGTGGTTCTTATATCTAGTAATACGTATATTTATATTTTATTTCATGTTAACAAATTATCCTCTTTCTATGTCTTATACTAGGTGGAAAAATCCACTATTATATCTATTTCTAATAAAACCTCAACCTCAATGTACTTCACACACTCAGCAAACCTCTTTTTACTTTCCCTTACCGTTGCTGTATGTAATTAAGTTCCTTTGAAATATAAGTAAGTACAATTCTTAGTTAAATGACAAATACATGATATTCGCAATGCAATGGTAACAATCAGTTCTCAAAGACTATGTTCAGCAACAAATCATTGTTTCCTATTTATTTCAATATATCTACTACTTCAAATCCCACCTTGATCTATTAATTTTCAATGCATTCACTCCAACTTTAGGTCACTCATTGATCTTTCACTCCTTGTTTAAATTCAACGCTCAGCAGCCTTCTTCCAGGCATTAGAGAAAAAGAACAAGCTGTCACACTCCGGGCTGCTGCTCGGCAATTAGAGCAGAATGGGGAGAAGGGGGGGAGATACTTTCACAGACAAAGAAAGACACACCCCCGGCTGGAGCGCTCAGCCTTTTTAGGAGAAGGGGCTTTCTTGAACAAGTATCAACAACAAACTATGGTATCCTTCCATTATGACTTCGTATTTCTTTATCTGACTAAGGTTGATTTATGTTCACTAATTCTATTATATATATTCACAGCTAGTTATATTCCCCGTACAGTCTATCCGGCCTTTATAGTGCGATGTATATTTCGTTTATCGTCACCTTTAGCCTTTAGACATTTAACCCCAACAGAACAAGAGATAGTGAGATCCGATCATTTCAAATGGCTTTTGAAATTTGCGTTTCTCCTCTTGGAATAACATATAACACAACCGTAACTCCTATGAGACTGGGAAGTGTTATTCAGTTTAGTCATGGATGAGACTCAATACTACCACTTGACTTCCCCAGCAAGTATACCCTGTGGGGACTCGATACCTCCACTAGGCGCAGGGACTCTTATACCCTTCCAGCCGTAGAGACCTCTATACCCTACGCTGAAATACTTCGCTGCTTCACTTTTATATTATATAACTTTCCTAATATATGTATTGTCAGTGGCGAGCCGTGACCTTTATACCTAGGCCCTCTGACCCCTTCCCTCGAAAGAAAAGAAGAGATATTACGTCACAGCGTATACTTCAGCGGAATATAAAACAGCGGCCCGGGGTGCAAAACACATCAATGACAGCGACCATCTACCACACAAAACAACACCATTTATATAAACACCTATCATGACAGGGCACTCACAGCCAAGTAACAATTACAAATGAATTAAGTCAGCACGGCGGCCCACATTGAAAATGACTTAGGCCTACCTTTGATGATCAAATCACTTAAACACAAAGTCCATCCTCCTGTCCTTTTGGATGAAGCACTTGCGGGTCATTCAGCTGATTCTTTGCCACTCCAGTTTATCATTGTAGGCTAACTCAATCTTGAAAATGACTCGTTAATAATTTCGCAACGATGTCATCACTATCACTGACATGAGCCATCATGAACGAATTTATGCTAATCGTAAATAATAAAAGTAGGGTAGACATGTGGATATTATCCGGCTGAACAAAACGTGCATTTATCTAACAGGTTCGTTTTCTGTCGAGGGAATCCAAGCGAAGCTTACTTCTGGGTTTTAGGACTCGTCACTTGCACCACTTGCATAGACCTCACAGCGGGCGGAACTTGTCATAAAGTCCGCGAAAATAAAGCCCGCCCATTTAGAGGGAAGATATGATTGGTCAATTGTACTGTCATTTGACATTACTCTCTCATTGAGTTACTATAGATGGCCCTCTGTGAATGTAGAGGGACCAACAAGCTCTCCCGTCTTCACATAACTCTCAGAGACAGCATTTAACCCTTCACATTCCAACAGAAACTGAACAGGCAGATTCGAAAGATTTATTTCTTTGGAAATATTATTTTAAATACAATTAAATCAAGTTATTTTGGTAAACCTAATGAAAAATGTAACAACAAAAAAATATAAAAAAAAGATTTTTTTTTTTAATGTTTTCAAATATTATTTTTTAGAATATCTTAGGCCCTCACAGAGGGCCTAGAGGGCCCTGACGGCTCGCCACTGTGTATTGTATTCCTTACCGTAAACTAAAACACTGTGAATGTCTTTGACAACTCTAAAATTTAGTTTAGTTCAGCCAATCACAGATCTTTGATATAAAACAGGCATCTGTTTTACCTCTTTCGTTGTCAGGGCCCTTTTGTCAGTTGTCAAAGATATTCTTGGTGCGGACCCCTGGACCCAATGCAGTCGCTGGTGTTCCTTTTCGACCCTGCTGCTCATCAAGCCAAAAACACAACACATGTATACCTCAAGAACGGATGGACGAAATAAATATATGTTGTCATAGATATACTGGCAGGATGAGTTTAAACTGATATTTAAAGTGTCGCAACCAATGATGAATGTGGGCGTGTCCTACTCAGGGTGTTTACACTTGGAACACACGTGACAGGCCACAACCTTTTCCAGACTGTACAAAAAAAATCATACGTTTTTGCTAATACGGCTCAATAGCGCCCCCTATTGTGCAGTGGTCACATATAGTTTCTCCGAACTAGCCGAATCTTGGCACAGAGGCTGCATTCGAATAGTCCAAAAATCAGCTCCTAAGTTCTAACCCTATCGTCTATTCCTTGACCTCTGAGTGAAACGTCACGGGGTTAAGGGATAGTGGATAGGAGAATTCAAAAGGATTTAGGAGAAGAGACTGCGGTACTTTAGAGAATCCGACTGCACTTTCACTATCCGACGTGTTTATGATGTGCCAGCGGACGTCATGCATGTCATGCGTCATGCGTCTGCTGCTGTGGGGAAACTATGGAGTTTTCTATACAGCGGACTACAACATGGATGTTTAATAAGAACGAGGGACTACTGTAAACTCATCTAGAGACTCTGCACCATGCTCTGATGCTGTTGTGTTATGCTTTATGAACGTGGACAACAGAGAAACATATTCTTCATGACCAAAGTTGGAATTTAAATAAAAAAGGAAAATTAAACTTATGCTCGTCACCCTCTCCCTCCGGTCCACATTAATATAAATGATCCCACTACATATGATTGTATGAAAAGATCTTAAAATAAATACAAATGTACTTATTATAAACGTTAGTCCTTAACATCTATCACTGTGAATATCACCATTCAAACATATTTTAAAAGTTGAACAAACCCCACACAGCTCAGTGAAATGTTGACTTTATTTGATAATTTCAGTAAAACGTTCATATTTCTCTTTTTGATTGATAATACTGATGCATGTTCAAAACAAAGCACTTTGGCAACTTACCACATATGTTTTTAAAATGCTTAATAAGCACCGTAACTTTCATGATATAATTTCTCGTCATAATCCTTGTTTCCGTGAACGGCCCGACTGTTGTGTGACGGCAAATGCTGCGGCTGCAAGGCATTGTGGGGCATCCTCTCCTTTCGGTAAGGGAGGTCCAGTGGTTCCTAAGCTAAAGGAGGTTATAAAGGAAACCTCCTTTCCTATCATGTAGAGAATTCGAACGGCACTTATCATGGCTGCCACTGAGGGACTTCCGGGTCATTTCACTCGGTTAGGAAGGCTCCTAAGCTAAATGGACTATTCGACTGCAGCCAGACATTCCTCATGGAATTGCGGACATATTTCAAAATGGCTTCCTTTAGCCCCGCCCCTGACGAAGTCGGACATTTTGAAAAATGTGCGTTTTTCATGCATTTTAAGGAAATTTTTGCGAACTCTTACGAGGGGAATGATCGGAAAAAATCCAATCCAGGACAAGTTCAGCCCCTATCCAATATGATGCTAACTTGTGAAGCCAATTTTTGAGAGCTCAATCCTGGAGGCCGTAGGCTAACAGCGAATACACCGTTTTTGACGAGTTACATGTCACAAAATAATCCAAAGTACTCGCATACAGTTTTACCGATATGCACGAAACGCTGTATATACATTTCTCCTATGAATCTGGACATATTTCAAATTGCCTTCTATTAGCCCCGCCCCCCAGAAAGTCGGCCATTTTGAGAAATGTGCCTTTTTCATGCATTTTAAGGACATTTTTGCGAACTCCTCATAGGGGAATGATCGGAAAAATTCCAATCCAGGACAAGTTCAGCCCCTATCCAATATGATGCTAACTTGGAAAGTCAATTTTGTATAGCTCAATCATGGAGGTCGTAAGCTAACAGCGAATACACCGTTTTTGACGATTTACATGTCACATTTCCATTTTTGGAAACATTTACAAAGTCGCACCGTAACTCCGAATGACTTGAAATTGTGCTCACTTATTCGGGTGGACCTACTCTACTCTCTATTATGTCCTTGAACCCCTAAGCTCCGCCTACTTGATTTTTTTTCATAACTCATCAACAATGTATCCAAATAACACACATTTTGGTGGATAGGTTCAGTCTGTATTGGGGAATAGGCACACAACAGTTTTTTCATGTTGGACTATAGGGGCCGCCAATAACACGACAAATGTATAACTCAAGAAAGGATGGACGAAATACAAAAAAATGTTTAGACATACTCTGGGGGTGAGTATAAACTTTTATTTAAAGTGTCGCAACGAATGACGAATGTGACGAATGACGTGGCCTGCGGTTTTTCATGCATTTTAAGCACATTTTTGCTAATTACTCATAGGAAAATGATCGGAAAAATTCCAGTCCAGGACAACTTAAGCGCATATCCAATGTGATGATACATTGCAAAGGAATAGTCGTTCGCTAGAACGGGGAGCTCGTAGGCTATAAAGTTCAATTTTTGACCATTTATATGTCAGATAAGCCACTGCCTGTCTGCCTGGCACATCAACTCTCTCGCACAAACACACAGACAGACACACCGCCTCTGCTGGCGGCAAATTTAATTATAACAGACACCTATACACTCCACAACACACACACATAGACACACACACACACCGCCTCTGCTGGCGGCAAATTCAATTACAACAGACACCTATACACTTCACAACACACACCGACTCACTGTACAACACACTTAAAGGACTTAAAAACGTGGATGACCTTACATTTTTTGATGTTAAACACGACCAAAACTGAAGTTATTGTATTCGGCCCGAAAAATCTACGAAACAAATTATCTAAATATATACTAACTGGATGGCATTAATTTGGCCTCCAGTGAGAATGTAAGGAATCTTGGTGTTATATTTGATCAGGATTTATCCTTTAACGCCCACATAAAATCAATTTCAAGGACCGCCTACTTCCATCTACGTAACATTGCAAAAATCAGGCATCAGGGGTAGGGTTAGGGGTAGGGGTAGGGATAGGGGTAGGGTTAGGGTTAGGGTTAGGGTAATGTTGTGAATCGAGTGGCCTGTGTTCGTCCTCCATTACATATGCCTGCCCATACCATAACCCCACCACCACACCATGGGCCACTCGATTCACAACATTACCCTAACCCTAAACCATAACCCTACCCCTACCCCTCACACCAGATACTGCCTGGGTTTCGGACCCCCCCAGACCCCCCCAATAACGGAAAACTGCACGTTTCAGAGTGGCCTTTTATTGTGGCCAGCCTAAGGCACACCTGTGCAATAATCATGCTGACTAATCAGCATCTTGATATGCCACACCTGTGAGGTGGGATGGATTATCTCGGCAAAGGAGAAGTACTCACTATCACAGATTTTTTCAGATTTGTGAACAATATTTGAGAGAAATGGTTATTTTGTGTATATAGAAAATGTTTTAGATCTTTGAGTTAATCTCATGAAAAATGGGAGCAAAAACAAAAGTGTTGCATTTATATTTTTGTTCAGTGTAGAACTCTACCAGCATGTTTTAACACACACTCATTTCATCATGCAGCCCCTCACAGATGTCACATGTTTTTCCCCTCTGAAAGCTATGTGGATTAGTTAACTAACAAAGGTTAACTGTTTCCATACCCTAAGGCCTTCCTCTGAACTTCATTCCACCCCAAAGTCAGTTTACTTGGAATGAATACATGTATTGATAATCCATTGATAATCCAGGCCTCTTTATGAGCCTTGCAGGAAATGAATCATTAACTAACAAGACTTTAACTGCATTATATCTGAGGAAGATCTCTCTTGGAGTTCCCCACCATTGATGATTAACAAAGAGACTCATGGGTCCCTCTTGATATCTGGAAACTGCAACAATACTTTCTTCCATTCAAATTTAACACACTTCTTATATATCAGGTGACATAATAAAATGAATATACCAGAAATACGCTGTATTAAACTTTCTGCTATAACACTGCTTCAATTCCCCCTTTTGATCTCAACCTCAATGTGTCAAAAAACTGCGTCCTTGTCTGCTGAGTCATCATACTCGTCCTCTCCATCCGCATACGCCAACAAGGGCATTTGGTACGGAGGGGGAGGGGCAGCTTTCCTTCAATGGCGGAACTGATGAATCTGATCAGAGAGAAGTAGACTACTCTGCTTCCTCGTGATGTCCCCCAGCCTGCTGACTGCGGCTTCTGGGCCACCTGCTGGATGGATTGCCTCGGGGTGCTTCTCCTCCTATCCACTGATGGCCGCTTCCGAGTTGTCTGCTGAAGGGATGTCCTCGGTGTCCTCCTCCTGTCCTCCGATGGCGGCTTCCGAGTTGTCTGCTGAAGGGATGTCCTCGGTGTCCTCCTCCTGTCCTCTGATGGCGGCTTCCGAGTCGACTTCCTCTGCGAGGGCCACGTCCGTCCCGATGTCGTCTAGGGTCCTAGCAGGAGGTTTCCCCGCCGCACACTGGCTCTAGTGGTACCAGTTGACTCAGTCGGGGCCGGAGAACCTAGGGTTGAGCCACTTGGGCCTGATGACCTTCAGCCGGACGAACTCTGCTGTGTTGGCCTCGTGTTTCTCGGGTCCCCCTTTGGCGTCAGCAACCTGTGTGGAGAAGTCTGATACCCACCCCTCAAGTTGCTGGAAATAAAGTTTCGAACTCATGACCTCTACTTTCCTTTCCTACGCTCAGGGCTCCTGGGCCCGGGAACTGATGGCCATGTGTCAGCTCAAATGGGGAGAAACCTGCCCCTCGGTTAATAGAGCTCCTGATTAACATAAGGGCCAGAGGCAAGGCGTCTAACCATTTCCTGCCTGTCTCCTCACATGCTTTGCTGAGTTTCTGTTTGATGTTCTGGTTCATCCTTTCTACCTTTCCCTGAGATTGGGGTGATAGATGACTCCGAAAACTGTGTCTTTGTCCTAATGACGTACTGTGCGTGGGTCATGGTTCTTGAAATGGCTGCCCTTGTTTGACCTCACTTTCCTAGGAAACCCATGTAGTGGAATGTAATGCGTGACTAAGAACTTGATCACTGACTCTGCATCCTCGTTATATCCATGTTATAATTCAATCAATATTTAGAAACATGTCAACATTCATCAAACAGTATCTTATAGACATGGAGCAGGTTAATTCTAAAACTGTCAATCAATGGTCAGATTGAACATCCGAGTTGGCGCGGCAGGTTTCTTTCAATCCCTAAATGAAAAATGTAGACCGTGAATTTTACAGCCATGTTGATATAATACATCATACCCACACTCCCCCTTTTTACACATGAACTCATGTGTAACAAAATCCTGTATGGGAAGAAAACCTTCAGATAATAATTGATCATAAGAAAATACCAAACATTAGTCACAAATGTACATCCATCATTTTCCACAGTAAACACTTCAGTGAAATGAAGTGTTTCTCTCCATCTTTCAGTCCTAAAATAAACAGAATCTTCATTTTTTTTTGTTTGAGCTTCACATTTTGCAAACCGCCACTGCCTGTGGGAGTAAAATATCATCAAGTAGATTAGAAACTGGTCACCTGTGCGGTTTTCCAATTTTGTGGAATTTTAGGAAACTTCACATTTCCCACAGAGCCCCAGAATAATATGTTAGTCCAAAGACATGCTTGATTAGTCATTGTTTTAAATCATGCAGTTACACTGATCACATGCAGACATACATTCACACTCACACTGTTAGGTTGTAAAGTCAAGTTTGGTCAGGTACACCCCAGAGTCAGTCATTGACAGTGCTTCTCTCAAGTAACACTGTCAGTCAGGGTCAAAGGTCATTTGGTCTCAGTCTTTTTGGCCATGTGTCGTGCTCTGCAGAGACCTTGATATTTCAGCATAGGCCAGTATCCTTTGTCTACAAAAATCTGTCATATATGGAGCGCTATCATTTATTAATTCACAATTACAACTATACTTTTCCAGACATCTCTAACTTTTCATTGGGACAGCTGTTTCGCACATTCCCTGAAATGCCAAAAATGTCACTTCCTCATAGTACTACTACTGAGTTTATTAACTCCTAATCTATATTAAAATTTCTAATAGATCTATTTCAGAAACGTATGCATATAATTATTTTCTTGAGTCGAAACATTATTAGGATCTGTCATGTATTCCATAACTCATATTCATTTATCTTCAATGCTGGTCCACTTAAGTAACAATGTTAACCTCTTTAACAGTGCGTGGAACCTTGGGTGTCCGAATATGTAACAATCACTCCTTCCTTTATCAAGGATTTAAAAACAGAAGTAATTTCATCAATGGTTTGTCGTTGAATTTAGGAATTATCACTTATGGTAGGTATATTTTTACTCTTTAACATCTCTACATGTCAGTTAATTACTAATTATATGGATGTCCATTAGGAAGTGGTGACGCTTTGTCTTTTAAACTCATAATCTGGTGCCGTGCGCTCCCTGTGAAGCTCCAAGTAAGATTTTAAAAACCACTGCAGGGTGTGTCAAGTGACCCCTTCTCCCTATTGGTCGTCAATAATATGCACCATTACAATGGGTGATTGAAGGCCCCACATTATTTCCAATGAAATTGCTTTTTCAAAATTAAATGTGCTGTTTTTATTTTTATTTGAAAAATAAAATAAAAACAGCAACAGTAACATGTCCTGGCCACTAAGTAATGATTCATGTCATCAATGACAAGATATAATGTAAACTAAATGTAATATCTCAAATTGATGTTTTGTGGCTTACAAAAGGATCCAGTAAGGTTTTAAACTAAGTTTTCCTTTCCTTCTTTCGGTCATCAGTAGGACCATTCTTTTATTCAATTCCAAATATTCTCTTCTAGTACATTTTTGACTTTGTTTATTGATCCTTCTCTTTGTGTTTTATCTGCTACAGATGGTGAAGAACAGCGACTGCACTGAGAGCTACATGATCCGATTATTTCGGATCCAGTAATGAGTGACCCGACAGTAAAACTAAACATATCTATAACTAATTTAGGTTGTTTGAGAGGTAATGCGTGTCGACTCGTCAGCAGCAGCTGATCTCTCTCTCCCGTCAGATTAGACTTCACTCGCGTTTATGTCCATATCGATCAGATCCAGCTAGTTCTAGCCAATGATATGACTACCTGCTTATTAAAAGACACCTAAACAATAAGTGTCGCTATGCAACTGGGTGAGGCCACAAAGTATAGCGCAGCATTATGCATTTGTTTACATGCCCACCGGAACCCCGAGGCATTACCAACAGATCAACGCACAATCAACCCATACAGGACATCTCTTTCTCCACATTAAGTGTTAGACATTAGAATTGATTATTTTTATCTGTCATATACTCTTCTTGTCTGTCACATAAGTGGCGCAAGCGGTATTGCGCTAAATGGAAATTATTTTGACTGAAGAGATTTAGATTTGCCAGCTAACGGGAACTCTGACATCGCCATTTTGTGTGCTTCGCGGATGCGCTCGGATCCTCTCCACTGCTGCTCGGGTCTGCTCGGTCAGCTTCCGGATGAGGAGGCATTCGTTCGACCAATTTACAGTAGATAACATTACAACCATTTTAACAGGGGCCATAATAGTGTAAATAATGTTTGTTTTGGCAGTTACAACTGAATGTAATGTTTTCTACTTTTTTACATCTGGCATTTGCCTTCATCAGATGGAAAGTGTCTTGACCAACAACTTAAGTATTTCTTATAGCTATGCAGGGCATGCAAGCGAGCAAACACAAACAAGAACAAACAAACAAGTGAAATGAAGAATACAATTGAAATTGTACAATATAATATTGTGGTGGTTCATCTTATAATTCAGTCTAGAGCAGTGCTTCTCAAACTTTTTTCAGTAATGTACCCACTTTGAAACATTTTCTCAGCCAAGTACCCCCTGACCGACCCCGGAAATCTTTGACAGAAAAAACCTATATAAATAATTACAATATAGTGATGTTCCATCAGTGTTTGATTTATTAACTCCTTAATGCATGAATTACAACAAACTAAGGATATTTGCATCTTTATGCAGGAGTTTTTCAATTGAATTAATATATGTTTAACAAACCAATGAACACAATTATATATTATTAAAAACTATAAATACAATACACAAATGTAACATGTTTATATGAGTAGTGGTTCTAGGAATATTTTTTATAAAATTGTGTTTTCTATTTAACTTATTGTCCTACGATTATTTTTGTAATCATGCATGGTATTTTTTTAATTAACCTTTTTATTTATTTTTACCTCACGTACCCCCTGCAGTACCCCAACGTACCCCTAGGGGTCCGCGTACCCCCATTTGAGAATCACTGGTCTAGAGAATGCACCTGCAAAAATCTAAATGTTCTAGGGGGAGGCCCCCCAAACCCTTCGTACCATTTCGTCCGCGCGCATTTTTCAGGGCAATCTCTATTGGGCTCAGGGCCATCTGTAAATTAGCTTAGATGGCCCACAGAATAATTTGTCCACATGATGAAAAGATTGAAGACTCTGTTCTACTCTGTACTCTTGACTCCAAAACACCCACTGCTTACAGTGTAGTGAATATGTCCATCATGTCTCCCCCTTTATCCCACAGTACCCTCAGTGTTTTAGGATTATTTCCTCATTTTACTTTAATAGTTTCCTCTTTACTGCTATTTTTAATTTACCAATTGATTAATTAATGGGTAATACAACTTTTTATCTTTACTTATTTATCAAGTCAATTCAATTTCCTTAAATTTGGTTCATTTTATTTGAATAAGTGTGTTTACAGATGTAGCACTCCAGATAGGACTCACATGGGTGTGTCCCAGTCAAAAGCCCAGCGGATCCCAGTGGCTGGGGGTGTTGCCAAATTGCTAGAGGGCGTTGCCAAATTTCCCCATTTGTTTAATTACAGGATTTAACCATGAGATGGCGCTTCATTCACAAATACACAAAGACAACTGGGTGTTGTAGAACTTAGTCTGTTTGCAATGTTTGCAACTCTGCAGTTGTGTTTGTTGAATACTGTAGCATTTAATCACTTATTTGTTATGGTTTTTACAGGCTACAATAATGAAAAAACATCAGTTTTAGATCAAATAAAGTATATAGTTTGCTTTATGCAGTATATTTTTTGTAAAATTGTTGGGGTGTTTTTACACAGTACAGTAGATTGAAGTAAATCAATTTATACATTTAGATAAGATGGACCTTTATTAATCCCCGTGGGGAAATTCAGTAGTTCAAACAGCAACAGGGTAACAGTGAAAAACAGGATAGCACAGATTCACACAGATTAATAAAATCAAAAATAAGATGAGCGATAAAAATAAAAATAATAATAATGAGAAACTATGTAATAAGAAATGAATAAAACTAAAATATAATTATCATATCATATATTATAATGTATTGTATTATTAAGTAATATCATACATTAACCCCATTATAGCAGATGCCACATTGAATGGATGAACACATTTATGCATCAATAATTACAACAGAGTATTTCTAAATACAAGTTGTAAAAATACTTTTATGTATTTATATTAATAACATAATGATTCATTTCAGATGATAATACTTTTCAGGATTAGGTCCGGTCTGACAACGCTTAGCTCTGTGCTGCAGAGAAGATCACTGCTCTAAACAAAGTCAAAAATCCTACATCCAAACGGAATAAATATAATTAATTATGATGAATACGTTAAGTCTTGTTCATTGTTTTTCACTTTTATTAAATGTTTGATATTTCCGGCACAGACCCTTTCATACCGGCAATGCGCGATAGAAACAACAGAAAGTGCGACAGTTTAAATATGCCAGTGTTAATTTCGTCAACGAAAACTATGACGAAAAATGTTCGTCAACAACCTTTTTTACATGACTAAGACGAGACGATGACGAGCTAAAAATAGATTCTTGTTAACGAAAACTATGACGAAATGTATATTTAGTTTTCGTTGACGAGACGGGACTAAGGTGTTAATGGTGGACTATCGGACTTTCAAAATGCAGCATATTTCCCCCCAAGTGTCCATCTTGTCTGTCAAAATGCATCTTACGTTTCTAACTTGTAATATCATTATTTCCGCTCTCTTCACTCTAGAAGAGCGATCTCCCTGTGTCTCTCTGTATGCGGGGGGCGGGGCCTAACAGACATGCTGCAGCGGACAGAGATCTGCCGGGGACGGAGCGTTCAGAGAGTATAGAGACGCATTTTGACTAAAAGTTGACTAAAATGTAATTTTTCATTAACTAAAAGTTGACTAAAACGTTTTGAGTTTTAGTCGACTAAAACTAGACTAAAACTACGAAGGATATACGAATGACTAAAATGTGACTAAAACTAATAACCATTTTCGTCTAAAGACTAAATCAAAAACAGCTGCCACAATTAACACTGAAATATGCAAACACAAACCTACAGACTGGGGGTTGGGAGATCACAGGAGGGGGGGGAGAGCTGTGGAATGTGTTTGGGAGACTTACTCCACACATTCCGATGGCCAATTAGTTTTAAACAAAGAGTTTGCAGCATACAGCATAGGCAACATGGGGGGTGGGGGCTTCTCAAAAGATAAAATGCAGATATAATTCACTCTCTCGACTCGCTGGTATCTCGAGCTGAGCGCTCATTTGTGGTTTGTACCCCGTGCTGCTGATGAAACTCTCAATTGGCTCCGCAAAAGTTTGTTGTTGTTTTGTGTCAGTTTTACGTTGCCACTTCCATTCACATTTTTCATCATTGTTCCACAATGTTTATCATGAAATTAATATCCATATATTTTATACTATACTTGCACTGCTTACCGTTTTCATACTTTATATATTTTAGCATATTCATACACACTGTTAATACTGCTCACAGGCTGCTAGTGTATTCATACCCCTCACTATTTATTCATCATTCAATTCATTCTATATTTTATTCTGTAGATTGTGTACATTACTTTTCACCTTACTGCTTGTTGCACCGTTAGAAGCTAAACTGCATTTCGTTGTCTCAGTACCTCAGTACCTGTAATCTGTGCAATAACAATAAAGCAGGCATCTTTATTGTAGCCTCAACAATCAAGTTCTAAGTAGTGCAATATGAAATAAAAACAACTACACTCTTTTGGCAGTGTTGTGGTGCCGAGAGATGGGAGTCGGAGGCGGGATATCAAAGGTACAAGCTAGACTTTTATTTAGCATCTGAAAACCATTGTAAACAACTTCATTCCCGGGAAGCGAAGACCGGCGGAAACAGGAAGTCCGGTTCACTAAAATGTCCGTGTAGAACAATACCCCAACCCATAGATCCGTGGGTGAATAATGTCAATCACCACAGTGTACACATTAACAACAACTACACTATTTTGGCAGTGTAACAATTAAAGAAGAACTGCACTCTTTTGGCAGTAACAATTAGATAAATAATAAACTGTCAGACTGACACTGAAGAAAAACAAACTATTTTCAGCAATCAATCTGTTTAGTTGACTCTGGGTGACATGTGGCGATTTAAAAAAATCATTTTTTGGCTGTTTAGATGGTGTTGCTCCATCTGGGTCAGTGCCGGTGGTTGAGACGGTGGGGTCTTTGGCGACTAGTTTTATAGCCTCATGTCCATTAGTTAGGTGCTTCAGGAGATTGGCATTGCTGTTATTCGATGTGGACAATGCTTTTTGTCCTGCACACAGTTTACATTTAACCATAATATTTAGTGCGTCCTTTATCCCCACAAATTGAAAATAGTGGTTATATCTCCAAGTTGTAAATGCGCTGCTGCTCTCACTGATACTTGCATCTGCCATAGTGTGAGTGTGTGTGTGTGTGTGTGTGTGTGTGTGTGTGTTGTAAGGGAATATTTGAATGTATTCATGTTAGCTCCAAATGTATAAGTTTAAAATGAGAATGATTTTGGGTTAAAACTGAGCTGGACTTTGGAGCAAGCACATGTGACGTTTGAGAGACCATGTGGTGTTGGAGGACAAAGGATTTGGCGGGGGAGGTTACAGCATGTGTTGACTTGTACTGTATGCAGATGCTTTTGCCACCTGAGAATGGAGAAACTCAAGATTTGGGGTGATGATGGGAACATTTGGGCTGCCAATCAAAGTAGAGAGAATCAGAGATCCCTCCCATTGCTTCAGCATAAATACAGAGACGCAACTGGGTTCAGTCTCTTTCTGCTGGCCGGCTGACGTGATCACCAGGTTGTATGTATGTTTTGTGTTGTGTGTATTTGTGTTGTATGTATGTCTTGTGTTGTAAGTATACTGTATTTGTATGTGTAGTGTATTGAATGTAATGATTTCTGGTGCATTGTAATATTGCCATTAAATAGAGTATGGTTGACTTGGTGGCACTGAACTCCTTCCATATAACACAGCTCTCGAAGGACGCGGGGATATTTGAAACGTGGTGCGTAGATCCATAATAATATCCTAACAGATGGTGACCCGACGTACAAGATAATGAGCTGAGGAGGATTCAGACGACCGGATTGGGTCGAGAATAAGCGCTTTTAAACGCTTCAGACAATCACAAGGGCCCTTCACAACTCAAAGGTATTTCAGACTCCTGTTTGGTTCCGATTGTCTGTGATTGAATACACTAAAATGTTAGGATTGTCTGAAGGCGTTTCACAGTGTTTTTAAAGTTTAAATGGGATATACAATGCATATTTAGAAACATAGTCGTTGATCGCAGGTAGATATGAGTCCGGCGTGACGTACATAGATATTTACATATTGATTACAGTTTGTCGCGGATCTACAGGTAGATAAAGTCCTGAGTGGCGTACATATGAACGGTTTAGCGCGGATCTGTGGTAGTTCAGTCCACAGTGGCGTAGAGACGGTGCAGGGCTGGGGGTTGTGAGGTTTCATTCCCACACGCCAGACCTGGAAACCCGATATTTCAGATCGGGTCGCCGCCTAAGACTGAGGGGTTTTACAGCACAAACGAACGCTCTTTAGCTAAGAGCCGGAGTTCTGTGATATGGTAATTACTCAATATTTATTGATCTCAATGAAGCACACGGATGAGTGAGGCTCATTTGTGGTCTGCTGCTGCCATCTAGTGGCTGAAAGGGGGTAGTACACCTTTTACATTGAGTATATGAATTTAGCTTCAAGCGTTGAGGTTAAATATTACATTGCTGACCGGTATTGAAGACGGGAAGCGCGTTAATTGAGTCAGATAAATAAAAGCGAAGTGCACATATTAATTGAAGCAGATAAATAAAAGCGAAGTGAATATGGAACGACAGAATGCTTAACACGATTCTGAAATTCAGGGTAGTTACCGGGTACAATGGGAACAGATTAAGAGATTGATTTTCAGAGAATTAAGTACATTCAAATTAAATATAATAGTGGATTATTCTACCTAGATTAGACATACAAAGAGGACAATTTGTGTGTTATGAACTGGCCTTGTCTGGTTACATTTTTATTGAAGCCAGGCTACAAGTCGGATGGTTTAATTTTTAGTGAACTCAGACTGCAAGCAGTGTGATTTCTCTCTACACACGTTTGAGTGTTCTTTTCCCTTCCCCCGGTCATCCAAGTTATTTGACCCCATGTGGTCAAGAGCCATTCTGTTAGACTACAATCTTGGGTAAGACAAATCATTGTTCTTTTGTCACATTTTTGAATCACATAAGAGTTCATTTTGCTAAATCAATTTATCTTTAATTTGTAGTTGGTGTTTGTTAAGATTTTTGGGCAAATATAGCGCTAAATACAGTTAGTTTTGTATTCTGTTACAAATCTAACCATGCTTGTAACACAACATGGATAGATTTAACTTAGATGAAAGACAGATTGTAAAGCAAATTGCACACACTGAATTTAACACTCTCCTGTTCCCTCGTGGTGTTAAAGTCACGAAGGTGCCTACAGATGGCGACATTCTGGACTATGTCGCAGAACGAGTCGAATATTTTAGAACAATGCAAAATACTGTTGTCTCTAACTCAGATCACAAATCTCAAACTGAGCCCAAACTTCATTTACGATGAAGCAGGAGGCCAGTGTCGTAAAATAAAAACCTGACGACACTTTGAAGCAGGATGCCGGGGTCGTAAAGGTCCCAGGGCACAGCATGTGCCTCAGCCTCCTATGCCTACCATTCTTTCTTCATGTTTCTGAAAATGAATCCACAGGATTCTTTTTCAGAAAAGGGGGAGTGAGTTGTTAGACAATGGGAATTTGATATTTACATTTTTATAGTCTAAAATCTATTGTAGTATTTTTTTAGGTATCATAAAGCAACACTGTTTTAGCTTTTTAGGTCAAGTTAATTGAAGATTTGAGAATGTTAATTAGGCGTCCCTAAGAATGGTGGGATGTACTACACAAATTATCTGTTAAAATCTGATTTTAGATTAATCAGATGACATGTCTTATTTTTATACAGTCCTTTAATGACAGAGGTTAAAATCCTGGACACTTATTTTTATTTTATGCATATGCTGCCATCAGGCATATATTTAAATCCAGAGACAGATGCAGTCTCTGTTTTGAACAAATATCACAATGAAAAATAGTGGTAGCAAATCATCTTTATGTCAAATCATGTTGGGAAGAGATGAGGAGTTTTGTTTTGAAACAGAAGTTTGAACTAAGCCATGTTGGTTTTCAAAAAGCTGACTTTTCAAAATGAAACAGATCACTTTTGAGTGTACAGTAGCAGTTTGCATGGAGATTTATTTGTGAACACTACAGTAGCAGGATGTATTTACCTGTCCTAGGAAAGGGACAGATTATAAGTAAAAGACTGGTTAGAAATGGAAATAAGAAAAGGTTGTTGAAGGCTGAAGAGAAAAGAGAACAGATGGATAAAAGAAGACATCTGATTATTATGTCACACATAATGATCTTGACATAGAAACTAGCTATGAGTAAAACGTGTGGTTTTTATACCATTGTTATCATGAACTAAAAATAAATAGGGAAATAGTATCTTGTTAAAGATGAATGGATTTCATATCCTAGAGAGGATTAGTTATTGTGAATACTCCACAAGGTATCTACTAATGTATTTTAAAGAAACAAATTTAAAGAAATTGAATTGACTTGATAAATAAGTAAAGATAAAAAGTTGTATTAACCATGAATTAATCAATTGGTAAATTAAAAATAGCAGTAAAGAAGACTGAAATAGATGGACAGGGCAAGATATTAAATGTGTTGAAGTGATATCTTGCTCAGAAGGATAAAAGGTGGTTAAAATACCACGAGTGAAGTTGGAAAAAGTATGTAGGAGAGAGAGAGAGAGAGACAAGACAATTAAGATGTTTGAAAAGATTAGAAAGAGTAAAAGTTATAGAAAGTTAACTACTATTCTGGACAATGTCATATTGTTTTATGAGTAAAAAACATGAAATAAAATATATTACTAAGATATAAGAAAACATGTGAAGAGACAGGCATGAAATGGTTAGACGCATGGCCCCTAGTTCTTATGTAAATCAGGAGCTCAATTAACAAAGGGACAGGTTTGTCTCCTTTGAGCTCACTCATGGTCACCAGTTCCCAGGAGCCCTGAGCGTAGGGTTGAGGGATTTTGTATCAGATTTCTCCACACAGATTACAGAGGCAAAAGGGGGACATCAAACCCCATCGGGCGATGCAGAGGACATCTCACGCTGTCCGCTTGGAAGGAAAAGGAGACATCTGGTACCACTGGAATCAGTGCGCAGTGGGGAAACCTCCAGGAAGGATGTGTGAAAGCTGTCATCCTCCTCCTCGTGCTGGGCCTGCTGTACCTGACCAAGCAAGGGTGTCGACTCCACGGTGTGGGAAGCGTATCCAAGGACGCAGTATCAGGAGTTCCGGGTCTCGCCACGGATGGAAGTACCTGACACTACGCAGACAGTGAAACCAGGAAAGTGAGTGTTCACCAGAGCGATAAAGAGGAGGAGCAGGCACTCGCCAAAGGGGGAGGGTCCCTAACAGACACTCCTGTCTACATCGACTGCAGTTAGACTGGCGAAGAGACCATCCTGGATACATCTGACTGAAGCTGTTTAAACCTGAAACACAGAAACTCGCCTCTACTGTGGTGAAGTCTGGCTACAAAGGGAGGTGTCCACTAGGGGCACTTGTCTCAAACCAGTGAAGAAACCAACAGAACCCAGTGGAATTTAAAGAGTGGACGTGAGCAGGGAAACAGTAACGGGTCTGAGGGATAGAAACTGACGATGTACAGAGAAAGAATTGGACCATGGGGATTACATTAAAACATGTGCCTATACAATTTACCTACCTCAGACGTTTGGGTACTTTTGTATATGAATTTGACCTTGCAGCTGCCTCTCCTGATGAAAGGAGGCAGGGCATTTCAGGTTGTTCATATTTATGGGAAGACAGACTTGCTGTCTCCTAAATATCTCATGTGTGGCTCTGAAACTAAAGCGGAATGAAGTATACATGAAGTAATGTTAAAGCTTGAAGACACTGCAATTTTGCCGATTACAGATTAATTGAATCACCACTGTGAAGGTTATACCTTATGACGATTGACTATACTCAATCAGAATGATTGAAGGGTTTTAACTTTGTGGTTACTAAGTGATGTAATTGATGTATGGAGTTATTTGCATATTTTTGTATTTCTAACACGGTCATATGAAGTTGATATGTGGAGCCATTTCTGAACGTTTAAATAGTCTGAATCCCAGAACGAATGTGAATGTTTTGAAAGTAATTGATTTATTAGAGTTAAATCAAAAGGGGGAGTTGTAAGGGAATATTTGAATGTATTCATGTTAGCTCCAAATGTATAAGTTTAAAATGAGAATGATTTTGGGTTAAAACTGAGCTGGACTTTGGAGCAAGCACATGTGACGTTTGAGAGACCATGTGGTGTTGGAGGACAAAGGATTTGGCGGGGGAGGTTACAGCATGTGTTGACTTGTACTGTATGCAGATGCTTTTGCCACCTGAGAATGGAGAAACTCAAGATTTGGGGTGATGATGGGAACATTTGGGCTGCCAATCAAAGTAGAGAGAATCAGAGATCCCTCCCATTGCTTCAGCATAAATACAGAGACGCAACTGGGTTCAGTCTCTTTCTGCTGGCCGGCTGACGTGATCACCAGGTTGTATGTATGTTTTGTGTTGTGTGTATTTGTGTTGTATGTATGTCTTGTGTTGTAAGTATACTGTATTTGTATGTGTAGTGTATTGAATGTAATGATTTCTGGTGCATTGTAATATTGCCATTAAATAGAGTATGGTTGACTTGGTGGCACTGAACTCCTTCCATATAACACAGCTCTCGAAGGACGCGGGGATATTTGAAACGTGGTGCGTAGATCCACTATAATATTCTAACAGTGTGTGTGTGTGGGTGTGTGCTGGTGGTGGGCGTTGCTGTGTATGTGTGTGTGTTAGCAAGTGTTTGTGTGTCTGTGTATTTTCCCCATAAGGCAAGACCCGCCCAACTCTGTCTTTGATTGGCTTACCCTGAAATGTTACCCCGCGTTAACCAATCATCACTCCTCTCTGGTCACTTTCACTTTTCCATGGTACTGTGAGAGGACATCGCTGTATTCACTTGTAAGCTACATCCGCAGGGAGATTCGGTTCAGTTCCATCACAGTAACTATAACGGCGTTACTGAATGGGAATAGGTAACTAGTAACGTTATTAGTTACCGCAAAAGGTAGTTGCGTTACAGTAATGCGTTAGTTTGTAACACGTTAGTCCCAACACTGGTAAACACACACCTGATCACCTGAGAGCTGCCGTTTCATTCAGACTGTTTAAAAAAAAAAACCGGTCTGATTTTAACAACTCAATGTGTGATTCAGTAATATTAGACACTAATAATACAGTAAACTATTAACACTGTACATATTATTGTTTGCCCGTGGGATTAGGATGATCGGTAGTGAGAGCCGTGCTGCATTTTCCTCCGGTCGGATGTGATATAAAAACAAAGCGATTCTTCCAACCTCCAGCCTCCCAGGTTGATATTCTGGGCTCCCTCCAACAAAACATCCTCCCCTCGGTCACGAACCTTGGGGTGACCTTCTCCAGTACTTTTAAATTCGACAAGCAGGTCAGCAGCGTAGTCAAATCCTGCTTTTTTAAAATAAGACTATTGGCCAAAACCAAGTCGTATTTATCTTTTAAAGACCTGGAAAGGGTTACTTTGTGACCTCGAGACTGGACTATTGCAACGCTCTGTATATGGGTATGGACCAGGCCTCAATTAAACGCCTGCAGCTAGTCCAGAACGCAGCTGCACGTTTGCTGACTGGCCATAAAAGCGTGACCACATCACCCCAATTCTGGCCTCACTGCACTGGCTTCCGGTTCGGTTCAGAATTGATTTTAAAATCCTTTTATTTGTTTTTAAAGCACTAAATGGGCTGGCTCCGGCCTATATAGCTGAACTCCTCCAGCGCTACACCCCAGCCAGAGCTTTAAGGTCTGCTGACCACCTGCTGCTGGTAGTGCCCAAGACCAGGCTCAAAACCCGAGGGCACCGAGCCTTCGCAGCAGCTGGCCCCAGGCTCTGGAACACTCTGCCCCTCCATGTGAGGTTGGCCCAGACCCTAGGGGTTTTTAAATCCACACTTAAGACTCACTTCTTCTCTCAGGCCTTCTAGTTAGAGCGGAGCACGACTCCTGACTTTTCCGTGTGTTTTGTTTTTATATTTGCTGTTGCAATGACTGTATTTTGTTGTTATTGTACTGTAGTAAAGTGTTTTTATTACATGTACAGCACTTTGGCTCGACCAAACATCGTTTTTAAATGTGCTATATAAATAAAACTTGATTTGATTTTGATTTGATTTTTGTTGTTGTAAATTCACGTGGATTAAACTACATGTATTAGTGCATTCATTTCAATTCACGAACATATGATACATTAAATGATCGTGAGGATGATGATTGAAAATCGTTTGTTTGAGCCTGGCTGCATTTCCTGATCTAAAAACATAGCGATGGTTTTGTAGGCCAACTTACACCAACGTGAATTAAACAACATTATTTTGTTAAAATAAAAACATGGTGATGTTTTGTAAATGATTATATGTCTCTTATTTAGCACAGAATATGATCCTATCCGTGACATATGGATCTTAACAAATATCCGATCAGATACCTGTAGATCTATCAGCTGTTTATTTCACATGTGTTCCAGTGTGGCAGCTTTTCACGGCTCCCCCTGGTGGATCCATGATCCATTGCAGCTGGTTTCATTAAAATTACATTTATTTATCAAGGGGGCATATCAAGTCCTGCAGGGGGGGTTTCCTTTTCAGGCCCATCCCGTGCAGATCACGGACCCGCACGGGTAGGCGTCTGAAATGAAGCGCTACATCTGTATGTGCAAACTCACTCATTCCGATTGATTCCCTTCCCCTCTCCTCTGGTTTATCTCGAGCCGTGACCCCGGCCTCCTCACATTCTGCTCGACCAACTCCTCTGACTCTGACTCCTCCCCCTTTGTCCATCAGCTCTTGAATCCATTTGCTGTAACTCTTTGAGGCAGCCATCTGCCCAGTTACATCTGCAGCCCCCATCATGCCACTGTTCTTGTACTGCTTTGCATTTCATCTCCTCCTTTACAGTGTCTTTGCTGCTTTATGGAGCTTTGGTTCTGGCTGCCACAGGTGGAGATTGTTCTGGATGCAGTTCTTGTTGTTCTTGTTGTTGTTGGTTCAGCTCTGGTTCTCTGTCTGGTCTATTGAGAAGGAGCAGTCTCCTGCTTGGGATAGGTCTTTGTTTGCTCTGGCGGATCGGGGTCTTAGCCGTCTGACAGGCAGAGAGAGAGAGTCCAGGTCTCGGGACGCATTACCTATAGAAATTCTAGCACACTGAGGTTAAATAAATCCAACCCTTTCCACTCCGTCTTCTTCTAATCATACTATCTTTCTTGGTTGTTAAATGCCAAAATGAATGTCTCCTAATGATATTACGAAAACTCCCTCTAAAAATTGTTTCATCCATTGCTACATATTTACCCAACATAACTCCTTCAGGAAACCATTTTCTCCTATAAATTGAAATACCTACATGTTTCAAGCATCACATATTTCACACACTACGAAAGAACATCTCCATATTTTCTCCACTATTCTAAATCCCACTATTACTTAGAACAATAGTAAACCTGCAGATCACACTAATCAGATCACAGTAATTACATTTGACTCAAGTGTAAGCCTATGTCTACTTTATATTATAATTATTAATATTATCACTTTTTAGTGAACACTTAAGGAATTATTGGTGGAAAAGTTTCCTCACAAAATGTAATCATCATTACTAAAGCTAAAACCTAAAGAAATCATCACCGAACAGTTTTCTGTCCTTTTCACTTAATTATTTCAATAAAAACTAAAAAGCATTGTGAAAACTCCCACTCTTGAGAACATCTCAACACTTTATTCCATCTGAACACGAATGTTTGACAGACACACCCTATTAATCCAAAACGATCTTTAATGGTATCAATTGTGAACTTTCTTAATATTAATTGTAAATTCAATGTATGTTCTCTTTAGAACAAAGAAAGGATTTTCTGTTAACCTAGATAAGCATGTTTTTCTTATATCTAGTAAATGTATTTTTATTTCATGTTTACTCACAAAACAATATGACATTTTCCAGAATAGCAGTTAACTTTATACAAGTTTTACTCTCTCTGAACTCTTCAAAATATCCCCTTTCTCTCTCTCTCTCTCTCTCTCTCTCTCTCTCTCTCTCTCGCTCTCTCTCCTCTCTATCTCTCTCTCTTCTCTCTCTCTCTCTCTCTCTCTCTCTCTCTCTCTCTCTCTCTCTCTCTCTTCTCTCTCTCTCTCTCTCTCTCCTCTTTGTGTTAGCCAACAGTGTGAGATGGCTGGATCAAACCTCGTTCATGCAGCACCTCTGTCATGAAGAGATTCCCTCTGACTGACAAACTTATAAAAACCTTTACTCATTACTTACTACTCTTTCTTCACACCCCAAAACACAATTGTGGTGAATCGTTTGCGTCTTCAGTTTCCTATCTACTTTAAACAACCACCAACTGAGAGTCCCCACTATATGACAAACACAACATTACAACATATATTTCTCACAGTGAGTTCGTTATTTAATGTTTAACAAATTCTCCTCTTTCTATGTCTTATACTAGGTGGAAAAATCCACTATTATATTTATTTTGAATCAAACCTTAATGTACTTCATATACTCAGTAAACCTCTTTTTACTTTCCCTTACCGTTACTGTATGTAATTAAGTTCCTTAAGTACAATTCTTAGTCAAATGACAAATACCATGATATTCGCAATGCAATGGTAACAATCAGTTCTCAAAACCACAATGTGACGTAACTGTATCCTACAAAAACTATGCAACTAGTCATGGATGGAGACTCAATACTACCACTTGACTTCCCCAGCAAGTATACCCTGTGAGGACTCGATACCTCCACTAGGCGCAGGGACTCTTATACCCTTCCAAACGTAGAGCACCAGATACAGGGTTAAACATTAATCTGTTTTAATGGTAATAGAAAAATACAATACACTTTAAAGGGAGTACCCCCTGCTCTGGTCCCAGTGCCGGGAGATCCCATCATCTTCACGGCAGGAGGAAAAGAGACCGAACAAAACACACAATAGTATACATGTAAGAACAACAGGAGGAGTTGTGTGGATGATCCTCCCAGAGGGGTCATCTATTGGGCGATATAAAAACGACAGCCTGTCGCAGCGAATCAGCGCGAGTCAGCCAGCAAAGAAAAAGAGTCTCTTCAGTTTGAGGGCAAAACAAACACATCTGGTGTTCGCTGTCTCACATTCTTGCAGTTTGGACACACACACATTTTCCTGCATAGATTTCCCTCTGTCCGGCCTCCTCCCCCATCAGTTCAATACACACAGCTCCACACACCCTTGGCATTTTAAAGATATGTCTAAGATATAGTTGTTTATACTTGACTAATACAAGTAATACATGTAAGTTACTTTAATATCAATAATAACGAGCAAAACATTACCTCTGCTCTCAAGCAGTGAAATAGTAGCGCACACTCATTTTATCCTGCAGCATTCCAGAGATTTGAGCTGTTGTAAGGCTCCCACATCTCCACTACTCCAAATACAAAGGTTTCACTTCTCATATTTCCAGCTTCTTGTTACACAGACTGCCATTATTGATACAAAGTCATTAAACACACACATATAGAACTCTACCAGCATGTTTTAACGCACACTCATTTCATCATGCAGCCCCTCACAAATGTCACATGTTTTTCCCCTCTGAAAGCTATGTGGATTAGTTAACCCTCTGGAGTCGGTGGACACGAGTAGTAGTACAGATGCTGTTTCAATCACATTAGTATGCATAAAAAGTGACAGGTGACACGCCCCCAATTATGCAAATGAGCTAAGTCCCGACTCCCCTCGCCTCCCATTGGTCGAGAGCTTTTTATCAGAGCTATGTCCCGCCTCCCATTGTTTGAGACCCTTTGATGTGAGGGGTGATGTGTTATAACGGGTAGGTGTGAAAAGCCCCCCTGTGGAATGCCTTTGTTGTCTAATTCTTTGATGTGTTGATTAAGGTAGTCTCTTTGAAGTTATGCTGTCTGGTCCCTCAGGGTTATCTAATCTAATTAGCCTTTGATGTTTTGCCCTTTGATCTTAATCTAGGTATTTTTATGAGTGAGACATGGTTTGTTGTCTAATTCCTTGATGTGTCGATTAAGGTAGTCTCTTTGAAGTTATGCTGTCTGGTCCCTCAGGGGTTATCTAATCTAATTAGCCTTAGATGTTATGAGCCTGTGATCTTAATTTAGGTATTTTTATGAGTGAGACATGTGTCAGTTAAGGTAGTCTCTCTGAAGTTAGGATGTCTGGCCGCTCAGTGTGCCCCCGGCCTCTCCCCCCCCTTTTCTCCACCCCTTGCTCCGGCAAGGAGATTGTGGGGGGTGGAATTAGATGAAAATAGAAATATGCTCAAAACTAAATAAAAGACAGTAATTTCCACTTACCAAGTCACCTTTCAAAAAAAGAAAAATTGCCAAAATGTGACAACAGCCATCCGCCGGGGCTCCAGTCAAGAAACGAATGCCACAGCTGTGTGTGGGTCTGACGTCTACAGCCAGAGATCTGTGCACAAACTTTTCTTGTGCCCTCTTTTGGCCAAACAGGCTGCTCCCCCTACCTCTGAGGACAATTAACACAAACACACACACACACACACACACACACACACACACACACACACACACACAGAGTTGCCCCTTTGATGTGTGGGTAGAGATAAGAAATCCCCCTGGTTAAGACACCTGGATAAAGGACTCTTTAAAGCAGAGACATGGCAACCCCCTCAACATAATAAGTCCCTCCCTCCCCCTCCAGAGCATTTAAAAGTGAGAACGCCTCAATGATATTCGTTGAAACACTAAACATGGATCTGAGAAAAAACAAATCTCTCCACGCGAGTTGCAGCCTGGAGCAAACGCCTGGAGGACCACCAACCCCTCCAACAATCTGGACCCCCGATCTCGACAGCTATATGGCGGGGGTTGATATTACTGACTGGCTGAATATGTGTGAACCTCCATCTACGCCATCCGAGTCTCCAGAGGGATCAACAACTTGTCCCAATTGCCCCCCAGTAGGTCCTGATGTGCCGTGCTTTTGCCCGGTTCCAGTGAGTGATGACGCAGAACGTGTTAGGACATCGGCATTTCTGCATACGGCAAAAGCTGTCGTAGTTCATCTGCTAGATAGGGTCCTGCATCTGTACAGAAAGGAAAAATGTTATGGATGTCAAGTCGACCATCCTAGTCAAATGCAACACGAGTTTAAAACAGCCACCCTACACCTTTTTTAGTTGTCCTCTCTAAATTAGATGTAGGGTTTTTTAAATGATTCGTGTTAATTAAGGGCTATTGTTATTTTCAGACCATATATATATATAAACCAATCGGAAGCTGACGGTGTTTGGCTGCAAGGCAAAAGCCATATCAGTGGATACATCCTTAAAGACTGCAGCACAGAATGTATAATATGTCAGAGCGACCCGCTGGTTGTGTGCCGTCTGTTTGATGATTGTGATCAACCTTAATTAAATGTGCTAATAATATCTTTGTCTCAGTTCATTTCAGACTGCAACACACGTACACAAAACAAACTACTTAGTTGGGTTATAAAAGAGTTAGCTTATTAATTCTCTAAGTTTAAGTCAAGTTGTACATCATAGTTCAGATTACTAAGATAATGAAGCTTCTATTTACGTTGCCACATGTATAAAGTATCTACATACGTGTAATGTAAAATAATCAAAAGGTTTGACTGGTAAAGATTCTCACTTTTTACAGAGAGCTCCGCTCCCCCTCAACATAACAAGTCCCGCCCTCCTCACCAGATCATTTAAAGGTAGGGGTGGAAATAGGTGAAAAAAGAAATGCACTCAAACTAAATAACAAGCCAGTCATTTACACTCACCAAGTCACCTTTCAAAAAGAAAAATGGCCAAGAGATGCCTAGATATGGGTTTAATCAGCGAGACCCCTGTGACAACCTACAGCCATCAGTCCGGAGCGCCAATCAAGAAACGAATGCAGCATCTGTGCCGGTTTCAGACGCCTCCAGCCGAAGAACTTCATGAAGAATGGACTCTGAAAAATGGCGATGTTTGGGGTTATGTATTCAACTATATGGCGAATGAACTGCATTTCTACAATCTGAAGAATGGAGAAACGTATGGACCCCGCAGTGTTAAAGCGACACTGACCTCAACAGATTGGGCTGTGTTAACTCTGGTGTCTTCCAGAGATCTCCACGCGACCACTGTATCGGAAGAAGTAGTGCATCGAGAAACCATAGTGGAACCAGCGGTGTACAAGATATTTGCAAAGAAAAGCAAAGAAACGCATACAGCATGCGAGATCAAAGAAGAGTTTTCACCGCTGTCCCTCAATGTGAAGGAAGAAGAAGAAGGAGATATCCCCCCGCCGCCAGAAGTGAGAAGAATCCTGACAAGCACCGTATGGGAAACTAAAAGCGGACCATCGGTGCGGTGGTATTACCGCGCAAGCCGTTTGGTGACGCTGGGTAAGGACCCCTCTGATGATTTTGTTTTGGAGTATTTCAACTCTACATGCGGAGTTTTTCAGACATCCTTTCGGGTGCCTCTGACTGCTTGGCTGAAAATGATTGATGGAAAAGCTACAAAGCTTAAAGAATTTTTTAAACAGAGTCAGACATCGATGGACATTATAAAGGTGAAAAAGACTCTCACTTTTGCAGAGGACTCAGTATCCCACTCAACATAACAAGTCATACCCTCCTCACCAGATCATTTTAAAACTAAGGACCCCGCAAAGAAAAGCATTGAGTTTTCTACCTAGGTAAAAGGTCTTACGAAAATGTGTTATCTCTGTATCAAGATGATGTGTTTAAAAATGAATCTTGTGAAAAATACCAACGCTGTGAGAGACGTCATAAAGACACTCATTTTAACCACAGTGTTTGTTCTCTACAAATGTTTAAAGATTGTTACAAAATGTAAAAAATAAAAAAGGTATGGAGACAAAATGAATTCAGGTGACTCTGTCTTTTATTAGGAAAACAAAAATATAATACAAATGGTTTAAGAGGTCAAATGTAACCATCTTGGACTTAATATTCAAAACAAAATACTTTATCTGAATACATTTTCTTTTAAACGCACTTTTCGAATTTATTTATTTATTATTTCAGTGGAACAATCCAGTTTCTGTTAACATCAATGCTTTTTTCTCTTTTCTTGTGTTACTAAGATACTTTTAGACCCACTTTGGCGTGTGCAACACTTAACAACTGGTAGAATATGAAGTACTTTTGTAAGGATTTTGTTTTTAAATGGTGTTTTTTTTTTGTTTTGTTGTAAAAACACTTGTTCAGTTAAACAAGGTTTTTTCTTTTTTCTGATAACCTTACATATTTTTAGTTATTTTCTACTACCAAGATACTTTAAGATACACCTTGATGTATGCAACACTTAACAAAGGGTATAATATGAAGTACTTGGTAAGGAAGGGGGTTTTTCTTTAGGGGGTGCAAAACTTTAGAAAGGGGTAAAATATTCATTAATTGTAATGAATTGAGTTTTCTTTTTCTTTTTGATTTTCAACATACTATTTGTACACAATGACTTTTTCCATATTTCTGACAAAACTATACTTTTTGACTTTTTCTGTAAAATCTTGACAAAACTATTACTTATTCTTATTTTTGACCTATTGCTGCGTGGTTGGAAATGATAGATGAAAAAGCTACAATGCTTAAAGAACTTTTTTTTTTTTTTTTAAACTCTCAATTCTATAAATGACTCCCCCCATCTTTCGGTAACTTTTTTGAGAGAATTAAGCATAAATATGGGGAAATCCTGGAATATCAGATACAATTAGCATCTAACCAGAAGTGCGAATGAAGCAGTGAACTGCAGTATATTTGATATACATCCAATATATATATATAAAAGGTTATGTTAATATTGATCAGCTGGTCAGAAACTTGACTCCATAGGAAATATAAAAAGATATATGTTGAGCGTGATCATAACTTTCCAATAGCACAAAGTTTCAGATCCGCTGTTGCAGGTTTAGCCATTCAGTCAGCCAGGTGTAAAATATGCATTTATTATCACCTTTTCTATTTGGCCAACTAGTGATAATTAAATGATACCCTATTTATTTAACTATGTTTTTCTCTGCTAACAATGCTTTACTTAAAACTGTAAATATATGGGATGATAAGGTCGTTCCTACATCTAAACACCTTGGTGATAATCATACAAATCCTTCAACAAAACAGGTCTTTCTGCCCAAGCGTTTACAAATGAATGAGAGTATATAATCCGCCAGCAGTGACATTTTGTGGGTATCTTTATCCTTACTCACAGTTTCTGCCATCAGCTCATAACTGAGAGCAAATAATAATGGACTAAGACCGTAAGAAACCAGAAGAGATTCACAATTAAGAAGCTGGAAGGACTTCAACAATCAACTTCGACTGATTCATTATCAAAATAGTTGATGAATAATGAAATAATTGACAACCAGTCGATTCATCTCGCAGCCCAAAGACCGTAGCTCGGCTGCTC
Organism: Harpagifer antarcticus; assembly: GCA_902827135.1. Taxonomy (NCBI): domain Eukaryota; kingdom Metazoa; phylum Chordata; class Actinopteri; order Perciformes; family Harpagiferidae; genus Harpagifer; species Harpagifer antarcticus. The sequence goes on along the minus strand of CADEHL010001051.1, from coordinate 670,280 downwards.
CCCCTTACATGACCCAAAAGATCTCTGAGCTGCTGCGTCTCATCTTGTAGAACAGAGGACTCTTTTTTAAGTAAATACATTATAGGGTTAACATAAGATATATATGTGGTGGAATTAGTTTAAAACAGCCACCTTACACTTTTTTTTAGTTATCCTCTCTAAATTAGATGTAAGGGTTTTTAAATGATTAGTGTTAATTAAGGGCTATTGTTATTTTGGTTTATATGGGGATAGGAGTTCAACTTTTAAAAATTGCACAGGATCATTCTAAGAAGAGTGTGAGGGCTAATGAGCCAGCACCATACCTCCTCTATGCATTTTGTTGACCTGTGTCTGATCTTGAAAAACTCTGGTAAGTATTTTCTTTTATTTTAGTTTATAATATCATGTAATTATTAAATGTTGTTTTTTTGGTAGGGGTTAAACTAGTATATTATGTGGATAGTATATTATTAGATACTTTAAAATGTTATGTTTTTTCTGTTTACACTAGAGACCCTGTGTGCTGAAATCTACTCAAACAGAGTACTTCATGGTAGTGGTCAGCTTTTAAACACAAAAGTGTATCTTTCGGTAACTTATTGAGAGAATTAAGCATAAATCTGTCAAATGTTCAAAACAGCCTTGTTTTTCACTGAAATAGCGTCAAAATCACAAACTGGCTGAAACTATACAGTGAATTAGAGAAATTACAGCACAGAGTTTTCTACTACGACACAGATAGTATAATCTATGTGACAAGACAGGGGCAGTCTCCAGTACTTTCATGGTAGTGGTCTGCTTTTAAAAAGAAAAGTGTATCTTTCTGTAACATTTTTGAGAGAATTAAGCATAAATCTGTCAAATGTTCAAAACAGCCTTTAATGAAACAGCCTCAAAATCACAAACTGCCATTAAGAGTCAGATGCTTGACGAAATCTACTCAAACAGAGTACTTCATGGTAGTGGTCTGTTTTTGACACAAAGATGCATTGCATCTAAAAAAAAAAACAGAGCGTACAATGAGAGCACTTGATACACTTTAAATGTTTTTCGTTTACAATACTATTACTATATACGAAAGCAAAAATAAAAAACACATTTTCATTTTGTTATGGTTGTTTAATTGAAAACACATCCTTCAACACATTTTCATAAAAACACACATTTTACCAAGTTAATGTCGTAGTGCATACAAGGTAATAGACTTAACGATTTGCACTGCTGCTTCTCTCCGCGTTTCATTGACAGTGATCGGTTTATCGTTCAATTCACACTGCCCAAGTAGATGTTTAGGAGTCTTTTGGAAGTAAACGAATGCATTTCTTATATCAGATAAATGCATTAACATCACATGCAAATTCTCTATCCTTTCACCCGCAACGATTATAATCTGCTTTGCTTCTTCTTCGGTTTCACCATTATTAGCTCTGAATGTAATCCTTTCTGGGGCTTCTTGTGCTTCTTGGGGTCTGTTGAATACCTGGCGTAGGATTTGTTTAGCTGTAAGGGCAGGTACCATATAATTGTCTTCAAAAGCTTTGTCTATGTCGTCACACATTTTGGCGTATCCTTCGATGTAATGACAACCGATACTAGAATAGAGATCCGCCAACAGTCTTTTAATACGTGTTCTGGCACTGTCGCCAATTTGGGCAATTCCACAGTATCGCGCTTTTTCTCTCATTATATTGAAGCAAAGCTCTGCCATTGCTTTTGGTATTTGCTCAACACATTCGCAGCAGTCGGTTAGCGGTAGTTGATCTATAAGATTATTATGATCCGGTAATGGCTGTACAACACCATCCTCTAGTTGACATTTCTTCACTTTGTTCCTTTTTCTTTTCACCTTCCTTCTTTTTGTCTTTTTCGTTTTCCGTCCTTTTACCCCTTTTCTTTTCATTCGCATTCTGCGTCTGCTTTTCATTTTTCTTCTCCTTTTCATTTTGCTTTTTCTTTTTCTTCGGTTTTCTTTAATTTTTCTTTTCTTTTCTGCTAATTGTCGTTTGCGATCTTGGCGAGTGGTATGAGATATACTGTTTCTAATAAGGTTATCTATAATACCATCTTTTAAAGAAAGATATTCTTCATATGTCATGTTATCATGGTCCTCTTTTGTCCTAAAGACCTTACATGGATATGATATAGAGGAGAGCTCTTCTTCTGGAACATCCTCTCCCCTACTTTGTAACGTCCAGTCATTAAACCCATATCCTTTATCCTGGTGATAATAAGGGTAGGCTACATCAGACTTGGTTTTTCTCAGATCCATGCCTAGTTTTCAACGGTCGTCTTAGTAGGGTCCTTAGTTTTATATGATTTGCTGAGTGGGGTGGGACTTATTGCGTTGAGTGGGAGGAGTCATCTGTAGAAAGTACTCTGTTTGAGTAGATTTCGTTAAGATTCTGACTCTTAATGGCAGTTTGTGATTTTGAGGCTATTTCAGTGAAGGCTGTTTTGAACATTTGACAGATTTATGCTTAATTCTCTCAACCAGTTACAGAAGATACACTTTTGTGTTTAAAAGCTGACCACTACCATGAAGTACTCTGAGTAGATTTCGTAAAAGCATCTGACTCTTAATGGCAGTTTGTGATTTTGAGGCTATTTCATTGAAGGCTGTTTTGAAATTTGACTGATTTATGTTTAATTCTCTCAAAATGTTACAGAAAGATACACTTTTCTTTTTAAAAGCAGACCACTACCATGAAAGTACTCTGTTTTATTAGATTTCGTTAGGATTCTGACACTTAATGGTATTTTGTGATTTTGAGGTTATTCCAGTGAAACAAGGCTGTTTTGAACAATTGACAGATTTATGCTTACATTCTCTGAGAAAGTTACTGAAAGATACACTTTTGTGTTTAAAAGCAGACCACTACCATGCAGTACTCTGTTTGAGTAGATTTCAGCACACAGGGTCTCTAGTGTAAACAGAAAAAACATAACATTTTAAAGTATCTAATAATATACTATCCACATAATATACTAGTTTAACCCCTACCAAAAAAACAACATTTAATAATTACATGATATTATAAACTAAAATAAAAGAAAATACTTACCAGAGTTTTTCAAGATCAGACACAGGTCAACAAAATGCATAGAGGAGGTATGGTGCTGGCTCATTAGCCCTCACACTCTTCTTAGAATGATCCTGTGCAATTTTTAAAAGTTGAACTCCTATCCCCATATAAACCAAAATAACAATAGCCCTTAATTAACACTAATCATTTAAAAACCCTTACATCTAATTTAGAGAGGATAACTAAAAAAAGTGTAAGGTGGCTGTTTTAAACTAATTCCACCACATATATATCTTATGTTAACCCTATAATGTATTTACTTAAAAAAGAGTCCTCTGTTCTACAAGATGAGACGCAGCAGCTCAGAGATCTTTTGGGTCATGTAAGGGGGAGCAGCCGAGCTACGGTCTTTGGGCTGCGAGATGAATCGACTGGTTGTCAATTATTTCATTATTCATCAACTATTTTGATAATGAATCAGTCGAAGTTGATTGTTGAAGTCCTTCCAGCTTCTTAATTGTGAATCTCTTCTGGTTTCTTACGGTCTTAGTCCATTATTATTTGCTCTCAGTTATGAGCTGATGGCAGAAACTGTGAGTAAGGATAAAGATACCCACAAAATGTCACTGCTGGCGGATTATATACTCTCATTCATTTGTAAACGCTTCGGCAGAAAGACCTGTTTTGTTGAAGGATTTGTATGATTATCACCAAGGTGTTTAGATGTAGGAACGACCTTATCATCCCATATATTTACAGTTTTAAGTAAAGCATTGTTAGCAGAGAAAAACATAGTTAAATAAATAGGGTATCATTTAATTATCACTAGTTGGCCAAATAGAAAAGGTGATAATAAATGCATATTTTACACCTGGCTGACTGAATGGCTAAACCTGCAACAGCGGATCTGAAACTTTGTGCTATTGGAAAGTTATGATCACGCTCAACATATATCTTTTTATATTTCCTATGGAGTCAAGTTTCTGACCAGCTGATCAATATTAACATAACCTTTTACATATATATATTGGATGTATATCAAATATACTGCAGTTCACTGCTTCATTCGCACTTCTGGTTAGATGCTAATTGTATCTGATATTCCAGGATTTCCCCATATTTATGCTTAATTCTCTCAAAAAAGTTACCGAAAGATGGGGGGAGTCATTTATAGAATTGAGAGTTTTTAAAAAAAAAAAAAAGTTCTTTAAGCATTGTAGCTTTTTCATCTATCATTTCCAACCACGCAGCAATAGGTCAAAAATAAGAATAAGTAATAGTTTTGTCAAGATTTTACAGAAAAAGTCAAAAAGTATAGTTTTGTCAGACATATGGAAAAAGTCATTGTGTACAAATAGTATGTTGAAAATCAAAAAGAAAAAGAAAACTCAATTCATTACAATTAATGAATATTTTACCCCTTTCTAAAGTTTTGCACCCCCTAAAGAAAAACCCCCTTCCTTACCAAGTACTTCATATTATACCCTTTATTAAGTGTTGCATACATCAAGGTGTATCTTAAAGTATCTTGGTAGTAGAAAATAACTAAAAATATGTAAGGTTATCAGAAAAAAGAAAAAACCTTGTTTAACTGAACAAGTGTTTTTACAACAAAACAAAAAAAAACACCATTTAAAAACAAAATCCTTACAAAAGTACTTCATATTCTACCAGTTGTTAAGTGTTGCACACGCCAAAGTGGGTCTAAAAGTATCTTAGTAACACAAGAAAAGAGAAAAAAGCATTGATGTTAACAGAAACTGGATTGTTCCACTGAAATAATAAATAAATAAATTTGAAAAGTGCGTTTAAAAGAAAATGTATTCAGATAAAGTATTTTGTTTTGAATATTAAGTCCAAGATGGTTACATTTGACCTCTTAAACCATTTGTATTATATTTTTGTTTTCCTAATAAAAGACAGAGTCACCTGAATTAATTTTGTCTCCATACCTTTTTTATTTTTTACATTTTGTAACAATCTTTAAACATTTGTAGAGAACAAACACTGTGGTTAAAATGAGTGTCTTTATGACGTCTCTCACAGCGTTGGTATTTTTCACAAGATTCATTTTTAAACACATCATCTTGATACAGAGATAACACATTTTCGTAAGACCTTTTACCTAGGTAGAAAACTCAATGCTTTCTTTGCGGGGTCCTTAGTTTTAAAATGATCTGGTGAGGAGGGTATGACTTGTTATGTTGAGTGGGATACTGAGTCCTCTGCAAAAGTGAGAGTCTTTTTCACCTTTATAATGTCCATCGATGTCTGACTCTGTTTAAAAAATTCTTTAAGCTTTGTAGCTTTTCCATCAATCATTTTCAGCCAAGCAGTCAGAGGCACCCGAAAGGATGTCTGAAAAACCCCGCATGTAGAGTTGAAATACTCCAAAACAAAATCATCAGAGGGGTCCTTACCCAGCGTCACCAAACGGCTTCCGCGGTAATACCACCGCCCCGATGGTCCGCTTTTAGTTTCCCATACGGTGCTTGTCAGGATTCTTCTCACTTCTGGCGGCGGGGGGATATCTCCTTCTTCTTCTTCCTTCACATTGAGGGACATCAGTGAAAACTCTTCTTTGATCTCGCATGCTGTATGCGTTTCTTTGCTTTTCTTTGCAAATATCTTGTACACCGCTGGTTCCACTATGGTTTCTCGATGCACTACTTCTTCCGATACAGTGGTCGCGTGGAGATCTCTGGAAGACACCAGAGTTAACACAGCCCAATCTGTTGAGGTCAGTGTCGCTTTAACACTGCGGGGTCCATACGTTTCTCCATTCTTCAGATTGTAGAAATGCAGTTCATTCGCCATATAGTTGAATACATAACCCCAAACATCGCCATTTTTCAGAGTCCATTCTTCATGAAGTTCTTCGGCTGGAGGCGTCTGAAACCGGCACAGATGCTGCATTCGTTTCTTGATTGGCGCTCCGGACTGATGGCTGTAGGTTGTCACAGGGGTCTCGCTGATTAAACCCATATCTAGGCATCTCTTGGCCATTTTTCTTTTTTGAAAGGTGACTTGGTGAGTGTAAATGACTGGCTTGTTATTTAGTTTGAGTGCATTTCTTTTTTCACCTATTTCCACCCCTACCTTTAAATGATCTGGTGAGGAGGGCGGGACTTGTTATGTTGAGGGGGAGCGGAGCTCTCTGTAAAAAGTGAGAATCTTTACCAGTCAAACCTTTTGATTATTTTACATTACACGTATGTAGATACTTTATACATGTGGCAACGTAAATAGAAGCTTCATTATCTTAGTAATCTGAACTATGATGTACAACTTGACTTAAACTTAGAGAATTAATAAGCTAACTCTTTTATAACCCAACTAAGTAGTTTGTTTTGTGTACGTGTGTTGCAGTCTGAAATGAACTGAGACAAAGATATTATTAGCACATTTAATTAAGGTTGATCACAATCATCAAACAGACGGCACACAACCAGCGGGTCGCTCTGACATATTATACATTCTGTGCTGCAGTCTTTAAGGATGTATCCACTGATATGGCTTCTGCCTTGCAGCCAAACACCGTCAGCTTCCGATTGGTTTATATATATATATGGTCTGAAAATAACAATAGCCCTTAATTAACACGAATCATTTAAAAAACCCTACATCTAATTTAGAGAGGACAACTAAAAAAGATGTAGGGTGGCTGTTTTAAACTCGTGTTGCATTTGACTAGGATGGTCGACTTGACATCCATAACATTTTTCCTTTCTGTACAGATGCAGGACCCTATCTAGCAGATGAACTACGACAGCTTTTGCCGTATGCAGAAATGCCGATGTCCTAACACGTTCTGCGTCATCACTCACTGGAACCGGGCAAAAGCACGGCACATCAGGACCTACTGGGGGGCAATTGGGACAAGTTGTTGATCCCTCTGGAGACTCGGATGGCGTAGATGGAGGTTCACACATATTCAGCCAGTCAGTAATATCAACCCCCGCCATATAGCTGTCGAGATCGGGGGTCCAGATTGTTGGAGGGGTTGGTGGTCCTCCAGGCGTTTGCTCCAGGCTGCAACTCGCGGGGAGAGATTTGTTTTTTCTCAGATCCATGTTTAGTGTTTCAACGAATATCATTGAGGCGTTCTCACTTTTAAATGCTCTGGAGGGGGAGGGAGGGACTTATTATGTTGAGGGGGTTGCCATGTCTCTGCTTTAAAGAGTCCTTTATCCAGGTGTCTTAACCAGGGGGATTTCTTATCTCTACCCACACATCAAAGGGGCAACTCTGTGTGTGTGTGTGTGTGTGTGTGTGTGTGTGTGTGTGTGTGTGTGTGTGTGTGTGTGTGTGTGTGTGTGTGTGTGTGTGTGTGTGTGTGTGTGTGTGTGTGTGTGTGTGTGTGTGTGTTTGTGTTAATTGTCCTCAGAGGTAGGGGGAGCAGCCTGTTTGGCCAAAAGAGGGCACAAGAAAAGTTTGTGCACAGATCTCTGGCTGTAGACGTCAGACCCACACACAGCTGTGGCATTCGTTTCTTGACTGGAGCCCCGGCGGATGGCTGTTGTCACATTTTGGTAATTTTTCTTTTTTTGAAAGGTGACTTGGTAAGTGGATATTACTGTCTTTTATTTAGTTTTGAGCATATTTCTATTTTCATCTAATTCCTCCCCCCACAATCTCCTTGCCGGAGCAAGGGGTGGAGAAAAGGGGGGGGGGAGAGGCCGGGGGCACACTGAGCGGCCAGACATCCTAACTTCAGAGAGACTACCTTAACTGACACATGTCTCACTCATAAAAATACCTAAATTAAGATCACAGGCTCATAACATCTAAGGCTAATTAGATTAGATAACCCCTGAGGGACCAGACAGCATAACTTCAAAGAGACTACCTTAATCGACACATCAAGGAATTAGACAACAAACCATGTCTCACTCATAAAAATACCTAGATTAAGATCAAAGGGCAAAACATCAAAGGCTAATTAGATTAGATAACCCTGAGGGACCAGACAGCATAACTTCAAAGAGACTACCTTAATCAACACATCAAAGAATTAGACAACAAAGGCATTCCACAGGGGGGCTTTTCACACCTACCCGTTATAACACATCACCCCTCACATCAAAGGGTCTCAAACAATGGGAGGCGGGACATAGCTCTGATAAAAAGCTCTCGACCAATGGGAGGCGAGGGGAGGCGGGACTTAGCTCATTTGCATAATTGGGGGCGTGTCACCTGTCACTTTTTATGCATACTAATGTGATTGAAACAGCATCTTTACTACACGCCGGCGCATCCAGGTGCGCATCATTTTACGTAATTAATCATATATTTTCGATTATGATGAGTAGAAATATCATTCAGATATCCACGGAATCGCTGGAAGAGTAGCTGTCCAGCGGTATCTACTGTGAGACTGTAACCAGGGCACAGCAGCCAATATGGCCGCTCAAAGCAGCTTGACTTTACACTGTGTGGGATTGGTGGATTTGTGAGTCCGTCAAGGAAATCTCGGCCGGCAGCCATCATGGTCTGAAATGACCAATGGACATCGAGAAATCCCTAAGGACCTACCGACCAAGTAAAAAAAACATAAAACACGTGTCTCCCATCAGTTTACGTCTGTGAGGAGAGAGAGACAGAGAAAATGGCTAAAAAAAACTTTACAGTTGCCGACATCGCTAGAGATTTTGTTCGCTAGCAGCAGTGAAGATAGAGCCTCAGAACCTGAAGTCTTCGACTCTTCTGAAGAAGAAGAATACAAAGACAACAACATGAATCCATTTGGACATGGGTAAGTGTAAATATTACAGTAATAGTGTACTGGCAATGTGTGGGGAATACCGCGAAAATGAACAATAGGTTTATTGATATATATTTTGTATCGATAGTCATGAACTTTTTATTGGGACAAAATAGACTCTCCATTAGCAAACGTTTACTCTGTGTTAACATTATTTTGGTGTGTAAAAGTGAGATTACATGTGTAGATGATTAAATTAATCATTTATTCGTCCCACAACGGAGACATTTACAGTGACATGTTTTTGCCATCGATTATTTTATCATACTGTTCTGTACAGATGAGACTGTCAAAGATTTATTGATGTGTGCCTGTTATTATTTTACCGTCCTGTACAGATGAGACTTTGTAATCAGATGTAGCCTATGTATATGTGTGTCTGTGATTTTATACTGAATGTAAAGTAACTGGAAATACCTGTGTGTGTGTGTGTGTGTGTGTGTGTGTGTGTGTGTGTGTGTGTGTGTGTGTGTGTGTGTGTGTGTGTGTGTGTGTGTGTGTGTGTGTGTGTGTGTGTGTGTGTGTGTGTGTGTGTGTGTGTGTGTGTGTGTGTGTGTGTGTGTGAGAGAGAGAGAGAGAGATCGAGAGAGACTCCTTCTCCAACCTCCCAAACTTTATTTTTATGTGTGCATTGTTATTTGTGCTTGAGCAACATTTTACTTGAACTTTATTTCAATGAAATTAGTTGTAATTATTGTCCTACATTTTAATTTGTTTTACAGAGATGTTTCACAGCTGTCTGGGCCTAGTGGCCCACAGTCGGCATTTATCCAGCAGCCACAACATCCATCTGTGCCGGCCCCCAGGTCAAGATCTACTGTGGCTCAAGGGCCTTCACCAGAGCCATCACCACCAAGGACCAGCAGACCAACATCACTACAGCTGCCTCCACCTCCATCTGCGGCTGCCACCAGGTCAAGATACACCTCAGCACAAAGGCTCCATCACAGCCATCACCTTCAACCCAGCCAGCAAGGAGGTCTCATGGAGGTCTCGTATAGCACTTGTACACCCCACCTACACAGCAGCCCATGCAGACATCACTGTCTTGGAAGACAGACAAAGACCTTGACACTGTCTTGACATTTATAATGAAGAGTTGGTTGAAAGTTCTGATGTTCAATATTGTAAATAGTTAGATTTTCCAGTTTCTTATATTTATAATAAATTGTTGGTTGAAAAAAAAAGGTTGAATGCTCAATTTGTATTTGTACACATCACATTAACCTTGGTATGTAATATGAAGTCATTATTCAGTCCTGATGTATCTCAGTCCCTGCTGTGGTGAAAGTAGAGTGATAAACACCTATTTTACTCAAAATTCGAATTTAATTTTTTTCATTTTAGACATGAATAACACATTTATATACATTGTAATTCAAATATTTCACTGCTTTTGTGATCCTAAGACTTTGGTAACCAAATCTCAAACACCAAAACAATTCAATCACATGAGTAAATGTGTGTTTTCACAAGAGTTTTGAAGATTTTCCGAAAATCGGATGTCAGATTTTAAGCTTTTGAGCTACTTATCTCATCAAACAGTGCTCTAAGGTGAGTAATATGCATATATAGCAATACCAGAGATTGTCCTGAACATTTTGATATGTAACACATGGGGTGCCATGTTAGAAGAAATACATTTAAAAGGTGATTTAAGAAAACATCTAAAGATCGAGAAAATACCCTTAGACTTCAGAGGGTTAACTAACAAAGGTTAACTGTTCCCATACCATAAGGCCTTCCTCTGAACTTCATTCCACCCCAAAGTCAGCTTACTTGGAATGAATACATTTATTGATAATCCAGGCCGACTATTGTCTCCATGCCTCTTTATGAGCCTTGCAGGAAATGAATCATTAACTAACAAGACTTTAAACTGCATTATATCTGAGGAAGATCTCTCCTGGAGTTCCCCTGTTAATTGCAAAAACCATTGATGATTAACAAAGAGACTCATGGGCCCCTCTTGATATCTGGAAACTGCAACAAGACTTTCTGCCATTCAAATTTAACACACTTCTTATATATCAGGTGACATAATAAAATGAATATACCAGAAATACGCTGTATTAAACTTTCTGCTATAACACTGCTTCAGAGCCAGAGCCTTTTCTTATCAAGCTCCACATTTATGGAATCAGCTTCCAGTTTGTGTTCGGGAGGCAGACACCCTATCCGTTTTTAAGAGTGCGCTTAAGACCTTCCTTTTTGATAAAGCTTATAGTTAGGGCTGATTAGATTCAGCCCCTAGTTTTGCTGATATAGGCTTAGTTTGTCGGGGAACATCTTACTTCTTCCTTCTCTCTGTCTATACCTGTGTACTCTCATGTTCCGATTAACCCAGCTTCCCCAAATGTCTTTCTTTTTGGTGTCTCTATACGCCGGGATCCGGAGTCATGGATGATCCTGCTGCTGCGGTCCTGAGTCCTGGATCATGAGCCCTGGATCTTGAGTCATGGCTGTGCCTGTTGCTGTGGTCCTGGATGGATATCCTCGTATATTCATCTTCTTATTACAGACACATGCATTTCCTAACATTTGGACTACCTATGCTGTAAAATGTATTATCGCTTCGATTTACTCACGGCATCTATTGCACGTCTGTCCGTCCTGGGAGAGGGATCCCTCCTCTGTTGCTCTCCCTGAGGTTTCTCCCATTTCTTCCCTTTAAACTGTGGGTTTTCTCCGGAAGTTTTTCCTTGTACGATGTGAGGGTCTAAGGATAGAGGGTGTCGTTTTTTCTCATACTGATATTCTGAACAATCTGTGCTATTGTATTAGCTGTAAAGTGTCTCTACTGTAGGCTATTTTTATTATATGTACAGCACTTTGGCTCGACCAAAAATCGTTTATAAATGTGCTATATAAATAAAACTTGATTTGATTGTCATAAATGACATTTATCATTACTCTCATTAATACGCTATTCGTATTAACGCTGTGTATCACATTAACGGTGAAATGCATTAATCGGAGGTATTATACCAGGCAAGGTGTGTTTTCTGACAACAACAAGTCGGCTATACCCGCACAGTGCTTTGACAGCACTTTCTGCGGTTTATTACACTCACCTGCTGCTTCCTTTACTGGAGTTACAGCGGGGGCGGCGAGTTTGGGACAGTGTTCTCTCCTCTGAGGATGAGCAAGAAGCAGCATACGGCTAAACGGCGACTCCTCCTCATCGACGTGACCAAGGAAATCGATCCAAAGAGCCCTTCCGTAGACACGGGGGCTTCCAGCAGATCATCACGGTCTTTCTTTGGAAAGTGCCACGCGGCGTGATCCCACTGTGGCCAGGGACATCACACGGCAAGCAGCGGCGGCCACACCGTGGACCAGGATATTCATTTGGCCCAAGCTGCGGCGGGCGGGCCGGACCGTAACCGGCTTACCGGCAGTGGTGGGGGTGCAGTAGTCCGACACGACCTGGCGGGCAGACATGTGCGATGGACTTCCGAGAATTCCGGACCCAGAAGTGTCAGACACCGATGAGGCGAAGTCATCTTCTTCCTCCTCAGCAAACAGAGCCATAACCCGCACGGCTGGGATGGCGAACATTGGTGGCGTCGCCGCGGCCATATCCTGGTCTCCCACGTCCACTACCTCGAGCTCGTCTTCGGCGTGGTCTGGTCTCAGGCACTCGAACCAGAGCTTGTGGGGATCGGCGCCCGCTATTAAGCATGAGGGACAGACTCCATTCGCTTGCCTGGAGGTAAGATACTTTTTTACTTGTTTCGAAAGCTTTTCTCAGGTGTTTTCCCGCTCGCTGAAGAGAAAAGGATGACAGTCAGGAGGTGTAGTTGCCTTATATACTGTGAGCCTGCGCGCGCATTCAGGTAGGCTCTCCCTGATTAGCCTGCTACGTTTATACAACTTCAGTGTGTGAACGCTTGCGTATCATTGATGAGAGTACTACGCATAGAGTCCAGTAGAGGGTGGAGCCTGTGTGATGTTGCTGTTTTGTGATTATTTTAAATTGATTGTATGGAGAAAGTATTTGGCAATTATGAAATATTATGGTTAGAAATATACTTTTTTAGCAGTAGATTAGCAGAGTATTTAAATTGGAATAGATGTGATAAAGCAGGCGTGTCAGTAACCATAACCGTGAAGTTGCTGGCTGAACACTTCACTTTAAAAATGTGCTTTCTAGGTAATGCCTCCCATGGGCAACATAAGCAAAGCAGCATTTCAGATTCACAGTATTGCTCGGCAAAAAAGAATACTGACATTACTTTGACATCACTTTTCATTGCAAGAAGGCATGCATGTGTTATATCAGTTGGACTTTAGGTGAGTTCATACACTTCTGGAGCTTTGTTGCTAGGTGACATGAATTTTTGTTCTGCAGATGTAGACGTCAGACTTGTCTGGAGAGCTGGTGGGTGTCTCTGTCTGACTGCGTCCCCCCGAGGTGTCAGGCTCTCATAAAGCCATTTAGACAGGAATACATCTCACACATGAGGAGCTTCTGAGGATGAATCACCAGGAAAGGAGAGGGACTCTTACTGAGGTACACTGTCATGCAAGCAGATTATAAACCATCAGAGAGCAGATCAATATTTTTCTACAATATGACACTGAGATAGAAAGAATCTGAAAATATAATCATATATTTGATCCAGGACTGAGTCCTTTTGCTTCTGATAAAAGCAATGTTGTGGATCTTTTATTCACATGCTATACAATATAGCTTCACTATTGGTTAACATTTAGCAGTGCATTTACTCAGATAATATTCCGTTTTTTAAATATTGGCTAAGCCAGGGGTTTTCAAAGTTTGGGAAGGTGAGCCTCCCCTCAGAGAACATAAGAACAGCCGTGCCCCCCCTCCCAATTATTATTGCTATTATTATTATTATTGTTATTATTATTGTTGTTACTATAATGCAGGGGTATTCAATTGCATTTCAACGAGGTCCAGTAAGAGAAAATGTCATTAAATGCTCTGTTTTCGCTGTCTACCTTCTGCCATTTGAAATTACTCTGACTGTTTCTCTCCTCTTGAATCTATCGTGCTGACTCACTGACTGCACCGATTTGATTGGCTGGGTAGCTTCAACTCCTTAACACATTAAACAATAACTTTTTAAAACTTTTTTATCTTTATGTTTTAAACATATTGTATAAAACCCCACTACTTGGACTATTCCTTGCACCCCTCTAGAATAAGCCTGAATGGTCTCAACCATATGCATCAGTAACTTGCACTTGTTGTTATAACAAGATCGCAACAATTGAGTGTTGTTCAGTTTGTGTGTTGTGGAACATGCGTGTGCGTGCATGAAAATATATCACACACCCAATTACAATTGCATGTTCAATTCACTACCCTGGAAGTTAATAAAGTTGTTAAAGTTGGAACAGCCTTGCATGTCAGTCGCCGACACCTTCTTACAGAGGACAGGCTGCAGCACGACCCGTATATTTTTGCACGCCGTGTTCTCAACACATGTTTTTTTTAACATTTTCAACATCGTGGATACATGCTCCCGGCAACACACTGAACGTCAACTTTGCCTCCTTACAGGAAGGCAAAGTACTCAACCCTACTTTAGTGGGAACAATTATTTGGCATCTTTGATGCACACAGGAACAAACGCAGATCATCCTCTGGCTGCAGCCTTGATCGGCCCTTGCCTTTGATCAAAGTCAATGCGGACATTTTCCTGTATTTGATGTTCTTGATTTGTGTGAGTTTTGGATAACGGCAATAGAGTGCCACGTGCATGAATCTTGGCATCACACTGCATTGGGCTGAGTACAGAGCACTTATTCAGCAAAAAGGAATTGGTCTTTGTAGCTTTTATACATATTGAGTTAAAAAATAAATTACCCCAGCAAATTAGTATCGCACTCCCTTAAATGTAGGTTCTCGAAGGCAAATAAAAAGATACCAAAAAGAGGAATGGGCCAAGAATTTGTTTTTAAAAATGCTTTACATACAAAAAAGCACAAGAGGACGTTTCAAAACATGGCAATACACAGAGATGCAATTAAGAACAGATAAAGACTTTACAAAACATAAAAGTGAGTGTTTCACTGTATCTTGGTTTTGTAAATAAACTTGTCTTTAGTCCATTTTATATTTCTATTCTATGCTATGTTTTCTTTGCTGTTCCACTTTGTTGTCACAGCATTGGACAATCTTTGTCTGACATGTTAGGGTTTATGAAAAGTTCAAATTGTCCATCAACATTGGCCCCTCTGTCGTGTCCTCGACTCAGACTGGAAGGAACCTAGGCGTTACCCTGGGCGACCAGCTGAACTTCAATGCTAACATCGCTGCTGAAACCAGATCCTGCGGATACGTATCCTACTGTCCCCTACTGACCCGTACTGACTCCTTCTGTCCCCTGCTGTCCCCTACTGACCTCTGCTGTCCCCTACTGACTCTTTCTGTCCCCTACTGTCATCTACTGTCCCCTACTGTCCCCTTCTGTCCCCTACTGACCCCTATTGTCCTCTACTGGACAACTGTGGCTGCGAGGGGGTGCGTTTGTCTTTCAACCAGAAGGTTGTGGGTTCGATCCCAGCCCATGCAGTCAACATGTCGATGTATCCTTGGGAAAGATACTTAACACTGAGTTGCTTCCGATGGCATGGCCAACGGTGTGTGAATGTGTATGAATGTTAGTTCCTAGAGTAAGGTACACGGCTCTGTATGAATGCGTGTGAATGGGTGAACGACATGTAGTATGTAAAAGCGCTTTGAGGGGTCTTAACTGTTAAGCCCGAAGGTCCCCGCCGGCGGGTACTCAGGCATAGCCGCGGGAAGTAGGGGTGCTGGGGGTGCTGCAGCACCCCCTGTTGGCGAGTGGTGTACATTTGAACAATTGAGTGACCACCTAAATAAAAATGATTAAACTACATAAAATAGTTATGATTTTACTTACAATAAAATTAGCTCTATACAGTAATAGTCATAGTATATATTTGTATCAGTCAGGTGGCTTGAATTTATTTTCCAAATAAAAATCCGAGTCATCTAGGTCGTTGGTCATGGGAGAGTGACGTAATTGACGCGACACACACACTGCAGAGTGACAACTTTCTAGAATGGCGCAAAAAAGGATTTTGGATTTTTTTCTCCAACAAACAACCCAATAAAAAGAGTGGACCACCAGCTAGTCCTCAGCCCACCACCTCTACAACTAGAGTAGTATGACACAGAAGAGACAGACACATCTGACTTTGATGCATGTCCACCGTAACATGTTGGACAATGTGGATGTATCTGCTTTAATGAGGGTCTTCATTAGTGCCACCCCAGGCTACATTTGGAGTTTTGTGAAGCCCCAACACAAGGTAAACCGATATTTTTCCTTTAATGCTGCTGCCGCTGTGCAGTGTTTTGCCTTGTCAATCAGTTAAAATTGAATTCATAGTTTTATTAATATTGTAAATAATATTTTCTGACTATTTGTAATGTTATGTAGGTTTGTAAGACCCATAGTTAGCATGTGGGCATGTGCAGCTGTTGCTAAGTGATGTAGGTCTATAATGGTGTATTAAGCCTAACAGTTAAGGCGAGACACCAGGTGAATAGGGTAATTTTTTTTAACTTAAAGATATCAGCTAGAAATTTCTCCAGTTAATTACCTACAATAAGGCAATTGTTTCTTGTATTACAAGTTTTCTGAATATGCAAATGAGCCATTATCTCATAAAATGTGGACATATTTTAACAACTTTCAGGAACCGAAATCTGAACTTTGGATGAAGCCAGGTCCAATATTCTCGTTTCATTTTGTAGTCATATTAGCATCTAAGGCTTTTACAGAAGGGATTTTGGATATCTCTGCGTACATTTAGAGTGAAGGGACGAGACAATCCTTGGTTTTCTGCTGAATTATCTAGTCTCCTACATGAGAGAAACGAGGCCTGGGCAAAGGCTAGGAAATCAGGCTCAGAGGTAGAATGGCTGCATTTTAGGCAGCTAAGAAATAGCTTCACTTGACATGTCAAAAGTGCTAAATCTAAGTATTATCTGTCAGTTACCACAAAGAACCTGAACAACCCTAGAAAATTCTGGAAAGCCATAAAATTGATATCCACCGGTGATATCCGTAATGAGCTACCTCCGTGCCTTACCACAGCATCTGGCACTATATCGGATAGGGCTACCATGTTAAATTGTTTTAATGAGCATTTTGTGTCCTGTGGCTCTCTGTTTCATTATGTTTCTAATTCTACTTCTGTGAACACCACAGTCGGTGACTCAGAACAATGTGGTCTGGAAAACCCTTTCAGTTTTACTCCTTTTACTGTTGATGTTCTTCGTGAAGTCTTAACCAAGCTAGATCCTAAAAAGCCGGCTGGTCCGGACAACGTAGAACCTTTCTTTTTAAAGATAGCTGCAGATTGTATTGCTCCACCTCTTACTACTCTTTTTAACCTCTCTCTCAGCACGAACAAAATCCCAAAAGTATGGAAGTCAGCGTATGTCCTGCCACTACTAAAAGGAGGGGAGGCCACCTTATTAAACAATTATAGACCCATCTCTAAATTGTCAGTTCTGGCTAAGGTTCTTGAACGCCTAGTGAGTGAACAAGTAAAGGAGTTTTTATGTACAAATAACATCCTGTCTAAACATCAGTCAGGCTTCAGAAAGCAACATAGCACCATCACTGCCACAATGAAAGTGGTAAATTATATTACGAGTATTTTAGATAATAAGCAGAATTGTGCAGCTCTATTTGTTGACCTATCCAAAGCTTTTGATACCGTCGATCATCGCATTTTGAAGCAGAGGCTGGTCAGTATTGGCATATCCAGCCATGCAGTGGGGTGGTTTGTGAACTACCTCTCTGAAAGGTCCCAATGTGTTCAGTTTGATGGGCTGTCTTCTGAGTGGTTAAACATCACTAATGGTGTACCACAAGGTTCAGTTTTAGGTCCGCTATTATTCTCTATCTATATTAATAGTTTAGGTGAAAATGTCGAAGGAGCAACCTTACATTTTTATGCGGACGATACCGTTATGTACTGTGCAGGTCCCTCGATTAACGAGGCTGTTGTTAAATTACAGGCTGTTTTTAACATTATTCAGGCTCAGCTCTCTGTGCTTAAGCTTCTTTTAAATGTGGATAAAACCAAGGTAATGCTCTTTTCTAAAGCTAAAGCTAAAGATACACCGGAGACTGCTTTGGATATTGTAACTAGGCAAGGAATACAACTTGAAGTGGTTACCTGTTACAAATACTTGGGTATCTGGCTTGATGATTGTCTCACTTTTAAATGTCATGTAAATAACCTGCTGAAAAAGCTGAGGGTTAGGCTAGGTTTCTTTTACAGAAATAAGTCCTGTTTCTCGCTTGAGGCCAGGAAAAGGCTAGTCACTGTGACCTTTTTACCTGTGCTGGACTATTGTGATTTGTTATATATGAATGCACCTGCCAATTACCTGAGCAAGTTAGATGCTGCGTATCACAGTGAACTGAGATTTTTGACAAATTGTAAAGCACTTACGCATCACTGTACCCTGTATACCAAGGCGGTTATGCCATCACTTACTGTACGGAGGCTCAGTCACTGGTACTTTTTCATTTACAAAACCATGTTGGATAAACTACCATCGTATATTTGCTCCCTGATCTCTCTGCGAATTGAAAGTACTTATTGCCTGAGATCGCATGCTGTGGTTTTATTAAATGTGCCAAGTGCTAGGACTGTCTTAGGGAAGAAAGCTTTTAGATGTGCAGCTCCACTAACATGGAACAGTCTGCAAAAAGAATGGAAAATTACTAAGCTAGTACCACTACATGTTTTTAAAGCTCGGTTGGATGCCACAAAATCAGATGCTGTTGGTACCTGTACATGTGGTTAAATATGTAAATTGTAATCCCTGTACATTTTGCTGTATGATGTCCTTTTGTTGTTCTGTTGTTTATGTTTGTATGTCTTCTTGTGGAACCTACTGCTGCAGGTCTCCCTTGAAAAAGAGATCATTGATCTCAATGGGATTTTACCTGGATAAATAAAGGTTTTGAATTGAATTGAATCTCTCTTTATCACTCCATAAATCAGAAAATACTGTCAACAGCCCTAAAATATCAATTTTCGCCATGTTTCTTGGTAATAAATCTTATATAATTCAGGCTATGAATGACATATGAACAAACCCTTCTGTAAAAGCTTTCATAATATTGATAGGAATATAACTGAAAGGTTTGGTGTATCTACGTGCTACTGAAGTTGAAATTTCGAACACCATCCATCCATCCATCTTCTTCCGCTTATCCGTGGTCGGGTCGCGGGGGTAGCAGTTCCAGCAGAGAGCCCCAAACTTCCTTTTCCCTGGCGACATCAACCAGCTCTGACTGGGGGATCCCAAGGCGCTCCCAGGCCAGCGAAGAGATATAATCCCTCCACCTGGTCCTAGGTCTACCCCTTGGTCTCTTCCCAGCTGGACGTGCCTGGAACACCTCCCTAGGGAGGCGCCCAGGTGGCATCCTAACTAGGTGCCCGAACCACCTCAACTGGCTCCTTTCGACGCGAAGGAGGAGCGGCTCAACTCCGAGTCCCTCCCGGATGACCGAACTTCTCACCTTATCCCTAAGGGAGACACCAGCCACCCTGCGGAGAAAACCCATCTCGGCCGCTTGTATCCGCGATCTCGTTCTTTCGGTCATGACCCATCCTTCATGACCATAGGTGAGGGTAGGAACGAAAATGGCCCGGTAGACAGAGAGCTTTGCCTTCTGGCTCAGCTCCCTTTTCGTCACAACGGTGCGGTAAAGCGACTGCAGTACCGCTCCCGCTGCTCCGATTCTCCGGCCCATCTCACGCTCCATTGTTCCCTCACTCGAGAACAAAACCCCGAGATACTTGAACTCCTTCACTTGGGGTAAGGACTCATTCCCTACTTGGAGTGGACAGTCCATCGGTTTCCTGCTGAGAACCATGGCCTCAGATTTGGAGGTGCTGATCCTCATCCCAGCCGCTTCACACTCGGTTGCGAACCGATCCAGTGAGTGCTGAAGGTCGCAGACCGATGAAGCCATCAGAACCACATCATCTGCAAAAAGCAGTGGTGCAATCCTTAGCCCACCGAACTGCAGACCCCCGCCCCCCCCATGACTACGCCTCGAAATCCGATCCATGTATATTACAAACAGGATTGGTGACAAAGCGCAGCCCTGGCGGAGGCCAACCCTCACCGGAAATGGGTCCGACTTACTGCCGAGGAGCCGGACACAGCTCTCGCTTTGGGAGTACAGAGATTGGATGGCCCTGAGTAGAGACCCCCTCACCCCATACTCCCGCAGCACCTCCCACAGTAACTCCCTGGGAACCCGGTCATACGCCTTCTCCAAGTCCACAAAACACATGTAGACCGGATAAGCGTACTCCCAAGCCCCCTCCAGGATCCTTGCGAGAGTAAAAAGCTGATCCGTCGTTCCACGACCAGGACGGAATCCGCATTGTTCCTCCTCAATCTGAGGTTCGACAATCGGCCTGACCCTCCTTTCGAGTACCTTAGAGTAAACTTTCCCGGGGAGGCTGAGTAGTGTGATGCCTCTGTAATTGGCACACACCCTCTGGTCCCCCTTTTTAAAAAGGGGAACCACCACCCCGGTCTGCCACTCCTTCGGTACCGTTTCCGACTTCCACGCAATGTTGATGAGACGTGTCAACCAAGACAGTCCCTCAACACCCAGAGCCTTCAGCATTTCTGGGCGGATCTCATCCACCCCCGGGGCTTTGCCACTGTGGAGTTGTTTAACAACCTCAGTGACCTCCCCCCGGGAGATTGGTGTCGATCCCCCGTCATACTCCAGCTCTGCCTCTAACATAGAGGACGGAGTTGTCGGGTTCAGGAGTTCCTCAAAGTGCTCCTTCCAACGCCCTAACACTCCATCAGTTGAGGTCAACAACGTCCCATCCTTACTGTACACAGCTTGGATGGTTCCCTGCTTCCCCCTCCTGAGGTGTCGGACAGTTTTCCAGAACAACTTTGGTGCCGCCCGAAAGTCCTTTTCCATGTCCTCTCCGAACTTCTCCCACACCCGCTGCTTTGCCTCGGCCACGGCTGAGGCTGCTGCCCTTCGGGCCTGTCGGTACCTTGCAACTGCCTCGGGAGTCCCCCGGGATAACAAATCCCTGAAGGCCTCCTTCTTCAGTCGGACGGCTTCCCTGACCACCGGTGTCCACCAGGAGGTTCGAGGGTTACCGCCCCTTGAGGCACCTAGGACCTTGAGACCACAGCTCCTGCCACTACTAAAAGGAGGGGAGGCCACCTTATTAAACAATTATAGACCCATCTCTAAATTGTCAGTTCTGGCTAAGGTTCTTGAACGCCTAGTGAGTGAACAAGTAAAGGAGTTTTTATGTACAAATAACATCCTGTCTAAACATCAGTCAGGCTTCAGAAAGCAACATAGCACCATCACTGCCACAATGAAAGTGGTAAATTATATTACGAGTATTTTAGATAATAAGCAGAATTGTGCAGCTCTATTTGTTGACCTATCCAAAGCTTTTGATACCGTCGATCATCGCATTTTGAAGCAGAGGCTGGTCAGTATTGGCATATCCAGCCATGCAGTGGGGTGGTTTGTGAACTACCTCTCTGAAAGGTCCCAATGTGTTCAGTTTGATGGGCTGTCTTCTGAGTGGTTAAACATCACTAATGGTGTACCACAAGGTTCAGTTTTAGGTCCGCTATTATTCTCTATCTATATTAATAGTTTAGGTGAAAATGTCGAAGGAGCAACCTTACATTTTTATGCGGACGATACCGTTATGTACTGTGCAGGTCCCTCGATTAACGAGGCTGTTGTTAAATTACAGGCTGTTTTTAACATTATTCAGGCTCAGCTCTCTGTGCTTAAGCTTCTTTTAAATGTGGATAAAACCAAGGTAATGCTCTTTTCTAAAGCTAAAGCTAAAGATACACCGGAGACTGCTTTGGATATTGTAACTAGGCAAGGAATACAACTTGAAGTGGTTACCTGTTACAAATACTTGGGTATCTGGCTTGATGATTGTCTCACTTTTAAATGTCATGTAAATAACCTGCTGAAAAAGCTGAGGGTTAGGCTAGGTTTCTTTTACAGAAATAAGTCCTGTTTCTCGCTTGAGGCCAGGAAAAGGCTAGTCACTGTGACCTTTTTACCTGTGCTGGACTATTGTGATTTGTTATATATGAATGCACCTGCCAATTACCTGAGCAAGTTAGATGCTGCGTATCACAGTGAACTGAGATTTTTGACAAATTGTAAAGCACTTACGCATCACTGTACCCTGTATACCAAGGCGGTTATGCCATCACTTACTGTACGGAGGCTCAGTCACTGGTACTTTTTCATTTACAAAACCATGTTGGATAAACTACCATCGTATATTTGCTCCCTGATCTCTCTGCGAATTGAAAGTACTTATTGCCTGAGATCGCATGCTGTGGTTTTATTAAATGTGCCAAGTGCTAGGACTGTCTTAGGGAAGAAAGCTTTTAGATGTGCAGCTCCACTAACATGGAACAGTCTGCAAAAAGAATGGAAAATTACTAAGCTAGTACCACTACATGTTTTTAAAGCTCGGTTGGATGCCACAAAATCAGATGCTGTTGGTACCTGTACATGTGGTTAAATATGTAAATTGTAATCCCTGTACATTTTGCTGTATGATGTCCTTTTGTTGTTCTGTTGTTTATGTTTGTATGTCTTCTTGTGGAACCTACTGCTGCAGGTCTCCCTTGAAAAAGAGATCATTGATCTCAATGGGATTTTACCTGGATAAATAAAGGTTTTGAATTGAATTGAATCTCTCTTTATCACTCCATAAATCAGAAAATACTGTCAACAGCCCTAAAATATCAATTTTCGCCATGTTTCTTGGTAATAAATCTTATATAATTCAGGCTATGAATGACATATGAACAAACCCTTCTGTAAAAGCTTTCATAATATTGATAGGAATATAACTGAAAGGTTTGGTGTATCTACGTGCTACTGAAGTTGAAATTTCGAACACCATCCATCCATCCATCTTCTTCCGCTTATCCGTGGTCGGGTCGCGGGGGGTAGCAGTTCCAGCAGAGAGCCCCAAACTTCCTTTTCCCTGGCGACATCAACCAGCTCTGACTGGGGGATCCCAAGGCGCTCCCAGGCCAGCGAAGAGATATAATCCCTCCACCTGGTCCTAGGTCTACCCCTTGGTCTCTTCCCAGCTGGACGTGCCTGGAACACCTCCCTAGGGAGGCGCCCCAGGTGGCATCCTAACTAGGTGCCCGAACCACCTCAACTGGCTCCTTTCGACGCGAAGGAGGAGCGGCTCAACTCCGAGTCCCTCCCGGATGACCGAACTTCTCACCTTATCCCTAAGGGAGACACCAGCCACCCTGCGGAGAAAACCCATCTCGGCCGCTTGTATCCGCGATCTCGTTCTTTCGGTCATGACCCATCCTTCATGACCATAGGTGAGGGTAGGAACGAAAATGGCCCGGTAGACAGAGAGCTTTGCCTTCTGGCTCAGCTCCCTTTTCGTCACAACGGTGCGGTTAAAGCGACTGCAGTACCGCTCCCGCTGCTCCGATTCTCCGGCCCATCTCACGCTCCATTGTTCCCTCACTCGAGAACAAAACCCCGAGATACTTGAACTCCTTCACTTGGGGTAAGGACTCATTCCCTACTTGGAGTGGACAGTCCATCGGTTTCCTGCTGAGAACCATGGCCTCAGATTTGGAGGTGCTGATCCTCATCCCAGCCGCTTCACACTCGGTTGCGAACCGATCCAGTGAGTGCTGAAGGTCGCAGACCGATGAAGCCATCAGAACCACATCATCTGCAAAAAGCAGTGGTGCAATCCTTAGCCCACCGAACTGCAGACCCCCGCCCCCCCCATGACTACGCCTCGAAATCCGATCCATGTATATTACAAACAGGATTGGTGACAAAGCGCAGCCCTGGCGGAGGCCAACCCTCACCGGAAATGGGTCCGACTTACTGCCGAGGAGCCGGACACAGCTCTCGCTTTGGGAGTACAGAGATTGGATGGCCCTGAGTAGAGACCCCCTCACCCCATACTCCCGCAGCACCTCCCACAGTAACTCCCTGGGAACCCGGTCATACGCCTTCTCCAAGTCCACAAAACACATGTAGACCGGATAAGCGTACTCCCAAGCCCCCTCCAGGATCCTTGCGAGAGTAAAAAGCTGATCCGTCGTTCCACGACCAGGACGGAATCCGCATTGTTCCTCCTCAATCTGAGGTTCGACAATCGGCCTGACCCTCCTTTCGAGTACCTTAGAGTAAACTTTCCCGGGGAGGCTGAGTAGTGTGATGCCTCTGTAATTGGCACACACCCTCTGGTCCCCCTTTTTAAAAAGGGGAACCACCACCCCGGTCTGCCACTCCTTCGGTACCGTTTCCGACTTCCACGCAATGTTGATGAGACGTGTCAACCAAGACAGTCCCTCAACACCCAGAGCCTTCAGCATTCTGGGCGGATCTCATCCACCCCCGGGGCTTTGCCACTGTGGAGTTGTTTAACAACCTCAGTGACCTCCCCCCGGGAGATTGGTGTCGATCCCCCGTCATACTCCAGCTCTGCCTCTAACATAGAGGACGGAGTTGTCGGGTTCAGGAGTTCCTCAAAGTGCTCCTTCCAACGCCCTAACACTCCATCAGTTGAGGTCAACAACGTCCCATCCTTACTGTACACAGCTTGGATGGTTCCCTGCTTCCCCCTCCTGAGGTGTCGGACAGTTTTCCAGAACAACTTTGGTGCCGCCCGAAAGTCCTTTTCCATGTCCTCTCCGAACTTCTCCCACACCCGCTGCTTTGCCTCGGCCACGGCTGAGGCTGCTGCCCTTCGGGCCTGTCGGTACCTTGCAACTGCCTCGGGAGTCCCCCGGGATAACAAATCCCTGAAGGCCTC
Source organism: Harpagifer antarcticus (assembly GCA_902827135.1). Classification (NCBI taxonomy): domain Eukaryota; kingdom Metazoa; phylum Chordata; class Actinopteri; order Perciformes; family Harpagiferidae; genus Harpagifer; species Harpagifer antarcticus. The sequence goes on along the minus strand of CADEHL010001051.1, from coordinate 645,626 downwards.
CTTCTTCAGTCGGACGGCTTCCCTGACCACCGGTGTCCACCAGGAGGTTCGAGGGTTACCGCCCCTTGAGGCACCTAGGACCTTGAGACCACAGCTCCCCGCCGCGGCTTCGGCAATAGAGGCTTTGAACACCGACCACTCTGGTTCAATGTCCCCAACCTCCACAGGAATGCCCGAAAAGCTCTGCCGGAGGTGTGAGTTGAAGGCCTCTGAACCTGGGCCTCCTCCAGACGTTCCCAGTTCACCCGAACTACACGTTTGGGCTTACCAGGTCTATCCAGAGGCTTCCCCTGCCACTCGACCCAACTCACCACCAGATGGTGATCAGTTGACAACTCTGCCCCTCTCTTTACCCGAGTGTCCAAAACATACGGCCTCAGGTCCGATGATACGATAACGAAATCGATCATGGACCTTCTGCCTAGGGTGCTCTGGTACCACGTACACTTATGAGCATCCCTATGTTCGAACATGGTGTTTGTTATGGCCAATCCATGACTAGCACAGAAGTCCAGTAACAAACCACCACTCCGGTTCAGATCAGGGGGGCCGTTCCTCCCAATCACTCCCCTCCAAGTGTCTCCATCATTGCCCACATGTGCGTTGAAGTCTCCCAGCAAGATTAAAGAGTCCCCTTCAGGAGCCCCATACAGGACTCTTTCCAGGGTCTCCAAGAAGGCCGTATACTCTGAACTGCTGTTGGGTGCATAAGCACACACAACAGTCAGAGTTTTCCCCCCATAACCCGCAGGCGTAGGGAGGCAACCCTCTCGTCCACTGGGGTAGACTCCAACAACGAAGCACCCAACCGGGGACTTGTGAGTATCCCCACACCCGCCCGGCGCCTGACACCTTGAGCAACTCCGGAGAAGAATAGAGTCCAACCCCTATCCAGAAGTAAGGTTCCAGAGCCGACGCTGTGCGTAGAGGTGAGCCCAACCAGATCCAACTGGTTACCGCCTCCACCTCCCGCACAAGCTCCGACTCCTTCCCCCCCCAGAGAGGTGACGTTCCACGTCCCCAAAGCCAGCTTCTGTCGCCCGGGTCTGGTCCGTCGAGACCCTCCGCTTTCACTGCCACCCTTCTGGCAGCGCACCCGACCCCATCGTTGTTTCCCGTAGGTGGTGGGCCCGCGGGATGGAGAAGCGGAGGTGTTGCCCACGTTGCCTTTTCGGGCTGGGCCCGGACGGGCTCCGTGGCAAGCCCGGCCACCAGACGCTCGCCGACGAGTCCTCCTTCTGGGCCTGGCTCCAGAAAGGGACCCCGGGCTTCCTCCGGGCCGGGTATCCTCACTCCTTGTGTCGTCTTTCATGAGGTCTTTTTGAACCAATCTTAGTCTGGCCCCTTGCCTGAGACCAATTTGCCATGGGAGACCCTACCAGGAACACAAGGTTCCAGACAACACAGCCCCCAGGTTCATCAGGGCACACAAACCTCTCTACCACGGTAAGGTGCTGGTTCTTCAGAGAGTAGGATAAAAAACTCATTTTCAGAAAACGACCTTTAAAGATTGCAGTGAGGCGCTAGCTAAACCCTCCTGTTCTTTGGATGACAGCTTGCGCCTCGACGCACTCCGTGAAGGTATTTCATGTTCGGGGTCATTTGTTTTTTGTATAACCTTGCTTCGTGCAAGTGACAAATGTCGTCTTCTCTGTGAACGTTTTTTTCGCCGTTCTTTTGCCATTTTGAGATCTCAATTTCTAGCGGAAAGCAAAGCAGGAAGTGTTTTAGCACACCACGTGATGCATCTGAACGAATCACGTTGTCAGAAATTGACACCAGCCAATGAGATTTTGCTTATTGGTTTAAGACCCCTTTGTGCTTTCACGATTGGTTGCTGATACAAAGGAAATCACCATATTTGGATGCCATGGTGCACACAGCGGTCGCAGTACTTTATGTTACGTTAGAATGCTAACTTTTGGTGAATTTAGGAGAAATCTACAGACGCAAATAGACAAACTATAGTAAAAATAAACACTTAAATGTGTATTTTGTACGTTTTCCTTCCAAAAGCCTGAAAGAAAACATGGTATGGAATCAAAATAGTACAACATCTCAAAATTGACCAGTGCATGAAAAACGATTTTTTTGCCTGCGGTGTCTCGCAGGCAAGCGGCCTCCTCCCCACTTTTGGCAGCACCCCCTGAGCAAAATGACTTCCCGCGGCTATGGTCTCAGGGGATCTTAATATTTAAGAACCTATTAATGTGTTATACCAGATTAACGGAAATAATCTCAGCTAACTGACGATACAAACAATTTTTACCAAAACAAAACACAAGTCTCATAATAAGCATCAATGACCTCTGAGCGAAACATGCTAACCTATTACTGCACCGATAATCACTCCTAGTTCCCTTATTACTTATCCTAGGTGCACATCCAACACATCGTTTATGATCGCAAGGAGACACAGAATCTAACGGTGCCCACCACAAAACTGAAGGATACAAACTTGTGACGTTATTAACAAAAACGTACATCAAAACAAGTGGCGCTAGGTAGCCCACAACGCTAACATGGCTTAACTTCGTCTTTGTCTGGTCTAAACTGATCTTCAATGGCATTAAAACGATAAAAACGATGGTGTCGTTAATCCATAGGTTAATCCAATGTGACTGCGTCCCCTTTGAAATGTTCTGATAATCAATAATCAATAAAACAGCTTTTCCGTTGCTTGATATCAGAGCAGCGATATTTCTCCCCTCTGCTGCAAACTAGCATGCGCAGAGACGCCATCTTATTTTTTTAACATGAGTGTGTGCAGGACGATTTCCCTTGGATTCTATTGGCTCTAACGGTCAGAAAGAGATGTCACATGTCAAAATCGAACAAGGGGGGGCCAGAGATATGGAAGATCCACCCAAGTGGCCCCAGAAGAGGTTTTGCTAAATCTGTCTAAAAAGGTCAAATATCACTTGTTTTGCATCAATCTTGATACAGGGTACTTATTATATGTTGTACTTTGGATTCCTAAAGCTTTTAGTCTACTAACCCATCATCCAAGGTTAGTTTTCAATATAAGTACAAAATATATTTTGGACGGACACTATAATTTACAGTTTTTCTTTAAATTAAAAAACATCTATATTGATTCTGACTTTTCTACATCCAACTCACAGGTTTATCATTACTTTGAGAAAAAAGATTATTAGTTTAACCCTTTTAGAAGGGAAGATATGGTCATTTGTTCTGGGAATGTCATTTTCGAGCCTGAAACCTGAAAAACAGGCTTGGGGCCTAACAGGTTAAAGACTAGATAAAGCGCTATAAGTACAGTCCATTTACCATTACTGACCCCTACTGTCCTTTACTGACCCCTACTGTCACCTGCTGTCCCCTACTGACCCCTTCTGTCCTCGAGTGTCCGCTAATGTGCCCTACTGTCCTCTACTGACTCCTACTGTCCCATTCTGTCTTCTACTGACCCCTACTGTCCCCTGCTGTCCCCTACTGTCCTCTACTGTCCCCCTCCTGTCCCCTCCTGCCCCTACTGTCCCCTCCTGCTCCCTTCTGTCCCCTTCCTGCCCCCCTCCTGACCCCTACTGTCCCCTTCTGTCCCCTTCTGCCCCCCTCCTTATTGCTGAAAAAACACTTGTTGAGATAATTTAGGCCTTGTAACTGATTCACCAGCACTAACTATGATCTTGCTTGAGTTTAATATATCTGCACTTTCCTTGTTGTTTGGAGTTTGATTCTTAATGGTTTTTGCACTTATTGTAAGTGGCTTTGGACAAAAGCATTAGCTAAATTATATGTAATGTAAAAGAAACCTTCACTATATCGCCCACTCTGACTCTTTTATTCCCTGCTTTCCTATGTGAGCAAAGTCCCGCAAAGCCATTTTCTCATCAACTCTTACCAGAACAATCTGTGAAAAACCCCAGTGAGTGTTAGAGTACAAAAATGAGACATTGGTGAAGTAACTTTGTCTTGACAGGCTAACGCTTAGTAGAAGCACCTGCTTTGTTCCCCTCCGCCTTAGTGCTAGCAGGCAGGGAGATGTCAGGCCCAGCTGTACCCTGACAGATCTATTGAGATGTAATAGGCCTATCAGTGTCAACACCTACTTGTGTTATAAGGCCCTGTTGAGAAGTGATGGCTGATGTCGAAATAAGCAATGGTCCTTAGCTAGAAAGTCTAACACTAGTGATGACTGGCTTCTTTTTCGTGTCCTCAGAAATAAATGTTCAGCCCTTATTAAAAAAGCTAAAGCTGATTACTATCTGAGCTTAACCACTGATTGTTTTAATGACCATTCTAAGTTCTGGAAAATAATAATAATGGGTTCCATTTATAAAGCACTTTATATCTGATCTCAGATCCCAAAGTGCTAATGGAAAACAATTAAATCACTTCAGAACAAGAAGGTTTCTAGTTTCCCAAAAAAACTGAAGGTCAGTGATTCTTTTATTTCAGATTCAGATGGTATGGCTAATGCTTTCAATGCTCACTTCAAAAAGGCTGGTCACATTTTTGATGAGCAAAGTCATGAATCTCTAAATGGTCGTACTCACAGCCCTAGTCAAGAGATGAACTCCCCTGTTTTTGATTGGGCTTCTTTCTCGGTCTCTGAAGTCTTACAGGGTTTGCAATCAATTGATCCTAAAAAGTCTGCCGGGCCTGACGGCCTCGACCCGTTCTTTTTAAAAATTGCAGCTCAGATTATTGCACAACCAGTAACTGATATTTTTAATCTCTCCCTGTCCACTCACACACTGCCAGCTGTGTGGAAGCAAGCTCTGGTATCGCCCCCTCTTGAAAGCTGGTGATCCCACGGAGTTAAATAACTATCGTCCTATCTCAAATCTTTCTGTGTTATCAAAGATTCTTGAGTCCCTAGTTTCTACTCAGCTAAAACTTTTTTTAAATTCACACAATATCCTTAACCCTATGCAATCTGGATTCAGATCAAAGCACAGTACTGTGACTGCCAGTCTGAAAGTCTTAGACGATATTAAGGCTGCCTTGGATAACAAATCTGTATGTGTTGCATTGTTTGTTGACCTAGCCAAAGCATTTGATACTGTAGATCACCACATTATGTCTAATGTTATGTTGATGTCTCGTTTCGGTCATAATGCCATTTGCTGGTTTCAGAGTTATCTAACCGACCGTACTCAATGCGTCAGGTTGGGTAGCACTGTCTCTGACCCTGTCACCTTGAAGAAGGGAGTTCCACAGGGCTCTATTTTGGGGCCTTTGCTCTTTTTATTATATATAAACAATATTTGTAATCAGATGCAATTCTCTACCTATCATATGTATGCTGATGACACTATTGTGTACTCATATGCTCCTTCTCTGGATATGGCCGTTTTCCAATTTAAAATCTGATTTTATCACGCTGCAGCATGCACTTATTGATTCCAAACTGCTTTTGAACAGTAGAAAACTAAAGCAATGCTTTTTGCTCCCAAGTCAGCGTCCTCTTGCCTCTCCATTGACACCCTTGATGTGTCTCTGTTGAGTTTGTTGATACCTACAAATATCTGGGCTTCTGGTTGGACAGTAATCTGAACTTCAAATACCATATTGAAGTTCTAACTAAGAAATTGAAATTCACTCTTGGCTTCCTTTACAGACTAAAATATTGTTTTTCAACTTCATCCCGTAAAAGGTTGGTCTCTGGCTTATTCCTGTCCCAGCTGGACTACGGTGATACCATTTATAGATTTGCCTGTCCCACTGTGTTGGCCAAACTTGACCCACTCTACCATGCTGCACTGCGTTATATATCAAATGCCACCCTATAGGACTCATCATTGCAAACTGTATAGCCTAACTGGATGGTCCTCACTTACTGTGCGTAGGATGCGGCATTGGTTTTTATTAATGTATAAAGCCATTTTAGGTAAGCTTCCACTCTACATATGTGCCAGATTTGCTCCAGTTTGTGACTCTTACAACCTCAGATCCAGTGCCTGGATACGGTTCCAGGTTCCTGCTGTGCGGACTGAGGCTGGGAAAAGGAGTCTTTTTTATTATGGTCCTTGGTCTTGGAATGACCTTCAATCACGCCTCAAACTGAGGGCACTTGTCTCTATAGCCTGTTTTAAATTGAAGTTGTCTGAAGTCCTTACTACCAGCTGCTCTTGCAGTAATAAGTAGTACCTTTCTTACTGTCCTAATGTGCACAATGTAGTGACTGCTTTTTTGTCTTTTGTTTTCTTAGTTATGTTCTCTGTATTTTATATGTTTGTGTTATGTGTAACGTTGCTGCCTTCTTGGCCAGGTCAGCATTGAAAATGAGATTCTATCTCAATGCTTTTATCTGGTTAAATAAAGGTTAAATAAAAAAATTAAAATAAAATGTCCATTACTCAGCTGACAGTGGTGCTGGCGAGAATTTGCTGCGCTGTGACTCCAGAAATATCAACTTTGTGACTCTGACAAATGTGCAGGCAGCATCGCAACAGCAAGTTATCTCAGAGATAAAAGCAGTCATGTAATTAGAGAACAAACAGAGGGAGAAATAGATAAATGTGTGAGGCAATCCAATACCAGAGGCTGAGATTGGCCTTTTATGAAAAACTGCTCCGCTTAGTCGTTTCCACCCCGTATTATGCAGTTTCAACTATTTCATATATTCAGTTCAATGTTTATCTACTTGCAAATGACCTGGTTTTATTTCGAAGATGAGGTTTGGTTAGATTTGATCATCATTTGTATTTGTCAAAATGTTTTAAAGCATTTCCACCCATATGAAAGCAAGACTGACGCTGCAAAGAAGAAGACAAACATACAGTGTGGCTGGGCATGTACCTAAAGGTAACTGAGTGTGAGTTACAGATCTCCATATTGATGCACATGGTTTCACACCTTGCTAAATAACCAACATGTATAATACATATTTTCAGACCTGGATACATTTGCTTTGACATAACAGTAATTATACCTGACATGTTGAACATGTACTTTGACAAACAAAACATGGTTTATTCTGAAGAAAACACATTACCACTTTACCATGTGCTTCTCTCCATGACAGCCAAATATAAATGATGGGTGCTTCCTGAATGTATGGTCACATGACAACACTTCCCTAGATAAAGGGGGTGGGTCAAGTTACCCACTGGCTCATCTTCCCACTCCCCCCTACAGGTGATGCTGATGGTAAAGTGATTAGTTGTGCAGATGTTTGGTTTAATGCATCCTAGTTCAAAAGATCTAATACTTATTAGACTTATTTGTTTTCTCTTTGAAAAAATGTCAAACTCATGTTGGCACTTGGGATAGCAAAAGTATTTAGGATATATCAGCTGAAGCCCATGCATATCCAAACAAATGTCATCGAAATCCATCCAATAGTTGTTGATGAAACACTTTAGTCTCGACCAAAGTGGTTGAAAAATGTATCGAGACAGCCACTAGCATGATAAAAAATAAAAAATGAACTAACTCTAGAGCCTTCAAAACAACATAGGGCTTGTATTCTTGTTGTTTCCAGCTCTACTTTGACAAACAAACATTACGTTTGCAAACAAAGAAAATATAGATTACAAACTTGAAAACATTATATTCGAAGATACGATTTGAAGAACACTAAATTAAAAAAATTGGTGAAGGATTTGTATTCCTACTACAACTATGTTCATTCCTACTGTGTGCAACACGAGTGAAATTGATGACAAGAGTGCTTTGAGCTCACATAACAAACTCCAGGTTCTCTAGGAGCCAATGATCCTCTGCGTCACCGTGACAGTGACAGCTCTGCCCAGCCATGCTTTGTTGATTGCCACAGTAACAGCATCTCTCCCTGAGGAGCAATCACCAGACTCTGAGTCAATAAAGCAGCCTGTTTTCTCCTTCCTGCCTGGCTGAGCTGACCCCTCACAATTGCTGCTTGACCGATGTCATAGTGCAGACAAGAAAATACACACCGCCACAGTCAGCTGACACAACCACCATCAGACACACAGCTGCAGTGAGGGAGTCAGGAAATGGAAAAAAATGTTGCTGTGTTTTTAACCTTTGTTAAGCTCGGCCTGAATGAGAGAGAATGAAACTGACTTTAAATAAATGTATTATGTCAAGAGATTTCACACAACTGTATTAGCTTAGTTCAAAGCAATACAATTACATTTAAATACAAATATTAGTTTCAACTTAATATTATTGCTGTTAAATATATATATATATATATATATATATATATATATATATATATATATATATATGACTGTGTGTTGACATAATACATTTAATTATTTGTGACTGACGAAGCCACACAGTCTAGTATTCAATATACTTATTAGTGCGAATGCTCCCAAACCCTACACTCCTTGGACATCATTTTTCATGACAAATAATAAAAATTAAGCAAAAAATTAAACAAAATGCCTCTTGAGGGCATGACGTGACAAAAACGTTCAACATGTCTCCATTAACGCCCATTGTAAATCCAGCCGGATCTTTCCTCAAGAGCAGCAGCTGCACACCTTTAGTAAATCTGCCAAAAATGCCACATTATTGACCCGAAAGTGCACAAAAAGCAGACTTCGACGCTCGTCAGGGTCCTGACATGCTTCACACGTTGACATTTTACGGAAAGCAGCTACCGTTTTAAAACTATAGTTAGAAATGTAAGAGGTTTATTTCTCATTCAGAACAATGGAAAGGCTCTCCTTTCACAGCACATCTCCATGGAAACCTTTGATCTCTGGGCTCACGTAGACAGGTGTTTGATAACGTTGTCACCAAGGTAACCTTTGATCTCTGGGATTACACACACAGGTGTTTGATAACGTCGTCACCTCAAACACAAACACACAGACTGGAGTTTAAAGGCTGTCTCAGCCTATTATTTTCTGTTTGATGGAGACTTCAACACGTTCCACATATTTTATACATTATTGGTGAGGTTTGGTTTTAGTTCAAAAGTTTGCAGTTAAAATATTCTGATGCTTTTCAAAGCGTTTTTTACTTTCTTTTCTCTTCTTAATACACATTCATTCACTACTACTTACATTGATATATCTAACACATTCAGCCTACTTTCAGCTACAGAAACCATTCAACTATTACATTATGCAGCTATGTCAGGACATTGAGGCTATACATTTTGTTGTTGACACCTTTTTTAAACGTTTTCTTTTAACTATTAAGCTTCTTGACTATTTGTCCTACTCTTCCAGTTTAAGGCGAGACACGGCAGGCAAAAACATAGTTTTTCATGCACTGGTACATTTTGAGATTTTGTGCTATTTTGATTCCATAACATGTTTTCTTTCAGGCTTTTGGAAGGAAAATGTACAAAACACACATTTAGGTGTTTATTTGACTATAGTTTGTCTATTTGTGTCTATTTTTCTCCTAAATTCACCAAAAATTAGCATTCTAACATAACATAAAGTACCGCGACCGCTGTTTGCATCATGTCATCAGAGATATCGTTGGAAAGCTCCGTCTCTCCTGCATAATCTCATCGGATCCAAATATGGTCATTTCCTTTGTATCAGCAACCAATCTTGAAAGTACAAAGGGGTCTTAAACCAAGAAACAAAATTTCATTGGCTGGTGTCAATTTCTGACAACGTGATTCGTTCAGATGCGTCACGTGGTGTGCTAAACCCTTCCTGGTTAGCTTTCCGCTGGAAATTGAAGTCTCAAAATGGCAAAAGAACAGCAGAAGAAGATGACAACAATTGTCACTTGCACGAAGCAAGGTTATACAAAAAACAAATGACCCCGAACATGAAATACCTTCACAGAGTGCGTCGATACGCAAGCTGTCATCGAAAGAACAGCAGGGTTTAGGTAGCGCCACACAGCAATCTTTAAAGGGCCCATGTCATGGCCATTTCCACTGATCATAATTCCATTGTTGAGGTATACTAGAATAGATTATATTGTGCAATTTTCCAAACTGACATCAGTTTCTCATACAGCATCTCTGTAAACTACGTGTATTAACTGAATTTCACTCTCTGCCTGTAACGGCCTCGTTGGAGCTCCAATAGCTCCAGCCCAGTGTGCTCTGATTGGTCGGGACATTGTGAATCACGCTGAGCTCTGTGGAAGTGTGGTTTCCTTGTTTAGCAATACACACAGCCAAACTCATCCTGAGCACACACAAACTCACAGCCGAAATAAAAACAATAAGTGTGGCTTAATATTGAGTAAGAAAAAGGTTGATAAACGCTGTGAGAATGGGTCTGCAGAGAGAATTTCGCTGCAATCCCAAACTGTCTGTTATCAGCCTGCACAGGGAGGTGTTTGTGTGAGGAAGTCCGTGGATTGGTCAATTTCGACCAATCAGCGGGGGCTTAACGTAACGGCTCTGCGGACGTAACGTAACCGCTCCACGGATTGGTCCATTTGGTTCCAGTTACCGCATGACGTTAAGCCGTACCCGGAAGAAACATTGGACAATGACGTATCAGTGACGAATCTCCAACGAGGCGTTTTGGGGAGGTATTAGAGTTTTACTCGCTACAGGGTGTACTTTGAGGGTTTTTGACTCTGCAGACCGTTTACATGCATAAAAAACTTCATAACACACAAGGGGACGGGTAATAACTGGAAAAAGCATGACATGGGCCCTTTTAAAGGTCGTTTTCTCAAAATGAGTTTTTTCTCATATTCTGAGTGAGAAATGTCCACTTCAGTAGCACTTACATACACCAAACCTTCCAGTTGTATTTTTTTTTTCTGAAGGGTTTGTTCATATATCATTCATAGCCTGAATTATATGACATTTTATACCTAAAAACATGGCGAAAATTGATATTTTAGGGCTGTTGACAGTATTTTCTGATTTATGGAGTGATAAAAAGAGATATCCAAAATCCCTTCTGTAAAAACTTTAGATTCTAATATGACTACAAAGTGAAACAAGAATTTTGAACCTGGCTTTATCCAATGTTGAGATTTGTGTTCCTGAAATGTGTTAAAATATGCACATATTTAATGAGATTATGGCTCATTTGCGTATTTAAACATGCTATTTCAGAAAACTTGTAATACAAAAAACAATTGTCTTAATGTAAGTAATTAACTGGAGAAATGTCTAGTTCAGGGGTCGGTAACCTTTTTGATATGAAATGCCATTAAAAAAAAAAATTGTTATCAGCGTGCCAACGATCGAGAATTATCAACGGGGGGGGGTTGAGGAGCTTGATGCTCGTGAACTATCAGCAGGAGGACGGGGGGGAGCCTCGGGGCGGGGGAAGCAGTGTGTGGACCTGTCAGCGCAACTTAAATGATGCCAGGGGCGCGGGAAGCGGGTGCTGAGGGCGCTGCAGCACCCCCTAGTGGCAGGCAGGCGGAGCTCCTCTGTCTGCAGATTTTATTTTTTTTATATATATTTTTTTTAATTCATTGTGCCTGAGATATATTTTATATTATTATTCAAATGATCATTTTAAACTATATAATAAGTGATTTAGCTTCAGGGAAGAAAAATAAAAAAGATGTGGGAAGAAAGTGTTTTGTTGTTTGTTTTTTGTCGGTTACTTTTAACGTGATGACAACACAAGTGACAAGTAACTGACATGGCGCAAAAACGTATCTCGGAATTTTTTCTCACTAAGAACGCTAAATCTGCTAAAAAGATTGAAATAGAAGATGCAGGGGAAGGGCATTATTACGCAGAATCTGTGTAATATGTAGCCAGGAATTAGCAATGCCTTGATAGCCTACTTCAATGAATGTAAATTCCACATTGTTGGTAAAATAATATTTTACATCTTAATAGTGTGTGTGTGTGTGCTCGCGCATTTGTGCGTGCTCTATAGTGCCCGTAATAGCGTGCACTGGAGTCCATTGTTATGCACTGTGTGTGTGTGGTTTGGCTCGGTGTCAACGTCACCCCCCCTGTGCGTAATTAGCACATCGGACAGCACCTCAGCACCCCCACTCAAAACACCTTCCCGCGCCTCTGCATGATGCCGAATTTAACAAACACATTTAAATAATTGGTTTAAACGGCATAATAATAATAAGGACGATCGTCCATTCTGTGATTCTCCAGAACACACATGTTATGATATTAGGATCATGCAGAGTGAGATGAGATCGCTGACGCTTGTCTCTTTAAGTGAGAGGGAGAGGGAGAGGGGTGTGGCTTGTGCATGTGTGTTTGTGGATGGGAGAGCGACAGTGAGGGAACGTGTGTATGTTTCTGGAAGTGAAAGAGGAAGCAGAAAAACAGAGGTCTGTGATGTATTTTGTGAAACAGAAGAACAGCTAAATAAATGCAACAGCCTCCCAAGAAGAGCTCGCCTCTCTCCAGTCATTTAAGCTAAAGTGGGTTATTGAACCTGAAGCTTGTTGCTTCTGCCCTCCTCGACTACGGTCTGGGAACCGACAGGAAAGTTCAAGTTCAACACACAGATGGCCAGTCCGCCCCTTTGTAGCATATTATTTCGATGAGAGATGAGCAGATCGCCACTGAGCTTTCAACTAAAGACACAGCCACGCAAAAACTGCGGCATCTGTACAGCTCCTTATGGGTAGGGCTACTGCAATTTGTGAAGTGCTTTCCTATGTGGAGGAAAGCGGCAGGAAGTCGCCTGGAGTTAAAGAGAGCGGGGCTGCATTGCGTGCATGGCTTCCTTCCGTATGGGATTAGTTTTGTATCATAAAGATAAACCAACACTTTCTCAGAATAAAGCAAAACTATGAGTTTAAAATAAAAAAAACTGAGTCAAGCAAAAATTAAATAAATTTAAAAAATAAAACTATAAGTTGCAAACAAATCATTTGTGTAATCATGTAAACTATATGTATTTTTTCTTGTTTTAACATATGTTTTTGTTTGCAGTTCTTGTTTCTTCTTTCTCAATGATCAGACTTTTGCTCTCGCTGCAGCACTCTCTTTTGCGCTCCTTCACTTTTAGTTTGAGATTCTGACACAACCTCCCAGGTGGGCGGGACTTTCAGGGGTGCGTCCCCATTGGCTGCTCAGTTTTTGAGTGACAGCCCAGTCCTCCAGCGATTGTACAGTGCAGGCAGCTGCGGACTGCGGTGCGGTAGCTGCCTGAGCGTGGATTAGAACACCCCCAGAAGAACCAGCATTTCAATTATTATAATACTCAGGGCCGGCCCTGATAATACTACAAGTGAAAATATATGTAAGTATTGATCATTTGTGTTGTTTGTGCTGTACTATACGGTCTGTTTCTTTATTGTGTTAAGTGAGAAGTAAAGCTGTGCTATGAAAGTTAGCTTTTGCTAACTTTAGATCAGGGGTCAACAACCTTTTTTAGGGTGAGGGCTACTTTCAAAAAATTAAACAACTCAGGGGCTATTTTTACTCCTCTTTTTTTTGTTTTTTGCAGTTTATATATTTAGATTACACATTATTATATGCTTACCTTTAACCTCTGTGTGCTGTTTGGGTCTGTAGGACCCGTTTTCAGTGTTTACTAAAAGAACATGTATGCAATTTAATTATTTTAACCTGCTTTATTTGGGGGGTGTACCTCACCTCCTCGAGGAGGGTCCGGGGGCATGCTCCCCCAGGAAGATTTTTTTTTTAAATGTTGAAGTGAAATGCATCTATCTGGTGCACTTTGAGCACAAAATGTATTTAAATGTATGGATACATCTCTCAACACTCAGATGAAAGGGAGCTGTATACTTTTCAATAATCCAAACATCTTTAGAATATCACAACCAATAACAAATCATTTAACTTGTTTATTTCTATCTTGTGTTACCTAGTTAGCATTCTTTCTTTTTTATTTATGCATATTTTACTAATCACTCCCCTTTTAAACTGTTTTTTGTACTGTCCTATTGTACACATTGGAATGATTTCTTACTTTATCTATATTAAATAGATAAAGGGGTGCTCTCACACACACACACACACACACACAGGCTGTGTGCTCCTCCGTGGCGATGACGGCTTGCGTTAAAAAAATTAAAATAAACATATTTGTAAAGTGGGGGACACAAACAGGATTTCGAAAAGGGCTGGGGACATGTCCCCCCTGGAGATTACGCCATGTGTGTGTGTGCGTCAAGTGGAATAAATATATATGCAAGTTACAACACACAGAGTAAAACTCTGGCCCTCATGTGCTGTATAGGCTGGCACGACTAGGCTGTTCAATGGGGCTGATGTGTAGATTCTGCCAGAAGGAAAATCAGCGGGGAGGTGCCACATTGCTTTTCTTCCCGACTGCAACGCTGGTCCCGCAAATCAAGCAAGAACATGATTGGTCGATATTCATTGTGGGGGTGGTGGAGGAGGGGTGTTAGATAGATATAGAGTTGTAGTAAGTAGATAGAGTTCGCTATGATTTAGGTTTTGTTTATGCATAGTGTAGATTCTTTTAATTACATTTCCTTTTTTGTTTTGTGTATTTTATACATTTTGGATTTTCTTGGCGAGCTATTTTTAGAACGTGTCCGGCCGGCGGGCGCCTCACGTTGCCCCTGCGGGCGACTGAGTGCCCGCGGGCACCGTGTTGGCTACCCCTGCTTTACATCCATAACAATGCAAGCTAAGTAGCCTAACAGTTAGCTACATAGCTAGCAGTGAGTGAGCATTCAGACACCGGCGCACACACTCAAACGGACTTGTGTGCCTGACTCTACCAACATGCTTTCACGATTCTGTTTAGATATGCAAGTATAAACCATAATAGCTTATTTTATTAACACGCTAATTTGATATGAAAACCTACCGTCCATGACTGCCCCTGAGCTGTGTTTTATTTGTTAACTTCATATTTTTCATTTCCTAAAACATTTATTTTCCTCTCATATTAATAGTGTGGATCATTGAGACAACGTGGTGTCCAGAGGTCTCATCCCGTTTTCCCACTTCCTCTGACAGAGGGGACAGCACGGAGGGGGGGGGGGGGGCATGAAGAAAGACTTGCACCAGCTTCCTCCACGCTGGGCGTTGCTGTTATCACAGTGTCATTTCATTTGATATCTTTACATATACATTTAATAGATTTTATTATTATCTACCTTTTTGTTTTATGTCCTTTTATTTAAAACATTCTTTGAGACTTCATCTTCTGGTTCAAATTTCAATAAAAGTAAGTATAATCACTCTTTTGTCTTTATTGTTTTACATGAAGATGTTAGAGATTCCATTCAAATATGTTGATTATTCATATCTTCCTCAGGCTAGGAATAGTATGCTTTCTCAAGGCAAGGCAAGGCAAGGCAAGTTTATTTATAGAGCACTTTTCAACACAAGGCAATTCAAAGTGCTTTACAACAAATGAAAGACATTAAGAACATGGCATTTAAAATCAGTCATTAAAAAGAAAAGCTAATAAATAAACATTAAAAGAAGAAATACATGGATAAACATTAAAAGAAAAAATACATGGATAAAAGTTACAGTACAGTCTAAGATATGAATAATTCAATTAAAAGCAGCGACACAAAGAAAAGTCTTCAGCCTGGATTTAAAAGTAGTCAGAGTTGCAGCGGACCTGCAGGTTTCTGGGAGTTTGTTCCAGATATTTGGAGCATAATAACTGAATGCTGCTTTACCATGTTTAGTTCTGACTCTGGGGACAGAAAGCTGACCAGTCCCTGAAGACCTGAGAGATCTGGATGATTCATAATTTAGCAGTAGATCAGAAATGTATTTTGGGCCTAAACCATTCAAAGCTTTATAAACCAGCAGCAGTATTTTGAAATCTATTCTTTGACACCACAGGAAGCCAGTGTAAAGACTTCAGAACAGGAGTGATGTGATCCACTTTCTTAGTGTTAGTGAGGACTCGAGCAGCAGCGTTCTGAATCAGCTGCAGCTTCCGAATAGATTTTTTAGTGAGACCTGTGAAGACACCATTGCAGTAGTCGAGTCTACTGAAGATAAAAGGCATGGACAAGTTTTTCCAAATCCTGCTGTGACATTAATCTTTTAATCCTAGATATGTTCTTTTAGGTGATAGTAGGCTGATTTAGTAACTGTTTTAATGTGGCTGTTGAAACTCAGGTCAGAGTCCATTACTACACCTAGATTTCTGGCTTTATCTGTGTTTTGAACATTGCAGACTGAAGCTCAGCGCTAACTTTTATACGTTCTGCCTTTGCTCCAAAAACCATTACCTCAGTTTTATCTTTGTTTAATTGGAGAAAGTTCTGACCCATCCAGTCATTGATTTGTTCAATGCACTTACTCAGTGTTTGAATTGGAGCATAGTCTCCTGTTGAAACTTGTTACGTAAATTTGTGTGTCATCTGCATAGCTATGGTAACTTATTTTGTGTTTTTCATTATCTGAGCCAGTGGTAGCATGTAGATGTTAAAGAGAAGAGGCCCCAAGATGGAGCCTTGAGGAACCCCACATGTCATATTTGTCAACTCATGATGTGTATTTACCAATAGAAACAAAGTTGTTTCTGTCCTTTAAGTAGGATTCAAACCAATTTAGGACGGTTTCCGAAGTCCCACCCAGTTTTCCAGTCGGTCTAGTAATATGCTGTGGTCAACAGTGTCAAACGCAGCACTGAGATCTAATAATACTAACACTGAAGTTCTGCCACTGTCTGTGTTAAGTGGATGTCATTAAAGACCTTTACAAGAGCAGTCTCAGTACTGTGGTTTGGACGAAAGCTGACTGGAAACACATCGAAACAGTTATTTAAATGCAAAAAATTACTCAGCTGTTGAAAAACAACTTTTTCAATGATTTTACCTAGAAATGGCAGGTTTGATATGGGCCCTGTAATTGTTCTATTACTGAAGCATCTAGATTATTCTTTTTTTAAGAGTGGTTTAATGACTGCAGTTTTCAGGGCCTGTGGAAAAATACCTGAGTGAAGAGATTTGTTTACTATATGAAGTAGATCTGAGGCCATGCAAGGCAAAACATCTTTAAAAAATCCCGTTGGAATAATATCAAGGCAGCAGGAGGAGGATTTTCAGAAGTTGAATAATGTCCTCTAGGTTTTTTATCATTAATCTGATGGAATTGTGTCATGGTGTTTGAATTGATGTTAAGTGGACACAGAGACAACACATTTGCTGTTCCTGATGCAGAGGCACTGACTGCTGTCTTATTTTCTGATTTTGTCTGTGAAGAAGGAGGCAAATTATTGCACGCCCTGGTGGATAGAATTCAGAGGCTACTGACACTGGGGGGTTAGTTAGTATGTCGACGGTAGCAAACAAGGCACGTGCGTTGTTTTTGTTTTTGGTAATGATGTCAGAGAAGAACGATTGTCGTGCGTTTTTTCAATTCCCAATTTATAAAGGCCAAGTCTCTCTTTATAGATTTCAAAGTGAACCTGGAGATTTGTTTTTCGCCACCTGGTTCAGCTTTTCGACACTCTCTTTTTTCTGCTCTCACGGTCATGGCCTTTCTCCATGGAGGTATTTTCTTCCCAGTCACTTCCTTTACCTTAGTTGAGCAATGGCATCTATAATATTTTTAATTTTTGAATTAAAATGATCTAGCTCATTTACTGAGATGTTAGCAGGGGCAAGTGTCGAAGAAAATTCTGAGTAAACATTTCCCTAGTATTTTCAGTTAAATATCGCTTTGTGGTTACCTCTTTTTGAACATTTTTGTGAACAGAAATAGAGCTCTCAAAGAAAACACAGGAATGATCAGAGAGCGCAACATCAGTCACCCACAACCTTAGAGATATTCAAACCCTTTGAGATAATTAAGTCCAGAGGTGCCCCTTATTGTGCGTGGGCTCCGTCACATGCTGAGTCAGTCCATGGCTATCAAGAATACAAACAGTTCTTTTGCCCCTCTGTCCTGAGGGTTGTCAACATGGATGTTAAAATCACCAACAATGACTAAACGGTCAAAGTCAATACACACTATAGACAGCAGTTCAGTAAAGTCATCATAAAAGCTTGCCACAGTATTTGGGTGGTCTATAGAAACAGAGCTCGAGAGGAGCATTTCAGCTGAAGGGCCACATATTCAAAAGAAGCAAAGTTCCCATAAGATGTCTTCCTGCATTGAAGGGAATCATTGAACAGAATAGCAACTCCACCCCCTTTCTTATGCATTCTTTCCTGACTCATAAAACTAAAGTTGGGAGGGGTTGATTCGATAAGAACAGCTGCACTGTTATTTTGTTCAATCCAAGTTTCTGTTAAAACATAAAATCGAGATTGTGCTCAAGTGATAAAATCATTGATTAAAAATGTTTTTCCTGCCAAAGACCTGGACATTTAATAAAGCTAGTTTAAGTTGTTAAACACACTATCAGTCATGTTTTTTGTAACAAGCTGTGGCTGACATGGAATCACAGCTAAATGTGATAACTCACACAAACGTTTGAGCGCTTCCTGTATCTAAGATGATTCACCGCTCTTAATCTATTACCTATCAACACAGATATCGGCAAAGCTATAGGCAGGCAGGGCCCTGGCATGTCCTGGAAAGAGTTGAGAGTGCCATACGCCCTTGAGCCTGGACCCAGCACACATCAGTAAGCATTTTGTACACACACATCCTTATCAGGCTTCGGAGACTGCAGATGCTTTCTAGAAGGAACGGGAGGTGGTTGACGTAGGCACGGTGATGGAGACGTGGGAGATGGTGCGGGGGTAGAAGACATGCTGCCAGGGGGGGGAGGTGGTTGACGTAGGCTCCGTGATGCAGACGGGGGAGATGGTGCCCGTCTCCGCGGTGATTTTGGTGGGCGTCGTTGAGGAGCGGGGGTAAAGGACATGCTGCCAGCCCTGCGTATCGCCTTTGTTTGGTTATTGAGATCCAGGAAGGAATCGGTTGCCAACCCTCTGTATCGCCTTCATGTGTTCAAAGGCGTTGTCAGGGGGGGGGGGGTGACGGGCAGCGGAGAGTCCTCCATGTGTGTCATAGGTCTCCCATAATCAGAACATTCCTCAGGCGGGTGCAGTGATAATTCTTCAGGGTTTTCTGCGCGATGTGTTGTGGAGGGGAGCCCCTTATTAAAAATTATAGACCCATCTCTAAATTGTCAGTTCTGGCTAAGGTTCTTGAACGCCTAGTGAGTGAACAAGTTAAAGGAGTTTTTATGTACAAATAACATCCTGTCTAAACAGCAGTCAGGCTTCAGAAAGCAACATAGCACCATCACTGCCACAATGAAAGTGGTAAATTATATTACGAGTATTTTAGATAATAAGCAGAATTGTGCAGCTCTATTTGTTGACCTATCCAAAGCTTTTGATACCGTCGATCATCGCATTTTGAAGCAGAGGCTGTCAGTATTGGCATATCCAGCCATGCAGTGGGGTGGTTTGTGAACTACCTCTCTGAAAGGTCCCAATGTGTTCAGTTTGATGGGCTGTCTTCTGAGTGGTTAAACATCACTAATGGTGTACCACAAGGTTCAGTTTTAGGTCCGCTATTATTCTCTATCTATATTAATAGTTTAGGTGAAAATGTCGAAGGAGCAACCTTACATTTTATGCGGACGATACCGTTATGTACTGTGCAGGTCCCTCGATTAACGAGGCTGTTGTTAAATTACAGGCTGTTTTTAACATTATTCAGGCTCAGCTCTCTGTGCTTAAGCTTCTTTTAAATGTGGATAAAACCAAGGTAATGCTCTTTTCTAAAGCTAAAGCTAAAGATACACCGGAGACTGCTTTGGATATTGTAACTAGGCAAGGAATACAACTTGAAGTGGTTACCTGTTACAAATACTTGGGTATCTGGCTTGATGATTGTCTCACTTTTAAATGTCATGTAAATAACCTGCTGAAAAAGCTGAGGGTTAGGCTAGGTTTCTTTTACAGAAATAAGTCCTGTTTCTCGCTTGAGGCCAGGAAAAGGCTAGTCACTGTGACCTTTTACCTGTGCTGGACTATTGTGATTTGTTATATATGAATGCACCTGCCAATTACCTGAGCAAGTTAGATGCTGCGTATCACAGTGAACTGAGATTTTTGACAAATTGTAAAGCACTTACGCATCACTGTACCCTGTATACCAAGGCGGTTATGCCATCACTTACTGTACGGAGGCTCAGTCACTGGTACTTTTTCATTTACAAAACCATGTTGGATAAACTACCATCGTATATTGCTCCCTGATCTCTCTGCGAATTGAAAGTACTTATTGCCTGAGATCGCATGCTGTGGTTTTATTAAATGTGCCAAGTGCTAGGACTGTCTTAGGGAAGAAAGCTTTTAGATGTGCAGCTCCACTAACATGGAACAGTCTGCAAAAAGAATGGAAAATTACTAAGCTAGTACCACTACATGTTTTTAAAGCTCGGTTGGATGCCACAAAATCAGATGCTGTTGGTACCTGTACATGTGGTTAAATATGTAAATTGTAATCCCTGTACATTTTGCTGTATGATGTCCTTTTGTTGTTCTGTTGTTTATGTTTGTATGTCTTCTTGTGGAACCTACTGCTGCAGGTCTCCCTTGAAAAAGAGATCATTGATCTCAATGGGATTTTACCTGGATAAATAAAGGTTTTGAATTGAATTGAATCTCTCTTTATCACTCCATAAATCAGAAAATACTGTCAACAGCCCTAAAATATCAATTTTCGCCATGTTTCTTGGTAATAAATCTTATATAATTCAGGCTATGAATGACATATGAACAAACCCTTCTGTAAAAGCTTTCATAATATTGATAGGAATATAACTGAAAGGTTTGGTGTATCTACGTGCTACTGAAGTTGAAATTTCGAACACCATCCATCCATCCATCTTCTTCCGCTTATCCGTGGTCGGGTCGCGGGGGTAGCAGTTCCAGCAGAGAGCCCCAAACTTCCTTTTCCTGGCGACATCAACCAGCTCTGACTGGGGATCCCAAGGCGCTCCCAGGCCAGCGAAGAGATATAATCCCTCCACCTGGTCCTAGGTCTACCCCTTGGTCTCTTCCCAGCTGGACGTGCCTGGAACACCTCCCTAGGGAGGCGCCCAGGTGGCATCCTAACTAGGTGCCCGAACCACCTCAACTGGCTCCTTTCGACGCGAAGGAGGAGCGGCTCAACTCCGAGTCCCTCCCGGATGACCGAACTTCTCACCTTATCCCTAAGGGAGACACCAGCCACCCTGCGGAGAAAACCCATCTCGGCCGCTTGTATCCGCGATCTCGTTCTTTCGGTCATGACCCATCCTTCATGACCATAGGTGAGGGTAGGAACGAAAATGGCCCGGTAGACAGAGAGCTTTGCCTTCTGGCTCAGCTCCCTTTTCGTCACAACGGTGCGGTAAAGCGACTGCAGTACCGCTCCCGCTGCTCCGATTCTCCGGCCCATCTCACGCTCCATTGTTCCCTCACTCGAGAACAAAACCCCGAGATACTTGAACTCCTTCACTTGGGGTAAGGACTCATTCCCTACTTGGAGTGGACAGTCCATCGGTTTCCTGCTGAGAACCATGGCCTCAGATTTGGAGGTGCTGATCCTCATCCCAGCCGCTTCACACTCGGTTGCGAACCGATCCAGTGAGTGCTGAAGGTCGCAGACCGATGAAGCCATCAGAACCACATCATCTGCAAAAAGCAGTGGTGCAATCCTTAGCCCACCGAACTGCAGACCCCCCCGCCCCCCCCATGACTACGCCTCGAAATCCGATCCATGTATATTACAAACAGGATTGGTGACAAAGCGCAGCCCTGGCGGAGGCCAACCCTCACCGGAAATGGGTCCGACTTACTGCCGAGGAGCCGGACACAGCTCTCGCTTTGGGAGTACAGAGATTGGATGGCCCTGAGTAGAGACCCCCTCACCCCATACTCCCGCAGCACCTCCCACAGTAACTCCCTGGGAACCCGGTCATACGCCTTCTCCAAGTCCACAAAACACATGTAGACCGGATAAGCGTACTCCCAAGCCCCCTCCAGGATCCTTGCGAGAGTAAAAAGCTGATCCGTCGTTCCACGACCAGGACGGAATCCGCATTGTTCCTCCTCAATCTGAGGTTCGACAATCGGCCTGACCCTCCTTTCGAGTACCTTAGAGTAAACTTTCCCGGGGAGGCTGGGTAGTGTGATGCCTCTGTAATTGGCACACACCCTCTGGTCCCCCTTTTTAAAAAGGGGAACCACCACCCCGGTCTGCCACTCCTTCGGTACCGTTTCCGACTTCCACGCAATGTTGATGAGACGTGTCAACCAAGACAGTCCCCTCAACACCCAGAGCCTTCAGCATTTCATGGGCGGACTCATCCACCCCCAGGGGCTTTGCCACTTGGAGTTGTTAACAACCTCAGTGACCTCCCCCCGGGAGATTGGTGTTCGTATACCCCCGTCATACTCCAGCTCTGCCTCTAACATAGAGGACGGAGTTGTCTGGTTCAGGAGTTCTCAAAGTGATCCTTTCAAACGCCCTAACACTCCATCAGTGAGGTCAACAACGTCCCAATCCTTACTGTACACAGCTTGGATGGTTCCCTGTCCCCCTCCTGAGGTGTCGGACAGTTTTCCAGAACAACTTTGGTGCCGCCCGAAAGTCCTTTTCCATGTCCTCTCCGAACTTCTCCCACACCCGCTGCTTTGCCTCGGCCACGGCTGAGGCTGCTGCCCTTCGGGCCTGTCGGTACCTTGCAACTGCCTCGGGAGTCCCCCGGGATAACAAATCCCTGAAGGCCTCCTTCTTCAGTCGGACGGCTTCCCTGACCACCGGTGTCCACCAGGAGGTTCGAGGGTTACCGCCCCTTGAGGCACCTAGGACCTTGAGACCACAGCTCCCCGCCGCGGCTTCGGCAATAGAGGCTTTGAACACCGACCACTCTGGTTCAATGTCCCCAACCTCCACAGGAATGCCCGAAAAGCTCTGCCGGAGGTGTGAGTTGAAGGCCTCCTGAACCTGGGCCTCCTCCAGACGTTCCCAGTTCACCCGAACTACACGTTTGGGCTTACCAGGTCTATCCAGAGGCTTCCCCTGCCACTCGACCCAACTCACCACCAGATGGTGATCAGTTGACAACTCTGCCCCTCTCTTTACCCGAGTGTCCAAAACATACGGCCTCAGGTCCGATGATACGATAACGAAATCGATCATGGACCTTCTGCCTAGGGTGCTCTGGTACCACGTACACTTATGAGCATCCCTATGTTCGAACATGGTGTTTGTTATGGCCAATCCATGACTAGCACAGAAGTCCAGTAACAAACCACCACTCCGGTTCAGATCAGGGGGGCCGTTCCTCCCAATCACTCCCCTCCAAGTGTCTCCATCATTGCCCACATGTGCGTTGAAGTCTCCCAGCAAGATTAAAGAGTCCCCTTCAGGAGCCCCATACAGGACTCTTTCCAGGGTCTCCAAGAAGGCCGTATACTCTGAACTGCTGTTGGGTGCATAAGCACACACAACAGTCAGAGTTTTCCCCCCCATAACCCGCAGGCGTAGGGAGGCAACCCTCTCGTCCACTGGGGTAGACTCCAACAACGAAGCACCCAACCGGGGACTTGTGAGTATCCCCACACCCGCCCGGCGCCTGACACCTTGAGCAACTCCGGAGAAGAATAGAGTCCAACCCCTATCCAGAAGTAAGGTTCCAGAGCCGACGCTGTGCGTAGAGGTGAGCCCAACCAGATCCAACTGGTACCGCTCCACCTCCCGCACAAGCTCCGACTCCTTCCCCCCAGAGAGGTGACGTTCCACGTCCCCAAAGCCATTCTGTCGCCCGGGTCTGGTCCGTCGAGACCCTCCGCTTTCACTGCCACCCTTCTGGCAGCGCACCCGACCCCATCGTTGTTTCCCGTAGGTGGTGGGCCCGCGGGATGGAGAAGCGGAGGTGTTGCCCACGTTGCCTTTTCGGGCTGGGCCCGGCCGGGCTCCGTGGCAAGCCCGGCCACCAGACGCTCGCCGACGAGTCCTCCTTCTGGGCCTGGCTCCAGAAAGGGACCCCGGGCTTCCTCCGGGCCGGGTATCCTCACTCCTTGTGTCGTCTTTCATGAGGTCTTTTTGAACCAATCTTAGTCTGGCCCCTTGCCTGAGACCAATTTGCCATGGGAGACCCTACCAGGAACACAAGGTTCCAGACAACACAGCCCCCAGGTTCATCAGGGCACACAAACCTCTCTACCACGGTAAGGTGCTGGTTCTTCAGAGAGTAGGATAAAAAACTCATTTTCAGAAAACGACCTTTAAAGATTGCAGTGAGGCGCTAGCTAAACCCTCCTGTTCTTTGGATGACAGCTTGCGCCTCGACGCACTCCGTGAAGGTATTTCATGTTCGGGGTCATTTGTTTTTTGTATAACCTTGCTTCGTGCAAGTGACAAATGTCGTCTTCTCTGTGAACGTTTTTTCGCCGTTCTTTTGCCATTTGAGATCTCAATTTCTAGCGGAAAGCAAAGCAGGAAGTGTTTTAGCACACCACGTGATGCATCTGAACGAATCACGTTGTCAGAAATTGACACCAGCCAATGAGATTTTGCTTATTGGTTTAAGACCCCTTTGTGCTTTCACGATTGGTTGCTGATACAAAGGAAATCACCATATTTGGATGCCATGGTGCACACAGCGGTCGCAGTACTTTATGTTACGTTAGAATGCTAACTTTTGGTGAATTTAGGAGAAATCTACAGACGCAAATAGACAAACTATAGTAAAAATAAACACTTAAATGTGTATTTTGTACGTTTTCCTTCCAAAAGCCTGAAAGAAAACATGGTATGGAATCAAAATAGTACAACATCTCAAAATTGACCAGTGCATGAAAAACGATTTTTTTGCCTGCGGTGTCTCGCAGGCAAGCGGCCTCCTCCCCACTTTTGGCAGCACCCCCTGAGCAAAATGACTTCCCGCGGCTATGGTCTCAGGGGATCTTAATATTTAAGAACCTATTAATGTGTTATACCAGATTAACGGAAATAATCTCAGCTAACTGACGATACAAACATTTTTACCAAAACAAAACACAAGTCTCATAATAAGCATCAATGACCTCTGAGCGAAAATGCTAACCTTACTTACTGCACCGATAATCACTCCTAGTCCCTTATTACTTATCCTAGGTGCACATCCAACACATCGTTTATGATCGCAAGGAGACACAGAATCTAACGTTGCCCACCTCAACACTGAAAGATACAAACTCGCGACGTTATCAACAAAAACGTACATCAAAACAAGTGGCGCTAGGTAGCCCACAACGCTAACATGGCTTACCTTCGTCTTTGTCTGGTCTAAACTGGTCTTCAATGGTTTTAAAACGATAAAAACGATGGTGTAGTTAATCCATAGGTTAATCCATGTGTCTGTGTCACTTTGAAATGTTCTGATAATCTATAAGCAATAAAACAGCTTTTCCGTTGCTTGATATCAGAGCAGGGATATTTCTCCCCTCTGCTGCAAGCTAGCATGCGCAGACAGCTACCTTTTTTTTTAACATGAGTGTGTGCAGGACGATTTCCCTTGGATTCTATTGGCTCTAACGGTCAGAAAGAGATGTCACATGTCAAAATCGAACAAGGGGGGCCAGAGATATGGAAATCCACCCAAATGGCCCCAGAAGAGGTTTTGCTAAATCTGTCTAAAAAGGTCAAATATCACTTGTTTTGCATCAATCTTGATACAGGGTACTTATTATATGTTGTACTTTGGATTCCTAAAGCTTTTAGTCTACTAACCCATCATCCAAGGTTAGTTTTCAATAAGTACAAAATATTTTGGACGGACACTATAATTTACAGTTTTCTTTAAATTAAAAAACATCTATATTGATTCTGACTTTTCTACATCCAACTCACAGGTTTATCATTACTTTGAGAAAAATTATTAGTTTAACCCTTTTAGAAGGGAAGATATGGTCATTTGTTCTGGGAATGTCATTTTCGAGCCTGAAACCTGAAAAACAGGCTTGGGGCCTAACAGGTTAAAGACTAGATAAAGCGCTATAAGTACAGTCCATTTACCATTACTGACCCCTACTGTCCTTTACTGACCCCTACTGTCACCTGCTGTCCCCTACTGACCCCTTCTGTCCTCGAGTGTCCGCTAATGTGCCCTACTGTCCTCTACTGACTCCTACTGTCCCATTCTGTCTTCTACTGACCCCTACTGTCCCCTGCTGTCCCCTACTGTCCTCTACTGTCCCCTCCTGTCCCCTCCTGCCCCCTACTGTCCCCTCCTGCTCCCTTCTGTCCCCTTCTGCCCCCTCCTGACCCCTACTGTCCCCTTCTGTCCCCTTCTGCCCCCCTCCTTATTGCTGAAAAAACACTTGTTGAGATAATTTAGGCCTTGTAACTGATTCACCAGCACTAACTATGATCTTGCTTGAGTTTAATATATCTGCACTTTCCTTGTTGTTTGGAGTTTGATTCTTAATGGTTTTTGCACTTATTGTAAGTGGCTTTGGACAAAAGCATTAGCTAAATTATATGTAATGTAAAGAAACCTTCACTATATCGCCCACTCTGACTCTTTTATTCCCTGCTTTCCTATGTGAGCAAAGTCCCGCAAAGCCATTTTCTCATCAACTCTTACCAGAACAATCTGTGAAAAACCCCAGTGAGTGTTAGAGTACAAAAATGAGACATTGGTGAAGTAACTTTGTCTTGACAGGCTAACGCTTAGTAGAAGCACCTGCTTTGTTCCCCTCCGCCTTAGTGCTAGCAGGCAGGGAGATGTCAGGCCCAGCTGTACCCTGACAGATCTATTGAGATGTAATAGGCCTATCAGTGTCAACACCTACTTGTGTTATAAGGCCCTGTTGAGAAGTGATGGCTGATGTCGAAATAAGCAATGGTCCTTAGCTAGAAAGTCTAACACTAGTGATGACTGGCTTCTTTTTCGTGTCCTCAGAAATAAATGTTCAGCCCTTATTAAAAAAGCTAAAGCTGATTACTATCTGAGCTTAACCACTGATTGTTTTAATGACCATTCTAAGTTCTGGAAAATAATAATAATGGGTTCCATTTATAAAGCACTTTATATCTGATCTCAGATCCCAAAGTGCTAATGGAAAACAATTAAATCACTTCAGAACAAGAAGGTTTCTAGTTTCCCAAAAAAACTGAAGGTCAGTGATTCTTTTATTTCAGATTCAGATGGTATGGCTAATGCTTTCAATGCTCACTTCAAAAAGGCTGGTCACATTTTTGATGAGCAAAGTCATGAATCTCTAAATGGTCGTACTCACAGCCCTAGTCAAGAGATGAACTCCCCTGTTTTTGATTTGGCTTCTTTCTCGGTCTCTGAAGTCTTACAGGGTTTGCAATCAATTGATCCTAAAAAGTCTGCCGGGCCTGACGGCCTCGACCCGTTCTTTTTAAAAATTGCAGCTCAGATTATTGCACAACCAGTAACTGATATTTTAATCTCTCCCTGTCCACTCACACACTGCCAGCTGTGTGGAAGCAAGCTCTGGTATCGCCCCTCTTGAAAGCTGGTGATCCCACGGAGTTAAATAACTATCGTCCTATCTCAAATCTTTCTGTGTTATCAAAGATTCTTGAGTCCCTAGTTTCTACTCAGCTAAAACTTTTTTTAAATTCACACAATATCCTTAACCCTATGCAATCTGGATTCAGATCAAAGCACAGTACTGTGACTGCCAGTCTGAAAGTCTTAGACGATATTAAGGCTGCCTTGGATAACAAATCTGTATGTGTTGCATTGTTTGTTGACCTAGCCAAAGCATTTGATACTGTAGATCACCACATTATGTCTAATGTTATGTTGATGTCTCGTTTCGGTCATAATGCCATTTGCTGGTTTCAGAGTTATCTAACCGACCGTACTCAATGCGTCAGGTTGGGTAGCACTGCTCTGACCCTGTCACCTTGAAGAAGGGAGTTCCACAGGGCTCTATTTTGGGGCCTTTGCTCTTTTTATTATATATAAACAATATTTGTAATCAGATGCAATTCTCTACCTATCATATGTATGCTGATGACACTATTGTGTACTCATATGCTCCTTCTCTGGATATGGCCGTTTCCAATTTAAAATCTGATTTTATCACGCTGCAGCATGCACTTATTGATTCCAAACTGCTTTTGAACAGTAAGAAAACTAAAGCAATGCTTTTTGCTCCCAAGTCAGCGTCCTCTTGCCTCTCCATTGACACCCTTGATGGTGTCTCTGTTGAGTTTGTTGATACCTACAAATATCTGGGCTTCTGGTTGGACAGTAATCTGAACTTCAAATACCATATTGAAGTTCTAACTAAGAAATTGAAATTCACTCTTGGCTTCCTTTACAGACTAAAATATTGTTTTTCAACTTCATCCCGTAAAAGGTTGGTCTCTGGCTTATTCCTGTCCCAGCTGGACTACGGTGATACCATTTATAGATTTGCCTGTCCCACTGTGTTGGCCAAACTTGACCCACTCTACCATGCTGCACTGCGTTATATATCAAATGCACCCTATAGGACTCATCATTGCAAACTGTATAGCCTAACTGGATGGTCCTCACTTACTGTGCGTAGGATGCGGCATTGGTTTTTATTAATGTATAAAGCCATTTTAGGTAAGCTTCCACTCTACATATGTGCCAGATTTGCTCCAGTTTGTGACTCTTACAACCTCAGATCCAGTGCCTGGATACGGTTCCAGGTTCCTGCTGTGCGGACTGAGGCTGGGAAAAGGAGTCTTTTTATTATGGTCCTTGGTCTTGGAATGACCTTCAATCACGCCTCAAACTGAGGGCACTTGTCTCTATAGCCTGTTTTAAATTGAAGTTGTCTGAAGTCCTTACTACCAGCTGCTCTTGCAGTAATAAGTAGTACCTTTCTTACTGTCCTAATGTGCACAATGTAGTGACTGCTTTTTTGTCTTTTGTTTTCTTAGTTATGTTCTCTGTATTTTATATGTTTGTGTTATGTGTAACGTTGCTGCCTTCTTGGCCAGGTCAGCATTGAAAATGAGATTCTATCTCAATGCTTTTATCTGGTTAAATAAAGGTTAAATAAAAAAAATTAAATAAAATGTCCATTACTCAGCTGACAGTGGTGCTGGCGAGAATTTGCTGCGCTGTGACTCCAGAAATATCAACTTTGTGACTCTGACAAATGTGCAGGCAGCATCGCAACAGCAAGTTATCTCAGAGATAAAAGCAGTCATGTAATTAGAGAACAAACAGAGGGAGAAATAGATAAATGTGTGAGGCAATCCAATACCAGAGGCTGAGATTGGCCTTTTATGAAAAAACTTGCTCCGCTTAGTCGTTTCCCACCCCGTATTATGCAGTTTCAAACTATTTCATATATTCAGTTCAATGTTTATCTACTTGCAAATGACCTGGTTTTATTTCGAAGATGAGGTTTGGTTAGAATTTGATCATCATTTGTATTTGTCAAAATGTTTAAAGCATTTCCACCCATATGAAAGCAAGACTGACGCTGCAAAGAAGAAGACAAACATACAGTGTGGCTGGGCATGTACCTAAAGGTAACTGAGTGTGAGTTACAGATCTCCATATTGATGCACATGGTTTCACACCCTTGCTAAATAACCAACATGTATAATACATATTTTCAGACCTGGATACATTTGCTTTGACATAACAGTAATTATACCTGACATGTTGAACATGTACTTTGACAAACAAAACATGGTTTATTCTGAAGAAAACACATTACCACTTTACCATGTGCTTCTCTCCATGACAGCCAAATATAAATGATGGGTGCTTCCTGAATGTATGGTCACATGACAACACTTCCCTAGATAAAGGGGGTGGGTCAAGTTACCCACTGGCTCATCTTCCCACTCCCCCCTACAGGTGATGCTGATGGTAAAGTGATTAGTTGTGCAGATGTTTGGTTTAATGCATCCTAGTTCAAAAGATCTAATACTTATTAGACTTATTTGTTTTCTCTTTGAAAAAATGTCAAACTCATGTTGGCACTTGGGATAGCAAAAGTATTTAGGATATATCAGCTGAAGCCCATGCATATCCAAACCAAATGTCATCGAAATCCATCCAATAGTTGTTGAAACACTTTAGTCTCGACCAAAGTGGTTGAAAAATGTATCGAGACAGCCACTAGCATGATAAAAAATAAAAAATGAACTAACTCTAGAGCCTTCAAAACAACATAGGGCTTGTATTCTTGTTGTTTCCAGCTCTACTTTGACAAACAAACATTACGTTTGCAAACAAAGAAAATATAGATTACAAACTTGAAAACATTATATTCGAAAGATACGATTTGAAGAACACTAAATTAAAAAAATTGGTGAAGGATTTGTATTCCTACTACAACTATGTTCATTCCTACTGTGTGCAACACGAGTGAAATTGATGACAAGAGTGCTTTGAGCTCACATTAACAAACTCCAGGTTCTCTAGGAGCCAATGATCCTCTGCGTCACCGTGACAGTGACAGCTCTGCCCAGCCATGCTTTGTTGATTGCCACAGTAACAGCATCTCTCCCTGAGGAGCAATCACCAGACTCTGAGTCAATAAAGCAGCCTGTTTTCTCCTTCCTGCCTGGCTGAGCTGACCCCTCACAATTGCTGCTTGACCGATGTCATAGTGCAGACAAGAAAATACACACCGCCACAGTCAGCTGACACAACCACCATCAGACACACAGCTGCAGTGAGGGAGTCAGGAAATGGAAAAAAATGTTGCTGTGTTTTTAACCTTTGTTAAGCTCGGCCTGAATGAGAGAGAATGAAACTGACTTTAAATAAATGTATTATGTCAAGAGATTTCACACAACTGTATTAGCTTAGTTCAAAGCAATACAATTACATTTAAATACAAATATTAGTTTCAACTTAATATTATTGCTGTTAAATATATATATATATATATATATATATATATATATATATATATATATATATATGACTGTGTGTTGACATAATACATTTAATTATTTGTGACTGACGAAGCCACACAGTCTAGTATTCAATATACTTATTAGTGCGAATGCTCCCAAACCCTACACTCCTTGGACATCATTTTTCATGACAAAATAATAAAAATTAAGCAAAAAAATTAAACAAAATGCCTCTTGAGGGCATGACGTGACAAAAACGTTCAACATGTCTCCATTAACGCCCATTGTAAATCCAGCCGGATCTTTCCTCAAGAGCAGCAGCTGCACACCTTTAGTAAATCTGCCAAAAATGCCACATTATTGACCCGAAAGTGCACAAAAAGCAGACTTCGACGCTCGTCAGGGTCCTGACATGCTTCACACGTTGACATTTTACGGAAAGCAGCTACCGTTTTTAAACTATAGTTAGAAATGTAAGAGGTTTATTTCTCATTCAGAACAATGGAAAGGCTCTCCTTTCACAGCACATCTCCATGGAAACCTTTGATCTCTGGGCTCACGTAGACAGGTGTTTGATAACGTTGTCACCAAGGTAACCTTTGATCTCTGGGATTACACACACAGGTGTTTGATAACGTCGTCACCTCAAACACAAACACACAGACTGGAGTTTAAAGGCTGTCTCAGCCTATTATTTTCTGTTTGATGGAGACTTCAACACGTTCCACATATTTTATACATTATTGGTGAGGTTTGGTTTTAGTTCAAAAGTTTGCAGTTAAAATATTCTGATGCTTTTCAAAGCGTTTTTTACTTTCTTTTCTCTTCTTAATACACATTCATTCACTACTACTTACATTGATATATCTAACACATTCAGCCTACTTTCAGCTACAGAAACCATTCAACTATTACATTATGCAGCTATGTCAGGACATTGAGGCTATACATTTTGTTGTTGACACCTTTTTTAAACGTTTTCTTTTAACTATTAAGCTTCTTGACTATTTGTCCTACTCTTCCAGTTTAAGGCGAGACACGGCAGGCAAAAACATAGTTTTTCATGCACTGGTACATTTTGAGATTTTGTGCTATTTTGATTCCATAACATGTTTTCTTTCAGGCTTTTGGAAGGAAAATGTACAAAACACACATTTAGGTGTTTATTTGACTATAGTTTGTCTATTTGTGTCTATTTTTCTCCTAAATTCACCAAAAATTAGCATTCTAAACATAACATAAAGTACCCGCGACCGCTGTTTGCATCATGTCATCAGAGATATCGTTGGAAAGCTCCGTCTCTCCTGCATAATCTCATCGGATCCAAATATGGTCATTTCCTTTGTATCAGCAACCAATCTTGAAAGTACAAAGGGGTCTTAAACCAAGAAACAAAATTTCATTGGCTGGTGTCAATTTCTGACAACGTGATTCGTTCAGATGCGTCACGTGGTGTGCTAAAACCCTTCCTGGTTAGCTTTCCGCTGGAAATTGAAGTCTCAAAATGGCAAAAGAACAGCAGAAGAAGATGACAACAATTGTCACTTGCACGAAGCAAGGTTATACAAAAAACAAATGACCCCGAACATGAAATACCTTCACAGAGTGCGTCGATACGCAAGCTGTCATCGAAAGAACAGCAGGGTTTAGGTAGCGCCACACAGCAATCTTTAAAGGGCCCATGTCATGGCCATTTCCACTGATCATAATTCCATTGTTGAGGTATACTAGAATAGATTTATATTGTGCAATTTTCCAAACTGACATCAGTTTCTCATACAGCATCTCTGTAAACTACGTGTATTAACTGAATTTCACTCTCTGCCTGTAACGGCTCGTTGGAGCTCCAATAGCTCCAGCCCAGTGTGCTCTGATTGGTCGGGACATTGTGAATCACGCTGAGCTCTGTGGAAGTGTGGTTTCCTTGTTTAGCAATACACACAGCCAAACTCATCCTGAGCACACACAAACTCACAGCCGAAATAAAAACAATAAGTGTGGCTTAATATTGAGTAAGAAAAAGGTTGATAAACGCTGTGAGAATGGGTCTGCAGAGAGAATTTCGCTGCAATCCCAACTGTCTGTTATCAGCCTGCACAGGGAGGTGTTTGTGTGAGGAAGTCCGTGGATTGGTCAATTTCGACCAATCAGCGGGGGCTTAACGTAACGGCTCTGCGGACGTAACGTAACCGCTCCACGGATTGGTCCATTTGGTTCCAGTTACCGCATGACGTTAAGCCGTACCCGGAAGAAACATTGGACAATGACGTATCAGTGACGAATCTCCAACGAGGCGTTTTGGGGAGGTATTTAGAGTTTTACTCGCTACAGGGTGTACTTTGAGGGTTTTTGACTCTGCAGACCGTTTACATGCATAAAAAACTTCATAACACACAAGGGGACGGGTAATAACTGGAAAAGCATGACATGGGCCCTTTTAAAGGTCGTTTTCTCAAAATGAGTTTTTTCTCATATTCTGAGTGAGAAATGTCCACTTCAGTAGCACTTACATACACCAAACCTTCCAGTTGTATTTTTTTTTCTGAAGGGTTTGTTCATATATCATTCATAGCCTGAATTATATGACATTTTATACCTAAAAACATGGCGAAAATTGATATTTTAGGGCTGTTGACAGTATTTTCTGATTTATGGAGTGATAAAAAGAGATATCCAAAATCCCTTCTGTAAAAACTTTAGATTCTAATATGACTACAAAGTGAAACAAGAATTTTGAACCTGGCTTTATCCAATGTTGAGATTTGTGTTCCTGAAATGTGTTAAAATATGCACATATTTAATGAGATTATGGCTCATTTGCGTATTTAAACATGCTATTTCAGAAAACTTGTAATACAAAAAACAATTGTCTTAATGTAAGTAATTAACTGGAGAAATGTCTAGTTCAGGGGTCGGTAACCTTTTTGATATGAAATGCCATTAAAAAAAAAAAAATTGTTATCAGCGTGCCAACGATCGAGAATTATCAACGGGGGGGGGTTGAGGAGCTTGATGCTCGTGAACTATCAGCAGGAGGACGGGGGGAGCCTCGGGGCGGGGAAGCAGTGTGTGGACCTGTCAGCGCAACTTAAATGATGCCAGGGGCGCGGGAAGCGGGGTGCTGAGGGCGCTGCAGCACCCCCTAGTGGCAGGCAGGCGGAGCTCCTCTGTCTGCAGATTTTATTTTTTTTATATATATTTTTTTAATTCATTGTGCCTGAGATATATTTTATATTATTATTCAAATGATCATTTTAAACTATATAATAAGTGATTTAGCTTCAGGGAAGAAAAATAAAAAAGATGTGGGAAGAAAGTGTTTTGTTGTTTGTTTTTTGTCGGTTACTTTTAACGTGATGACAACACAAGTGACAAGTAACTGACATGGCGCAAAAACGTATCTCGGAATTTTTTCTCACTAAGAACGCTAAATCTGCTAAAAAGATTGAAATAGAAGATGCAGGGGAAGGGCATTATTACGCAGAATCTGTGTAATATGTAGCCAGGAATTAGCAATGCCTTGATAGCCTACTTCAATGAATGTAAATTCCACATTGTTGGTAAAATAATATTTTACATCTTAATAGTGTGTGTGTGTGTGCTCGCGCATTTGTGCGTGCTCTATAGTGCCCGTAATAGCGTGCACTGGAGTCCATTGTTATGCACTGTGTGTGTGTGGTTTGGCTCGGTGTCAACGTCACCCCCCCTGTGCGTAATTAGCACATCGGACAGCACCTCAGCACCCCCACTCAAAACACCTTCCCGCGCCTCTGCATGATGCCGAATTTAACAAACACATTTAAATAATTGGTTTAAACGGCATAATAATAATAAGGACGATCGTCCATTCTGTGATTCTCCAGAACACACATGTTATGATATTAGGATCATGCAGAGTGAGATGAGATCGCTGACGCTGTCTCTTTAAGTGAGAGGGAGAGGGAGAGGGGTGTGGCTTGTGCATGTGTGTTTGTGGATGGGAGAGCGACAGTGAGGGAACGTGTGTATGTTTCTGGAAGTGAAAGAGGAAGCAGAAAAACAGAGGTCTGTGATGTATTTTGTGAAACAGAAGAACAGCTAAATAAATGCAACAGCCTCCCAAGAAGAGCTCGCCTCTCTCCAGTCATTTAAGCTAAAGTGGGTTATTGAACCTGAAGCTTGTTGCTTCTGCCCTCCTCGACTACGGTCTGGGAACCGACAGGAAAGTTCAAGTTCAACACACAGATGGCCAGTCCGCCCCTTTGTAGCATATTATTTCGATGAGAGATGAGCAGATCGCCACTGAGCTTTCAACTAAAGACACAGCCACGCAAAAACTGCGGCATCTGTACAGCTCCTTATGGGTAGGGCTACTGCAATTTGTGAAGTGCTTTCCTATGTGGAGGAAAGCGGCAGGAAGTCGCCTGGAGTTAAAGAGAGCGGGGCTGCATTGCGTGCATGGCTTCCTTCCGTATGGGATTAGTTTTGTATCATAAAGATAAACCAACACTTTCTCAGAATAAAGCAAAACTATGAGTTTAAAATAAAAAAAACTGAGTCAAGCAAAAATTAAATAAATTTAAAAAATAAAACTATAAGTTGCAAACAAATCATTTGTGTAATCATGTAAACTATATGTATTTTTTCTTTGTTTTAACATATGTTTTTGTTTGCAGTTCTTGTTTCTTCTTTCTCAATGATCAGACTTTTGCTCTCGCTGCAGCACTCTCTTTTGCGCTCCTTCACTTTTAGTTTGAGATTCTGACACAAACCTCCCAGGTGGGCGGGACTTTCAGGGGTGCGTCCCCATTGGCTGCTCAGTTTTTGAGTGACAGCCCAGTCCTCCAGCGATTGTACAGTGCAGGCAGCTGCGGACTGCGGTGCGGTAGCTGCCTGAGCGTGGATAGAACACCCCCAGAAGAACCAGCATTTCAATTATTATAATACTCAGGGCCGGCCCTGATAATACTACAAGTGAAAATATATGTAAGTATTGATCATTTGTGTTGTTTGTGCTGTACTATACGGTCTGTTTCTTTATTGTGTTAAGTGAGAAGTAAAGCTGTGCTATGAAAGTTAGCTTTTGCTAACTTTAGATCAGGGGTCAACAACCTTTTTTAGGGTGAGGGCTACTTTCAAAAAATTAAACAACTCAGGGGCTATTTTTACTCCTCTTTTTTTTGTTTTTTGCAGTTTATATATTTAGATTACACATTATTATATGCTTACCTTTAACCTCTGTGTGCTGTTTGGGTCTGTAGGACCCGTTTTCAGTGTTTACTAAAAGAACATGTATGCAATTTAATTATTTTAACCTGCTTTATTTGGGGGGTGTACCTCACCTCCTCGAGGAGGGTCCGGGGGCATGCTCCCCCAGGAAGATTTTTTTTTTAAATGTTGAAGTGAAATGCATCTATCTGGTGCACTTTGAGCACAAAATGTATTTAAATGTATGGATACATCTCTCAACACTCAGATGAAAGGGAGCTGTATACTTTTCAATAATCCAAACATCTTTAGAATATCACAACCAATAACAAATCATTTAAACTTGTTTATTTCTATCTTGTGTTACCTAGTTAGCATTCTTTCTTTTTATTTATGCATATTTTACTAATCACTCCCCTTTTAAACTGTTTTTTGTACTGTCCTATTGTACACATTGGAATGATTTCTTACTTTATCTATATTAAATAGATAAAGGGGTGCTCTCACACACACACACACACACACACAGGCTGTGTGCTCCTCCGTGGCGATGACGGCTTGCGTTAAAAAAATTAAAATAAACATATTTGTAAAGTGGGGGGACACAAACAGGATTTCGAAAAGGGCTGGGGACATGTCCCCCCTGGAGATTACGCCATGTGTGTGTGTGCGTCAAGTGGAATAAATATATATGCAAGTTACAACACACAGAGTAAAACTCTGGCCCTCATGTGCTGTATAGGCTGGCACGACTAGGCTGTTCAATGGGGCTGATGTGTAGATTCTGCCAGAAGGAAAATCAGCGGGGAGGTGCCACATTGCTTTTCTTCCCGACTGCAACGCTGGTCCCGCAAATCAAGCAAGAACATGATTGGTCGATATTCATTGTGGGGGTGGTGGAGGAGGGGTGTTAGATAGATATAGAGTTGTAGTAAGTAGATAGAGTTCGCTATGATTTAGGTTTTGTTTATGCATAGTGTAGATTCTTTTAATTACATTTCCTTTTTTGTTTTGTGTATTTTATACATTTTGGATTTTCTTGGCGAGCTATTTTTAGAACGTGTCCGGCCGGCGGGCGCCTCACGTTGCCCCTGCGGGCGACTGAGTGCCCGCGGGCACCGTGTTGGCTACCCCTGCTTTACATCCATAACAATGCAAGCTAAGTAGCCTAACAGTTAGCTACATAGCTAGCAGTGAGTGAGCATTCAGACACCGGCGCACACACTCAAACGGACTTGTGTGCCTGACTCTACCAACATGCTTTCACGATTCTGTTTAGATATGCAAGTATAAACCATAATAGCTTATTTTATTAACACGCTAATTTGATATGAAAACCTACCGTCCATGACTGCCCCTGAGCTGTGTTTTATTTGTTAACTTCATATTTTTCATTTCCTAAAACATTTATTTTCCTCTCATATTAATAGTGTGGATCATTGAGACAACGTGGTGTCCAGAGGTCTCATCCCGTTTTCCCACTTCCTCTGACAGAGGGGACAGCACGGAGGGGGGGGGGGGGCATGAAGAAAGACTTGCACCAGCTTCCTCCACGCTGGGCGTTGCTGTTATCACAGTGTCATTTCATTTGATATCTTTACATATACATTTAATAGATTTTATTATTATCTACCTTTTTGTTTTATGTCCTTTTATTTAAAACATTCTTTGAGACTTCATCTTCTGGTTCAAATTTCAATAAAAGTAAGTATAATCACTCTTTTGTCTTTATTGTTTTACATGAAGATGTTAGAGATTCCATTCAAATATGTTGATTATTCATATCTTCCTCAGGCTAGGAATAGTATGCTTTCTCAAGGCAAGGCAAGGCAAGGCAAGTTTATTTATAGAGCACTTTTCAACACAAGGCAATTCAAAGTGCTTTACAACAAATGAAAGACATTAAGAACATGGCATTTAAAATCAGTCATTAAAAAGAAAAGCTAATAAAATAAACATTAAAAGAAGAAATACATGGATAAACATTAAAAGAAAAAATACATGGATAAAAGTTACAGTACAGTCTAAGATATGAATAATTCAATTAAAAGCAGCGACACAAAGAAAAGTCTTCAGCCTGGATTTAAAAGTAGTCAGAGTTGCAGCGGACCTGCAGGTTTCTGGGAGTTTGTTCCAGATATTTGGAGCATAATAACTGAATGCTGCTTTACCATGTTTAGTTCTGACTCTGGGGACAGAAAGCTGACCAGTCCCTGAAGACCTGAGAGATCTGGATGATTCATAATTTAGCAGTAGATCAGAAATGTATTTTGGGCCTAAACCATTCAAAGCTTTATAAACCAGCAGCAGTATTTTGAAATCTATTCTTTGACACACAGGAAGCCAGTGTAAAGACTTCAGAACAGGAGTGATGTGATCCACTTTCTTAGTGTTAGTGAGGACTCGAGCAGCAGCGTTCTGAATCAGCTGCAGCTTCCGAATAGATTTTTTAGTGAGACCTGTGAAGACACCATTGCAGTAGTCGAGTCTACTGAAGATAAAAGCATGGACAAGTTTTTCCAAATCCTGCTGTGACATTAATCTTTTAATCCTAGATATGTTCTTTAGGTGATAGTAGGCTGATTTAGTAACTGTTTTAATGTGGCTGTTGAAACTCAGGTCAGAGTCCATTACTACACCTAGATTTCTGGCTTTATCTGTTGTTTTGAACATTGCAGACTGAAGCTCAGCGCTAACTTTTATACGTTCTGCCTTTGCTCCAAAAACCATTACCTCAGTTTTATCTTTGTTTAATTGGAGAAAGTTCTGACCCATCCAGTCATTGATTTGTTCAATGCACTTACTCAGTGTTTGAATTGGAGCATAGTCTCCTGTTGAAACTGTTACGTAAATTTGTGTGTCATCTGCATAGCTATGGTAACTTATTTTGTTGTTTTTCATTATCTGAGCCAGTGGTAGCATGTAGATGTTAAAGAGAAGAGGCCCCAAGATGGAGCCTTGAGGAACCCCACATGTCATATTTGTCAACTCAGATGTGTATTTACCAATAGAAACAAAGTTGTTTCTGTCCTTTAAGTAGGATTCAAACCAATTTAGGACGGTTTCCGAAAGTCCCACCCAGTTTTCCAGTCGGTCTAGTAATATGCTGTGGTCAACAGTGTCAAACGCAGCACTGAGATCTAATAATACTAACACTGAAGTTCTGCCACTGTCTGTGTTTAAGTGGATGTCATTAAAGACCTTTACAAGAGCAGTCTCAGTACTGTGGTTTGGACGAAAGCCTGACTGGAACACATCGAAACAGTTATTTAAATGCAAAAAATTACTCAGCTGTTGAAAAACAACTTTTTCAATGATTTTACCTAGAAATGGCAGGTTTGATATGGGCCTGTAATTGTTCATTACTGAAGCATCTAGATTATTCTTTTTTTAAGAGTGGTTTAATGACTGCAGTTTTCAGGGCCTGTGGAAAAATACCTGAGTGAAGAGATTTGTTTACTATATGAAGTAGATCTGAGGCCATGCAAGGCAAAACATCTTTAAAAAATCCCGTTGGAATAATATCAAGGCAGCAGGAGGAGGATTTCAGAAGTTGAATAATGTCCTCTAGGTTTTTATCATTAATCTGATGGAATTGTG
This sequence comes from Harpagifer antarcticus, assembly GCA_902827135.1. Lineage (NCBI taxonomy): Eukaryota > Metazoa > Chordata > Actinopteri > Perciformes > Harpagiferidae > Harpagifer > Harpagifer antarcticus. The sequence goes on along the minus strand of CADEHL010001051.1, from coordinate 606,253 downwards.
TCATGGTGTTTGAATTGATGTTAAGTAGACACAGAGACAACACATTTGCTGTTCCTGATGCAGAGGCACTGACTGCTTGTCTTATTTTCTGAATTTTGTCTGTGAAGAAGGAGGCAAAATTATTGCACGCCCTGGTGGATAGAAATTCAGAGGCTACTGACACTGGGGGGTTAGTTAGTCTGTCGACGGTAGCAAACAAGGCACGTGCGTTGTTTTTGTTTTTGGTAATGATGTCAGAGAAGAACGATTGTCGTGCGTTTTTCAATTCCAAATTATAAAGGCCAAGTCTCTCTTTATAGATTTCAAAGTGAACCTGGAGATTTGTTTTTCGCCACCTGCGTTCAGCTTTTCGACACTCTCTTTTTTCTGCTCTCACGGTCATGGCCTTTCTCCATGGAGGTATTTTCTTCCCAGTCACTTCCTTTACCTTAGTTGGAGCAATGGCATCTATAATATTTTTAATTTTTGAATTAAAATGATCTAGCTCATTTACTGAGATGTTAGCAGGGGCAAGTGTCGAAGAAAAATTCTGAGTAAACATTTCCCTAGTATTTTCAGTTAAATATCGCTTTGTGGTTACCTCTTTTTGAACATTTTTGTGAACAGAAATAGAGCTCTCAAAGAAAACACAGGAATGATCAGAGAGCGCAACATCAGTCACCACAACCTTAGAGATATTCAAACCCTTTGAGATAATTAAGTCCAGAGTGTGCCCCTTATTGTGCGTGGGCTCCGTCACATGCTGAGTCAGTCCATGGCTATCAAGAATACAAAACAGTTCTTTTGCCCCTCTGTCCTGAGGGTTGTCAACATGGATGTTAAAATCACCAACAATGACTAAACGGTCAAAGTCAATACACACTATAGACAGCAGTTCAGTAAAGTCATCATAAAAGCTTGCACAGTATTTGGGTGGTCTATAGAACAGAGCTCGAGAGGAGCATTTCAGCTGAAGGGCCACATATTCAAAAGAAGCAAAGTTCCCATAAGATGTCTTCCTGCATTGAAGGGAATCATTGAACAGAATAGCAACTCCACCCCCTTTCTTATGCATTCTTTCCTGACTCATAAAACTAAAGTTGGGAGGGGTTGATTCGATAAGAACAGCTGCACTGTTATTTTGTTCAATCCAAGTTTCTGTTAAAAACATAAAATCGAGATTGTGCTCAGTGATAAAATCATTGATTAAAAATGTTTTTCCTGCCAAAGACCTGACATTTAATAAAGCTAGTTTAAGTTTGTTAAACACACTATCAGTCATGTTTTTTGTAACAAGCTGTGGCTGACATGGAATCACAGCTAAATGTGATAAACTCACACAAACGTTTGAGCGCTTCCTGTATCTAAGATGATTCACCGCTCTTAATCTATTACCTATCAACACAGATATCGGCAAAGCTATAGGCAGGCAGGGCCCTGGCATGTCCTGGAAAGAGTTGAGAGTGCCATACGCCCTTGAGCCTGGACCCAGCACACATCAGTAAGCATTTTGTACACACACATCCTTATCAGGCTTCGGAGACTGCAGATGCTTTCTAGAAGGAACGGGAGGTGGTTGACGTAGGCACGGTGATGGAGACGTGGGAGATGGTGCGGGGGTAGAAGACATGCTGCCAGGGGGGGGAGGTGGTTGACGTAGGCTCCGTGATGCAGACGGGGGAGATGGTGCCCGTCTCCGCGGTGATTTTGGTGGGCGTCGTTGAGGAGCGGGGGTAAAGGACATGCTGCCAGCCCTGCGTATCGCCTTTGTTTGGTTATTGAGATCCAGGAAGGAATCGGTGCCAACCCTCTGTATCGCCTTCATGTGTTCAAAGGCGTTGTCAGGGGGGGGGGGGTGACGGGCAGCGGAGAGTCCTCCATGTGTGTCATAGGTCTCCCATAATCAGAACATTCCTCAGGCGGGTGCAGTGATAATTCTTCAGGGTTTTCTGCGCGATGTGTTGTGTCTTTCTCCTGTTTTGATTCCTCTTGTTGCTTGTCCTTGGCAGAGGGAACAGATTGATGACGCAGGCAGTTGAAAATGTTAGAGATAAACAATTTCACTCCTGACTTGTTCAAGCAAACTCCATTTGCCTTGAAAAGATGTCTGCGATCCCAGAAAAAGTTAAAATTGTCAATAAAATGGACAGAATGGTCAGTACAGACAGTTGAAAGCCAGGTGTTCAGTGCAAACAATCTGCTGAATCTCTCCACTCCTCTTCTGACTGGCGGTAGAGGGCCACTGATGAACACCTCCGCATTTAGAGAGCTGACAGTTTCCAACAAACATTTAAAGTCTTCTTTCAGCACTTCTGACTCTTGTTTCACAACATCATTTGTTCCAATGTGTAGTACCACATTCTTCACATTCGGATGTTTTGCCCCAATATGCAGGATCTTCTCAGCCAAGTCAGAGACCATATCCTTGGGAAAACAGAGTACTTTGGTGTTGTTCTTATTACACAGACCTTTTACATCTCTTACAGCAGAGTCACCCACAATCAGAGTTTCAGGCCCAGTCGTTAGCTTTCCCTCTAGCCTTTTACTTTTGGAGCTATTGGTTCTTACCCTGCTGTGTGAAGAGGACAGGTCATCAGAAAGAGATCTCCGGTTCTCGGTCAGCGGAGCGTATCTGTTCTGGATTGGCACACTTGGTGGTTTAGGAGGATTGTTTGTAATTCTCCCTTTAGCAGCTCTCCACTGCGTTTTCCTGGTTGGGACAGGGGTTGAAGAGGCGCTCTTCCTGGGTGATAACAATGCAGGCCAGCCGGTCGCATCACAGATTTCAGAGCGCTGGGCTCTGCCTGTTATCCGTCCTCCCAAATCCCATGGAAATGATTTACTCTTCGGCTTTGCACCCAGAGAGTTCCAGGGAGGACTACCACTTGTAGATTTATTACCCAGTACACAGGCCCCCTGTTCCTTGGAATCCTTGTAGCTGCTAACTAGCTGTGAGTTAGCATACCCTTCTCCATTATTTTGCAACACTGGTAAAGTGGTGTCATTCCCACGACATAGTCCATTCACTTCCACGTTAACTTCCAACCGTTGCATTTTCATTTCCAACACAGCCATCTTCTGTATAAGTTTGTGGAAGTCATCTGTAGAGAACGGAGGCATTTTGCTACCAACTAGCATGCAGTAGCCTACCAGGCTTTAGCTGTTGCTAGGCCACGCTACTGTAAGACTGAGGTCGTCGTAAAAATGTTGAAATATGGCTGAAACCCTCCGTCAATTTACGAAGATGAACTGTCCCAGTGATAAGTTAATGTCCAGGAGCCGCTGCTCGAAGTTTTCAGAGAATAAGAATAGGAAAATCAGCATAAAAAGTAAGCAGAGGCAGGAGCAAGCAGAAAAGCGTCTGCACTGTAAGAAAGATAAGAGAGATCACAGGATATAGAATGAGACAACACAGTTTTTATCCATTGTGTATGAATGCTTCAGCTCTTCAGACCAACATAGTAAGATGTGAGCATGTTCCTAATTGTGTTGGTATGCAGCCTCGGTCTGGTCTGTTTAATAAAGCAAATCTGCCACTTTTCTATTGTAGAATTTGTTAAATTAAAGCAGTCTTTAATTGTTTGTCCTAAACATAGCAATACATGCTTTTGAAATGTAACATGTCTTTGAAAAAATAATAGTATACAGTTTATATTGTGTATCACCTTTAGCTTGAAAATACATAGATGTTTTTATCTATAAAATAGATAGACAGACACTTTATCAATCCCAAATTGGGAAATTATTTAACAGCAGCAGTGTGTTCAGGTATTAAAATATTTAGAGTTGGAATAAAGTATAAACTACACAACACAAGTATAATGCACTGCAATTCATAAGATAAGTCCGATATTTTCATGAAAACCCCCCAGGAGACACCAACACAAACGTGGCAGAGTGGACTCCGGAGTTTGCTGCATGAGTTGCACTGTATGATATGTGGTGTAGTGGGCTGTCACTCAAAAACTGAGTAGCCAATGGGGACATACCCCTGAAAGTCCCGCCCACCGGGGATGTTTGTGTCAAAATCGGAAACAAAAAATGAAGGAGCGCAAACGAGAAGAGCTGCAGCGAGAGCAAAAGTCTGATCATTGAGAAAGAAGAAACAAGAACTGCAAACAAAAACCTATGTTAAGACAAAGAAAAAAGACTTATAGTTTACATGATTATACAAATGATTTGTTTGCAACTTATAGTTTTATTTTTTTAATTTATTTTATTTTGCTTGACTCATTTTTTTCTTCTTTTAAACTCATAGTTTTGCTTTATTCTGAGAAAGTGTTGCTTTATCTTTATGATACAAAACTAATCCCATACTAGTGTGCCACTGGTTACGGTGCCGCGTGCCAGGGGTTGCCGACCCCTGGTCTAGCTGATATCTTTAAGTTAACAAAAATTACCCTATTCACCTGTAGTGTCTCGCCTTAAAGTGGACCTATCACGCTATATTTGAAAAATATATTGTAGGGCCATACCTATATAAAACATGTCTGTGAAGTTTTTTTTCAAAATACCAAACAGATCATGCATTTTAGCCATGCCTCATTTCGCTCTATTTGCTCTATTTCAGCCCTGTTTTTGCAAGGGCTGATTCTGTGACGTAGCTTTAATGCAAATGAGCTGCAGCTGACCACACCCCCCTACAGAAGAGGGGGAAGAGGCACGGCCCCGGCACGAGTGTATGCGAATTTGTAAAACGTATGCTAATAATGCTCATGAAAATAAATACTGGTGTATATGGTTTTATGCAATCTTTCATTTCATTCTGTCATTGTACAAGGCGTTACTATTATATTATATACAGATGTAGCACTCTAGAACAGACTCCAGCCAACAGCTTCCTGCCAAAGAGGGGGCACAAGAAACACAATTAAAAATGTTTCCGATTTAATTCATTTTCCTGCCTTTCTACAAATATATTAGGGACTATGGTGTTAAAAAATCCAAGAAAGATGTGTAGTGTAGGGTTGGGAGTGTTACTTTGTAAATGTAATCAGTTACTGATTACTGAATACAGTAAAACTCCTGTCTCTTGTACACCAAAACATACCCATCATAGTATGTTTTGGTGTACAGAAGACACAAAAAGCAAAAGGAAACTGAACATGTTTTTACTGTTTTAATGGCTTATCAAGAGCATAACTGAAACATAACATCTGAAACGATGTAACAACAATACACAATACACTTTTTGGGGATGCAGCTTGGGATGTGAGGAGTGAGGGACACGGCTTAGAACGGGCGTGTCGCCTTCTGGCAGGACATGGATTAAAATGTCGAACTCGGACTTCATTTTAAGGACCAGGGGTGTAGAGCTATATTTGATTAAGCCTATTGTATGATAACTGTGTGATTACTATTTATTTTCAAATGCATATATGCCACCCATTTACACCGCTCTTCCCGTCAGGAATTGGAATTTGAATAGAATTTAGTTTTAGTTTCTGGATCTCACGGAGAACACTGTCCCACTTCATTGTAGGATTTCTGCCTTGCCTCCACTTTATAAAAAAGTAATTAGATAGACTACCTTACCATTAGGCTACAGCGCTCCTAAAGAATGATAAGAATAATGCCGGCGTGATCAGATCACATGACCTGTTCAAGCCAGTGCCGCATAAAAACAACAGTCAGGACAAGTACTGGCTTGAAACTATATGCCAGTCTTTGTTTCATGCAAAAAGACCCAGTAAACACGGAGATACGATGATATAAAGTTAATACAAATATATTTCAAAAGTATGACAAATGGAAGCACATATATTTTAATATCTTCGCCGTATTTTATCATTTTACGTGATTAATGAGTTTATTTAAGGTAATTAGGTAGAAGCCCTTTTTGATCAGAAACGAATTTAGCAGTTGAACATAAAAGTCAACTGAGTGTGACTTGCAATGACAGTGTTGTGTTTTTATTTTATGAACCTTTTACATTAAAAATTGTTGTTGAATATACAGGACTGTCTCAGAAAATTAGAATATTGTGATAAAGTTCTTTATTTTCTGTAATGCAATTAAAAAAACAAAAACGTCATACATTCTGGATTCATTACAAATCAACTGAAATATTGCAAGCCTTTTATTATTTTAATATTGCTGATTATGGCATACAGCTTAAGAAAACTCAAATATCCTATCTCTAAATATTAGAATATCATGAAAAAGTATACTAGTAGGGTGTTCAACGAATCACTTGAATCGTCTAATTAACTCGAAACACCTGCAAGGGTTTCCTGAGCCTTGAAAAACACTCAGCTTGGTTCAATAAACTAAATCACAAGTATGGGGAAGACTGCTGATCTGACTGCTGTCCAGAGGACCGTCATTGACACCCTCCATCAGGAGGGTAAGACACAAAAAGAAATTTCTCAAAGAGCAAGCTGTTCACAGAGTGCAGTTTCAAAGCACATCCACAAAAAGTCTGTTGGAAGGGGGAAATGTGGCAGGAAACGCTGCACAACCAAGAGAGATGACCGCAGCCTTAACAGCATTGTGAAGAAGAGTCGCTTCCAGAATTTGGGGGAGCTTCAAAGACAGTGGACTGAAGCTGGAGTCCAGGTATCAAAAGTCACTGTTCACAGACGTGTCCGGGAAATGGGCTACAATAGCCGTATTCCCATGGTCAAGCCACTTCTGAACTCAAGACAACGGAAGAGGCGTCTGACTTGGACTATGGAAAAGATGCACTGGACAGTTGCACAGTGGTCCAAAGTCTTCTTTTCAGACGAAAGCAAGTTTTGTATTTCATTTGGAAGTCAAGGCGCCAGAGTCTGGAGAAAGGCTGGAGAGGAGCAAAATCTAAGTTGCTTGAAATCCAGTGTGAAGTTCCCACAGTCAGCGATGGTTTGGGGAGCCATGTCAGCTGCTGGTGTTGGTCCACTGTGTTTCATCAAGCCCAGAGTAAATGCAGCTGTGTACCAAGAGATTTTAGAGCACTACATGCTTCCGTCTGCTGAAAAGCTCTATGGAGATGAGGAATTCATTTTCCAGCATGATCTGGCACCTGCCCACAGTGCCAAAACCACCAGTAACTGGTGTACTGACCATGGCATTACTGTCCTCGATTGGCCTGCAAATTCCCCTGACCTGAACCCCATAGAGAATATGTGGGGTATTGTGAAGAAGAAGCTGAAAGACACCAGACCCAACAATGCTAATGAGCTAAAGGCCGCTATTGAAGCATCCTGGGCATCCATAACACCTCAGCAATGCCACAGGCTGATTGCCTCCATGCCACGCCGCATTGATGCAGTAATCCGTGCAAAAGGATTCCCAACCAAGTACTGAGTGCATTAATGGACATTTTCAAATGTTTGATTGTGTTTTGCTGTTATAAATCTTTTTTTTTAATTTGGTCTGAGGAACTATTCTAATTTTTTGAGATAGGATTTTTGAGTTTTCTTAAGCTGTATGCCATAATCAGCAATATTAAAATAATAAAAGGCTTGCAATATTTCAGTTGATTTGTAATGAATCCAGAATGTATGACATTTTTGTTTTTTTAATTGCATTACAGAAAATAAAGAACTTTATCACAATATTCTAATTTTCTGAGACAGTCCTGTATAAATATTATTATGAATATGGATAAATGCTAGGCTATTTATTATGAACGTTAGTCCTTAACATCTATCACTGTGTATATCACCATTCTTTAATTACATGTTTGATACGTTTCTATGAAATAAGAAATTAATAACACTAAAGTGTAATTATCATATCATATATTATAATTAGGGCTGTCAGTCGATTAAAATATTTATATATTTTTTTTTTATGATTGTCCATAGTTAATCGCGATTAATCGCAAATTAATCGCACATTTTTGATCTGTTCTAAATGTACCTTAGAGGAATATTGTTCAAGGTTTTAATACTCTTATTAACATATGAGTGGACAAATATGCTTTATGCTAATGTTTATTATCATTTGAACAATGACACATATTTTCATGAATATTAAACACAACAACCTCTGAACATTACAAATATTCGCCTCAATTCAACCTGGAACCTCTCATACAATAACAAGTGTGTGTATGTGTGTGTGTGTGTGTGTGTGTGTGTGTGTGTGTGTGTTCGTTGCAGCTATGTGCAACTCAAGGCATATGCTCGAACGGGAGCTGCCTGGACGCTGCAATCATGTTGCGCACTATCCGTGCTGACTTATCGTACAATGTCCCACTGTCTGGCTTCCTGCATAAAGTCAAGTGCTCCGCGCAGTTGTGGCGAAATGTCGCTCCTCTGTTTTCATTTAAACAGCTCCTTATATCCGTTAGCGCAGCTAGCTAGCACCAGATGCTAACAACAACAATGCACGTAAGGTCTCTCTCTCGCTCGCTCGGGCCACACATACACACACCCTCCCAGTAGCCAGTCGGTGCCTGCCGGTGAGCGTGGAAGTGTGGTCTGCCACAAGCAGGCAGCAGGAGCGGGGCTGTCAGCATCAGCTTGTAGATGGTATTTTAAACTCGATGCGCTCTGAAACTACGGGGCGGCCGAGGGAAAAAAAATACACATGCGTTAATCGCGTTAAAATAATTAGTGGCGTTAATTTTGTGTTGCGTTAACGCGTTAACTTGACAGCCCTAATTATAATGTATTGTATTATTAAGTAATATCATACATTAACCCAATTATAGCAGATGCCACATTGAATGGATGAACACATGTATGCATCAATAATTACAACGGAGTATTTCGAAATACAAGTTGTAAAAATACTTATATGTATTTAATACTAATAACACAATGATTAATTTTACTTTCAGATGATAATACTTTTCAGGGTTAGGGTTAGGTCCGGTCTGACAGAGCTTAGCTCTCTGCTGCAGAGAAGAAGAGAAGATCACTGCTCTAAACAAAGTCACAAATCGTACATCCAAACTGAATAAATATAATTAATTATTATTAATACGTTAAGTCTTTTTCATTGTTTTTCACTTTTATTAAATGTTTGATATATCCGACACAGACCCTTTCATACCGGCAATGCGTGATATAAACCAGTGGTTCTCAACTGGTGGGTCGCGACCCAAAAGTGGGTCGCGGACCCGTTTCGAGTGGGTCGCGGATGTGTGAGTGAAGGAAAAAAATAGTTGAATTTTTTTTTTTGGGGAAAAAGTCAAACTTTTATTTTGAAGGCCCGATGTTCTAACGCTGTGCATGCAGTAGGCGTTGAACTGGAAGTACCGGAGACCATAAATGGCTTTGAAAACTTCTGTCACGTAGTGATCATCTTCTCAATAAAATATCTTTGCTGATGTTTTTCGAGTCTTCTGGCCAATCAGAATCAAGATTGTTGCCGGAGAATAACTTTGCGGTAGAACTATTCTTTATACATCCATGGGTACAACTTCAGATACAAATGAAAACGTAATGAAATATGACCCCGGTTTGATGATTGACAGCTCACAGAACAATGGGAGCTATCTACCCTTATCCACAATTTAAAGTAAGTCACACAGACTCTCTCCTCTTTGCTCTTTTCTCTGTGAGGAGCAGCAAGTTCAGCTTCAGAACAAAGTGAAAAACAAACAATGGCATAAAATATTATTAATATGTCGGGTAGTGATAGATTTATTTATTTTCTTCTCAGAGTGTACTAGAATGCGTAGTTTACGTTAGTATTTCTAAAAATCTCCTGGGGAGAATCCCCCCAGACCCCCATGCTGGGGTTGGGTTTTCAGCATGCGTGCTTTTTTATACAGTTCAGCTTTGATTCCATCAACTCATTAAACTTTTTTTAAAAGCATACTTTAGTTCTGTGAAGGGATATAAGGGATATATGCACTGTACTTCACTTTTATTTATATTGTATGCTGAAAAGTGTATATTAGTAGTATTAACCATGTCCCTTTCGTCTCATTAGTATGCATAAAAAGTGACAGGTGACACGCCCCCAATTATGCAAATGAGCTAAGTCCCGCCTCCCATTGGTCGAGAGCCTTTTATCAGAGCTATGTCCCGCCTCCCATTGTTTGAGACCCTTTGATGTGAGGGGTGATGTGTTATAACGGGTAGGTGTGAAAAGCCCCCCTGTGGAATGCCTTTGTTGTCTAATTCTTTGATGTGTTGATTAAGGTAGTCTCTTTGAAGTTATGCTGTCTGGTCCCTCAGGGTTATCTAATCTAATTAGCCTTTGATGTTTTGCCCTTTGATCTTAATCTAGGTATTTTTATGAGTGAGACATGTTTTGTTGTCTAATTCTTTGATGTGTCGATTAAGGTAGTCTCTTTGAAGTTATGCTGTCTGGTCCCTCAGGGGTTATCTAATCTAATTAGCCTTTGATGTTATGAGCCTGTGATGTTAATTTAGGTATTTTTATGAGTGAGACATGTTTTGTTGTCTAATTCTTTGATGTGTCAATTAAGGTAGTCTCTTTGAAGTTATGACGTCTGGCCCGCTCAGTGTGCCCCCGGCCTCTCCCCCCCCCCTTTTCTCCACCCCTTCCTCGGGCAAGGAGATTGTGGGAGGTGGAATTAGATGAAAATAGAAATATGCTCAAAACTAAATAAAAGACAGTAATTTCCACTTACCAAGTCACCTTTCAAAAAAGAAAAATTGCCAAAATGTGACAACTTACCGCCATCCGTCCGGGGCTCCAGTCAAGAAACGAATGCCGCAGCTGTGTGTGGGTCTGACGTCTACAGCCAGAGATCTGTGCACAAACTTTTCTTGTGCCTCTTTGGGTCAAAACAGGCTGCTCCCCCCTATCTCTAAGAACAATTAACACACACACACACAGACACACACACACACACGCGAAGTTGCCCCTTTGATGTGGGGGGTTGAGATAAGGGATGCTAATCTATATGCTGATCAAGACACGGTGTCTGCTAAGAATGTTTCTTTTCAAGTTTTTGGGGAACTGTTAAGACAAGGATATATCTGTTTTTGCAAAGAGGTCATTCATACTCATTTTAAAAGAGCTTATTTAGGTTTTAATAGTGATAACTAAGTTTCACTCTGTGTGGGGCAAAAGATGCATCGTTAAACACCTGGATAAAGGACTCCTTAAAGCAGAGACATGGCAACCCCCTCAACATAATAAGTCCCTCCCTCCCCCTCCAGAGCATTTAAAAGTGAGAACGCCTCAATGATATTCGTTGAAACACTAAACATGGATCTGAGAAAAAACAAATCTCTCCCCGCGAGTTGCAGCCTGGAGCAAACGCCTGGAGGACCACCAACCCCTCCAACAATCTGGACCCCCGATCTCGACAGCTATATGGCGGGGATTGATATTACTGACTGGCTGAATATGTGTGAACCTCCATCTACGCCATCCGAGTCTCCAGAGGGATCAACAACTTGTCCCAATTGTCCCCCAGTAGGTCCTGATGTGCCGTGCTTTTGCCCTGCTCCAGTGAGTGATGATGCAGAACGTGTTAGGACATCGGCATTTCTGCATACGGCAAAAGCTGTCGTAGTTCATCTGCTAGATAGGGTCCTGCATCTGTACAGAAAGGAAAAATGTTATGGATGTCAAGTCGACCATCCTAGTCAAATGCAACACGAGTTTAAAACAGCCACCCTACACTTTTTTTAGTTGTCCTCTCTAAATTAGATGTAGGGTTTTTTAAATGATTCGTGTTAATTAAGGGCTATTGTTATTTTCAGACCATATATTTATATAAACCAATCGGAAGCTGACGGTGTTTGGCTGCAAGGCAGAAGCCATATCAGTGGATACATCCTTAAAGACTGCAGCACAGAATGTATAATATGATGTATGTTTGATGATTGTGATCAACCTTAATTAAATGTGCTAATAATATCTTTGTCTCAGTTCATTTCAGACTGCAACACACGTACACAAAACAAACTACTTAGTTGGGTTATAAAAGAGTTAGCTTATTAATTCTCTAAGTTTAAGTCAAGTTGTACATCATAGTTCAGATTACTAAGATAATGAAGCTTCTATTTACGTTGCCATATGTATAAAGTATCTACATACGTGTAATGTAAAATAATCAAAAGGTTTGACTGGTAAAGATTCTCACTTTTACAGAGAGCTCCGCTGCCCCTCAACATAACAAGTCCCGCCCTCCTCACCAGATCATTTAAAAGTAGGGGTGGAAATAGGTGAAAAAAGAAATGCGCTCAAACTAAATAACAAGCCAGTCATTTACACTCACCAAGTCACCTTTCAAAAAAGAAAAATGGCCAAGAGATGCCTAGATATGGGTTTAATCAGCGAGACCCCTGTGACAACCTACAGCCATCAGTCCGGAGCGCCAATCAAGAAACGAATGCAGCATCTGTGCCGGTTTCAGACGCCTCCAGCCGAAGAACTTCATGAAGAATGGACTCTGAAAAATGGCGATGTTTGGGGTTATGTATTCAACTATATGGCGAATGAACTGCATTTCTACAATCTGAAGAATGGAGAAACGTATGGACCCCGCAGTGTTAAAGCGACACTGACCTCAACAGATTGGGCTGTGTTAACTCTGGTGTCTTCCAGAGATCTCCACGCGACCACTGTATCGGAAGAAGTAGTGCATCGAGAAACCATAGTGGAACCAGCGGTGTACAAGATATTTGCAAAGAAAAGCAAAGACACGCATACAGCATGCGAGATCAAAGAAGAGTTTTCACCGCTGTCCCTCAATGTGAAGGAAGAAGAAGAAGGAGATATCCCCCCGCCGCCAGAAGTGAGAAGAATCCTGACAAGCACCGTATGGGAAACTAAAAGCGGACCATCGGGGCGGTGGTATTACCGCGCAAGCCGTTTGGTGACGCTGGGGAAGGACCCCTCTGATGATTTTGTTTTGGAGTATTTCAACTCTACATGCGGGGTTTTTCAGACATCCTTTCGGGTGCCTCTGACTGCTTGGCTGAAAATGATTGATGGAAAAGCTACAAAGCTTAAAGAATTTTTTAAACAGAGTCAGACATCGATGGACATTATAAAGGTGAAAAAGACTCTCACTTTTGCAGAGGACTCAGTATCCCACTCAACATAACAAGTCATACCCTCCTCACCAGATCATTTTAAAACTAAGGACCCCGCAAAGAAAAGCATTGAGTTTTCTACCTAGGTAAAAGGTCTTACGAAAATGTGTTATCTCTGTATCAAGATGATGTGTTTAAAAATGAATCTTGTGAAAAATACCAACGCTGTGAGAGACGTCATAAAGACACTCATTTTAACCACAGTGTTTGTTCTCTACAAATGTTTAAAGATTGTTACAAAATGTAAAAAATAAAAAAGGTATGGAGACAAAATTAATTCAGGTGACTCTGTCTTTTATTAGGAAAACAAAAATATAATACAAATGGTTTAAGAGGTCAAATGTAACCATCTTGGACTTAATATTCAAAACAAAATACTTTATCTGAATACATTTTCTTTTAAACGCACTTTTCGAAATTATTTATTTATTATTTCAGTAGAACAATCCAGTTTCTGTTAACATCAATGCTTTTTTCTCTTTTCTTGTGTTACTAAGATACTTTTAGACCCACTTTGGCGTGTGCAACACTTAACAACTGGTAGAATATGAAGTACTTTTGTAAGGATTTTGTTTTTAAATGGCGGTTTTTTTTGTTTTGTTGTAAAAACACTTGTTCAGTTAAACAAGGTTTTTTCTTTTTTCTGATAACCTTACATATTTTTAGTTATTTTCTACTACCAAGATACTTTAAGATACACCTTGATGTATGCAACACTTAACAAAGGGTATAATATGAAGTACTTGGTAAGGAAGGGGGGTTTTCTTTAGGGGGTGCAAAACTTTAGAACGGGGTAAAATATTCATTAATTGTAATGAATTGAGTTTTCTTTTTCTTTTTGATTTTCAACATACTATTTGTACACAATGACTTTTTCCATATTTCTGACAAAACTATACTTTTTGACTTTTTCTGTAAAATCTTGACAAAACTATTACTTATTCTTATTTTTGACCTATTGCTGCGTGATTGGAAATGATAGATGAAAAAGCTACAATGCTTAAAGAACTTTTTTTTTAAAAACTCTCAATTCTATAAATGACTCCCCCCATTCAACGCAATAAGTCCCACCCTCCACTCGGCAAATCATCTAAAACGAAGGACCCCACTAAGACAACCGTTGTAAACTAGCCATGGATCTGAGAAAAACCAAGACTCCCCCCGCGAGTTGCAGCCAGGAACAGACTCCTGGACTACCATCATCACCACCATTCTGGACCGCCGAATCCGGCAATACTACCGCTGCTGATTTTGCTCCTTGGGCCAAGACGTCTCTGTTTGTGGACACAGTGAATTCGGTGTTGGTTGATATTGTGGAGAGGGTGATACATCGGTACAGAGAAGAAATCTGCAACGGGTGTCGAGTCAGTCACCCCGGCCAGAGGCAACACGATTTTATGAATGACATGTCCGATTTCTACTTCAGAAACAATTACAATGCGTTAATGAAAAGACTCTGGCTCACCGACTTCATTACTGAGATCGACCAGACTCTTATTGATAAAGACATTTGCACGGATGATTCGAGGATCCAAGGCGCTTCGGAGGCTTTTCTTCACAATCTCAAAAATTGCAGACGCCTCAAGGAGAGACTTGAAAAGATCCAGGCCGAGTTGGATGGAGAAGAAGAAGACTATTAACCAGCAGTTGACTGAAGCCAGGGATTTGTTTTTTGATACATTGACTTTTCTCTCTTTTAAAGTAAAATAAAAATGGGGAACTACTATGCAAAATGCTCTGTATATATTGATCACAATATAGTCAATATCCTTTTAATAAGTGTGGTGATGAGGACGATTGAAAACAGAATGAGTAGTGACCCCTGTGTAAAAAGAACGGCTGAAGTTTGTAAACTGGAAGACATTATGGATATCGTTCGTTCTGGCAGTACTATTCCGGGTCATTGGGAAACGATTATAAACGAAACATTTAAAGTGGTCCTGGAATCTTCATTTTCCGAAACATTCTGTAACATTACCGCAGAAATGAAACAAACATCAAAAGTGTATCATGTGCTCTCACTGTATGCTCTGTTTGTAGATGTGATGCATCTTTGTGTATCTTCGCTACTAAAGAGACGCGCTACCATGGAAACCAAACAATGGTGTCGCTGTAAGATCAGGGGGGGGGGGGGGAGAGAGAGCTGTGCCTGATGGGCCATTAGGTGTGTAAACACACAGCTGAGAGCTGCTGTTTCATTCAGACTGTTTAAAAAACGGTAACAACTGACTATTTTTCTTAGCGGATGCATGTCAATTTAAATCAATACAACTATTTTTTAAATCAATAAAAACATTTTCTAAATCCATAAAAGCATTTCAATTAATATTGGGAGTCATGTCGTTACTTTGTTGAGAATGTGGCCATGTAATAAGCGGGATAATGTGCAGCGACTTGGTCATTATGGGGAAAATAACACCCTTCATCCAGATCAAGATCCCTCCGCGTCGGGACCCTGATCTGCCTGACGAGGCTTCATTAAAATATAAATATTTTTAGTGAATTACTGAGTTTAGGCACGTTAATAAAGTTTTAATGAGGTTGACGACAGTATATTCATATTTGTCAGTGCTTTCATGTAAATTCGGCGAACATAAACATAAATGATCGTGGTGAAGATGATGATTAAATTAGAATAAAAAATTGAGAGCATTTCCCTCCGTTCGTTTTTGGAGCCGGCGGGCTTCCTGATGTTTTTTGTACAGTAGTTGTGGACTAACCAACATTATTTTTTAAATAAAAACATGGTGATGCTTTGTAGCCTAAATGGTTACATGTTATTAGCACAGAGTATGATCCTATCCGTGACATATGGATCTTAACAAAGATCCGCTATACAGTAGTAGCCTACCAGAAATAAATCTACCGTACTGTATCAGAGTTTATTTCACATGAGCTCCAGTGTGGAACCTCACTGCACCCCCTGGTGGATCAATGATCCATTGCAGCTGGCTTCATTATAATTACATTTATTTATCAAGTGGGCGGTCTCAAGTCACGCTGGAGGTTTTCCCTTGAGCGAGGGCAGACCCCGTGCCGGCCACGGCCCTCGCGTTTCAAACTGTCTGAAATGAGGTGCTACATCTGTACTACACAGCAATGGCATAACCCACCCATTTGTTGATGACAAAGAAGTCCATACACGACCTTTTGCTTTTGAAATCTGCATATACTTTACCCATCAAACATGAATAATCATGACACATTTGATATAAACTGTATTTATTGTCAAAATCAACGGTTCATTGAACCCATACAAAATACAGTACGCAGCTTCGGTGGGTCAGTCTGACATGCAGAATCTATCATCTATCATCACAGGTTTTCCGCTGGTAGTATGTGAGGTGCTGGCCTGTATAGAAAAACATAGTTCGAACAAAATCATCTCAATTTAGTATTCAGGATGAGAAAATACTATTTGGATAATTACAATCTGATATCCCAAAAGATGGGGGCTAACGCTGTCTATTCAGCAAAGCTGATGTGTTGGAGAGGGGCTGAGCTCAGTAGACAGACTGTAATGAGTGCTAGCCGCTAATTAGCCAAGTCCCATCAACGGAGCTGTGCAGCGTTGTGTTTTTCACCCGACCTTGCAACAATTGCGCACACATACACACACTGTTGTATCCTAACAGTCGTGCACACACACACATATGTATATTCATGTGCGCAAACAAGTAATAAAGACTGCTGAATCACATCACGTCTCATCTACATGCTACAAGCTACAAGCTACGTAGTAGAGATAACTGTATCAGGAAAAACACCGCTAAATAAAAAGGAATGCAAATATTAACATGGAAAAATGTACAGCTTCCAAATCGGATGTGTCCTGGTCCCGGATGGTTGGTATTGATCCAGTTTTTAGCCTTAGATTCGAAGCATATCCTCTTTTCACTTGAGGGAAGTTGATAAACATGTCCGAGGTAAAATGTCAGCTCGGATGGAATCTGTATCCGCTCGTTGTAGCCCCGTTTCTAAAAGATTTGGGTACGGAGGAAAAGAGAGAGGGTTGTATTTTCTGACACTTGGTGAGTTCCCTGAAACACCGGGGACACATATTCATGTATAAAAGACGTACAAAAGTGCATTTTGCATGATAGGTCCACTTTTTTGTTGGACATGGACATGGAGCTGCTGTGACGCAAGTCAAATTTCAGACTTGATCTGACAAATAAAGTATTATCGTATCGTATTTAACATTTCACTTTCAAGTTTTCAACAAAGTCATTGCAATATATTTGAGCTTTAACAATTTTGATTCAAATCATTTCACTTTTCTGTATTTCCCTGCTAAGTTCAGCAACACATGTACACAGTTTACAGCATTCGCACGCATTTTCAGCAGGAAATGCATTTTCTAGTCTCATCTTATTCTCCTTCTTCCGCCACAAAATGTTGTCATGCTACTCATGCAGCGTTGGCATGAAACACACAAAAAAACACATAAAAACGTGCAGAATGACCGGGATCGGGTTGCTATGTCTTTCACAAGAGATTCGTCTAGCCGTTTTCATGCAAATCGCAGAAAACTGCGATCATTTTTACATTACATTACATTGCATTTAGCTGACACTTTTATCCAAAGCGACTTACAATAAGTACATACGACCAGGAAGACACAACCCTGAAGAAAACAGAATCATATAAGTACATCAGGTATCATAGAGCCAAACATTTCAAGTGCTACTCAACTGGCTATAGATAAGCCAGTCCTTTATTAGAATATAAGTGCCTTGTTAGTAATTATATCGCTCAAATTCAATTTGCCTCATATGAATGAATGGGAAATCCATTTGAACAGAGCTCAAAGTTTAAACAGTCCTATGGACTTTATTAGACTAATTGGATATTTTTGATAGCTAGCACGGTTCTCGCGCAGTCGCAGCTTACGTTTGGTGAACATGTCACAAATCTTATAATGGCTGTGTATGGGAGAGCTGGTTAAGACTTAGAGTGGGTGACATCACGGCTAGAGGGGAGAGGAGCTGGAAAATCTGAAGAGCTTTTTTTCCAACTATTGCTCGGCTGAGGTAGGTGAATCTATACATGCTCCATTGTACAGGAACAAATTTAAAAAAGATAGATACACATGAACATAAATTAACTTGAAACACTATTCTCTCAAAGTAAAAATTCTATAAATAGCTACCTTGTTCATTCCATCATTAATATCTGCACAATTTATAACACCCTATACAGTATTGACCCTGCCTTAATTTTGTATCATACTTGTTGGCCCAGTTCCTCATGTTGTGCTTGTGATTACTTTGTCACTCCAGATAAAGGCGGAATTTGGGCAAATAACTACAATTTCGCTGGAGCAGAGCTTCATGTACAAACTCGACCACTACATACCAAAATGTATTGCCCTGATGAAGGCCAAGGGAGGAGTCCTCGGGACCAAGCTGAGGCCGTTCCTGGAAAAACTGAGTCATGTATGCTTGTTCAAAATTGTGCATGATCACATTTTTTTAAGGAAGACAGACCTCACTCACACACACATCACCCAATGCCCAATGCTTACACATATACAGCACACATCCTCACACTTGGTTGTTTAAATGCCACTGCATGGCCCATCTTTCCATGGCTCTTGCTCAGATTGCTCAAATCACTCCTCCTCGCACATGTATGCTCTTGTTTTCTTCCTTGAAAGTGTATTGTGTATGAATATTAGTTCAGTATTGACACAATATTAATCTCTTCACAGAACCAAAGCATTGACATGAGGCATGACTCTGTCATCCGCAGCCTCATACTCTACCTTGGCGAAAAACAACAGGATCTTTTTGAAGATTGCCTGGTAAAGCATGATTGTTTTTTTTTTAATGACACTGTTGTAACATTTTAATGTTAAAACAGGAGGTCTTTAGAGGGAGATAGCAGCTCAACAGTTTATGTCATATAGAAGTGGTTTACATCATCTTAAAGCTGGGTCAAAATCTTCTAGTCACAAATCTATTATAAACATAGTTTATTAATTTAAATTATTTAAATTGTAATGTTTTCAGTGTATTATGGCTCAGAACATTGGTCCAGGTATTTGAGAGATGCTATCCTACTCTATTATGTCCCATAACTTGTTGCAGTAATTTGTGTTGATACCATTTAATACACAGATTTGTTGCTAAATTTAAGCATATTAACCACTCGAGAATTGCCAAATATGGTCAAAAATGTCTTCTAAGTATCACATTAGGACATCAAGACATAGAATAATCTATGCTGTGATTTGGAATAAAAAAATCTGAATTATTTTTACATTTCTGCAAGAATTGCATTTTTCCGCAATTGGATGGTGAGCACTTCTGTTCTGGAAACTGCTCAGAAACCCCCTTTTTGTAAATAAACCTAGGAACGCCATACATCCTCTGAAAGCCCTCCATCTCTAGTTTATGGCTGTGTCTATCCTAGAAGCAACAACAGCTCATTTTATACTGTGAAGTCAATCTTCAAAAAATGGTTTCACTCCAATGGAATGGATCCTAACATCATCACACATGAATATAATTGGGCTCATTGGATCCACATATCCAATTCATGCAATTCCAAGACCCCAGTATGCAAAAATATTCAAATACAACATTTTAAGGAAGGCGAAAACAACACATACTGCATGCACAGAACTGCATGTTTTTCGTCCCAAACTGCATGTGATCAGCATGAAGTGTCCATGGCCCAAGAGTTCAAAACTTTTAATCTCAATCAGATCCGATCAGATTTTGAAATCCCATTTTTTGTGATCCAGGATCAGACAAATCGGCCAGATTTTGTCCCTGGAGTTCAAAGCAATTCAGGATAGGATCAGCTTGATCCAGATTACGATATTTCAAGATGACTAGATCCTGAATATCAGTGCTTTAATCCTATTGATCGCCATCTAGTGGATATGAAAAATAATACAAGGAAGACAAGAGACCACATTGCAGACATCTATTGTCCGCAATTATTTTTGAAAGGTGATGACAGATGGACTTTTTTTTTGTTGAAGATATTTTTTCTTTAAACTAAATTACATTTGTGACTGGAAATCCACCCCTCTGGTGGGATCAGGATAATCCAGTTTTTTGGGATCAAACTGTGTTGTCAGTTTGAACTACCCATTTTGAAGATTTGATCCAGATTAAAGCTTGGATTGGATTTCCTGATCTGATCGGATATCAAAGTGATACTAATCCTGTTTTTTGGTTTTGAACTCCCCAAAATCCAAATCTGATCTGATCAGATAGGGATTAAAAGTGTTGAACTCCTGGGCCCATGTGAGTAATTATAAGGATACCCCTTTCGTCACATTAGTATGCATGAAAAGTGACAGGTGACACGCCCCCAATTATGCACATTTGCTAAGTCCCGCCTCCCATTGTTCGAGATCCTTTGATGTGAGGGGTTACAATTATGTTAATGAGCTAAGTCCCGCCTCCCTTTGTTCGAGATCCTTTGATGTGAGGGGTGAGGTGTTATAACAGGTAGGTGTGAAAAGTCCCCCTGTGTAGCGCCTTTGTTGTCTAATCCTTTGATGTGTTGATTAAGGCAGTCTCTTTGAAGTTATGCTGTCTGGCCCCTGTCCCCTCACACCCCTTTGCAGTCTAATCCTTTGATGTGAGGGGTTGAGGTGTTATAACAGGTAGGTGTGATTTCACACCGGTGTGTTATAAGCCTCTGATGTTAATCTAGGTGTTGATTAAGGCAGTCTCTTTGAAGTTATGCGTGAGACTGTCTGGCCCCTGTCCCCTCAGAGCCCTTTGTTGTCTAATCTAATTAGCCTTTGATGTTTGTCCTTTGATGTGAGGGTTGACGTGTTATAACAGGCAGGTGTGATTTCACACCGGTGTGTTATAAGCCTCTGATGTTAATCTAGGTGTCTCTTTGAAGTTATGCGTGAGGCTGTCTAGCCCCCGCCCCCTCACAGCCCAGGCCTCTCCCCCTTTCTCCACCCCTTCCTGTCACACGATATGAGGCCAGCAGATAGTGGGGGGTGGAAATAGATGAAAATAGAAATCCATGCAGACAAAATAAAAAGCCAGTCATTTCCACTCACCAAGTCACCTTTCAAAAAAAGAAAAATGGGTTTAATCAGCGAGACGCCTGTGACAACTTACCGCCATCCGTCCGTAGCGCCAATCAAGAAACGGATGCAGTATCTGTTCCGGGTTCAGACGCCTCCAGCCGAAGAACTTCATGAAGAATGGACTCTGAAAAATGGCGATGTTTGGGGTTATATATTCAACTATATGGCGAATGAACTGCATTTCTACAATCTGAAGAATGGAGAAACGTATGGACCCCGTAGTGTTAAAGCGACACTGACCTCAACAGATTGGGCTGTGTTAACTCTGGTGTCTTCCAGAGATCTCCACGCAACCACTGTATCGGAATAATTAGTGCATCATGTAACCACCGTGGAACCAGCGGTGTTCAAGATATTTGCAGTAAAAAGCAAAGAAACGCAGACAGCATGCGAGATCAAAGAAGAGTTTTCACCGCTGCCCCTCAATGTGGAGGAAGAAGAAGGAGATATTCCCCCGCCGCCAGAAGTGAGAAGAGTCCTGACAAGCACCGTCTGAGAAACTAAAAGCGGACCATCGGGGCGATGGTATTACCGCGCAAGCCGTTTGGTGACGCTGGGGAAGGACCCCTCTGATGATTTTGTTTTGGAGTATTTCAACTCTACATGCTGGGTTTTTCAGACATCCTTGCGGGTGCCTCTGACTGCTTGGCTGAAAATGATTGATGGAAAAGCTACAAAGCTTAAAGAACTTTTTAAACAGAGTCAGACATCGATGGACATTATACTGGTGAAAAAGACTCTCACTTTTGCAGATGACTCCTCCTCCCACTCAGCATAACAAATCACACCCTCTTCAGCAGATCATTTAAAACTAAGTTCCCCTCAAAGAAAAGCATTGTGTTTTCTACCTATGTAAAGAGCATCTGGGTTGTCTTACGAAAATGTGTTTTCTCTGTATCAAGATGATGTGATAAAAAATGATGCTGCTGTAACGAATTTTGTGAAAAATACCAACGGTGTGAGAGACGTCGTAAAGACACTCATTTTAACCACAGTGTTTGTTCTCTACAAATGTTTAAAGATTGTTACACAATGTAAAAAATAAAAATAAAAAGGTCTGGAGACAAAATTAATTCAGGTGACTCTGTCTTTATTAGGAAAACTAAAATATAATACAAATGGTTTTGGGGGTAAAATATAACCAAGTTGGACTTAATATTCTAACTCTCCTTATTCTTTTCTTCGTAAGCGGGGCACTCGGAGGCTCTTCCTTCTCTGTGGATATCACTGGCTGTTGCATAATGTGCAATACCTCGTTTCTTCAATAAGGCTTGAAAAACGTTGTTAAAGAGTTATTGCCCTGCGTCTATTTGTATCTTTGTAGGAATCTGACTTTTGTGAACTAATGTTTTAATTATTTTGTTAACTACAAGGAATTCTCTTTGAAGAGGGTATTAATAGTTTAAAGATCTTAATGCCCCCTTGATCATGTATTTTTTTTTTTAAAGACTGTTTCTCTAAAAGGCAAGTTTTTGTGATTTTAACACTTATTTTTCTGCCATTAGGCAGATTTTGGCTTTTGTTCTCTTGCCAAGATACTTTTAGACACACTTTGAGGTATGCAAAACCTTAAACATTTCTGAAAATAAAATACTTTATCTGAATACATTTTCTTTTAAACACACTTTTTTTGAAATTATTTATTTATTATTTCAGTGGAACAATCCAGTTTTTGTTAACATCAATGCTTTTTTCTCTTTTCTTGTGTTACTAAGATACTTTTAGACACACTTTGGCGTATGCAACACTTAACAACTGGTAGAATATGAAGTACTTTGTAAGGAATTCGGTTTCTTTTAATGTGTTCACCTGTTGCCCTTGTGTTTCTGCCTCCCCTGCCCAGCTGTGTCTTGTCCTGTGTACCTTTCTGTGTATTTAGTCTTGTCTTCCCCTTTGCTCTATGTTCGGTTGTCGCCTTTTCTCGTCCATGATACCTGCCCGTCTTTCAAGTCCATGTTACCGCCATGCTCGTAAGTTTGTTCCTGTCTGTCGTGCAAACCAGTTTTCTTAATGTTTAGTTGTTTCTTGTTTTTTAGTCATCGGCTTTTGTTTAAATAAAGCTCACTTTTTTTTACCTGACCTTCTTGTCCTTTTACTGCATTTGGGTCCTATTTCCCCCCAATCTTGACACCATGTATTTAGCTGGTTCTAGAAGAATAATCAACATTGTGTATAACAAGATAAAACAGTCAAAGTGATATAACTCCTCTATCAGCTGATGCCAACAGGCAGGAATAGGGAGACAAAACACTGAGAGCACAGCAGCTCAAGGTTGCAGGCCTGTGCTCAGTGAGGGCAGTACAAACTGATAGACTGGGTCAAAGTTGAGGGCCTAGGAAAATATTTCCCCAGCACCCACTTCTATAGTAAATAAGCAAATTACAATGTGATACATTCAGAAAGCGTTTAGCTGTTTAATTCTAGCTGATTCTGTACAATAGAAATAGCCACGTAGATTGATGGAGTTTGAAGAGGAGCAGTATATCTCCCAGAAGAAAAAGACTCAGTGTGGTTATCACCATGAGGACGGAATCTAGCTCAGGTAATGAATGAGATAGGAATCATTTTTCTTAACGATTAAGCTGAATTACTGGATCTCAACACACACAATGGTTGGGATGAATCTGTAGTGAACTCCAGTAGGACAAGTGCGAAGTATAAGAAAGGACAAGTATAACAAATACTGTAAAGAAGTCATAATATATTTAACATGCTACATTCTTTAGAAACAATGTCATTACCCTATAACGTTTTCCACAACCAAGAGCCAAGACAGAAGTGTCAGAGAAGAACTCCTTACTCAAGAATGATGTTGCCATGTTCTCTCACCTGTGTAATGGGATGCAGCCCATTGAAGTGCCATGAAGAGGTGGTATACATTGGAGGATCATTGAACACTGGGAAATATATTATTGAGCTGGAAACAAATCATCCATGTCTTTCACTTTCTGAAACCCTCCTGGATTACCAACGGTCCAGAGTTCAACTCCTGGACAGACACACGGTCTTTGACAAAACATCAGCAGAAAACTTTTAAAGTTTGCTTTGATTGTCATGATCTCAGTTTTGGTTTCCTGTTTTATTTTGAAATGTGTTTTTTCCTTGTGTCTTGTTTTACTTCCTGTCTCTGTGTTTCCCTCATATTTGATTGTTCAATTATTTACACCTGATGCCCTTGTGTTTTGTGTATTTAGGCCTGTCTTACATAGTGTTGTAGTTCATTAGTTTGTCGTCATTATTTAGTGCTTCGTCTGCCCTCCTGCATCCTCCACGTAAGTGTTGTAGTCAAGACCACCTTAACCGAGACCAAGACAAGACCAAGACCAGAGTTAACCAAGACCAAGTCAAGACCAAGGCAGGGCAAGACCAAGTCAAGATTAAAACAACTTGATGTTTCCGCCCCCTGTCCTAATAATTCTTATGAATCCCGATACCGGACAATTGTTATTTGTTCCGAATCGGAACCGGATATCGATACCCAACCTTCATCACATCCCCAGCCACAGCCGTGGTCTTGACATAAAATCTCGAGTCATATAGGTCAGAGACAAAACCAAGACCTTTTTAAAAAGAGGTCAAGACCAGTCTCGAGTACCACAACACTACTCCACGAATCTAATGCTCAAATCTGCGAAAGTTTTTTGACATTATCTTTCAGTAGCAACAAAAAACAGCTTACAAATAGATGCAGCATTGATGGATGCATGATTGGAAGCCTTTATTACAGCATGCTGTTGCAACATACAGACTGAGCTGCGTGTGTCACAATCCTGAAGCCTTGATACAATTCAGCAAAAATAATTCACAAACACTGATAGAGGGATCCCCCACAGCATTCATAAGAAGAAAGATGTATGTGCAGCTCTGCAGAGAATGTTATCGATCACCCTGACAGTGTGTTTGTACGGAGTCTAAATGGGGACAAGAAGATCATTTGTTGCATATGTTGATGAAACTAGATGCTCTGCATGAATCCTCACACCTGTCAAATGTAGAGAACCTTCTCTCCAAAGCCCTGACTCAATGTGAGACTGTAGCAGCCGGTGGTAAAAATGTTACATCAAATATTTATTCCGGGATCATATATTTTCCTATTTATATCCTCATTCCTTGATTTTGTTTTTGTTCAGCTATTTGTGCCATGTATAGATCAAATATTGGCTCGTAATAATCAAACTTACACTTTTCTGTCAATCATTTATCATTTCATAATCATGGGGACTTAAATGGTCCCAGTTCTAAAAGGAACCAATACAATTCATACAATATGTGTTTTAATGGTGGTAATTTACCATGATGTGAAGAGTATTAGGTAAAGAATGGCTACGCTTACTACAAATCATTCCACACCACCTGACAGCTGCTGCTACAGAGAGGGCCGCCTTGTAATGGTGTATGACATTATGATGACATCATGATGACATCACGTGACAGCTGTGGGGAACGTTACAACGATATCGGAATCATGTGGCTCAAGTTTCATACTTAGATAAAATGGTGACAAACAAGTAATCTCCACGACAACTGAGCTAAGAGAAACCTTTAAGATGCAGTTAAATTATTTTTCTAAGCAAGAAGTGATTGTGATAAAAAATTACGTGTGCTGCTTACAGTACCCAAAGCATGATGAGAAAACACTGACAACATCTTTATTTAACCA
Source organism: Harpagifer antarcticus (assembly GCA_902827135.1). Lineage (NCBI taxonomy): Eukaryota > Metazoa > Chordata > Actinopteri > Perciformes > Harpagiferidae > Harpagifer > Harpagifer antarcticus. Next base: position 580,584 of record CADEHL010001051.1, on the reverse strand, counting down.
GGAGAGTCCTGGCAAAAATAGGCAGCAGCACAGTTACAGAACTTATCTCTTGAGAAAAAAAAAAAACATTGGATGCTTTTTGCCGACTCATTGCTGTCAGTTAAGATGTATGTATGGTGTCCAAATGTTTGCAAAGAACACAAAAGAATATTGGACATTTAACTAAATATAATGAAAATAACTATTAGCTTTGTTTGTTATTCTCGCGTCCAGGAGAGAAGCTTTAAAAGTAAGAGACAATGGAGTCTCTGAGAAAGGTTCAAATGGGTACTTTAATTAAAATGGCCCGGTAATGTTACAATCAGAAGATGATACAGAGAGAGGAGACAGCTGTGTCCTCGGCGTCTCAAGAGCGAAGGGAAGGGCGAGGAACACACATCAACCGTTTAAACATCCTCCTACCACTCGAGCTGGTTTCTCCATTCTTACCTACCCTACCTTTAACTCTTTTTAGGGTGCAGCTATATGTTTTATTTATTTCAAAGTGGGCCCATTTTAATTATATTTGTTTTCCTTCAAATGTGCAGAGGACTCCCCAAGTGCTGTGTTTAATTTATTTTAAAGTAGGCCTGTGTATTATTTTTTAATTCTCCTTATAGGAGTTCTCTGTTTCTTATTAGAGGTTAACAGTTTTATTTAATGTAATAAATAACAAATGCAAAAAAACTGTAGTTTTTGTCTATGATATAACAATAAATACAACTTTATAAGCTATCAACCTATGAAATATGTTTTGCGGCTCCAGACAAAAAATGTTTTGGGAAAAGGGAGCAAAATGGCTTTTTTGGTCAAAAAAGTTGCTGACCCATAGGCTAGGCTAACATGTAGCTGCTCCATCTGCACTCACAAAAACGTAATTCAAACGTAAGTAAAGTAGCGAACATAGAGTAAACATAGAGTTTACACACATACATTTATAAACACAGATTTGTGTCCCGCTTCTGAGCAGACAATGAGAAATGTTGAGCTCTATGTGCCGTGACGAGAATGTTTTGAGTTTCTCACCGCTAATTGGCTTTCGCAAGACAGCATCAAGTGAATGTTACGCTTGAGTTAAACAAATATTACTCTCGCAAATTAAGTTATGTCTTGTCTTTGCATTTACTTTGCATGTTATCAGGATGTGAAAAAAATGGCACCGCCTCTGGTGTGAAGGTAGTTTTCATTTTGACAAGACAATAAAAAAGATGAGGTCTAACTCAAAACGTTGTCTTCTAACCAAAGCGTGAGACAGCTGATGTAGAAAGTAGATCTTGTATATTTTAATTAATATGAAGAAGACCTATCAGGTACCTCTTCAACAATTCTACATTTCAAAATTAACTTTTGCTAGTAGTACTGTGATTTATGGTGCGGAAATAAAATAATTTGTATGTGTACACATTTTTATCTTGGTCTGTACGCTTGCTGTTAATCTACGTAGACAAAGACATTCTTATTGTAAATCTCATCTAATAATTCATTTTTGACTTATTTATTTGTATAAAGCAGTGACATCCCTGTTGTAGCAGCCTGAGACACAACCAAATGGGTGATTCATATTTTTGAACACTTCTTATGGTGCTCATAAAAAAAAATCCCTTCTCCATATATCATTTGCATATCCATGTCAACATCAACCCATTTGGGAGCTAATCACTGAGTTCCCTGCTCCTAATTACAACTGCAAACAAAATACTATCTGAATTCAGCTTTAACATGCACAAGTGCGTTCACATTTAGGCCTCTTCTGGCTCAGCAACTCTCCTCTGATCCCCTCTTTTTTTTTTACAGTAAAAGGGACTAGTTAGACCAGTTAGTTTTGCTAGTGTACCTTTCTTACTAAAAACACATACCTTACATGATGTTAAACATTGTTTATTAACAAATAAATCAGTTTGCTGACCCAGGAGGCTGGTTCTCCATCACGGTGAGGTAAAGGTGGAGTGGCTGGAGAAGGCTGTAATCTGAAATCTGTCTGGGGAACATTAGGCTGCTTATACATGCTTTCAAGTGTCAAAGTTAAATTACTTTTCTGTGCTAGTGTGGTTCAGAATTAAAATGAATCCCCTGGATTTGAACTATTCTGCAGCAGTGCATTTATTTTGAGTTATCTGTGATTAACGGTTAAATCCTTAGACATTGATTGTAACGATCTTCAAGCACCTCATGAGCAGTGGTTGCGTTAGACTTTTTCGTTGTCCGTCATTTTGACGGACAGGATCGTAACATTTCCGTCATAATCCATTATTACCCGTCATTTTATTTTTCATGTTTTAATGATGAGATGAGACATATTGTATGTATGTTTGGGTACTGAGCAGCAAATGTTCATTCATTCTTTTTTTTTTAATGATTCATAGAGAACATTTAAGGGCATGGAGAAAAAAAAAGATGAACAGAGACACCGACCGTGTGGTCACTTTTCATGTCAACACGAACATGAATGATTTATTTTTTCCTGCACTGATAGCACAGCAGAGGGGGGCCGAGGCCGCTAAAAACACTGCGACCATTGTGCCTAAACAGGCAAATATGAACAATGCCATCGTTTTAAATGAGACAATTACGATCAAAATATGAACAAAACATTTACAAGAACAACTCAATTAATCTGCTGTAGCCTAGCCTGAATGCTGATTTCTGCATCGTCGTGCACCCTCGGACAAATACGTTACTCATCTTAGCTTCTCTACAGATGTCGCAGAACATTTTGCCATCTTCCCTCCTCAGCCACTTAAACTCTGGGTTTTCTTTGGAAGTTTTTCCTTGTACGATGTGAGGGTCTAAGGATAGAGGGTGTCGTTTTTATCATACTGATATTCTGAACAATCTGTGCTGTTGTATTTGCTGTAAAGTGTCTCTACTGTAGGCTATTTTTATTATATGTACAGCACTTTGGCTCGACCAAAAATCGTTTATAAATGTGCTATATAAATAAAACTTGATTTGATTTGATTTGACAGTAGATCGCCCTCAGTCGACCTGGCCACTAAGGATGTAATATAATGTGGGCCGCTGGTGGACATGTTGGCGCTGTTCCAAGTTGTGTTCTAATCTGTCAAAATGACGGACTGCTTTCAGATTTTTCCGTCATTGTTAGAAAAAATGCGTCATTGACGGAAAATATTCGGTTAACGCGACCTCTGCTCATGAGGCCTAAATGCAGCCCTGCTTACTTCTCAGGCTGTACCTGGACCTGCAGACCTGAACACTGCCATCCCAGTCAGTGTGGGACAGAAGAGTGTGGACAGATGAGCCGTGCAGATTGTGTTGTACCATGTGTTACTCAGTGGATTATTAAAGGTGGGGTAGGTAAGTTTGATAAACCGGCTCGAGTGTGCTAGAATTTCAAAATACACAGCCGGAAAAAATTGATCGGATTTTGAGGCGTAGTCGTGGGGGAGAGGGTCTGCAGTTCGGTGGTGTTATGACCTGGCTCAAAAGGCCACAACAAAAAGGAGACACACCATGTCAACGGTTATCAAAATATGTTTATTTAAAGGAAACAATCCAAATTAGCCAAATTAAATGAAGTGCAACAATAAGTAAGGCATGAGGTGTGGACGTCAGTGGTATCAGTAGTGTAAATGCAGGGTGAGGGTTGTATGAATATGTATGTGTGAGAGTGTTGAAGTGCACAAAGTAAAGCAACTAAAGTAACAACAACATATACTCAACAAAACCAGGGGCCTGTACGGAAAAGCAGAGAGAGCACAGAGAGGAGCAGAGAAGCGTTAAATAGCTGCAGGGCACCAGACCCAGGTGCCCTGAGTTACTGCAATCACCAATCACAGACAGGACAGCCACCTCCTCTCTACTGATGACCCCACAGGGGCATCACAGCCCCCCCCCCCTTAAGACGGGGCCCCAAAGGAATCCACGACAACCCAATATCCTCCTTCTTAACTCCAGCTTTTTTACTTTCCTTCTTAGGACTGGAGGACGCTCCTCCTCCGCTGTCTCTGAACTCCTGCCATGCGATTTCGCACCGCTTCTTCGCCTCCACTGCCTTTATGTCCCACTCCTCCTTGGGTTGGCTGGCGTTGAGCCACAACATGGAGGTGCTCATCGGTCTCTTGGGCGCGCCGACCTCCTTCGGCCTTCTCTTCTTCGGCCTCCTCTTCTTCGGCCTCCTCTTCTTCTGCCTCCTCTTGTTCGGCCTCCTCTTCTTCTCCTTCACCACTTTGACTGTCTTCTCCTTCTTCTTTGTCTCGATCTCAAAGTCAAAGGACCGTGCTGGACCACATTCTCCAGACTCCGAAACAGGTAGGTCAGTAGACATCCTACGGCTCTGCACACGCGTAACAGTATAAATTGGTAACACACTTGGAACTTGCAAACCGCTCTCATCTGGCTCCACAGATGCCAACGGCCTGGAAACCACCACAGGCGGTGGCACACCAGCCCACACAGCACTACCAGCGAGATCGTTGCCCAAAATCATATGTATCCCATCAAGTGGCAACGCGGGACGCACGCCGATAGACACAATCCCCGCACCAGCTTGCAATCCAGCACTATTGTATGCCGTGGCACAGGGATCAAGCCCATCTCCATGCCCCTCATCAGCACAACATCCCCAGTCTCTGTCTCTGATGAAAAGGGCAATACTGACTCAGCAATAAATGAGTATCTAGCTGCTGTGTCACGCAACACCTTAATCGGAACATACTTGTCACTACCAACTACTGACACAATGGCTTCCGTTATGAACGGCTCAAAAACAGAACCTACATCCAAGTCGGCACAAACCAGCTTCTTATCAGGCACCATGCCCGATCCTACACCCTGCGGCTTTTTAACCAAAACGGCAGAACAACACATGGCTGGAGCATGTGGTGAAGAACGAGGCTTCCCCTCAGGTTCCAGCAACGGACACTGCCCCTTCCAATGACCCTCTTCTCTGCAATAATGACATAGGTCCACTTTGGCCCCCTCGGGTCGCCCTGTACCTACAAGTCTACGGGAGGAGCCTGGTGAAAACTTTGCACCACCGCGGGCATAGCTATTGTCTTCCCCCCGTTTCCAATCACCCCTAGAATACCTCTCAGTAAAACTGCCCTTATGTGTCAACACAAAATCGTCCGCTAATTCAGCAGCTCTAAACGCGGTGGAAGGTTTCTGTTCATTCACATAAGTGGCCACACGCTGAGGGAGACTGTTTTTAAATTGTTCCAAGACAATGAGCTCACAAAGACCGTCAAAACTTGCAACCTTTGCTGCCGTGCACCACCGCTGAAAATGAGAAGTTAAATCACGGATAAACTCCATATGTGTCTGCTTATCTCCCTTGACCCAACTTCTGAACCTTTGACGATATGCTTCAGGAACCAGTTCGTAAGATTTCAACACCGCTGATTTTACTCTATCATAGTCCAAAGCATTTTCGCCACAAACAGCTGAATAGGCTTCCTGTGCTCGCCCAGTGAGTACACACTGAAGTAACAGCACTCTGTCCGAATCTGACCAGTTTATTGCCTCTGCTATGCGTTCAAATAGAGTGAAAAAAATGTCCGGGTCATGCTCATTGAACTTTGGCACTAATCGCAAGTAAGAAATGATATCGCCACTGCCTGATGCCGACCTATCACCACCATCCTCCCTTGGAGAAAACTTGCCCTCTCCCATCAGCCGTAATCTAGCATATTACACCTCACATTTCATCTTTCCACCTCCAGCTGCTGACCCCTCATCTCCAACTGCAACTTCTCCTGATCAAACTGCATGGCCAAAAGCTCCTTTTGCTGCTCGAACGTCAAACCAGCTGTCTGAACCACTACCGGCACGAACCCTGCCGCACCAGACTCACTCTTCTGCAACACCCCCTGCTCAAACAAAGATGACACAATGACAGTTTTAATGTCATGTTTCCGCTTGCTCCCCACAACAGCAATGTCATAGTGCTCTGCTATTTCGACCAACTGCGCCTTCTGGCAATCATCTAAGAAAGACACTGAGGGCGCATCCACAAACGCTGACAAAGAAGTCATAATAGCCAATCAGAAAGCAAAGTACTGAACTGCAAACACGCATGGGCATAAGATTAACCCAACAGAGAATTTCCCCCTAACTGCCTAAACAAAATCTTCATAATCTCACCTAGTCTTCATGTGGCTTGCGGTGGGTAATTACGCACTGGAACCCGGCGGAGTTATGGAGCGACCTGCACGCAGGTAACACCAATAACTCACACGGATGTGCCCCCGGACAGCTGTCCGAAAACAGCTGACACTAACCACGTCGCCACAACACTATGAAAAAAAAACAAAAAAACAACGCAACCCAAGGGGAAACGCCACTTAAGCCTAGCGGGGAAAATCTCTTTTACAAAAGCGTAACAAACAGCAACATCTTACCTTCTGATTGGCACACAAAACCTGACGACATGTCAAACACTACAGCTTCCTAAAACGCAAAAGACATGATGTGTCCCCCAAATAGCAGCGACAAGCCAGCACACAGCTGGACCACAACAATGAATCAGCTGCTCAATGACACCATGTGCTCTGAGCACTACACAAACTTTTTAAACAAATAACCCATAGGACGAGCCCCCATTTGTTATGACCTGGCTCAAAAGGCCACAACAAAAAGGAGACACACCATGTCAACGGTTATCAAAATATGTTTATTTAAAGGAAACAATCCAAATTAGCCAAATTAAATGAAGTGCAACAATAAGTAAGGCATGAGGTGTGGACGTCAGTGGTATCAGTAGTGTAAATGCAGGGTGAGGGTTGTATGAATATGTATGTGTGAGAGTGTTGAAGTGCACAAAGTAAAGCAACTAAAGTAACAACAACATATACTCAACAAAACCAGGGGCCTGTACGGAAAAGCAGAGAGAGCACAGAGAGGAGCAGAGAGGCGTTAAATAGCTGCAAGGCACCAGACCCAGGTGCCCTGAGTTACTGCAATCACCAATCACCACAGCACAGACAGGACAGCCACCTCCTCTCTACTGATGACCCCACAGGGGCATCACAGGTGGACTAAGGATTGCACCACTGCTTTTTGCAGATGATGTGGTTCTAATGGCTTCATCGGTCTGCGACCTTCAGCACTCACTGGATCGGTTCACAACCGAGTGTGAAGCGGCTGGGATGAGGATCAGCACATCCAAATCTGAACCGCTCCTCCTTTGCGTTGAAAGGAGCCAGTTGAGGTGGTTCGGGCACCTAGTTAGGATGCCACCTGGGCGCCTCCCTAGGGAGGTGTTCCAGGCACGTCCAGCTGGGAAGAGACCAAGGGATAGACCTAGGACCAGGTGGAGGGATTATATCTCTTCGCTGGCCTGGGAGCGCCTTGGGATCCCCTAGTCAGAGCTGGTTGATGTGGCCAGGGAAAGGAAAGTTTGGGGCTCTCTGCTGGAACTGCTACCCCCGCGACCCGACCACGGATAAGCGGGAGAAGATGGATGGATGGATGGAACCGGAAAAAATCTGCCACTTCCTTACAGAGCCCCTCCTCCAACACACACGAACGCGCACATGACCAATGAGGGCACGAGGTAAGTGTGTGCACAGATGGAAGGCTGACAGGCAGGTAGGCCATCCAGTTATTTTTTCCGGGCCGGCTAAAATGATTGGTCGTGCTTTTTACAGTACTACGGCTTCCACAGATGAAATTATTTTATGGATTTTTTGTCAAAGCACTTAAGACATTCATTGCTGTCGGGATGTTAAGAGCATTCCATGGAATATAACAAAAACTGTATCTGGAGCCGGTTTCTCAAACTTACCTACCCCACCTTTAATGGTCATCTGTGGGCTGGAGTATGGCACGGCTGGAACTCCAAACACATGGCAGATACTGGGAGCAGACAGCAACACACCAACAACCACTCTGACAGTTACACTATCTATAATTAACAACAAAAACATTTAACATGGTACAGAAAACTCCTGTTTTTCAAGTGTTTCAGAAGCTCCCCAGGGAGTTTAACATCATTTATCACATTTCCTCACAGAAAACCAACTCTCTAATCAAATCTAGAATGAACATTTATAGCCAAAGAATGAAGGAAGATCACAGTTTTGGCGACAGGTTTCGATTTTTCTCAGCAATCTGTTGCCATTACTTGGAAGTTAAAATGACTACCACAGTTTTGGATTGAAATGTGTTTCTTAATTTATGACATAGAAGTTAAAACAAATAATTCAAGGTTCTTTTAGAGCTTCACAAATCTTTGAAAACTCCCATCCAGCTGCTGAATGCACGCTTTGGTGAGTTTGTTTTGTACATTTACAACTTGTTTTTTACTTGATCCACATTCACAGTGAGATTATTTTAAGACCCCTCTATTTGTCTGTCCAGGAGAATTGCTGTCAATAAATGAGACGAGAAGCTAAGTGACTCACCCTGGTGGTGATTAAACAGCATGCATGAGTCACACAGCAGAGGTGGGTCATTACGAGGAACAAAGTTAGCTTGACTGAAAAACAGGAAGACTGCTGAATGAATTAGCGCTCCTGACACATTTCATAACATGGACTGAATCATTAAAACTGTTAAACACCCACAACAGAGACTCACAGACATAGAATAGAAGTCATATTGGGAGATGTTGACTGACATTATAAGACATGGAGCATGTTGGGAATTCACTTTGAAATCGTGATCCCCTATGAGCCTCACTGATAGTTAGCATTACACTGGACTGCAGGCTAGTTATATCAGTGTGCTCCTTCAGGACAGAACTGAAGGTTCATTATTTAAAGGATTAAACAATTCAGAGATCATTTATTGTCATTATGCAACACATGGCTGCACAAATAAATGCAGCCTTTAGCACACAGCCTTCCAAAGGTTGTGATGATTATTGTCTTTTGTGGTATATTCTAGGTCTAGGAGATAATCCTGAAATAAATGTGAGTTACGCTTTGTGCCAATAATATTATTGTCAGTAAAACAAATTTGTGATTTTTTTACATTTATATTTTTAAATGCTCTAAGTAAATATAGCAGCTATACCGATGACGAGTCAGACAACATCATTGTCCTTTTTTTGTGATGAACCTGAAATGTAGTTCATAAAATACAATGCAGTCACCAATTCCAAAAAAAGATATACCAACTTGTGATTGGATTAGATACATACAAATGCTGGTCCCCTTGATCAGACCACACGCATCTTCAATTTGTTCATCATTGTGCGATCAGGGTGACAGACGAACAACTGTCTCCACTCTCTCTCACACACACACACACACACACACACACACACACACACACACACACACACACACACACACACACACACACACACACTTCAAGATGAAAACACAGCTTGAAACTGGAGTGGAAATATTTTTTAGAGTAATCAGATCTAATACTATTTTCTCCAGTATATACACTTATTTTTTCCCCCTAAACATCCCATAATGCAGTCTGTCCTCCGCGGATGTATTTCCGGCAACAGTGATGTTTAAAGGAGGCGTGACGAGAGAGAGAGAGAGAGAGAGAGAGAGAGAGAGAGAGAGAGAGAGAGAGAGAGAGAGAGACGAGTATCGATAAGAAAGAGAGAGATGAGAGAGAGATATTATAGACAGATAGATAGCGAGATCTCTCTCCTCTCTCTCTTCTTCTTCTCTCTCTCTCTCGCGATCTCTTCTCGCTCTCTCTCTCTCTTCTTCTATATCTCGCGCTCTCTCTCTCTCTCCTCTCTCTCTCTCTCTCTCTCTCTCTCTCTCTCTTCTCCTTTCTCTCTCTCGCTTGCTTCCTCTCTTCTCTCGCTTCTACGATTCAGTTCAACACAAGATGGCACAGGTGCGCCCTTTGTAGCATATTATTTCGATGAGAGATGAGCAGATCGCCACTGGGCTTTCAACTAAATACACAGCCACGCAAAAACTGCAGCATTTGTACAGCTCCTTATGGGTAGGCTACTGCAATTAGTGAAGTGCTTTCCTCTGTGGTGAAACGATCAGCACCACGGAGGAAAGCGGGAGAAAGTCACCTGGAGTTAAAGAGAGCGGGGCTGCGTTGCGTGCATGGCTTCCTTCTGCGGGTAACGGGGAGACGCGCTCTGGCGGCGGCCTCGTTCAGGATCCGAAAATACAATTTAAATATTTGTGCACACTTATTCCACTTATTCCTAGTGTGCCACTGGTTACGGTGCCGCGTGCCAATGCTGGCACGCGTGCCAGGGGTTGCCGACCCCTGCCTTACAGTAATGATGTTCACAGAGGAAGAGGGAGGGCTGTACGTATGCGTGGTGGAAGAGTTGAAAGGGGACCAATGCGAACAGTAGTTTCGGACAACACCCGTGCAACTATTGTGGACCACGTCATAAACCATGGCATGTCCCTCAGTGAGGCTGGCCAAAGGGTTCAGCCCAATATACGGAGATCAACAGTGGCATCCATTATTAGGATCTTCAGGCACGAAAATAGGTAAGCTACTGTAACCCTTTTTTACAACACTTCATGCATTTCTATTTTTATGTAGGTTTCGATCACTGTTTTTATATTACAGTACATAATATTCTCAAATATTTATTGATAGAACTGAAAGAGCACCCCGCTCTGGTGGCAGAGGAAAGGCCTTTACTCCAGAACAAGAGTCTGCCATTGTTGATATGGTTGTGGCCAACAATGAAATCCGCTTAAGGGAGATTCAGGCCAGAATAATTGCAGACCAGGATGTATTCAGTAACATTCCATCTATAAGTGTTGCAACCATTGACCGGGTGTTAAAGAGGCACCACCTCAGAATGAAACAGATCTATAAGGTTCCTTTTGAACGCAACTCTGACCGTGTGAAGGAGTTAAGGCACCGGTATGTACAGGTAAGGACCTCAATCACAGTGATGGCTTGCCTATATTTTAGTATGTCGGACTGCTTACAGTAATGTAAAACGGTCCTCTGTTTGTTTCATTTTCTTTAGCGAATGATGGAGCTGGAAGGCAATGCATTACCACATGTTTTTGTATATGTGGATGAAGCAGGCTTCAACTTCTCCAAAGTGAGGAGACGTGGGAGGAACCTTATTGGGCAAAGAGCAACAGTCTTTGTTCCAGGCCAAAGGGGAGGAAACATAACATTGTGTGCGGCTATCTCGACACAAGGCATCCTTGCTGACATCCCTGTAATGGGAGCATATAACACGCAACGTGTCCTTGCCTTCCTGGATGTCCTGTATGACCGACTTATGGGACAATGCGGCATTCCACCACTCTCGCGACTTGAGGGCATGGTTTGAGGCTCAATGGAGTTCCTCCCTCCACACTCCCCATTTCTAAACACCATTGAGGAGTTCTTTCTGCCTGGAGATGGAAGGTTGATGACCATCGTCCTCATGACAGAATGCCCCTTTTGGACGCAATGAATGCTGGCTGTCGGGACATCTCTGCGGAATCCTGTCAAGGGTGGTGTCGACACGCAAGGAGATATTTCCCACGCTGCCTTGCAAGGGAAGACATACGCTGTGACGTAGATGAGGCTATGTGGCCAGATCAAGCCGCAAACTCTGGGGAAGAGCAGGGACGCCAATACGGAAGTGCCACACATTGCAGTTCATATATTGGCCGATAGGGACTGGCTGCAGAAAGGAGCAATTTCCATAGACCCCCATGTTAAAATGCCCAACTTTACAACAGAAAAAAACGTGTTTCTACCCATGGATGCAATAAATATTATTATGAATATAGTTAGGTTCCACCTTCATGATTATGGATCTGTGAGTGAATTGTTTTCTAACACAACCCTTTTATTTATATTAGGTCTTAAAGTATTTGCATAAATTAGGGCGTGGTCACATTGAGTGACGGCTCATTCAAGTGACTGCTGCTGCTAGCTTCTCGTTTCTCTGCTAGCTGCTCCGTGAAGCTACTGGGACTCTGCCCGCTCAGCTCATCCAGGGAACACAACTTGAAGCCGGGCCATGGTTGTTTGTTCTTCATGCTTATATATCGGACTATTGTGACTCGCTCTGCGGTTAAAACAGACGGTGCATGAATGTGGTAAGTGAAATTCGAGTGCTTTATTTATGTGTTCATGATTTTAATCAGCTACGTAATGAATGGTAAGGCTTGGGTTAGCATGCAAGCTAGTGGTAGCTACATCGGTGCTAACGATGCTAATTGTAGCCTCCAAGTTAAAATCATAGACTATAAATATAAAGGTTAAAACAAAATAGACAAGTGTTAAGCGTTAAGTGGGATAATACTGTTGAACAAACGGCTTCTGTTTGAGGTTGATTAAACAAGGTTACATCCTTGTAACTTAGAGATATTTTTATTATGTAGGTAGGAACTGTATGCATTGCTAAGGTTAATTTAAATTGGCTATGCTCAAGTATGTAGACAAGCTAATGTCAAAGTAGTGTATGTGAAATCAACCTCACAATAAGATGTGTGTATATTACAATTATTAATGTCATATTTCAAGATGATTACTTAGATATTACAATATGGTTGGTTGAGCTGGAGTTCATTATTGAGCTTACACGTTAACGTCACAGTCATCTGAAGAACGAACCCAAACCTTGTTGTTTTTATTAATTGCATTACCAAATGGGTATCAAATAAACAGTAAGCATTGGTAACACAAAGTTACCAATGCAAAAGTTACAGTAAAATAAAAAGGACCCTGACTCGGACAATACACAATCCAACATGTTCAACAGAAGAGAATCAATTATATTGTTTGTACACATGGTACTTTACATATATATCTGTTTGTTTAAGGTGTCCAGGTGGTGCAGACAGGCTGGACCAGAGAGTGAGAGACAGAACTGGACTCCTCACAGCAGTGAACTTCAGCTCAGGTACAAAGACTCTTTTTTTCATACTGTACAACTAATCAAGAAAGATATTGGTTTAAATGAATGAAGTATTGACTTTAATACACTGATATGCATTCCATTAAACAATACTAAATACTAGATCACCTACACATCAGTTAAGTTGAGGGTTTTTTCCATGCAAAAAGTTACATTTTTAGATATTTAGCAATATGACTTTGTCAGCTTTCTAATTTAATGTATTGAAGGCAAAGATATTTAACACATAGTGAGAACTGCTACTATTTATCTCTCAATATTGTCTGAAAAAACATGGTAAAACTGATTCTTTCAGTGAGACAACAGAACAAGCTTCTACAGTTGCACTACGTTTTGATAACAGTTAAATATTATTTTGATAATAACATATATTTCAATGTTGATGAACTTCATACTGTTCATTCATAATATGATTGTCTGTGTAGCTCTTTTGAAATAAAAAAAAACATTACAATTACAAAATAATTATATCTATGGCCCCTAAACACACAAACACACCGCTTTCATAAATAACACACTTGTTCTGCAATAATATGTTTTATGTTTCATGTCATTTTTGTTAGGAAAGGACATGCCTGAAAGACACAACATTTTCTCCTTCTCTGAGGGTCAAGAAGAACATCCAAGAGGAACATTAAAAGCTGATGTTATGAGATGTTAAGACCAGTACACTAAGAAAATACTTTTATTGTGAAAACACAGTCAGCTGATCGAATGCACCTATTTCCACATCGACACTCCATCAGCTGATTATTTCTATTTCCCTCACTTTATGAGCTTCACACCGCTTGTGCCTTGTACCGCAGAGTTTGCAATGTCACAATGTCATAAATGGGGCCAATCTTCAGTCAGATGTGAACGTGTAATCTAACATTTTCAGTAAGAATAATGGACAAAAGGAGTGCAAATACAAATACAATTTATTGAAATGTGAACCAAAAGTTAATCAAATGTTTCAAATAAAAAGCACATATGGACAGAAGGTGTAAACCTATTAAATGTATAAGTAAACACATTTAGTCAAATAAAGTGACAGACTAGGCCTGTGCAGTTGGTATCAGCTATGCCCAGCATGGGCTCCTCCATCAGGCCTGGTCCTCCTCGCTGAGGAAAGACCCTCAGTCCTCTCCAAACCAACAGACAGGACGTCCATCACACGGAGGTTACTCCCTGAAGTCTCAGCAGCTCTCTGGACACCATGCTGTCTCAATCCGTCCACACTGAATATGAGAGGGGGAAAATGAAAATAATAAATGCTTTAGACAATAAGAAACATAAAGTTGACTGTTGAGTTGCTCAGTTTTTTTAGATTGTTAATACTATTACTGTATAACTAATATCTCAGGTTAAGAGGCACATTCAAATAAAGATTGGTCTTTAAATACATGTTGTCTTTTGAATTGTTTGTCTAAAGTCAAGGATCTAGAACTGGCACTTAGTTTTAATGATACAAGTAGTAGTAACAATACCCCTTTCGTCTCATTAGTATGCATGAAAAAGTGACAGGTGACACCCCCCCCAATTATGCAAATTAGCTAAGTCCCGCCTCCCATTGTTCGAGATCCTTTGATGTGAGGGGGTACAATTATGTTAATGAGCTAAGTCCCGCCTCCCTTTGTTCGAGATCCTTTGATGTGAGGGGTGAGGTGTTATAACAGGTAGGTGTGAAAAGCCCCCCAGTAGTATATACCATACTGTTTCAATTACATTAGTATGCATAAAAAGTGACAGGTGACACGCCCCCAAATGAGCTAAGTCCCGCCTCCCCTCGCCTCCCATTGGTCGAGAGCTTTTTATGAGAGCTATGTCCCGCCTCCCATTGTTTGAGACCCTTTGATGTGAGGGGTGATGTGTTATAAAGGGTAGGTGTGAAAAGCCCCCCTGTGGAATGCCTTTGTTGTCTATTTCTTTGATGTATTGATTAAGGTAGTCTCTTTGAAGTTATGCTGTCTGATCCCTCAGGGGTTATCTAATCTAATTAGCCTTTGCTGTTTTGCCCTTTGATCTTAATCTAGGTATTTTTATGAGTGAGACATGGTTAGTTGTCTAATTCCTTGATGTGTCGATTAAGGTAGTCTCTCTGAAGTTATGCTGTCTGGTCATTCAGGGGTTATCTAATCTAATTAGCCTTAGATGTTATGAGCCTGTGATCTTAATTTAGGTATTTTTATGAGTGAGACATGTGTCAGTTAAGGTAGTCTCTCTGAAGTTAGGATGTCTGGCCGCTCAGTGTGCCCCGGCCTCTCCCCCCTTTTCTCCACCCTTGCTCTGCAAGGAGATTATGGGGGGTGGAATTAGATGAAAATAGAAATAGGCTCAAAACTAAATAAAAGACAGTAATTTCCACTTACCAAGTCACCTTTCAAAAAAGAAAAATGGCCGAAATGAGACAACAGCTATCCGCGGGGGTCCAGTCAAGAAAACGAATGTCTATGCTGAGTGCAGATGCATACAGTCAGAGATCTGTGCACAAACTTCTCTTGTGTCTCTGTTGGTCAAGCAGGGTGACCCTCTACTCTGAGACAATTAACACACCCACACACCCACACACCCACACACACACAACACACACACACACACACACACACACACACACACACACACACACACACACACACACACAGAGTTGCCCCTTTGATGTGGGGGTTGAGATAAGAAATCCCCCTGATTAAGACACGGTGTCTGCTAAGGATGTTTCTTCTCAAGTTTTTGGGGAACTGTTAAGACAAGGATATATCTGTTTTTGCAAAGAGGGTATTCATATTAATTTTTAAAAGAGCTTATTTAGTTTTTAATAGTGATAACTAAGTTTCACTCTGTATGGGGCAAAAGATGCATCGTTAAACACATCGATAAAGGACTCTTTAAAGCAGAGACATGGCGACAGCATACCTGAATATCAGCAGGAGAGGACTCTTTTTCAGTAAATACATTATAGGGTTAGAATAAGATATATATATATATATATGTGGTAGAATTAGTTTAAAACAGCCACCCTACACTTTTTTAGTTCTCCTCTCTAGATTTGATCCAGGGTTTTGTAGTAGTATTTACCATGGTATATAACTTAGACTAAGTTAACTATCTAAACACTCAGAGTCCTTTACATCACCTGAGCTTATCCAGAGCTTGACTGACACACAGAGACCAATCAAGGGCTTTGATTTATGATCTGTATGACAGTGGCCATGTCGGCAGGCCACATCATGTAGACAGCCAGTCACCCTGTGTGAGGCAGACCCACATATGAGCAGCATTGCGTTCAAAATAAATTAAAAAACTAAAAGGGTCGCGAAATATACTGGGGCGGCCGTTAATATACTGGGCGGCCCACCCCAGTAAAGTCTATGTGGGGGAAATCCTGGAATATCAGATACAATTAGCATTTAACCAGAAGTGCGAATGAAGCAGTGAACTGCAGTATATTTGATATACATCCAATATATAAAAGGTTATGTTAATATTGATCAGCTGGTCAGAAACTTGACTCCATAGGAAATATAAAAAGATATATGTTGAGCGTGATCATAACTTTCCAATAACACAAAGTTGCAGATCCTCTGTTGCAGGTTTAGCCATTCAGTCAGCCAGGTGTAAAATATGCATTTATTATCACCTTTTCTATTTGGCCAACTAGTGATAATTAAATGATACCCTATTTATTTAACTATGTTTTTCTCTGCTAACAATGCTTTACTTAAAACTGTAAATATAAGGGATGATAAGGTCGTTCCTATATCTAAATACCTTGGTGATAATCATACAAATCCTTCAACAAAACAGGTCTTTCTGCCGAAGCGTTTACAAATGAATGAGAGTATATAATCCGCCAGCAGTGACATTTTGTGAGTATCTTTATCCTTACTCACAGTTTCTGCCATCAGCTCAAAACTGAGAGCAAATAATAATAGACTAAGACCGTAAAGAAACCAGAAGAGATTCACAATTAAGAAGCTGGAAGGACTTCAACAATCAACTTCGACTGATTCATTATCAAAATAGTTGATGAATAATGAAATAATTGACAACCAGTCGATTCATCTCGCAGCCCAAATACCGTAGCTCGGCTGCTCCCCCCTACATGACCCAAAAGATCTCTGAGCTGCTGCGTCTCATCTTGTAGAACAGAGGACTATTTTTAAGTAAATACATTTTAGGGTTAAAATAAGATATATATGTGGTGGAATTAGTTTAAAACAGCCACCTTACACTTTTTAGTTGTCCTCTCTAAATTAGATGTAAGGGTTTTTAAATGATTAGTGTTAATTAAGGGCTATTGTTATTTTGGTTCATATGGGGATAGGACTTCAACTCTTAAAAATTGCACACGATCATTCTAAGAAGAGTGTAGGGGCTAATGAGCCAGCACCATACCTCCTCTATGCATTTTCTTGCCTGTATCTGATCTTGAAAAACTCTGGTAAGTACTTTTTATTTTATTTTATAATATCATGTAATTATTAAATGTTGTTTTTTTTGGTAGGGGTTAAACTAGTATATTATATGGATAGTATATTATTAGATACTTAAAAATGTTATGTTTTTTCTGTTTACAGTAGAGACCCTGTGTGCTGAAATCTACTCAAACAGAGTACTTCATGGTAGTGGTCAGCTTTTAAACACAAAAGTGTATCTTTCAGTAACTTTTTGAGAGAATTAAGCATAAATCTGTCAAATGTTCAAAACAGCCTTGTTTCACTGAAATAGCCTCAAAATCACAAACTGCCATTAAGAGTCAGATGCTTGACGAAATATACTGACACAAAGTACTTCATTATCTACTTTTCAGCTTTTATACACAAAAGTGTATCTTTCAGTAACTTTCTGAGAGAATTTAAGCATAAATCTGTCAAATGTTCAAAACAGCCTTGTTTCACTGAAATAGCGTCAAAATCACAAACTGGCTGAAACTATATAGTGAATTGGATAAATTACAGCACAGAGTTTTCTACTACGACACAGATAGTATAATCTATGTGACAAGACAGGGGCAGTCTCCAGTACTTTCATGGTAGTGGTCAGCTTTTTTAAATACAAAAGTGTATCTTTCAGTAACCTTTTGAGAGAATTAAGCATAAATCTGTCAAATGTTCAAAACAGCCTTGTTTCACTGAAATAGCCTCAAAATCACAAACGGCCATTAAGAGTCAGATGCTTTACGAAATCTAATAAAACAGAGTACTTTCATGGTAGTGGTCTGCTTTTAAAAATAAAAGTGTATCTTTCGGTAACATTTTGAGAGAATTAAGCATAAATCTGTCAAATGTTCAAAACTGCCTTGTTTCACTGAAATAGCCTCAAAATCACAAACTGCCATTAAGAGTCAGATGCTTGACGAAATCTACTGACACAAAGTACTTCATTATCTACTTTTCAGCTTTTACACACAAAAGTGTATCTTTCAGTAACTTTCTGAGAGAATTTAAGCATAAATCTGTCAAATGTTCAAAACAGCCTTGTTTCACTGAAATAGCGTCAAAATCACAAACTGGCTGAAACTATATAGTGAATTGGACAAATTATAGCACAGAGTTTTCTACTACGACACAGATAGTATAATCTATGTGACAAGACAGGGGGGAGACTCCACTGCCCATGGAGGTTTATCTGGGGGATCCCTAAAAGTTATGCTTACCACTAGTAGCAGACAACCTCCAAATATGGGAGCCCACTTCCAGAGAAATACTCATGAAGTTGGACAACTGCGATAAGACACCCCAAATACTTTGCCACCCCGACGTTTGTAAAATAGTGGGACCCGCCGGGGTCTCGGGGGTGTCCCCGGGGTTCTGGAAAATACCAAGCCACGCCCCCCAGCGACCCCCCCCCCCATTTAAGGGTCCAATTAACGCGATACTGCCCGTTGGGACGCTTTACCCTCTCCGACCACCAGGGGGAGCCCTCATCAGTGTCCACACATCAATATGGCATTCCACTTCCCATGTAGGGGTGTCCACACATCAATATGGCATTCCACTTCCCATGTAGGGGTGTCCACAGATCAATATGGAATACCACTTGCCTGGGGGGGGATCCCACAGGTCAATATGAGAGCCCACTTGTAGATCCCACATCTCAATATGGAAGCCCACTTGTAGATCCCACATTTAAATATGGAAGGCCACTTGCAGGTATACCTATGGGGATTTGGGCGATGTCACACATCTCAATATGGAAGCCCACTTCTAAATATTATTTATAAGTGGTTAATTATAATCACATTACTATATTTAATAATTCCAAAATAATAATATGAAGTAATGGACTTAATAGTAATATTGAACTCTTAATTCAACTAATCATCCAAAAGCTGAGTGCCAAGGGCGGGAGTCGAACCCCGCTCTACCACACCAAGGAGCAACTCCCATTCCATTGCCCCACAAATGGAAAAAATTTATTTGAAAATAGTGCCTCATATGCGGGTAAAGTCCCCTGACAACTCCCCTTACATTCCTCCAGAGGCAGAAAAAGTAAACTTTTTGGAGAACCATAGAAAAGGAGTGAAAATGGAAAAAATGTATCCGAAAATAGTGCCTCATATGCGGGTAAAGTCCCCTGACAACTCCCCTTACATTCCTCCAGAGGTAGAAAAAGTCAAAGTTAACTTTTTGGAGAACCAGAGAAAAGGGGTGAAAATGGAAAAAATGTATCTGAAAATAGTGCGGGAGTTGAACCCCACCCTAACCACACCAAGGAGCAACTCCCATTACATTGCCCCACAAGTGGCGCTGAAGCTTATTGAACAAAAGTATTATATATAGACTCCACTATAAAGTAAAAATAAATGTCTCTATCGTTTTGGCTATCAAAATTGACAAAAAAAACACATCTAATCACATCTACAAATCAATACGAAGCGAATGAATCTACTCCCAGGGTCCTAGCGTTTTTAAAAGTTAGCCAAAGATGTATCCAAAGTATGCGAATATTTCTGTGTTTTAAGCTCTACATTTTCATATGTTTTCCGGCATCAAAATGTAACAACGACATATCCAATCAAATCTACAGATCAATAGGAAGCTAATGAAACTCTAATGAAACTCTTGTTTTGGCACGAAAAACGGACCAATGGTTGTAAAGCTATTATTACAATGGAGAACGCTTGCCCCCTGTGCAATAGAGAATAAAAATGAATTCAAGGAATTTAAAGAGCCTGTGACACGAGTTGCCCCCATCATCCAAACCCATCAATTTGAGTAAATATTGTCCCCTTGAAAACCGTCACTGAACTGATTTTGGATATTTGTACTTTGATAACCATTAATGTGCCCTTCAATGTTGACCATTTTCTGGATCTTCTCGGGGATTCTTCAAGTCCCGCCAAATTATGTGTGACGTAAATGCGGGCACAGCGCTCCAGCTGCACCGTTCAGGATCCCAGCATCTGCATGTAAACACGATGGCGCACACAGCAGCAAGCTCAGACAGCGATGACAGTTTAATTTTGAACGTGTCTGAGAGCTCATATGAGGCTGAAGGATCGGTTTATGTTGTATCTGTTAGAAGTTTAGGAATTAGGTGCGTCAATATGGGCGATCATACGGTCATGTAGCCAGTGGTGGACTGAGACTAAAAATCATCCCGGGACTCTCGACCGGCCCACTTCGGTACCGCTAGTAAATTGTCAACGGGGGGAGTGGGGGATGACGACGTGCTAGTGACTTATCCCACCGGCCCACTTCGGTACCGGCCCATCAGGATTTGTCCCGATGGCCAGTCCGCCACTGCACCCAGCCCACGTAAACTGTCAATGGGGGGAGCCTCGCTGCGGGGAAATGGTGGACCTAGTGTCCCGATCGGAGTGGGAATAATAATAATAATAATAATAATAATAATAATAATAATAATAATCCGTGCATTTTATCCATTAATTTCCCCAACATTGTGGTAAAAAAAACACACGTTTAATCCACGTTGGTATACTACAACTACAAAAAGCATCGGTTTGTTTTCTCATCAGGAAATGCAGACCGGCTGAAACAAACGATTTTTAATCATCATTCTCACGATCATTTAATGTATCATATGTTCGCCGAATTAACATGAAAGCACTAATAAATGTAGTTTCATCCACTTGAGTTTACAACTACAAAAATAATCGATTTGTTTTTATATCACATCCTACGGGAGGAAATTCAGCAGCTCTCACTACCGATTTGTAATCCTAATTTAATCATCATCTTCACCACGATCATTTATGTTTATGTTTGCCGAATTGACATGAAAGCACTGACAAATATGAATATACTGTAGTCAACTTCATTAAAACGTTATTAACGTGCCTAAACTTAGTAATTCACCATTTCTACGCATGACAACACACTTTGTCCGTGTTTGGCTCTCTAGCCGCACAGTGAAGCGTTCCCGCATTGACGTCACTTCCGGCTTCCCCCAAAACTTCAAAATGAGTCGAAGGAATTTCCCCGCGATGTTCGAAATTATTGATATTTATCGGAACGGTATCGCATCTTCTTTTTTAAACTGACGGTTCGAGATAACTAGTAGCCCAATATTTCATTGCACAACAGTTGTTGGGATGCTGTCACAGGCTCTTTAAGATTGAGTGCCAAGGGCGGGAGTCGAATCCCGCTCTGCCACACCAAAGCGCAACTCCTTATCTGTCTCTCGGACCTCAGGGGGCGGAGCTAGGGCAGAGGGTCAGATTCTGAAAATATGATTTCACGTTTTTTTAATTATAAGTATTTTATAGGAGCAAACGGTAGCAGCTGGATCCCTGAAATTCTACACCAGTGTACTACATATAGCAGGGAATATTTTATATACAGACAGGTCAGAAACAGATAGGAGAGACACACACAGATGAGAGAGGGACAGGTGAGAGAGACAGGTCAGAGACAGACAGGTGAGGACAGACAGACAGGAGAGAGAGAGACAGACAGGAGAGAGACAGACAGGAGACACACACACACACACAGACTGACTTTCATGTTCAGAATATGCTAGATTGCAGATATAGCAATATTTGAATAAAAAAAAAGTGCTCCACATTCAGATGGAGAAATGCACCGTTTTCACTTTTCCCGACATTTAAAAGTCAGGTGCTGTAGCCTGGTTCCCTCCCAGTACTGGGTACTAGCTAATACATATTTAAAAAATAAGTATATAAATATATGAATAAATATTATAATAAAGTCTAAGTAAACTTTTTGGAGAACCAGAGAAAAGGGGTGAAAATGGAAAAAAATGTATCTGAAAATAGTGCCTCATATGCGGGTAAAGTCCCCTGACAACTCCCCTTACATTCCTCCAGAGGCAGAAAAAGTCAAAGTTAACTTTTGGAAGAATCATAAAAAAGGGCTGAAAATGGAAAAAATGTATCCGAAAATAGTGCCTCATATGTGGGTAAAGTCCCCTGACAACTCCCCTTACATTCCTCCAGAGGCAGAAAAAGTCAAAGTTAACTTAACCAGAGGAAGGGGTGAAAATGGATAAAATGTATCCGAAAATAGTGTCTCATTCTACCGTGACAACTCCCCTTGAATTCCTCCAGAGGCACGTTCTTAACATTTCTGAGTCCTTTTAAAAAGCGATTTCTGGTTTCCGATTTCGTGCAGACAGTAGTCTTTTACACCATCAAAATGGACAAACGATGCATCGAATGACATCTACAGATCAAGACGAAGCGAATGGAAGTACTCCCAGACTCCTAGCGTGTGAAAAACGTGTGCAAAGTCTCCGGAAACGGAGCAGTTGCTGTGATGCTAGCTTTGCGGCTAGCGGTTAGCATTTTCAATGTAAATATACATCGAAACATCATGTTTCAGTAAAAACAAGGCCCCACTGATCATCTACTCTCTGAGATGCTCTCGGTTGGATGCTACTCAATCTGAAGCTGTTGGTACTTGCTCATGTGGATAGTTATTGTAAATTGTAATCCCTGTAATGATGCTGTAAAATGTCCTTTATCCCATAGAGATAAGTGATCTCTATGGGATTGTTATCTGTGTAATAATTCTCGCGTCCAGGAGAGAAGCTTAAAAAGGAGACTAAATGGAGTCTCTGAGATGGCTTCAAATTGGTACTTTAATTAAAATAAAGGCGCGGTAATGTTACAAACAGAATATTGTTCGACAGAAAAGCAGCTGTGTTTCTGGCTCTGCCAGGTGAAGAAAGAGGCCGAACCCCTCAGGTCCCGCTGTATTTATATCCTCTGCTGGCTCCTCCCTGCAGGCCGGCTCTCCAACGTTTTAATGTCCGTAGTTACGCATATCAGAGGATACAGACATTGTACATTCAATATATCTAAACACGCCTTTTCTCTTCCTTAACTCTTTCATAACTTTATATGCAATACATGTTAACGGCGTCAATAGCCACTTTAGTGATACTAATGGACGGTAGTCCCGGATGTCGTCATGAAGGATTTTCAGAATAAAAGCTTGGTATTGAGAACTTCCGGTTTTTTCCAGAATAAAATAGCATTTAAACTGACGGTATGTTTAAGCTACATTATGCTATTAAACATTGATTTTAATTTCTAACAGGATACACCTGGGTAAATAAAAGTTTACAGTGGGAAAATGGTTTAATCTGTTGGAGTAGAGTATACATATCAAATATCACTACTTTTCTCATCCCACATTTCAATATGGACGCCCACTTCTAAATATTATTTATAAGTGGTTAATTATAATCACATTACTATATTTAATAATTCCAAAATAATAATATCAAGTAATGGACTTAATAGTAATATTGACTTGTGGACAGTTTGTGTCCACATATAAAAATGAATTCAAAGAATTCAAGATTGAGTGCTAAGGGCGGGAATCGAACCCCGCTCTACCACACCAAGGAGCAACTCCCATTCCATACATATCAAATATCACTACTTTTCTCTCTTAAAATCAGACCTGTTTTTTTAAATGAAATCTGCCTACTGATGCAGGTTAGACACTCTGAATTCCTGCCCCTTATGTCTTGTAAATGTACTACTTTTTAATATAATCACACATATTATGTGTTTTACATTTAATAGTTCCAAAATGATTAAACCTATTATACTAACTACAATAAAGGTTCAAACTTCAAAAAAGGAGAGTCTGGGAAAAGTTTCGAACCCGGGTCTCCTGCATCAAAGAGCAGCACTTAACTCACTGCGACACAGGGTCACATAGAGTTGCCTGAGAAAAAAGTCTTATATGTATACACTTCTATCTCTATCAACGGGACATTTTCCTATCTGACAGACACCCTGAATTCACACTTGTAAATGGACTACTTTTTTGGCAGGCGGGTTCCACACATGTTAAGCAACACACTCTCAAAGAGTGCCAAGCACATTTTTTCAATTTGCTCTCTCTTCTTCAGCACAAGCCTCTCAGACTCTTAGCTTCAGTCAGGATTATGTGAGAAATTTGACATTTTATTGAAAAAAAGATTCTGGGTGGGTTACAGTTTACATACTTCAGATACCTCATCTGAGCCCTATTTAGACGCCCCCTGTGAAAAAATTATCTCTTTAGCCCTTTTCAAAGTGCTTTAAACACTCATGCAGCACTGCACCTTCTCAAAAGGCCTTAACGGAAGGTTTTGTTAAATTTTAAGCCATAACCTTTGACATTTAGTTGCACCAGAGGCGTAAATCTGCATCTGCTCTCCGAGACGGTTCAAATGACATCAAGCTCAAAGCGGTCGGACCTTTCTAAGTGGCAAAAACAGTAGCGTATACCATCCACAGGTGACCTTTGACCTTTGGAGCTTTGATACATTTTAAGCCGTAACCTTTGACATTAGGATCAGCAGACGCATCAATCTGCATGTACTTTTCGAGCCGGTTCTAATGATAGCAAGCTCAAAGCGGTCGGACCTTTCTTTGTGCCCTAAAGGGCACCGTACGGCATGAAAACGTGACTTCTGACCTCGGGTTTGACCTTGTCGAAGGTCGCAGGGTCCCCAAATTTTGCAAGCGTGTTCCACACACGTTGAGCAACACACTTTCAAAGTCTCGGAGAGCCAAGCACCTTTTTCATTTTTTTTCAATTTTCTCCCCCTCACTAACCACAACGGTGTAAGTTTCTTAGCTCCAGACAGGATTTTGTGAGAAAGTTTGACATTTTATTGAAAAAAAAGTTCTGGGTGGGTTAAGGTTCCCATATTTCAGATTCCTGATGTGTGCCCTATTTAGAGGCCCCCTGTGAAAAAATTATCTCTTTAGCCCTTTTCAAAGTACTTTCCAAAGTCCTTTAAACAGATCTCAACCTCATGGGAAGTGGGACCCCATATTGATGTATGGACACCAGGAAGTGGGACACCATATTGAAGTATGGACACCCCTACATGGCAAGTGGGATGCCATATTGATCTGTGGAAACCCCTACATGCGAAGTGGGATGCCATATTGATGTATGGACACCCCTACATGGGACGTGGGATGACATATTGATCTGTGGACACCCCCCCCGCAGGAAGTGGGACAACATATTGATGTATGGACACCCCCCCCACAGATAGTGGGATCCCATATTGATCTGTGGACACCCCTACATGTGCAGTGGGAAGCCATATTGATCTGTGGACACCCCTACATGTGCAGTGGGAAGCCATATTGATCTGTGGACACCCCCTTGCCCCACCCCCATGACCATAGCGCCACCTAGGGTCCGATACACGCATGTACCATGGCAGCATCCCGCTTCAGGAGTCATACAGTGCAAGTGGACACAATACTGCCCTGGTTATCCCTTAACCTAAGAGGGTGTCCATCGGCCTGGGTATCCCGATGACAAAATTGCCCAAAAAAGGCCTAATCTGCTTACTAGACCAAAAATCAAAAAAGGTTGGGATGCGTTTTGTGTAACCCCTTTCACACGCATCCCAACCTTTTTTGATTTTTGGTCTGGGATCCCCCAGATAAACCTCCATGGGCAGTGGAGTCTCCCCCCTGTCTTGTCACATAGATTATACTATCTGTGTCGTAGTAGAAAACTCTGTGCTGTAATTTCTCCAATTCACTATATAGTTTCAGCCAGTTTGTGATTTTGAGGCTATTTCAGTGAAGGTTGTTTTGAACATTTGACAGATTTATGCTTAAATTCTCTGAGAAAGTTACTGAAAGACACACTTTTGTGTATAAAAGCTGAAAAGTAGATAATGAAGTACTTTGTGTCAGTAGATGTCATTAAGAATCTGACTCTTAATGGCAGTTTGTGATTTTGAGGCTATTTCAGTGAAGGCTGTTTTGAACATTTGACTGATTTATGCTTAAATTATCTGAGAAAGTTACTGTAAGATACACTTTTGTGTATAAAAGCTGACCACTACCATGAAAGTACTCTGTTTTATTAGATTTTGTCAAGCATCTGACTCTTAATGGCAGTTTGTGATTTTGAGGTTATTTCAGTGAAGGCTGTTTTGAACATTTGACAGATTTATGCTTAAATTCTTTTAAGTTACTGAAAGATACACTTTTGTGTTTAAAAGCTGACCACTACCATGAAGTACTCTGTTTGAGTAGATTTCAGCACACAGGGTCTCTACTGTAAACAGAAAAAACACAACAATTTTAAGTATCTAATAATATACGATCCACATAATATACTAGTTTAACCCCTACCAAAAAAAAAACAACATTTAATAATTACATGATATTATAAAATAAAATAAAAAGTACTTACCAGAGTTTTTCAAGATCAGATACAGATCAAGAAAATGCATAGAGGATGTATGGTGCTGGCTCATTAGCCCTCTCACTCTTCTTAGAATGATCCTGTGCAATTTTTAAAAGTTGGAACTCCTATCCCCTTATAAACCAAAATAACAATAACCCTTAATTAACACTAATCATTTAAAAAAAATAAACCTTACATCTAATTTAGAGAGGACAACTAAAAAGTGTAAGGTGACTGTTTTAAACTAATTCCACCACATATATATCTTATTTTAACCCTATAATGTATTTACATTAAAGAGTCCTCTCCTGCTGATAATCAGGTATGCGGGTCACCAGGTCTCTGCTTCAAAGAGTCCTTTATCCAGGTGATTAACGATGCGTCTTTTGCCCCCCACAGAGTGAAACTTAGTTATCACTATTAAAACCTAAATAAGATATTTTTTTAATTAATATGAATACCCTCTTTGCAAACAGATACTTCCTTGTAGTTAACAGTTTCACAAAAACTTGAAAAGAAACAAACCCTGAATCAAATCTAGAGAGGACAATAATGTTTTTAGGTGTCTTAGTGAGTGAAAATGAATGGCTGTTTTATTTAGTTTGAGCGTATTTCTTTTTTAAAAACTAACTCCATCCCCTCGCTTCTCACCTCACAGAGAGTGTCTTAATCAACATATAGATTAACATCCCAGGCTTATCTCAAACCCTCACATCAAAGGCCTACTCCAACGTGTGTGTGTGTGTGTGTGTGTGTGTGTGTGTGTGTGTGTGTGTGTGTGTGTGTGTGTGTGTGTGTGTGTGTGTGTGTGTGTGTGTGTGTGTGTGTGTGTGTGTGTGTGTGTTAATTGTTCTTAAAGGTAGGGGTAGGTCATTTTGGAGGAACCAGCTTGAGTGAGCTAGAATTAGAAAATACGTTTGCTCCAGGCTGCAACTCGCGGGAAGAGACTTGTTTTTTCTCAGATCCATGGTTAGTAGGGATGTAACGATACCAAAAACTCACGGTACGATAATATCGCAATAACTAGTCCACGGTACGGTATTTATCGCGATATTGAATAATAAAAGGAAAAAAAATTCAATTTGTTTTTTTTTTTACTCGGAAAATGTTTCTTTATTACATAATAAGTCTGATTTGTACAGCATTTTAGTAGGATAGCAGTATTTTAAAGTGTCAAAAACAAAGTGACAGTGGAACAAGAAAACCAGTGTTTTTGTACCTATAGTACTACCAAACAAAGTAGGCATTTTCTTTGTGCCACTGCATCTCACAAATAAACAAGGACATTTAATAATCAGACCCTGCAATAAAATAAATCAAGTTTCACTTTAGTTGTTCAAGTAACTAAACTCAAACTCACTAGTCACTCACTCAGCATCATCACAGGTTTTTAGGAATATGAGAATGTCCACATTTCCAGGTATTTATAAACTGGGATGTTTGGGCATTTACAATATCCCCTGCTCTGGAAAAAACTCTCTCGCTTGGTACTGATGTTGCTGGGACAGCAGTGGTCATGTTAACGGAATATTTTATTTATCAATGACGGAAAAATCTGAAAGCAGTCTGTCATTTTGACAGATTAGAACAAACTCGGAACAGCGCCAACGTTTCCCCGCAGCGAGGCTCTGGTGTTATGCCGTGTTATGCATGCCCTCCAAAAGGAAATGATATAGTTTCCAAACCGTACTTTGCCGTACAGATCAACACATGTCTGGGAGGTTTTGCTTTACGCTGTGTGCGCTCCCGCGAGGTGCATGCACACATGGCATAACACCGCCCCCCCGTTGACAGTTCACGAGCGTGCTCTCTTGTGAACTGTTCAGACCCGACAGGTAATAAGGTAATAAGGGATTATGACGGACATTTTACGATCCTGTCTGTCAAAATGACGGACAGCGAAAAAGTCTAACGCCACCTCAGTGGGACGGAGAGATATGCTTTGGCCATGGGTGACAGCAGTGGGTCAAACTGTGCATTGTCTCTCCACCACTTCAAAAACAATACAGTTTTTGCCAAGAAGGTGAGGCTTATTGACAGGGCGAGATATAAATATACTGTTGGTACTTGTCAATGTCTCTAGGTGTGTAAATGTAGCACTGTAAATACGATGTCCTTTTGTGTTCTGTTGTTTTATGTTCATGTTGTAACCTACTTGCTGCCATGTTGGACAGGTCTCTCTTCAAAAAGAGATCGATGATCTCAATGGGACCACCTGGTTAGATAAAGGTTTAAAACAAAAAACAAAAACAAAATTAAAAAGAAAAAGACCCCTCCCAAAGTCCCAATAAGGATGAGTTTGATTCCTTCGGACAAAGATTTAGATTGAGCGTATTTCCTCACAGAGCCCCTCCTCCAGCACACATGAACGCGCTCACATGACCAAAAGAGGGCACGAGATAAGTTTGTGCACAGATCTTCGGCTGTAGGCGTCTGAACCCCGCACAGATGCGGCATTCGTTTCTTGACTGGCGCTCCGGACGGATGGCGGTAAGTTGTCACAGGCTGGTTAAACCCGTATCGAGGCGTCTCTTGGCCATTTTACTTTTTTGAAAGGTGACTTGGTAAGTGGAAATTACTGTCTTTTTAATTAGTCTGCATGGATTTCTATTTTCATCTAATTCCACCCCCCACTATCTGTCATAGCCAAAGGAAGGGGTGGAGAAATGGGGATAGGCCTGGGCTGGGAGGGGGTGGGGGCTAGACAGTCTCACGTATAACTTCAAAGAGACACCTAGATTAACATCAAAGGCTTATAACACGCCAGTGTGAAATCACACCTGCCTGTTATAACACCTCACATCAAAGGGCAAAACATCAAAGGCTAATTAGATTAGACAACTCTGAGGGGACAGGGGCCAGACAGCATAACTTCAAAGAGACTGCCTTAATCAACACATCAAAGAATTAGACAACAAAGGCACTACACAGGGGGGCTTTTCACACCTACCTGTTATAACAACTCACATCGTTCAGTTTCCAATATCGATTGCTTGAGGTTTGTGTATTGATGATTGTAGTCAGTATTTAGTGTGCCACTTAGTAATGACCGTTCAAATAGTCTTCTAATGAGCTGACAAATGTTTGTTTTTGGAGAAGGTATCTGGTTTTGGAAGGGGTATTTTTAGTTTTGAGTGTCTTAGAGTTTCAGTTATGAAAACACATTTGTCTCATTAGAGGACAATTTGTTCTGTTTCAATCGACTTATTCTTTTTTGTGACCAGTATTTTCAGTTTTGGTCATGTACGTGCATTTTGCAAAAGATATTCAGAGTTATGGCAAGTGTGTTTCTGTTTAGATGGCTATGTTCTTTTTTGAAGAAATGTATTTTGATTCTAAATAGTGGGTTTAGCAATTGAGAAAAACTGTAACTGCTTTAATCGCGATGCGGTGTTTACAGTGAGAACAGCTGCTAAGGTCCGTGCAGAAAGCAGAACGTGTGGATAATATATATCACTCAGTATAAAATAAATATATAAGTCGTCATGAACACAGTACTGTCCATCAAACAGATGCTGGGCCTCCTGTCATCATTAATGGACATCTCTTTAAAATTACTGCTCAGAGGAGAGGATTTCTCATTTCTCTAAACGCCTGCTGCTTCCCCTCCTCTCTCCTCGGTTCCCCTCTTCGACTCCTCCGCTCGCATCTCCTGTGGGCGGGACTAAGACGCGAGGATAGGAGTCGAGGAGGGGAAATTAGAGAAATAGGAAACGTTCAGAGCGTTGGATGTCAGCGAAATCAGCAGAAGAAGACAGACAGGAAGTAAACACTAACAGGAACAGCAGAGGAAGACAGACAGGAAGTAAACACTAACAGGAACAGCAGAAGAAGACAGACAGGAAGTAAACGCTAACGGAACCATTAGGCTTGTTTGAGACAAGCGAGACCGACGCAGACCTGCGCAATTGCGATCAGTGTCTTCCTAGTGCGTTGCATGATGGTTAGTCATTTTGTCTGACTTGCTCTGGAGGCTCGCCGACATGAGACGTTGAAATCTCGCGGGACAAAGACGCCCGCCGACTTGAGAGCGAGGCGCGGTGGCGCAGTTCCTCTCCACTGGCTGCGGAAGCAAAATGCTTGATGGGAAACGACTCGCTGGTATCTCGAGCTGAGCGCTCATTTGTGGTTTTTACCGCGTGCTGCCGATGAAACTCTCCAATTGGCTCAGCAACAGTTTGTTGTTGTTTTGTGTCAGTTTTACGTCGCCACTTCCATTCACATTTTTCATCATCGTTCCACAATGTTTATCATGAAATTAATATCCATATATTTTATACTATACTTGCACTGCTTACCGTTTTCATACTTTATATATTTTAGCATATTCATACACACTGTTCATACTGCTCTCAGGCTGCTGTGTATATCTAGTGTATTCATACCCCTCACTGTTTATTCATCATTCAATTCATTCTATATATTTATTCTGTAGATTGTGTACATTACTTTAGTTTTCACTTCACTGATTTTTGCACTCCTAAACTGCATGTTGTTGTCTCAGTACCTGTAATCTGTGCAATAACAATACAGTTGAATATAATCTTGAGCAGGAACAAATGTATTTACTTAGTACATATCTGATATTAACGACACAACACATTTGTGCATTCTTTATAAATGCAAACCGAGTCAAGCCTACTCCGGAGATGGCGGTATGCACCTTAAAGTTGTTTGCAATCTGCCAAAAAACTGAGAGAAGAAGAAAAAGAAGAAGAAGCCGACTCCGAGCTGTCCGACTACAGGCAAGCTTTTTGAGACCTCCCCCGGCTGCGATCGGCTATTCTCGTCTACTTTCGAGGCGAGCCGCAGCTCGTCTCAAACAAGCCTAATATGGTCTAGCTGCAGCCGCAGCAAGTACACGACACGCCCCCTACACGACACGCCCACCTGACACGACGGTGGCTGAGAGACATTGATACCGTGGCCGTTTCTCAATCTCGAGGAAACTGGCTTCCAAGCCAATATTTCAAGGATGCTACGTCATCGAGTGCCGCCGAAGGACTGTTCCAATCTCCAGCATACTTGGAATTCCACAGAGGCCGCGTCCTTGGTTTGGGGGTAATTTCGAGGCTGCACATGGGTAGACTTCGCCTCCTTAAAATCCCCACAATGCTTTGCGCTGGACCAATTTCCCCAAATCTGTGGCGGAAAATGTAAGGCGGGGCCTCTCATATGACGCACACCTGCACACTTGATAGCCTGTTCCACTCTTCGTTTTCCGAATGCCAGGAAGGATTCTTGCCTCGCTTCTGAAGCAAGTGACTCGGAAGACATGTGCTACCAAGCAAGCATCCTCGCGATTGAGAAACGGCTAATTAAAAACGAATTGCAAATGTTATTGTAGCATTTTAAGCAACTATTCATTAATAACCTAGTCTATCCGTTTGAGACAACAGTATATGACTTTAAGCACAAATCTAGGCCTACTGTCTAGGATTAAGTATGATGAGACTTTTCAGCCTGCGACCCCCAAAATAACAGTGCCGACGGGATAGTGATCTCCAGTGTGCTGGGCAGTGTGGCGGCGGAAGGAGCCGAGGGCACCACCGGAGGAGAGGCGAGCGATGACAGCAGCATCACCGTGGTGCAGATAGGGCAGAACGGGGAGTACCTGGGCACGGCGCGGCTCCCCACACAGACTGAGGGGACTTGTTACACGGAGCCCATCACCGGGGAAGCTGCCGGACCAAGAGTTTGATGCTGCCTGTGGCGGGAGAAGGCGGTCTGCTCGGCCTGCCCTTGGCTCTGGGATCCCTCCTTAAACAAATAAATAAAAACCTTTTAAATAAAACATTCAAATAAAAAAAAATAAAAAAAAAATAAAAATAAATAAACTAATTCATCTTAGCACATACAATTTGATCATTTATTTTAAACGTCAGGCCTACAGCATGGCCACAAACCCCATCTACAAACAGAGGCCTGTCCTAATTACCTGATTGCATCCACCTGGGTTACTTGGCTCAACCAAATAACTTTATATAAGTTTACTTTAAACCACACTTAAAATAATAATATAAGTATACATATGTAGGCCTACATGTCTACAGTATAGAAACTAATAAATGTTTTAAATAAATAAACATTCAAATGTGAAAGACACCTTCAATCAATATTTCAAACTTACACAAAATCAGATTCTTGTAAAAATTAGACACATGCATTGTTCCATCTGTCAAGCTAAGATATACATCTTATGCATGCTCATCCAGTTAGCATGTATGCTAACTGGACATGCTCGCTCAGTTAGCATACACATATATATTATTTATGTATTCCATTCCTTTAAATTGAATATTTAAAATACAAATTAGCAAAATAAACACAATTATACTGCGCTGAACATCCAAATCGACAAACAACCGAGAACTTAAATAATATGTAATTATATCTAAATCCACAAGACATTAAATACCTGTACTCGGTGCGCCATATTGTCTGTTATCTGTTCTCTGTAAACCTTGATGTCTGATTAAATATCCTTGCGTCAGCGTCTCACGTGTTGGGCGCGCTCTCTTCTGACCATATTTGGAAGTACAACTTCCTACAACTTCCTACAGGTTCAACCTCCACCGGCTGCGGCTGCAGCTGGACCCTTCTCAACGGAATTGCAGAGAAAGACAGACAGGAAGTAAACACTAACGGGAACAGCAGAGGAAGACAGACAGGAAGTAAACATTAACGGAACCGCAGAGAAAGATAGACAGGAAGTAAACACTAACAGGAACACGTAATGGGCTCTGCAGAGTTTAAAGACTAATGGAACAGCAACTGTGAACAGACTTGGACAGTGACAGTGAACCTCCATCAGTGCTGCGGTCATTGCTGAAGTACCAGCCGTTGGTACTCCGTGGAACATACTATTAATTTCTTAACGGAAGCAATACGATGATTTTCAAGTACATTCAAGTCAATGTTGAGCGAAAATTGAAGTAACTTGAAAGTTTGAAGTGAAAGTTTGATACAGCGTATTTTTGATATATTCATCTTAATGTCCCCTGATATATAAGAAGTGTGTTTTTATATATTCATGTGTGTACTTAATTACTTTGTATTTAATAGCAGTTTATATGAACAAGAAGCTGGAGATATGAGAAGTGGAGGGGACAGAGAGGAAATATCCTTATATAGACATATGCTATAGACAGCAGAGAGTAGAATGTGTGTGTGTGTATGCATTGCAGGAGCCATAAGGCTGTATAATAACTGCTCAATTATACTGGTGTTTGTGTTTTATATTGATTTATCTGTTTTATTCTTTCATAAATGTGAGGACTAAAATTGCTCCAAACATTGTGGGGTGGTTGGCGTAAACAGGTTTTATTACTCTGTGGAGGGGGGCAGTTATGCAGGACAGGAGGCTAGGTGGGGGAAGGGACCTTCTTGATAAGATCTCCAACATGTCAGGGAAGTCTACATCTCTTGAATAGTAGATGTGTGTGTTTAATTACTTTGTATTAATAATAGCAGTCTGTGTAATCAGACGCTGAAAATATGAGAAATTAAACCATTGTATTTGGAGTAAGATATGAGCAAGGGAATATTCTTTAGACACAACTCAAGTCTCTAAAATGTTGTAGAAAGTGTGTGTGTGAAAGTCTATGAAGAATGTGTGATAACGGACGCCAGATGTGTTTTGCTTCAAACTAAAAGACTGTTTCCGGATCATCTCGGCTGGCGCACGTTGATACGCTACGAAAGCCCATCGTTTGTATATGGGCCAATAGATTACCTGTATGGGAGGACCATCCACACAGCTCCTCCTGTTGTTTTTACAATATCTCCTGTTGAGTCCTTGTGTCCGGTCTCTTTTTCCTCCTGCCGTCAACACTGATGATGTTCTCCCGGCATTAGGACCAGGGCAGGGGTGGGCCTACCCCTTTGAGAAGTGTATGCAAAGGGAGTGGCTTGGTGTTCAGTCACAGGGAATATGATTGTTGTGTAATTCAAACTCAGAGTGATTTGATTGGATTGGCATTTCAGGCTGAAAGGTTGATCAGCAGCTTTATCTCCTCCATGTTTACACAGCAAACTGGGCTGCTCTTATAATAGGTGAACCAGCGCTGAGATGTTTTGGGTGCGGAGAGTGTTGTCTGGATATTAATTACATATTCCAAGTCTTTGAAGCTGCTGAGTCTTTGGAGACACGACCTGGAGTAAGACTCCTATTATTCATCCTCTCGCCGTGTTATTGTTCCGTGTCTCTGTGGATTTATCAGGCCATTTTGAAACTGTTAGCAGGCGCTATTATGAAATTATTTTTCTTTCGTTTGGATATTCGTGTCATAAAGAGCTTAAATAGTCTGGAATTACTGAGGGAGGGCTGTTTGTTAAATGATCTCAATGCCCCAGGGGCATAGACCTCTATTTGGACATGGGCTTAGAGCTTGTAAGCCTATTATATCCATCAGATTCAAAAAACACCACATTGTGTGTGCAATGGTTAAATTGATTGCATTCAGTCCTCATTCTACCTTCTGCCTACATGCAGCCCGTCACACATCAATAATAAACTGACTTTTTAAGCGTGAGTGTGAATGGATAAGTCAGTGCTTCGCATTGTGTTGCTGAGTAATATACACACACACACACACACACACACACACACACACACACACACACACACACACACACACACACACACACACACACACCTCTGAGGCCTGTGCTGGTGCACATTGCCACTCAGGGAACAGCGGCGTCTTAGCCTCAGATGAAAGCCGTTGTTGGCTACACTGAGATTGGCTCTCTCTGCAACAATGATGACTCCTTTTCTTCATCCTATTTAATTTGTTATGTTAGAATTTAATCTGAATTGGAATGAATTGGAGGGAGAGAGAAAATGCCAGTGTGTGAAAACACCAACACTAACCCACTGACAGACTCTCTGAGGTCCAGCAGCCTTCACAACACTCATTCATGGAATTCAACAGGGAACACTACTGGAGAAATTGAATCCCTTGTGGTGAGAATTGTGGAGTGCAAGGGGGAAAAGCATTACACAGAGTTACACACCCCACAAACACATAACTACTGTTGCTACTACTACTACTACTACTACTACTACTACTACTACTTGTACTTACAGTATACTACTACATACATTTCATATTTAACTCCTTCAGCCTACTTTCAGCTACAGAAACCATTCAACTATTACATTATTCAGCTATTTCAGGACATTGAGGCTATACACTTTGTATACCTTTTTTAACTTTTCTTTGAAATATTAAGCTTCATCACTATTTGTTCTCCTCTTCCAGTTTTACATTTCACTTTCAAGTTTCCCAACAAAGTCAGTGCAATGCATCTGAGCTTTAACAATTTTGATTGACATCATTTAACTTTTCTGCATTTTTCCACTAAGTTCAGCAACAAATGTGCGTAGGTTACAGCATTCACACGCATTTTCAGCAGGAAATGCATTTTCTGTAGTTTTCAGTTTTTCCTTTTTTTATATTGATATAGTTTTTTATAGTTTTTATTTCTATTTTTGTTCTTATTTAACATTTTAATGTACTGCATACGTTTCCGTTACAGTTTTGTGTCATATATGTTGTGCACCGTCAAAAGTGTTAGTCAGTCATGTTTCATGTTTATGTTGTATTGTTTTTCACTTCCTGTTTTGTTTTTGTCACGTTTCATTTCAGGTTCCTTGACTCCCTTTCCTTATGTGTTCTCCCGCCCTCCTCAGCGTCAGCCCCGCCCCTGATTGTTTTCACCTGTGTCTTGTTCGTCTTGTCCTGTCCTCATGTCAGAACTCTGCTCATCAGTTTTTGATTCTCTTGACACATGCCTGATTCATGCTCCTGACAACTTTTTGTAAGTTTTGTTCCTCACGTTGTGAGCGTTTTTTGTTGAGCCTTATAGAAACTTTTGTCACCTCGCAAAGAGTGTTTTTTATTTTTGTATATACTTTTGGCAAATAAAAGTATATTACTTATACGTTATCTCTGTCTCCCGGGTTGTGCATTT
The DNA here is from genome assembly GCA_902827135.1 of Harpagifer antarcticus. Taxonomy (NCBI): domain Eukaryota; kingdom Metazoa; phylum Chordata; class Actinopteri; order Perciformes; family Harpagiferidae; genus Harpagifer; species Harpagifer antarcticus. The sequence goes on along the minus strand of CADEHL010001051.1, from coordinate 544,209 downwards.
GAGTCCTTATCCTTGTGTAACCAAGTTCCTAACAATATAGACCGTTCGGCCACACTAGGACGACAGCATATGGCAGTAAACAACCCCGCAAACGATAACGGGTCCCAAGGTGGATAGATCTGCAAACGGAGCGCTCTGGGGGGGTCAAACGGCTCCGTACGATCATTTTCTGATAACGATTAAATAGCCCCGCCTCCCTCTCCCCACGTCTCCTGCTGCTGCTGGGCTGTCAGAAGAGGGGGAGGAAAAGAGAGGCAGGCACCGTTTATTATTCTTATATTATTATACAGAGAACAGAGTCGTTATCAATTTGTTTTAAAGCTCAATAAATAACAAAGAAGACCTCTGACCGGCACTTTTCATGTGGACCGGCGAAAAAAAATGTTAACGGAAACTCTGCCGCACGGTTCCCTCGTCCCTTGGAAGAGGTGGAGAGGTGGGTGTTTTTCATCTGCTGGTGGACTACCAGAGAGATATACAGCAGGAGAACACGCCGTCCACCACGGAGAATAAACAGAAGGGCAACCATGGCAACCATGCTCCGGGGTCTTCTTCACTGCTTTTGATGTATTTTGTGGTGGCAGCAGCGCCACTTACAGGCCTGGCATATGTACTCAACGTTTCCAGCACATTTCCAGCGGTCTCGTGTGAACGGACACGTTAATGAATCGAATGCGTGTGAACGGAAGACTTTTTTGCTTTGCGTATGCGTTTTACCATATGCGTCCTCGTGGGGCCAGGGCCTCAGCCCCTGCCTGATATTGGCCCTGCTGTGCAGCTATGAGATCCGGCTGTTATGATTCTCAACATGAATATTTAATGGCCGTCTCTCCACAAACACAGAGCAGTCTGGATGTTTGGACAAATGTGAGGAAACCACAGCCGTGTCAACACTAGTTTGTATTTTCCAGCTGAAAGCCAGTACTGTGGTCACTCTCAGATGCAGTCAGGGTAGTCATGTATGTAATACACATTAAGAGGTTATATTTCTCTCTAACCTTCCTGTCATGTTCCTTTCTCCCCCCATACCTTGGTGTTTCTGTTCAAATGTGACCGGTCTGTTTCAATCAATCAATCAATGTTTATTTATATAGCCCAATATCACAAATGTTACATTTGTCTCAGTGGACTTCACAGTTTGTACAAAATATCAGTATGACAATACGACACCCTCTGTCCTTAGACCCTCACATCGTACAAGGAAAAACTTCCGAAGAAAACCCACAGTTTAAAGGGAAAAATGGGAGAAACCTCAGGGAGAGCAACAGAGGAGGGATCCCTCTCCCAAGACGGACAGACGTGCAATAGATGCCGTGTGTAAATTGAAAAGATAATACATTTGCAACATAGGTAGTCCAAATGTTTGGAAATGCATGTGTGTATAATAGGAAGATGAATCCACGAGGATATCCATCCAGGACCTATGATCCAGGACCACAGCCACGACTCAAGATCCAGGGCTCGCGATGCAGGACACAGGACCGCAGGATCATCCATGACTCCGGATCCCAGCGTATAAAGACACCAAAAAGAAAGAAATTTGGGGAAGCTGGGTTAATCGGAACATGGGAGTACACAGGTATAGACAGAGAGAAGGAAGAAGTAAGATGTCCCCCGACAAACTAAGCCTATATCAGCAAAACTAGGGGCTGAATCTAATCAGCCCTAACTATAAGCTTTATCAAAAAGGAAGGTCTTAAGCGCACTCTTAAAAATGGATAGGGTGTCTGCCGCCCGAACACAAACTGGAAGCTGATTCCACAAATGTGGAGCTTGATAAGAAAAGGCTCTGGCTCCCATTGTACTTTTAGAGACTCTAGGAACAACCAACAACCCTGCATTCTTGGAACGCAATGCCGTAGTAGGACAGTAGGGTATAATGAGTTCTTTAAGGTAAGATGGCGCCTGCCCATTAAGGGCTTTGTAGGCGAGAAGAATCATTTTAAATTCTATCCTGTGTTCTATAGGGAGCCAGTGTAAGGCAGCCAAAACAGGAGTAATGTGGTCCCTTTTCCTAACTCTGGTTAGTACACGAGCTGCAGCATTTTGAATTAGCTGAAGCGACTTGACTGACTTCTTGGTACACCCTGATAATAAAGAGTTACAATAATCCAGCCTTGAAGTAACAAATGCATGGACTAGTTTCTCTGCATCGTTTTGAGGCAAGATATGCCTGATTTTTGCAATGTTACGTAGATGGAAGTAGGCGGTCCTTGAAATTGATTTTATGTGGGCGTTAAAGGATAAATCCTGATCAAATATAACACCAAGATTCCTTACAGTCTCACTGGAGGCCAAATTAATGCCATCCATAGTTAGTATATCTTTAGATAATTTGTTTCGTAGATTCTTCGGGCCAAGTACAATAACTTCAGTTTTGGTCGTGTTTAACATCAAAAGGTTTAAGGTCATCCACGTTTTTAAGTCCTTGAGGCAGTGTTGAATTTTATTTAGATGATTAATTTCATCAGGCTTGATTGATAAATATAGTTGAGTATCATCCGCATAACAATGACAATTTACAGAATGATTCCTTATAATATTGGAACGGAAGCATATATAATGTGAACAAAATAGGTCCGAGCACTGAGCCCTGTGGCACTCCATGGCTAACTTTGGTTTGCGTGGAAGATTCATCATTGACACGTACAAACTGAGAGCGTTCAGATAGATAGGACCTAAACCAGCCTAAAGCAGTTCCCTGTATGCCAACTAAGTGCTCTAGTCTTTGCAATAAGATATCATGATCAATAGTATCAAATGCAGCACTGAGATCGAGCAAAACAAGAATAGAGACAAGTCCCTTGTCAGAGGCTATTAGAATGTCATTTGTGACTTTGACCAGAGCTGTCTCTGTGCTATGATGTGTTCTAAAGCCAGACTGAAAATCTTCAAATAAATCATTGTTTTTTAAGTAATCACACAACTGTTTTGCGACTGCTTTCTCAAGAATTTTTGAGAGGAACGGAAGATTAGAAATAGGTCTATAGTTGGCTAAAACCTCTGGATCGAGGTTGTGCTTTTTAAGAAGCGGTTTTATCGCTGCTACTTTGAATGATTGTGGAACATAGCCTGATAATAAAGACATATTCATAATATTTAATAAAGAAGTGCTAATTAATGGAAAAACTTCCTTCAACAGCTTAGTTGGAATTGGGTCTAATATACACGTTGATGGTTTAGAAGAGAGAATCATTGAATTTAATTGTTCAAGGTTTATGGCTGAAAAGCATTCTCGTTTACTATCTAGTGTAATATTAGAACTTACGTTTCCGGGAGTTGATAACACTATACTGGTCAAAGGCAAGAGGTCATTCATTTTGTTTCTAAGAGTAACCATTTTATCGTTAAAAAAGCACATAAAATCATTACTACTGAGTGCTATGGGAATAGAAGGCTCAATCGAGCTATGGCTCTCTGTCAGCCTGGCTACAGTGCTGAAAAGAAATCTTGCATTATTCTTATTCTCATCTATTAATGAAGAGTAGTAGGCTGCTCTCGCTTTACGCAGTGCTTTCTTATATTCATTGAGAGTAATATGCCAAATTAAACGAGATTCTTCAAGTTTAGTGGAACGCCATATCCTTTCAAGTTGTCTCGACTTTTGCTTTATTTTGCGGGTTTCGGCATTATGCCATGGAGCTAATCTATGTTGTTTTATTTTCTTCTTTTTCAAAGGACCAACAGAGTCTAATTTTATTCGCAGCGCATCTGTAGCACTATCAACAACATGATCAATTTTGGGTGGTGGACATTTTGTATAAGTTTCCTCCCCTACGACATGCTATCGAGTTAAGTATTGGTGGAATCTCTTCCTTAAATTTGGCTATAGCACTAACATATAGGTTTCTGCTGCAGGAGCTTTTGACTAATGCTTTGTAGTCTAGTAACAGAACTTCAAAAGTTACTAAGAAATGGTCGGATAAAGCAGAATTATGCGGTTCGACTAATAGTTGCTCAATTTCAATACCATAAGTCAGAACAAGGTCGAGAGTGTGATTATAGCAGTGGGTTGGTTTATTTACACTCCAACACCAACAGAATCTAATATAGAGTTAAATGCAACAGTAAGGCTATTTTTATCATCGTCAACATGAATATTAAAGTCACCTACGATAATTACTTTATCTGTTTTAAGAACTAAAGTTGATAAAAACTCTGGTGCACGGTACACTGTAACAAATAAGATTGGCTGCAAAGTTTTCCAGGTCGGATGCGTAAGACTAAACACGAGACTTTCAAATGAGGTATAATTTAATTTTGGTTTAGTATTGATAAGTAAACTTGAGTCAAAGATTGCTGCAACTCCACCTCCTCGGCCCACGCCTCGGGCAATATGAGTATTGATATGGCTGGGTGGAGTGGCCTCATTTATGCTGACATATTCTTCATGTCTCAACCAAGTTTCAGTGAGACAGCATATATCAATATTATAATCTGATATTAAATAATTTACCAATATTGCTTTAGATGCTAGAGATCTTATGTTTAAGAGACCACATTTAATATTCCTGTTGTCACAAACGAGCTGAGGACCAAAATGCAGAACACGGGAAACCAGAGATAGTCGGTAACCAGCTTTATTAGAGGCAATCGGCTGGTAGGAGACAACACGGCAGATCGTAGGCAAAGGGCTGGTCGGGGACAGGCGAGGTTTCCGGGAGAAGGCAGGACGGGAGTCGCAGGTACAGAACGGGTCAGGGAGCAGGCGAGGCAGGCTGGTCAGGGACAGGCAGGGTCGAAACCGGGAGAGCAATCTGAGGAGTAGTGCGGGAAAGACAAGCATGCTGCGAAGTACGATCTGGCCCTGAGGTGAAGGTGAAGTGGGCCTAAATACTAATGGAGCTGATGGGTGTAACAGAGTGAGAGAGAGACAGGGTGTGACTACCAGGTGACTAAGGAATGTTAATGCAGAAAATAGGTGAGTGAGAAAGCAGACTGTGACATGACATGATAACCGTGACAGAACCCCCCCCTCAAGGGACGGATCCCAGACGTCCCCAAAAAAAACAAAAGTCCAAAACCTCAAGCAGGGTGGGTGGAGGGGGTCCGGAGGACGGGACTAAGCTGACCGCCCAGGAGCACAGTAGAGGACCAGGAAGGGATCTCGGGCGGACGGCCCGGGGGCAAGGCAGAGCCCAAGGTGGGGCGAAGGCCACAGCGGGCGGACTCAGGAGGCCGAGCATGAGGGCGAAGGCAGCGGCAGGAAGAGTCAGGGGGCCGGGCTCGAGGACGAGGGCAGCGGCAGGAAGAGTCAGGGGGCCGGGCCCGCGGGCGAAGACCGCGGCTCACAGAGGGTCGGGATCGAGGGCGAAGACCAGACAGCTCCGGAGGCCGGGCAGGACCCGGTGTCGGCCGGACAGGAACCGGAGCCGGCGGGACAGGCTTCGGCAGGATCCCCCACGGAAGAGGACCAGGAGTTGGCAGGACCCCCAGCAGGAGAGTGGTTGGCGGGACCTCCAACGAGACAGGACAAAGGGTTGGCAGGACCCCCGGCAGGAGAGTAGTCGGCGGGGCCTCCAACGGGACAGGACACAGGGTTGGCAGGACTCCCGGCAGGAGAGTTGTCGGCGGGGCCTCCAACAGCACAGGACATAGGATTGGCAGGACCCCCGGCAGGAGAGCAGACGGCGGGACCTCCAACGGGACAGGACATGGGGTTGGCAGGACCCCCGGCAGGAGAGTAGTCGGCGGGGCCTCCAACGGCGCAGGACATAGGATTGGCAGGACCCCCGGCAGGAGAGTAGTCGGCGGGGCCTCCAACGGGACAGGACACAGGGTTGGCAGGACCCCCGGCAGGAGAGTAGTCGGCGGGGCCTCCAACGAGACAGGACAAAGGGTTGGCAGGACCCCCGGCAGGAGAGTAGACGGCGGGGCCTCCAATAGTTGAGGTGCGGCGGCCTGCTTGAGACAAACCTGATGACAGGAAGAACTCCAACCTAGGATGGACCCAGTTGCCCAGTCAATGTTCGGGTTGTGGCGGCGGAGCCACGGATAACCCAAAATCAGAGGGATTTGGGGGGACCGTAGCACATGAAACCGGATTGTCTCATGGTGGTTCCCCGACATGAGCATATGGACCGGTGTCGTCTGGTGTGTCACTGTTCCCAGCAGGTGACCATCCAAAGCATTAGCCGGTACCGGCTGGAGCAGCCGAACCTGTTGGATGCCCAGCTGTCGTGCGAGCCCCTCGTCAATGATGCTAACATCTGATCCGGAGTCGATAAAAACAGCCAGAGCCTGAGATTTGCCTGTCAGGAGGAGTCGAGCATGGCACAAGGGTCTTAGTTTGGGGATCAGCTCAGAGGTTTGGCCCACCAGTATACTCCCCATTACTGATGAGCTCTGTCTTTTACCGGACAACGGGAAACCCTATGTCCAGCCTGACCACAGTAAAGGCAAAGATTACCTCTTCGACGTACTTCCCTCTCCTCAGAGGTAAGACTGGTACGACCTACTTGCATGGGCTCGACCTCGTACCGTGAGTCAGAGTAGGAGTGGGAACTCTCCGCCGAACCCGGAAGTCGAAATCTCCCGGAAACCGGAAGTTGTTGTCGCGAGCAGCGGCCCGCCGCTCGCGTCTGTTGCTCTCCTCTCCGAGTCTGGATTCGTCCGTCAATCCGAGAGGTGAGCTCTATCAACCCATCCAAGGAAGCAGGGAGATCATAGGAAACCAGCTCATCTCTCATATAATCCGCTAATCCTCTCAGATATGCGTCACACTGCGCCGGCTCATTCCAGCTGCTGCGACGGCTGCTGGTGCGGAAGTCAATAGCGTAATCCACCACCGTGCCGGAACCCTGGCACAAACTCAGCAGGCCTCCAGCAGCGTCGGGACCCAGACGAACGGGACCGAACACCTTCCGCATGTCCGCGGAAAATGCGGCAAACGAGGCGCAGGCTGGTGTCTGCTGCTCCCACTCAGCAGTTCCCCATAAACGTGCTCTCCCCGTCAGATGATTAACGGTGAAAGCTACACGAGCCGCCTCGGAGGCGAAGGTGTGTGGCTGCAGTGAAAACAATATGGAACAGTTTGTGAGAAAAGGACTGCATCCCTCCGGCTCACCAGCGTAGCGTTCCGGCGTTCCCACACGAGGCTCCGGAGCGTATCCCGTCGACCCAGGGGCTGGAGCGAGCATCGGAGCTGCGGGCGGAGGGACGGTAGCAGCCATGGTAGCGGCTAGCTGTTGTACGGTGGCGGCCATCTGTTGCATCTGGGAGGTAAGGTGAGCCAGCGTTTGTCCCTGGGTTGAGGTTGCCTGGTGGGTCTCGATAGCTAAGGTAGCTATTGTGACCTCCTGTCTTTGGATGGCATCCTCAACCCTCTCAAAGCGGTCTCTAGGAGACCCGGTGTTTGCTTGGTCCATTTCTGGCCAGATCGTTCTGTCACAAACGAGCTGAGGACCAAAATGCAGAACACGGGAAACCAGAGATAGTCGGTAACCAGCTTTATTAGAGGCAATCGGCTGGTAGGAGACAACACGGCAGATCGTAGGCAAAGGGCTGGTCGGGGACAGGCGAGGTTTCCGGGAGAAGGCAGGACGGGAGTCGCAGGTACAGAACGGGTCAGGGAGCAGGCGAGGCAGGCTGGTCAGGGACAGGCAGGGTCGAAACCGGGAGAGCAATCTGAGGAGTAGTGCGGGAAAGACAAGCATGCTGCGAAGTACGATCTGGCCCTGAGGTGAAGGTGAAGTGGGCCTAAATACTAATGGAGCTGATGGGTGTAACAGAGTGAGAGAGAGACAGGGTGTGACTACCAGGTGACTAAGGAATGTTAATGCAGAAAATAGGTGAGTGAGAAAGCAGACTGTGACATGACATGATAACCGTGACACCTGTAGTAGTTGTTACATTTACTTTTATTAGGTTATTATGTATGACACCTCTATTAGGTTTTACCTTAAATTGTCCTTGGGCAGACACACACACCGCTAATATTGGGTATTTTATTGGGTTCGGGATTCCTATGGATGACTGCCTAGGAGAGAGCGCAGAGAAGCGTGTAAGACTGCGACTCCGCCTCCTGGTCTCAACTCCAGTTTGTCATGGATTAAGTCCAAAATGTAAGAGCAGTGTTTAAACTGCTCTTACGCAAAAAACGTTAATCATCACCACATTTTATTGAACACCCTTTTCAGCTGTAAACAATGTATCAAACTACTGGTTTACATGAATATTAAATAAACAAAGAATATACATAATTTACTGTAAAAAAAATCAAAACAAAGAACATATTCACACGACAATAACACCAATTCAGTCAGACAACTCACGTGTTTCTTAATATGTTTATTAGAAGCAGCATATCGTTTGAGTTTGGCGTCTAGGTTCGGGCCTCATCACTCCACAGATTTACAAAGAACATTGAGCGATGATTAGATAACTATCCCCCAACACTGCGAGACGATTAGATAACTATCCCCCAACACGGCATGGAGATTACATACAGTGGGGCAAAAAAGTATTTAGTCAGCCACCAATTGTGCAAGTTCTCCCACTTAAAAAGATGAGAGAGGCCTGTAATTTTCATCCTAGGTACACTTCAACTATGAGAGACAGAATGGGGGGAAAGAATCCAGGAAATCACATTGTAGGATTTTTAATGAATTCATTGGTAAATTCCTCGGTAAAATAAGTATTTGGTCACCTACAAACAAACAAGATTTCTGGCTCTCACAGACCTGTAACTTCTTCTTTAAGAGCCTCCTCTGTCCTCCACTTGTTAACTGTATTAATGGCACCTGTTTGAACTCGTTATCAGTATAAAAGACACCTGTCCACAACCTCAAACAGTCACACTCCAAACTCCACTATGGCCAAGACCAAAGAGCTGTCAAAGGACACCAGAAACAAAATTGTAGACCTGCACCAGGCTGGGAAGACTGAATCTGCAATAGGTAAGCAGCTTGGTGTGAAGAAATCAACTGTGTGAGCAATTATTAGAAAATGGAAGACATACAAGACCACTTATAATCTCCCTCGATCTGGGGCTCCACGCAAGATCTCACCCCGTGGGGTCAAAATGATCAAAATGATGGTGAGCAAAAATCCCAGAACCACACGGGGGACCTAGTCAATGACCTGCAGAGAGCAGGGACCAAAGTAACAAAGGCTACCATCAGTAACACACTACGCCGCCAGGGACTCAAATCCTGCAGTGCCAGACGTGTCCCCCTGCTTAAGCCAGTACATGTCCAGGCCCGTCTGAAGTTTGCTAGAGAGCATTTAGATGATCCAGAAGAGGATTGGGAGAATGTCATATGGTCAGATGAAACCAAAATAGAACTTTTTGGTAAAAACTCAACTAGATGTGTTTGGAGGAGAAAGAATGCTGAGTTGCATCCAAAGAACACCATACCTACTGTGAAACATGGGGGTGGAAACATCATGCTTTGGGGATGTTTTTCTGCAAAGGGACCAGAACGACTGATCCGTGTAAAGGAAGGAATGAATGGGGCCATGTATCGTGAGATTTTGAGTGACAATCTCCTTCCATCAGCAAGGGTATTGAAGATGAAACGTGGCTGGGTCTTTCAGCATGACAATGATCCCAAACACACCGCCCGGGCAACGAAGGAGTGGCTTCGTAAGAAGCATTTCAAGGTCCTGGAGTGGCCTAGCCAGTCTCCAGATCTCAACCCCATAGAATATCTTTGGAGGGAGTTGAAAGTCTGTGTTGTCCAGCGACAGCCCCAAAACATCACTGCTCTAGAGGAGATCTGCATGGAGGAATGGGCCAAAATACCAGCAACAGTGTGTGAAAACCTTGTGAAGACTTACAGAAAACGTTTGACTTCTGTCATTGCCAACAAAGGGTATATAACAAAGTATTGAGATGAACTTTTGTTATTGACCAAATACTTATTTTCCACAATTTTCTGGATTTTTTTTCTCATTTTGTCTCTCATAGTTGAAAATTACAGGCCTCTCTCATCTTTTTAAGTGGGAGAACTTGCACAATTGGTGGCTGACTAAATACTTTTTTGCCCCACTGTACCTATCCTCCAAAACTGCGTGGACTGAGAGCCTGACGCTGGTGATATTAGTCTGATAAGTAGAGGGCCTGGCAAAACTGCCACGTGGCCAGTCCCCCTAAGCACCTTGGCTTTGAGGAGAATATACTACCTAGTGAAACTGCTATGTGAAGGCCAGGGAACAGCCCGAAAAGCCATTCCCCTTAAGCACCGCGGCTATGCGGGAAATATACTACCCAGTGTTACTGCTATGTGAAGGCCAGGGAACAGCCCGAAAAGCCATCCCCCTTAAGCACCGCGGCTTTGAGGGGAATATACTACCTAGTGACTGCTGTGTGAAGGCCAGGGAACATTACAGGCCTGTAAATTCAGATTGAACATAGTAAAACATTTAAGATTATAGTGTCCGTCCAAAACAAAAGCATTACTTATAGTGAAAACCACCCTTGAATGATGGGATAGTAGACTAAAAGCTTTATGATTTTTGCCATAATCGAGCAGCCCTAGATCAAACTAGTAAATATGAAGTTTTTTATCGTTTTGATGCCATTGAACACAAATTTTGATCAGAAACAGCAAAAGGTAAGACAAATTGGCCGTGTTTGCTCAGCAAAGCTACATGGTGTGATTTCTGTGTTTGCTCCCCTGTCGCGGGTTATGATGATTTATATTTCTGGAATCTATGGAATCACAGCTTGCTAATCGATATCTTGTTTGTGCAGATCCGATAAGTAATAAGGTTGTAAAACATGAATAAACATGAGTGCCGACCCATGTGTCAGAGGGAAATGATGCAGGACGTTCAGCATGGAAGATAAAGGACAAAGAAAACAGTGTTAGTCTTAGCAATGATTATTCAAGTTCCTTGGCCATCTCTGTACAAACTACACACGTGTGTAAATTACAATTAGGATTGGTACACACATCCAGAATTATAGCATATAGAAGGCTTGAATCCTGTGGGAAAAACTCTCTCCTTGGTAGGTGATTGAATGTACATGGCCGCTTTGGCAGAGAAGGATTCATGGTATTCATAGAAGAGAGAGCCACTGTAAAGAGTGAAGTCTAAGATGATGGACAGATATGTATTGAGCTATTCTTCACTATTCAGATCCACATAACAGATATATATATATTTGTTTATTTATTATTATTTAATAATTTATTTAATTTATAGTAGTATAACAACTTCTGTATAATTGCCTCAAAATATGAATTACTGCAGACGAAATATTTCCATAATAAAAGGAATTCCGGCTCTTCTTGGTGAGCCGGATAATTTGGATGAACATATTTGACCGTGATTTAATTGTAATACACGTTTCAAAATGATGCCGAAGTAACAACATACTGATACCGGTTAGTAAAAACCATGAATTAATGCTTTGACAAGTCAGACGGCAGGCGAAAAACCCTTTTTAAAATGCGTGTTTTCTAAATGGAGCTTGGCTAAGCTAACGTTATATATACTCCGACCGTCCACACTCACAACGGCCTATACAGACATAAATATACCAGCGACTGTATTCGCCATGACACAGGCAGTCTGTGGTTTGTACTTGTTTAACTTTTAAAGTTTCTGAACAGATATGAAGAGCTGTGATCTCTGTGTGCTAACTGCTAACAGCTAACGGCTGATGTTTTCTGGTTGAACGTCAGTAACGGCAGGCTGAGATCCTCACCGCTGATTGGCTTCCGTGAGAACGCGTCACATGAATTCAATAGGGTCTGGATGGAGATGGGTCTGGATGCAGCCCGCAGACAGGGGGCGTTTCCTATACTGCGGTCTGCATCCACACCGCAGGCAGGGGGCGTTTTCTATAGGGGGGCGTTTCCTAAAGGGTTATGAGCCCCGCCCCCCACATATTTCTTAAAGGTATTTCTCATTTATTTGAATACTTTGAATGAATCATAAACTTGAATCATAAACGAACTTTGAAAAATAATAATTATAGTTAATTTGAATGAAGAGTATACAACCCACAGAGAAGACAAATTAATTGACCTATTGACAGATCATAATGAATACAGAGTCAATTTGATAGTTTATCATAACATAGGCATTGTAGGCATATCATTTTTTACTGTTTGTGCAGTGGTAGTAATTATTATTCAAATCAACTACGTTTTATGGAAGATATTGCTGTATATCTTTTAACAACATGAGTAGATGTTTCTGTACACCTAAAATACTGAAGTTGAAGTTGCTGTCCTGATGTGTATCATTCATTTGTTCATGTTGTGTCTGGTGGTAAGATTAATTAATTAACGTATTTATTATTTTTGAAACATTACAATACACATCAAATACTAAACATGAAATGTATAGTACATACCAATACATTGTACAAAGCAAAATATATACAGTACATACAAAGAGGAAAGTCTTCATTAGACATAAACATTTTATTGTGTTCACAAAATATGTGCCCAGATTTCTGCAGCTGGAGATCTGGAACGGGATCCTGTAGGTCTTGGTGTACTCCACCGAGTACTCCTTCCAGGTCACCACACCTGATGAGAAAAGAAAAGGACTCAATTGTCTAAAACGTAGGTTCAGGTTATTTTTTATTTAAGCCAGAAGCTTACAGCTGCCACCCAAAAAAAAACCTTTGCGCTGGCCTTTCTTCAAACCAGACAAGCAGTCATGTCCAAGTTGACTGCACCTATAGCTTATTGTGGTTCTATAAGTGAGTGACTTTACCTGTAGCATAGAGATGCTGTGCACATAAAAATGTCGGAGTCTAAATGAAAGCGTAACTATATACAGCATGGCTGAAGGGTTAGTGAGCCCGACTGGGAAGCCTCCAGGGACCTCAGAAATGTGTCGAAGTGTCCCTGAGCAAGACACTAAACCCCAACTGCTGAAATGCAGGTTCCAAACAGATTCCAGACTAATATCTATATGCAGTGATATTAGTCTGGCTATGCCAGGCTACAGATAACATACTGCATTGTATGTAGTTATTGTTGAGTATCGGATTAAGATACAGCATTTACAAAGCGGCAAGCTAGAATGTCTACTTGGAGCTCACCTCTAACTGTTTATGCGACTGAAGTGAATTGCTTAGATGTGCTTCACATAAAAAGATCACAGTATAGCCACTTGCCTGCAAAATGCCAACGGCCATTCCCTCTGGCTCCTCCATCTTGGAATTTTTCGAGGGGACAGGTTCCTTGAATGAGATACCTATTACCTAATGGCTTCGTAGGTGTCAACACAAGTTTCTTGGCTCTGTAAAACGTTTATTTCTTACCATGGTGACCTCATAGCACTGTCTCTTCCTGGAGATCCTCGTCAACGGTGTCACACTTCCGCTGTCAATCTGTCTTCTCATCTGTTGGCCCTCCACTGTGAAGTGGGCAAATCTACGTCCATGGCTGTAGTAAATCAAATCCAAATTACATTGCTGACAGATTATTGCTAATAATATCATTACATTTTTTTAGATTATTTAACAACACTCGTACCGTTCAACCTGAAGATTCTCCACCAACAGTGTGCACCACCACCTCCTCAAACAGGGCATGTCATGCTGAAGAACAGAAGAGTACAATACATTAACAGATAATTTTATTTGGAAGCCCAACTCACTATTTGCCTAACAGACCCACACGTTAACATCAAACAAAGCACAATGAGCACAAACATCTGCCTCCTCAGAAAAAAGAAAACCAAAGTGAAGGGAAACACTCTTTGGAAGGACCAGAGGGGTGTCCTTTAATGGACCAAACCCCAAAATATAATCGAACTATTTTATGCATATTAGCATTGATTATATACTTACAATTGTGAAATCAAATGGAGCCTCCATCACAACATACCAGGTGTACTGCAAATATAGCAAAGTTGTGTTGGTACAATTTATTTTGCATGCTTCGAAACTCAGCATGCAGAATAGAGAGAGAGGGTGGGGGGGCATTCTATTGCAACAAAATGTTAATTAATGACTTTAGGTGGAACTGAGGCAATGGGTAACAAGTAACATTGTGTCAGAGAGTACTGACATTTGGACAGTGTTGCTTTTACAGATGAGCCCAGTGCCAGTTAAGTCAAGGAGAAAGCATCATTTTTCCCCCTTCTGGAAACCTTTAACTCCCTATTAGCATGAAGACCCCACAGTCATTTCCCGATAGCTGTTTTGGGAGACCCTGTTTAAAATACACGTTTAATTGAAAGAAACCGACAAAGTTCAATGGCTTAAAGATGTAGGAATGTGGGTTGTAGGGCTTTTTTGTAGTGTTCTGTCAGTGTTAATGTACTGTACTGTCAATAAAGTATTCAATAAATGATAACCACAGTAAAGTAAACGTGCAAAATGAGAAATAGATTGTTGTAATAGCTAAAAACTGATAAATGCTCTTTGCAAATTAGTTTTACCTCAATATCCTGGCCTGTAAATTCTGACCATGCTCCTCCTGGGATGACATGCTGTGCAAGCCCTGATAGAAAAAGTAAATCAGTAACTTCCAGAAATACTCACCACAGTTCTAAAGGTTCAAGCTAGTCTGGGGAACAGAACTCCCAAAAAGTATTTATAACATTTTTGAAAAAGTCTGGGGAACACAACCGTTCTAATCACTTCTTTAATGATCTCAAAGGGTCTGAATATCTCTAAGGTTGTGATGACTGATGTTGCGCTCTCTGATCATTCCTGTGTTTTCTTTGAGAGCTCTATTTCTGTTCACAAAAATGTTCAAAAAGAGGTAACCACAAAGCGATATTTATCTGAAAATACTAGGGAAATGTTTACTCAGAATTTTTCTTCCACACTTGCGCCTGCTAACATCTCAGTAAATGAGCTAGTAGATCATTTTAATTCAAAAATTAAAAATGTTATATATGCCATTGCTCCAAAAGGAAGTGTGTAAAGGAAGTGTCTGGCAAGAAAATATCTCCATGGAGAAAGGCCATGACCGTGAAAACAGAAAAAAGAGAATGTCGAAAAGCTGAACGCAGGTGGCGAAAAACAAATCTCCAGGTTCACTTTGAAATCTATAAAGAGAGACTTGGCCTTTATAATTTGGAATTGAAAAACGCATGACAATCGTTCTTCTCTGACATCATTACCAAAAACAACGCACGTGCCTTGTTTGCTACCGTCGACAGACTAACTAACCCCACAGTGTCAGTAGTCTCTGAATTTCTATCCACCAGGGCGTGCAATGATTTTGCTTCCTTTTTCACTGACAAAATTCAGAAAATCAGACAAGCAGTCAGTGCCTCTGCATCAGGAACAGCAAATGTGTTGTCTCTGTGTCCACTTAACATCAATTCAAACACCATGACACAATTCCATCAGATTAATGATAAAAACCTAGAGGACATTATACAACTTCTGAAATCCTCCTCCTGCTGCCTTGATATTATTCCAACGGGATTTTTCAAAGATGTTTTGCCTTGCATGGCCTCAGATCTACTTCATATAGTAAACACATTTCTTCACTCAGGTATTTTTCCACAGGCCCTGAAAACTGCAGTCATTAAACCGCTCTTAAAAAAGAATAATCTAGATGCTTCAGTAATGAACAATTACAGGCCCATATCAAACCTCCCATTTCTAGGTAAAATCATTGAAAAAGTTGTTTTTCAACAGTTGAGTAATTTTTTTCATTTAAATAACTGTTTTGATGTGTTCCAGTCAGGCATTCGTCCAAACCACAGCACTGAGACTGCTCTTGTAAAGGTCTTTAATGACATCCACTTAAACACAGACAGTGGCAGAACTTCAGTGTTAGTATTATTAGATCTCAGTGCTGTGTTTGACACTGTTGACCGAAGCATATTACTAGACCGACTGGAAAACTGGGTGGGACTTTCGGAAACAGTTCTAAATTGGTTTGAATCCTACTTAAAGGACAGAAACAACTTTGTTTCTATAGGTAAATACACATCTGAGTTGACAAATATGACATGTGGGGTTCCTCAAGGCTCCATCTTGGGGCCTCTTCTCTTTAACATCTACATGCTACCACTGGCTCAGATAATGAAAAACAACAAAATAAGTTACCATAGCTATGCAGATGACACACAAATGTATGTAACAATTTTACCAGGAGACTATGCTCCAATTCAAACACTGAGTAAGTGCATTGAACAAATCAATGACTAGATGTGTCAGAACTTTTTCCAATTAAACAAAGATAAAACTGAGGTAATGGTTTTTGGAGCCAAGGCAGAACGTATAAAAGTTAGCGCTGAACTTCAGTCTGCAATGTTCAAAACAACAGATAAAGCCAGAAATCTAGGTGTAGTCATGGACTCTGACCTGAGTTTCAACAGTCACATTAAAACAGTTACTAAATCAGCCTACTATCACCTAAAGAACATATCTAGGATTAAAAGACTAATGTCACAGCAGGATTTGGAAAAACTTGTCCATGCTTTTATCTTCAGTAGACTCGACTACTGCAATGGTGTCTTCACAGGTCTCACTAAAAAATCTATTCGGAAGCTACAGCTGATTCAGAACGCCGCTGCTCGAGTCCTCACTAACACTAAGAAAGTGGATCACATCACTCCTGTTCTGAAGTCTTTACACTGGCTTCCTGTGTGTTTAAGAATAGATTTCAAAATACTGCTGCTGGTTTATAAAGCTTTGAATGGTTTAGGCCCAAAATATATTTCTGATCTACTGCTAAATTATGAACCATCCAGATCTCTCAGGTCTTCAGGGACTGGTCAGCTTTCTGTCCCCAGAGTCAGAACTAAACATGGTAAAGCAGCGTTCAGTTATTATGCTCCAAATATCTGGAACAAACTCCCAGAAACCTGCAGGTCCGCTGCAACTCTGACTACTTTTAAATCCAGGCTGAAGACTTTTCTTTTTGTCGCTGCTTTTAATTGAACTATTCATATCTTAGACTGCACTGTAACTTTTATCCATGTATTTTTTCTTTTAATGTTTATCCATGTGTTTTTCTTTTAATGTTTATTTTATTAGCTTTTCTTTTTAATGACTGATTTTAAATGCCATTTTCTTAATGTCTTTCATTTTTTGTAAAGCACTTTGAATTGCCTTGTGTTGAAAAGTGCTAAATAAATAAACTTGCCTTGCCTTGCCTTAATCAATGCCAGCATGTTGACAGCAGTTAATTGCAAAACAGTGACATCACGTGTAATTTGTAATTTACTTGAACATGTTCAAATGTTATTAGACCACCTTAAACCACCTTAAAATACATGCAACCCCTAAATACATGCAGAGCAATGTAGGGCTGGGCAATACATCTATTTTATAACGATATCATGACATTAGAATAGACATAACAATAAGTGTTAAGAACATAAGTGTTCTCTTTTCCTGGTTTTAAAGGCTTTTAAATATCACTTTTACAGTAAAGTGATATTTAATTATGTCCGTATCACCCAGCCCTAGTGCCAACAGTTTGCAAGTCTGAACACGACTGCCAAATAAATATTTACTTTAAAACGAAAGTCTGGGGAACACGACTTTCAGCAAACAACTTTTAAAACCTCAAGATCTTTTGATAAGGCTTTGGCGCAAAGCCTTGTCCCCTGTGATATTGTGAGTCCAGGAAGAGAATCTCTCCCTTTAATGGCTTCATAACCTATAGGGAAAATAGTCAACAAAGTCTTCACCATTACACCACAGATGAAGCCAATGGACACCACACAGCTACAGATCAAGTCAATGCACACAAAATATAGCTTATCTACATGGTCACAACATGATCAGTCTTTCATTCAGGGTGGTTTTGCAATCAATACTAAAGAGTCACTTACACACAGAACAAAGTGCCCTGGGATCCACAGGGGGGAAATCAAGGCATCCCTCTTGTGGGAGTCCACCTTAAACGGAAATATTGCAAATATGTATAGTTATTATTAAGGCTTTTTTCCCCACACTCATCTTTGAAGTCACTTTTTAATACAAACTGCACATCCCTGGTACTTACTGGAAGAGAGAGTCGAGCGTCACAGTGATTAGGTGCCAGCCATGTAGGTGGAACATGTAGATCCACTATGAATACATCTTTGCCTGTAGAAGATATATCTATCAATAAATAAAAAAATGTCAATCAAATTTGTCACACACATATATATATGATACTGCATGGCTTCATGTATGAGCCTCAAGCACGCATTTCCCACCTGTAAAGACATCACTTTAATCCTAATTCCAGAAAAGTGCAATAACTTCAGAAATTCTGACTAAAAATTGTCCCTACCATGGAGTCCATTTCCCGTCTTAGTCCCAGGGTGACAAGATTCTGAGGCACGTATGACAGTCTTTGACGATGAGCTCCTCCATTGGTCTGGTCTCATCAAGAACATAGTTGACCTACACATTACAAAGACATGCAAGCAGTGTCAAACGAATAAGGAATTAAAACAAGATTTGTGACATTGAAAACGTTGTACAGGAGGAAATGTGTACAATGAATTAAACGTATTATTCTAAGAGTCATCATATGCCTGGAACAGGGCTCTGACACTTGATTAATTGCAAAAGAATGGCAACAAAATGAATGTGGGAAAAAAAATTCAATCTATGACACAACAATGCAACTACATACCAACTGCTCTTGAAGGGGATGATGCACTCCTGGTGTCCATGAGGTGCGACAGGGCCTGATGTTTGAGGTCATAGTGAGAGCCTCACAATGATTCCCACAGTGGTGCGTCATGCTCACATCTGTAGCGACTTCATGTTCGTTGGTCAAGACATCTGCCTGTGTGTCTGTCTGCACTGCAAGACACGGACAACATTTAATTAATGTATCCTTCTGTGATTTGTTGACCCCTGCTAGCATTAATATTCTAGGATGAAGAGTCTATGAAAATAGGAGATCTACAAGCTCACAACGTATCACAATGCATTGTACGCTTTGTTTTCCAGTATAACAAATCTCGAAGCAGAAAATAACTGGAGTGGATCTAGTATACAGCCCTTTGTGATCCCAGTCAACTAAGTATTTAGGATGTAAGTGGTTATGGTATATGTCTAGACATAGACACTTTTGGTTATCATTGTTACTTGAAGTGATACTTGTACTCAAATAGATCCTAATGTAAATGTATTCAAATTAGGTAATTAAAGCATAAATACCCAAAATGGCCTCTCCAAGGGCATCAAGGGTGATCTCTCCTTTACAGACTGTCCTCAACTTCTCCAGTGCCAACTGGTTAACCCTCTCATTATGGTGATGCAAGACATTACGCATTAGAAAGATGTGACTTGATGGGGAGAAAGAGTTCATAAAATAATTGTTCTTTCTCATTTCAGAGAAGAGCTGCTCTGCTTTCTGGGATTTGAGCCACCCACATAGCTTAGGCACAAGTCCAATAACTCTAAGCACATCGGTCTCATATTTTGTGTTAGACTGATGGAAGGTGTCGTACAATGCGTAATGCTCCGCAGAACCAGTTGCAGGATGGCAATTAACATCAGGGGGGTCTTTCTCTAACTGCAACCATGGCAAACTGATTTTCAGTTGCCCTTTCTTGGCAGACGCAATATTTTCTGGTGTTGGTGCAGCCACTCTCCCTCCATGTGGGCTGAAGGGCAGTCTCTCTTTCTCCTGCAGGTTGGTATGACTTACTAACCCCCGTGCAAAATCATAAACCACAACGTTTGGGAAGTGAAGAAAGGAAAGCAACAGATCTGCATAATCGCGTGGGCTTTCAGCTCTAATGTTGAACTTCACAGCATTCACGATGCCACAAGGACACAGGATCACTGCCCAGCCACCTTGAAATGTCAATACATTTAATTAGTGTGGCCATTAACCTAGCTGTCCGATAAAATTACAGACATACCTGTAGGTTTACAGCAATTCAATATTTTCTCATACAATAAATGATGAACTACATTTTTTGATGAACTAAATGGACATTTGACACTTACCAGATGCCCCCCACACCTTTTCAAACACCTTGTCATAAGTGCTCCGTGTTTTCATCGCCTCTCTCAGGCGTAGGATTAGATCCATTTTGCTGCCTTTAGAGTCAACCCCACACCCTTTCACCAGATTCCGCAAAGCTTCAACCTGTGTAAATGTATATATACACACACAAACAAACAGACACACACCAACCATTAAGCCGTTGAAAAGTAGCTGACAGTACCACACTCTTCCTTGCTTTTGGCCAAACCTGGATACCATTTGAAAAACTTCCAGCAGAGTAGACATCTAGTACAACAATGTACTAAATGTCAATGGATACATTACAGTTCGAGAGCACTGCTAAGTCAAACACATTTTAATTCACCTTTAAGTTAGTCAGTTCAGTTGAGAGGCGTTCTTCTGTGACATCGATGTCTACCTGGTCTGCATCAGACTTTTTGACTTTTGAAAACTCAGTGTTGAGAACGCATTTGCCGGATCTGGTACGAGGTCCAATCCATGGCGCCCACTTGTGAAATTAAGGTGAAACTCTGCATGGATTGTCACGGTTACCTTCATAGTGGAACAACAAACAAACACACCCAAAATCTTAGATTGATAGTACAGTTCATACATAGTGGCCAATTAATTTAATACAATTTAGAGCAGTTACAAATGTAGTGACACAATCACCCATGGTTGCTTTAAACTGAACTGACATATGTAAAGATTTTACTTGATCCATTCTGTGATATTTGATTCTTTGTTTAATTTGTGAAATGTTGAGGACAATTTTAAAGAGGTTCTGTTTTTTTCTGATATGCCTTTCAGTTTCAAACTTTGCTGATTAAAAACCTTGGAGATTGTACCAGAACCAGCAGTCTTTGAGGATCATTTAATGAGTGTTTATCTGCTGGATAAATAAACAGTACAGTTCATACATAGTGGCCAAGACACAGGGGATCAGAGGTCTTAGGAAAACCTATTTGTGCAGGATACTCTGAATAGAAACATTAAAATCTATATCTTACTTTTCAGAAAGCCTCTGCAAACAATTTCTTGATCAACCGATTGCCAGAATTCTTCAATGTCGACATGACCTTCAAACTCTGGTGGGGGAGCCTCAATTTCACTCACTGCAAGACATTTTGCTCAAAATCAGTGTCATTTCGTGAGATTTATCTGTTAAAAGATAAGACAGAACAGTGCTTACCTGCCATAGTAAAAACTCCTTTCTTGTGTAAGTCCATTATGACTACAGGCGGATGGACACCACAGTGCACACATGAAAAGTTGTAATCATGTGCGGTCATTGCCTCAAAGTGAAGATACCCATGAAGAATTGAGTCATGGTTTGGATACTTTTCATTGTTTGTCTGTTCCAAGATATCCAAGACCCTTCCCACTGCAGTGTGATTCTGTAATAAGATCACAACAGAGTGTAAGACAAGTCATGTTTGCTTTTCTACTGACATTAATGTTTTACCAAACAGGAGTTTAATGACAAGTAGGAACAACTTCATTTCTGAAACCATTCACTGCTTGCTCATAAAGACTTACTATCCAAATGCATGCACCATCACTGACTCATATTAAAATTCTTCATGATGTGTCATGTCTATTAAATTAATGGATGTATCAACCACTTAAAACCCTCTATTCTTAGTCAAACTGACCAGAGTTACTTAATGTACTTGGCCTGCTGCCCCCCCGCCCCCATTACACCAAATGTCTCTGCCAAAAATAGCCGATCTACAAGCCCACAGTGCATCGCTGCAAGCTTTTAGATAGTCTATATCTGGCTAATATTACTCCCAGAATATGTATGCTGGGTTCAAGTGGTTAAAGTTGCATTAATGCGTAAATGTAGATTACCTGGACAGACTGTCTCAAGAAAAGGCAAAGGTGCAGAGACAGGATAGTGTGGTCATCAAAATTGTGCAGCCCCTCTGTCCATTCTTGATATCGGTAGAAATGTCCACAAAGCCCACACCTTTTACAGTACGTGGACACATCTGAGAAAATACAAGAAAGTATTAGTGATGGGATTTACAGATGTATATATCTGTGTGTATACGATAGTGCGTGTGTATGTAAAAAAAGACAATATACAGCATATAAATGAATAGTGAATGACTGCTATACTTAACAAAATAACATTTACTATAGCATATAGATGGCCAGCGGAAGTATCACTAATATATTCATAAACTAAACATACCCTTTACTATGCCAGTGAATGTCACTATGTTGTCTTTATGAGTTATCGGCAGAGGATCCGACAGAGGAATTTTTCCTGGGCAAACAGTGCAAAAGTTCTCAAGAGGTATGAGGCGCTTTGGCAGTGTCTCCATGTTCTGCGGTGAACACGCATCCGTTGACAGAACAGCTGGCAATTTCTTGTGGTCCAACAAGTAAAGAACAAGTGATGTCAAAGCGGCTCCCTCAGGTGGATAGAGAATGTCCTCAGTACTGTGGCCTTCAGGATCAGATTCAACAAAGGTCTCATACACATCACTGTCTGTACTTCGGACCTTTAGGAAGAGTTCAGGTCGGGTCTGATTCAAGTGCCATTTTGCTATGGACTTATGAGCACAGGAATTCTTTGGCTTTGCACATGGACACTGCCAAGTATTTCTTTTTATGTCATAACATACAGACACTCTCCCTAACCGCGAATAATATGAGGTGCATGTTTCAAGTACTGACACATAAACTCTTGATGTGCCACTGCAAAATGTCACCACTTTACTCAGTGGGCTTTTTTCAGACTCAGCTTTCTCCTTTCTGACTAGACACATACTTTTTGTGTTGTCAGAAATCCATTTCTTCCCAACCATATCTGACAGAACTTCCTCCTTCAGTGTGACGTCTGGTTTGGATGAAGTAGGACAGTATATCAGAGACCTAACATGAATACACTCAAACCCTAATAAGTTACTTCTTCTGGAAAATTCTGATGCCTGCTTGCAATTTTCAAGCTCAAACAACTTGGTGGCTGTTTCCTCAGGTGAACTTCTGTACATGAATGGGGTTTCTCAGCCCAGAAAATGTTCTTCCAACAGCAAAAATGCCCTTTTTGAGGTCTAAGCATTGGGATGGAAGATGGTGATTAGAAGTAATATCAGGAACAGATGATGAGTGTTTTGTTTAAGTTGTCTTTAAGGGGAATAAGGTTATGACCACTGCTTCTGGTGTGTTCATGTGCATCACTTACTCTGGCGAAGCGATCCAACGCTGCAGGCTGCTGGGCCAACGGTGTAGTCTGCTGGGGAGACAGAGGAGGCTACCGTGGAGGCTACCGTGGAGGAGACAGTGGCGGCTGGTGGGGAGACAGTGGATAGATTACATTATAGCAGTATAGTTGTACAATACATTTTTCCCATGTTTTGTTTAAGTTGTCTTTAGGGGGAATAAGGTTATGACCACTGCTTCTGGTGTGTTCATGTGCATCACTTACTCTGGCGAAGCGATCCAACGCTGCAGGCTGCTGGGCCAACGGTGTAGTCTGCTGGGGAGACAGAGGAGGCTACCGTGGAGGAGACAGTGGCGGCTAGTGGGGAGACAGTGGATAGATTACATTATAGCAGTATAGTTGTATAATACATTTTTCCCATGTTTTGTTTAAGTTGTCTTTAGGGGGAATAAGGTTATGGCCCCTGCTTCTGGTGTGTTCATGTGCATCACTTACTCTGGCGAAGCGATCCAACGCTGCAGGCTGCCCCTGCGCACTTCTGAACATGCTTCAGAATAGTGGTCTGGGTTCTTATCTCCCCACAGTAGCAGCAGTGGAAATGTGAGGAATTACAACACACCCCATTGCACCTGTACATTGTGAATCCTACAAAGAGAAATCCAGTGTACAAATGACTTCATTCTTAAGGCAATATAAAAATGTAAACTGTATTCAAATTCACGTTAGAATAATATTAGTTAGTAATAGTTAATTGGTTAGACTAACTCAAATTAGTCAACTATTTGTACATTTTGTAAGATCTGCAACATTTAATTAGATTAAGAAATACCTCCATGTTTAACAGCCGTTCTTCTATGGGTCTGCAGATGTGCCACAATATGGCCATAGTCCCCCACCTTGCTGCAGAATGTGCACCTGTACTTATTAGGGCCTTCATACATGGGTGTTAGAAGGGCATCCCCCTTATAAACAGTCGGGTGAATCTGGAAGAAAATTAGGAATTGTTTACTATTCAAACTGTTTTTATTTGCACTTTCAACAGTAACCATTCATATCACATAAATGACAGGAATGTTTTTGAATGAGTTTTGATATTTATATTTTAATTGGATTGCTTATTAGTTTATGCAGCTCAAGGGGTCACATCATTTGTATAATATAACTAGTGTTTTTGCTTATCAATATTAGGTAGTTTTTATTATGTTACATTCTTTAACCTGTCTTTCATAGTGTTAGGTGAGCTATTAAGCATGTGTTAGATGACCAGTGACTCTTCTCTAATCATATTACTTTACCACATTTCTGATGATGCCATAACTAATGTTACATAATTATAGAAGACACATCAGAAGTGTTATTTTTACATATTGATTAGCAGCCGACATTTACTGAAAGGATGTGTCCGTCTCTCGTCTAGTTCATTACAACCAGTAGTTACAAACTGTTACAGTACCGCACATCTTATTACTCAATTCAACCAACCAAGCTAGCCATGTTGTCTATCCGAATCCATACCATATTATTTGATTAAGTTACAGTATGTAGGGCAGGCCTACTTATATTTCCAAGATAATACAACAATACACAACAGTACACTAGCATCATGCTAAGTGCTGGTTAGCATCACAGCATATATACGCTAACCTTAGGTCAATTAGATGATCAGCTTTGGTAACACAAATCAATATTTTTACCGAGCCTGATAATCTATTGACCTATCTAAGCTTAACGTTATTACAACAGTAGAGTAGGCCCGGTTGCAAACGGGACTATAGGCCAACGTGTTTATAGCATCATGCTAAGTTAGCATTTAATACCACAAACATTTTTACTACATACAACTATTATTTACTTTATTAACGCTTAACGAGGTTGGACAGTCGATGTTGTACTTTGATAACGAGACAATTGTGTGTTAAGAAAAATGACATTACTATAGATATAAACATGCATCTCTGGAAAATACTATTACCGCTGTTTCAATGTGTTGTTCGGCCATCTTGAAAGAACGAATGACGTCTTCTGCGAGGATTTATAAGAAATACGTGGGGGGCGGGGCTCATAACCCTTTAGGAAACGCCCCCTATAGGAACCGCCCCCTATAGGAAACGCCCCCTGTCTGCGGTCTGCATCCAGACCCATCTCCATGAATTTGGCGCTGGAGTCGAAAAAAATTGAACTCTTGCGTTTGATGCGGCGCCGTTCAATCGCGTGATTCGCGCCGCGTCCACCGCTTCATGCTCGGCGTCAGAGCGAATTCGCGTCTGTCCGCGTCTCTGCATTGACATGATTGGTGCTCGAGTTGACTGCCTGAACTACCTCGCAGGCTTCGCCCCATTAGTCATGTGTGGAAGGTTGTGGAGTCATTTTGTGGTTGTGTATTATCAGATGGATGAACATGATCTAGGGTTACACATTCATTTCCATACTGGGAACACCATAGCTTTTACAATGTTGGACAAACCAATTTGGCATTTTAGGTAGTTTTATATGTAGAAATGCCTACTGTGGAGGATATCATAAGGCCTTCAAATGTGAAATACAATAGTTATGATTGATGAACGTAATAAATCGGTCATATTTGACCTGAACACAACAGGAGGGATAAGAAGCCAGCACTGTCCCCCCCGTCATAGGGCAGTGTTCAAACAGCTGCCACTCACCTCCATCAGCTGCTCCCTGTCCGGCTCGAGCAGCTTCATCAGCTCTCTCTCTGTGCGTTGGTTCTCTTTACTGCATGTCTTATCCTTCCTGGTATGACTTCCCTGCCCCGTGGCAGCCACGTTTACCTTTAATCACTGCAACTGCTTGGATGCTTAGATTTTAATTTTCCATTTTAATTTTGTTGTTGATGTGTTATTCCATTCCTCCTCTCTGCTTTAATAAGCATGTTTGTGTGCCCTTTTACTAAGCCTTAATCCTAAGTAGTGGCTGTGATTTCAATACATTTGGCATTACGGCAGTTTAACAAAGGAAATCAGTAAGGTTCGGACTAAACAGGGTTTAATATTTCCAATCAATCAATCAACCTTAAAATAATGAGACACAACTTGAATCCTAAATCCAGGAGCAGATATCAAAATATCTGATTCCAGAAATAAGGGGCACATTTTGGGATATTTTAATGCATGCCTTTTATTGTCTAAGAAAACCTCAAGCTCTTGCTTACTTTCTTCTTAGCCACTTTTAATGAGAATGAATATATTAACCAAGCATGAACACATGTCAAAGACTTTTCCAATAGATATAAAGTCTCGAAAATAGCGCAATGGAACATGATGTCAGCAAAACAAAATTCTAAAGCTTCTTAACCAACTTTCACAGCAACCCATCCGAATGTTATCGAGACGTTTCTTTCAAATCTGAAACTGTTCTTCGTCATGATGGAACTATACATACAAATTCAAGCTATAGACGACGTCATTAGAATTCATCCACAAGAGACCATGATTATAATGAAAATGCATACCATATTGAGTTCACTTGACTTAGTTGACAAACAAGCCTGCTGACTGTGTGTGTGTGCGTGTGTGTGTGTGTGTGTGTGTGTGTGTGTGTGTGTGTGTGTGTGTGTGTGTGTGTGTGTGTGTGTGTGTGTGTGTGTGTGTGTGACCCACTCCCAGGGTTAACAAGCTGCTGATGAGTGCTCTCGGTCCAGACGATGAAGATATTTCAGCCTCGTCTCGGCCCGTGCCTCGCTCTGCTTTGTTAAATGAGTCTCTCCCCCAAAGTTTTATTAATTAGTGTAATTAAGTCTTTTTGCGACTTGCTATGAAGTTGGGTCTGACGGATTTCATCTCATTTTTCAGCCACCACTCAGTGCTTATGTCACACAACATTAATAATGCTAATTAAGCACTTTGACAGTTAATTTAAGATAATTAATACAAATACTAATATTAGATGGCACACAATTGGAGCCAGGCAGAGTGACACCAAATATCTTTTGTTACACTTAGCCCTTTCAGGGAAGCAGAGCTCAAAAATACCTTCACAGATCTGTATTTCACAACCGGGCTGTCAGAGTTCAAAATGAATTCTAAAATCACTGCAATCTCTCTTCAGGAAGAACCAGCTGTCAGTGCTCGTCTCCGAGCCGCTCGGCCCGGCTTTGAGGATTTAAGTCCATTAAAATCTCGGCAATTAGGTCTGTTTATAACCCTGCACTTACTAATTTCCTTAATGAGCATATTGCTATGTAGAAATAGAAAAGCTTTTTAAAAAATGATGGTCAAGTCATATTGCACAAGAGCTATTACAGGAGATCCAGATGGCCCATTTGCAGAGCAGGAAGACGCCTTGGCTGAAGATGGAGCGGGAATAAGTCACTGTCGCCGCCTTAACTACCAAACACATTACCTCTGAAGTATATGCCATTTAGAATGCTTGGCTCATTTTTTACATCTTCAAGGCCTCTTAGCTTGATCCCCACTGCTGAAAAAGTCTGAAAGATTAAAATCGTGAGCTGGGAGAATAGTGGCTCTCCTGCAGTCGCTACAGCTCAGCTTATCTCAGGAGTGATGCTTGCTAGGAGCCCCGGAGGTATTAGAAGCACTGAGCTCCTTATTACAGCCAGGGCAGCTTCAAAGCTGTAATGGATGGTGATTGCTGTGTAAATAAAGACTACAAGAGGGGAGACAAAACAAATTAGTGCTGCTTGTTTTGCAGGGGAAAGGAAGTGTTTAGCTACAGGATTCCAGGGGCTCAATTAAGAGCATAACTCTGCATATAGCACATCATAACTGGAGGAACATGCAGACAGGGGACCAAAGTGATCGGCACTTGTAAAACCTCTGCCTCGCTGCACACTACTTCCCCTGATGGGTATTGAACCACGGATTGGAAATTGTCTTATTTATCTCCTTCTGACCTCCTCCCCAGACACTTGCCTTAACCTTCGCACACTGTCTTAATTAAATGAGCAGGAAAGTGTATGTGTGTGTGTGTGTCTTGCTGCATGCATGGCTTTAGCTAGCTAGAGTTTATTATGAGTCTCAGGCGCTGTTCCGCTGCGGTTAGTGTTTCTTTAATGAGGCTGGAGAGCGGCGGGCCAAAGCTCGTTAGCCGTGCTCTGGGGTTAATGTGTGATAGAGTGTCTGCAGAGCTCACTGGTAAACAACAGAAACCTGACCAGTAGGGTCATGCGTACCCGTGTAATTTGTTTCCTGATGTGACACAGACACTGCTCAGGTGTAAGGAGCTCACACTGCAGCTGTGGATTTCCTCCTGGAAAAAACACAAATAAACAGTGGCAAGAATCAAAATGACGAATAGCTATCATTAAACTTGGTTTGTTAAAGAGCACAAAAGCATCACAAAATGCTGACTCTGCATTCACAACGCATGTGTCATAATCAAGAAGTCCATTCAGAGCTGAAGCGTGGACTCAACAAGCTTATCAGCTGGGAAGAAAAGTGTACTGCTCACAGCTGTTGTGCTTTTTGCTTATTTGCGTGTTGTCACACCCTGATTTAACATGTAACATTACAATATCGTGGAAAAGTGATTTAATTTCAGTAATTCAATTTGAAAGGTGAAACTCATACATTATATAGATGTATTCCTTCTTCTGACAAGCTTTATGGATATGCTCACCTGCCCACACTGACAAAAGTACCAATACCTGGTTAAATGACCATGGAGATACTGTGCTTGATTGGCCAGCAAACTCCCCTGACCTGAACCCTGTAGAGAATCTATGGGGTATTGTCAAGAAGAAGACGAGAGACACCAGACCCAACATTGCAGACGAGTTGAAGGCTGCTATAAAAGCAACCTGGGCCTCCATAACACCTCAGCAGTGCCACAGGCTGACCATAATTCATGCTAAAGGAGGCCCAAGTACTGAGAGCAGAAACATTAACATACTTTTCAGAAGGCCAACATTTCTGTATTTAAAATCAGTTTTTGCATTGGTCTTTGCATGTTATATTCAGAAACTGAATTTGGGTTTTCATTAGCTGTAAGCCGTAATCATAGAGATTGAAACAAATAAACGATAGAAATAATTAACTTTGTGTGTAATGAATCTACATAATGTATGAGTTTCACTTTTTAAATTGAATTTCTGAAATAAACGAACTTTTCCGTGATATTGAAATGTATTGAGATGCACTTGTATGTTGATGTATATTGTTTTACTCAACCTCAACACCTGCAATCTGTTACTAACTTTGGAGCATTACACATGGACTCATATATTCATTGATGTATGTGTATATGTTTTTTTAGTTTGAATAGACTTTTTGTTGACATCATTTATATATGTACATGTGTATATTTGTTCATTGATGTATTGTTCACACATTCACTCTCTACAGAGTTGATATCTTGGGCCAGTGTTTTGTTCCACCCATATATCACTGTTATTACACTTATTTTATACATTAATAGACCCCTAATACACGCTATTACAACCATTTTAGACATGGACACCGAATGTCAAATGACTGTATCCACCAGGATATAGAAACCATCTAAGGGTTAAAATTGTGAAATGATAACCTCCTTTTTGATAGCGCAGAGTGAAGCAGGTAGGACCCAAACGCAGATAACACTTGATAATACCTTTATTGCAAGGGCTCTTATCTAATATATAAACTTTCAAGAAACAAAACACTCTACGGTGAACCAGGTCACAAACAAAAGAAGCACCAACACTGAACACAGGACGAGACAAGACTAAATACAGGGAGGGATAATTACAAGACAAGACACAGCCGGGCAGGGGAGGAGAAACACAAGGGCCACAGGTGAACACAATCAGCTAACGAGACACAGGTGAGGAAACTAACGACAGGAGGAAAAACACAGGGAAAAGGACCAGACAATAACCCAGGAGGAAAACATGGCATAGAGAACAGTGAAAACACCCAAACCTAGACATAGACCCGTGACCTGACATGACAACCGTGACAGAACCCCCCCCTCAAGGGACGGATTCCAGACGTCCCTAAACCCCAAAACAAAAATCCAACACAGTCCAGCAGGGTGGGTGGAGGGGGTCCGGAGGAGGGACGTATCCCTAGGCCACCAGGGTGGGTGGAGGGGGTCCGGAGGACGGGACTAAGCTGACCACCCAGGAGCCCAGTAGGGGACCAGGAAGGGATCTCGGGCGGACGGCCCGGGGGCAAGGCAGAGTCTAAAGTGGGGAACTCGGGCGGACGGCCCGGGGGCAAGGCAGAGTCCAAGGTGGGGGTCTCGGGCGGACGGCCCGGGGGCATGGCAGAGTCTAAGGTGGGGAACTCGGGCGGACGGCCCGGGGGCAAGGCAGAGTCCAAGGTGGGGGTCTCGGGCGGACGGCCCGGGGGCAAGGCAGAGTCCATGGTGGGGAACTCGGGCGGACGACCCGGGGGCAAGGCAGAGTCCAAGGTGAGGGTCTCGGGCGGACGGCCCGGGGGCAAGGCAGAGTCCATGGTGGGGCGAAGGCCACAGCGGGCGAACTCAGGGGGCCGAGCATGAGGGCGAAGGCAGCGGCAGGAAGAGTCAGGGGGCCGGGATCGAGGACGAAGACCAGAACGCTCTGGAGGCCGGGCAGGACCCGGTGTCGGCCGGACAGGAACCGGAGCCGGCGGGACAGGCTTCGGCAGGATCCCCCACGGAAGAGGACCAGGAGTTGGCAGGACCCCCAGCAGGAGAGTGGTTGGCGGGACCTCCAACGAGACAGGACAAAGGGTTGGCAGGACCCCCGGCAGGAGAGTAGTCGGCGGGGCCTCCAACGGGACAGGACACAGGGTTGGCAGGACCCTCGGCAGGAGAGTAGTCGGCGGGACCTCCAACGGGACAGGACATGGGGTTGGCAGGACCCCCGGCAAGAGAGTTGTCGGCGGGGCCTCCAACGGGACAGGACATAGGGTTGGCAGGACCCCCGGCAGGAGAGTAGTCGGCGGGACCTCCAACGGGACAGGACATGGGGTTGGCAGGACCCCCGGCAGGAGAGTAGTCGGCGGGGCCTCCAACGAGACAGGACAAAGGGTTGGCAGGACCCCCGGCAGGAGAGTAGTCGGCGGGGCCTCCAACGAGACAGGACAAAGGGTTGGCAGGACCCCCGGCAGGAGAGTAGACGGCGGGACCTCCAACGGTACAGGACATGGGGTTGGCAGGACCCCCGGCAGAAGACTAGTCTGCGGGACCTCCAACTGGACAGGACATGAGGTTGGCAGGACCCCCAGCGGAACCTCCAACGGTACAGGACATGGGGTTGGCAGGACCCCCGGCAGAAGACTAGTCTGCGGGACCTCCAACTGGACAAGACATGGGGTTGGCAGGACCCCCGGCAGAAGACTAGTCTGCGGGACCTCCAACTGGACAAGACATGGGGTTGGCAGGACCCCCGGCAGAGGGCTAGTCTGCGGGACCTCCAACTGGACAAGACATGGGGTTGGCAGGACCCCCGGCAGAGGGCTAGTCTGCGGGACCTCCAACTGGACAAGACATGGGGTTGGCAGGACCCCCGGCAGAGGGCTAGTCTGCGGGACCTCCAACTGGACAGGACATGGGGTTGGCAGGACCCCCCGGCAGAAGACTAGTCTGCGGGACCTCCAACTGGACAGGACATGGGGTTGGCAGGACCCCCGGCAGAAGACTAGTCTGCGGGACCTCCAACTGGACAGGACATGAGGTTGGCAGGACCCCCAGCGGAACCTCCAACGGTACAGGACATGGGGTTGGCAGGACCCCCGGCAGAAGACTAGTCTGCGGGACCTCCAACTGGACAAGACATGGGGTTGGCAGGACCCCCGGCAGAAGACTAGTCTGCGGGACCTCCAACGGCACATGAGTAGGGGCTTGAGTGGGGACTCGAGAGAGAGCTTGAGAGGGAACTCGAGAGGTGACTCGAGAGGTAACTCGAGAGGGGACCTGAGAGGGGACTTGAGAGGGAACTCGAGAGGAGACCTGAGGGGAAACTTGAGAGGTGACTCGAGAGGACACTGGAGAGTTGACTTGGGAGGTGACTCGAGAGGACACTGGAGAGTTGACTTGAGAGGTGACTTGAGAAGGGACTGGAGAGGGGACTCGAGAAAAGACTCGAGAGGGAACTCGAGAGGGGACCTGAGAGGGGACTTGAGAAAAGACTCGAGAAGGGACCCGAGAGGGAACTCGAGAGGAGACTGGAGAGGGAACTCGAGAGGGGACTAGAGAGGGGACTTGAGAGGGAACTCGAGAGGAGACCTGAGGGGAAACTTGAGAGGTGACCCGAGAGGACACTGGAGAGTTGACTTGAGAGGGGACTCGAGAAAAGACTCGAGAGGGAACTCGAGAGGGGACCTGAGAGGGAACTCGAGAGGGGACTAGAGAGGGGACTTGAGAGGGAACTCGAGAGGAGACCTGAGGGGAAACTTGAGAGGTGACTCGAGAGGACACTGGAGAGTTGACTTGAGAGGGGACTCGAGAAAAGACTCGAGAGGGAACTCGAGAGGGGACCTGAGAGGGGACTTGAGAAAAGACTCGAGAGGGGACCCGAGAGGGAACTCGAGAGGAGACTGGAGAGGGAACTCGAGAGGAGACTAGAGAGGGAATTCGAGTGGGGACCTGAGAGGGAACTCGAGAGGAGACCTGAGGGGAAACTTGAGAGGGGACTCCGGTAGGAACTTGAGAGGGGACTTGAGAAGTGTCTGGAGGGGAAACTTGAGAGAGTTGGTTCGCCAACAGAACACGGGGTGCTGGAGTCGGCCGGTACGCCGACAGGACACGAGGAGCTGGTGTTGGCTGGGGAGCCAACAAGAGACGAGGTGCTGGAGTCGGCCGGTACGCCGACAGGACACGGGGAGATGGTGTTGGCTGGGGAGCCAACAAGAGACGAGGTGCTGGAGTCGGCCGGTACGCCGACAGGACACGGGGTGCTGGCGTCGGCCGGTATGCTGACAGGACACGGGGAGCTGGAGTTGGCCGGTAAGCCAGTCCTGGAGCCGAAACTGGAGTCGGGACCAGGGGTACTGGAGCCGGTACTGGAGCCAGAACCATGGCTGCTGGGGCCGGAACTGGGGCTGGAGCCATGGCTCTTGGGGCTCGGGCTGCTAGCTTGGTCTTGCGACTCCTTTTAGCAGCCGCCTGAATACTCCGTGGACCTCCATAAGCCAGACGAGTACCCGAGAACGGATCCTGGACAGGAGCAGGAAATGGGGAAGAAGCCGGGGCTGACTCCAGACGGAACCCACCAAGGCGTATGGTGCCAGGTTGGGAATCGGGAGGCAGGGAGCTAGCATGCCTGGGGCTAGCAGGCCGGGAATCACACACCGGGAGGATCTTTGAAATCCAGCCAGGTAAGAACTTCACCAAACCTGGTTTCTCTCTAGCCATTTGGCGCGCCTCCGACAACACAGCCTCTCGCTGCTGAACTCCGGGTGCTCTCTTCCATCGATCCGAGCAGTTAGCCAAAAAAAAGGAAAAATTCAATAATTCCAGCTCGAACGGATCTGCTGGGCCCATTTCTTGGTTGGTGCTTTCTGATAGCGCAGAGTGAAGCAGGTAGGACCCACACGCAGATAACACTTGATAATACCTTTATTGCAAGGGCTCTTATCTAATATATAAACGTTCAACAAACAAAACACTCTACGGTGAACCAGGTCACAAACAAAAGAAGCACCAACACTGAACACAGGACGAGACAAGACTAAATACAGGGAGGGATAATTACAAGACAAGACACAGCCGGGCAGGGGAGGAGAAACACAAGGGCCACAGGTGAACACAATCAGCTAACGAGACACAGGTGAGGAAACTAACGACAGGAGGAAAAACACAGGGAAAAGGACCAGACAATAACCCAGGAGGAAAACATGGCATAGAGAACAGTGAAAACACCCAAACCTAGACATAGACCCGTGACCTGACATGACAACCGTGACACTTTTAATGTGTTTATTTTGTAAGACAGGGTATGTAAAGCTTTTCAATTATTGAAAAACTAAGACAAACACCAAAACATTCTACGAATATAACATTTTTAAATTTTGAAATAATAATTTGGAACCTAATTTTCAGTCATTTGAATAAACAAAAAAATAAGTAGTGCCTCAGTATTTCTACACAAAATCTTTCCTGCCTTGATCTGATGGGCGTCACACGATGAGCTTCTTCCTCCCTGTGATCACTTCACTTGGGGGGGTTTCTCTCATATGAATCTACGAGTTGAACTGTTTTAATGTAGCTCTCTGCAGCCTTTCACATCACACTTGACTTTTAAGACTGCTGTGACTTTGCTGTGTACTTCTTCTCTTTGACTTTGCCTCTTGGTGTGTAAGTTTGGAGGGGGGGCCGCACTGCAGAGCATTCGTGGAGGAAACTATGTGTTACATTCTCCACTCTAACCTCCTCATAGTGTGTGTGTGTGTGTGTGTGTGTGTGCGTGCACGTGCGCGCGTGCGTGCGTCCTTGGCTGAAGGTCTGTGTTGGGGCTTGTTTTACTCAGACTTCAGGGAATCCTTCCACAGCTCTGCCTATGGCTCTTTTAAGTGGCCCTGGGCTGCTGATGAGAATATGGCTTGCGTTTTAGGGCCTGACTGACCCCCCCCAGTCTCCTCAGCCCTCCTCTCCTCTGCAGCGTCTAAACTCTACAGCTCCAGGTCCAGGTTCTGCTCAGCTCCCCCAGGTCCTGGGTGGCTGCACGGGTTCATAACGGCCGAGCCGAGCCCCATAAGTATCTTAAACATCCATTAATGCGATTCATCATCATAATGGAACCGCTTGTCAGCTAGATGGCAATGATTATAAATATAAAGTCACGGGCAGCTTTTAAGCAGTTTGGCTAATTTTCCTTGTATCAATTAGTCTGGCATTACAGTGTGTTTTTGCTGACGTGAATTTAATTAATATTGCAATACACAGAATTGATAAGAGTGTTGCTGTAGAGGCAGAGCTGTGAGGAGGCAGTGAGTAAGTTGATGATAACTCTCTGGAACAAGGACATCACAGCACAGACCGGCTGAGATGTGTCTGTACCCACACCTTGTACTGGTTACACTTACACACACACACACACACACACACACACACACACACACACACCCACACACACACACACACACACACACACACACACACACACACACACACACACCACACACACACACACACCACACACACACACACACACACACACACACACACACACACACACACACACACACACACAAAAATGTGAAGCTTCATATTATCACTTTTTACCTAGTTTACGGTTTATCATAACCATAGGGGTTATTGTGGTAAATATGTATTTTATTGTATAAGTCTTAACGTTTTAAATAACATGTATAAAACATAAGTATGTGAATTTTGAAACAAATTAGCTAAATGTGAAGGTTGTTAATAGTCAAAATGTTCTCATGTCATACACAAGTTGCTGGGAAATAGATATTGAATCATTTAATTTCAAACCTTTATTTATCACTGTTTGGCTGGGATTAGGCAGATCAGCTAACATGACAGGAGCATTCTCTAGGCTATTTCCTTGAGAAGTATCTCTCTGGTTGGAAAGTCCAACCATAATTGTCTGATGAAAACCATCTAATTTGAGTGAAAATAGGAGAACCTGTGTTAGTGTGGCTGGATGAGGATTCATGCTCTGGCACTATTAGAAGTGTTAATGAGACTACTGGGGTTCAATTATGTCTAAAGCATAACATCCTGAAAAATGTTTTAAAACATTTCATCTTTCCAACCTTGTAAAATGTAATGTAATTCATCTTAACCTCTTCTAACACCATTCTGTTCCTCAGCTCATCTCATTGCATAGTTATCCATAAGGTAACTTCACAAAGAACAAGTGTCTTCCATCAAAACTCCAAACAGGAAGTTCAGGAACAAATGGTCTTGGGCATTTGGCTTTCTCTCCCCATCCTCCCCCTCTCTCCTCTTGCCACCTCTCTCTCTCTCAGTGATGTAATTGGGTGCAACAGATGTCCCACTAGCTGCCAGGTGTGTTATATGTTGAGCAAAGCTCCCACTGAGCAGCACATAATCAATAGGGTTTAGTAGCATATCCTTCAGAGTACACACACATTTACATCACCTTCTAGCATTTAGACACACACCTGCTGCGTGTGCATGGGTCACCAACTCAAGTCAAAGAGTGTGTTCTGTATGGCAAGCTATTTGAGTATTTATTCCATATCCTTGATATCAGACGGCAGCTGACTATCAATCAATCAATTAATCAATGTTTATTTATATAGCCCAATATCACAAATGTTACATTTTTCTCAGTGGACTTCACAGTTTGTACAGAATATCAGTATGACAATACGACACCCTCTGTCCTTAAACCCTCACATCGTAAAAGGAAAAACTTCCAGAAAAAACCCACAGTTTAAAGGGGAAAACGTGTCTACGTACATGCACTCCCTTAGGATAGGTTGAGGGAAAAGGGTAGCAATAGTTGGCTCTTTGATTTAACTTGTTAGATATATGGTCAAACTAGTTTGGCACTCTGCTTTACTAGTTAAATAAAACATTACACTAGTCGCTCTTTTTCAGCAACTAGTGGCACTTTTGTCCGACTGGTTAGCACATACATACTTTTTGAAGAACTAGTGACCCTCTGACCGTACTAGTGATGCTAAAAGTCTTACAAGGTAACTAGTGCGCTGCAAAAGCTCTGACATGTTAATTAGTTACAAAAAAGAAGCAGAACTAGTTAAGTAGTGGTATACATTTGTCTGCACTAGTTAACTAGTAGCACCCAGAATCACTCACTCGTTATGCTAACAGGTATTGTGTGTGTAAAAAATACATCAATAAGCTGCACTGTTAACATGATTACCACAAACACACGGTGTGGCTTTATTATCCAATCCCACAGACCAGGCAACCTTTTTGGTATGTGCCATTACAACAACAAAAAATATCAGCATGACAACGATCGTGAATTAACAAACGGGGGGGGGGGGGGGGGGCGGTGAGGAGCTGTCAACAGGAGGGCGGGGGAGCCTCAGCAAACGCATTTAAATAACTGGTTTAAACGGCATAATAATAATAATCGTCCGTTCTGTGAACGGACGATCGTCCTTATTATTATACGTTCTCCAGAACACACAGATGGCCAGTCCGCCCCTGTGTAGCATATTATTTCGATGAGAGATGAGCAGATCGCCACTGGGCTTTCAACTAAAGACACAGCCATGCAAAAATGGTGGCATTTGTACAGCTCCTTATGGGTACTGCAATTGCTGAAGTGCTTTCCTCTGTGCTCCACGGAGGAAAGCGGCAGAAAGTCGCCTGGAGTTAAAGAGAGCGGGGCTGCGTTGCGTGCATGGCTGCCTTCTGCAGGTAACGGGGAGACGCGCTCTGGCTGCGGTCTCGTTCAGGATCCGAAAATACAATTTTAATATTTTGCAGACTTATTCCACTTATTCCTAGTGTGCCACTGGTTACTGTGCCGTGTGCCAATGGTGACACGCGTGCCAGGGGTTGCCGACCCCTGCCACAGACCATCCTGCTCAAATATTTACGAGAGCATTCCCCCATGGAAAATAGTCCTCAACAAAATTGCACTGTCTCTTCCTGTGGTCAGAAACTTTAAAAATATCGGTGTCAAGATCTTTCATGAAATTACTAAGCCTATTTAATAAATGCAGCAATGTAATGTGTGGTGTCATCTACTTCTGTTGTAGTAAACTAAACAGACCTCGTACACAACAGAATCGTTCCTTCCACTACACACTGCACAACAACAAATCACTAACTGTCATTCAAAACTTATGCAACATCTTGCAAGAAACAGTGTCTGAGGGCTTCTTAAAGAAGACATGTCATGCTTTTCCAGTTATTACCCGTCCCCTTGTGTGTTATGAAGGTTTTTATGCATGTAAATGGTCTGCAGTCAAAAAAACCTTCCCTGTAGGAAGTAAAACTCTAACAGAGAAAAGACCTCCCCAAAACGCCTAGTTGGAGATTTCTCATGTTCTTCCTGGGTATTGTGACGTCTGAATACCCAGTAGCCACGCCCAGAGCTATGACCAGGCTGATTGGTCCAAATTAACCAATCCACGGACTTCCTCACACACACACACACACACACACACACACACACACACACACACACACACACACACACACACACACACACACACACACACACACACACACACACACACACACACACACACACACACACACACAGTGCAGGAAGCTCTGCTGATTTCTCCTCCCTCGCTGCAGGCTGATAAGAGACAGTTGAGATCGAGGCGAAATTCTCTCTGCAGACCCATTCTCACAGCGTTTATCAACCTTTTTCTTATTCAATATCAAGCCACACTTATTGTTTTTACTTCGGCTGTTTGTGTGTGCTCAGGATGAGTTTGGCTGTGTTTCGCAGTGTATCGCGAAACAAGGAAACAACACCTCCATGGAGCTCAGCGCGATTCACAACGTCCCGACCAATCAGAGCACACTGTGCACAGGTAGGGTGGGGGCTGGAGATATTGGAACTACAACGAGCCGTTAAAGGTAGAGAGTGAAATTCAGTGAATACACGTAGATTACAGAGATGCTGTATGAGAAACCAATGTGAGTTTGGAAAATTGCACAATATAAATCTATTCTAGTAGACCTCAACAATGGAATTATGATCAGTGGAAATGGCCATGACATGTCTCCTTTAACATTTAACAAACTATGAATGTGTCATCCCCACTTAACCTGTTAAGCCCTGAGCTTGTTTTTCAGGTCTCAGGCTCGAAAATGACATTCCCAGAACAAATGACTATAATTTCACTTCTTAAAGGGGTAAATTAATCATCTTTTTTTCAAAGCAATGATAAACCTGTGAGTTGGATGTAGAAAAGTCAGAATCAATATAGATTTTTTTTATTTTAAAGTAAATTCAGATTGAACATAGTAAAAAAATGTAAATTATAGTGCCCGTCCAAAAAAAAAACATTACTTATAGTGAAAACCACCCTTGAATGATAGGATAGTAGACAGTAGTAGTGTATTTTCCATATCTATGGCCCCCCTCAGTCGATTTTGATGATTGACATCTCTTTTTAACCGTTAGAGCCAATAGAATCGAGGGGAAGTTCCTAAAATCCATCTAAACATTACCCATTGGTGAATGAGTGATGCGTAGCCAGAATACCCAAAACCGGAAGCTGTCATACACTCTGGTAGCTTTCATAGCAACTATATATGAAAACTCCGTTATTGACATAAATATGAAGATGGATTATCATTAATCATTTCAAAATGACACAGACACATTGGATTAACCTATGGATTAACCTTCAGCATCGTTTTTATCGTTTTAATACCATTGAACCTTGTGTTCAATGGCATTAAAACGATCAACAGAACAACAGCATAGGTAAGACAATGTCCCGTTTTTGCTCCGTGTTGTGATGTCTGTTTTCGCTTCCCCTGTCGCGAGTTCAGATCGCTCAGTGATGATACTTATACCCCTAGAATCTGTGGAATCTCAGTTTGCTAATCAATATATTGTTTGTGCAGATCCGATATGTAATAAGGGTATCAAAATTGACCAATAGGTTCCAGAGAAACGGCAAATACACACCAAATGACCCCAGAGGTGTTTTTTTTTTCTTCTAAACATCTCTAAAAAAGGTCAAATTTCACTTGTTTTGCATCAATCTTGATACAGGGTACTTATTATATGTTATAGTTTGGATTCCTAAAGCTTCCATCATTCAAGGGTGGTTTTCACTATAAGTAATGGGTTTATTTTGGAAAAAAACTATAATTTACATTTTTTTACTATATTCAATCTGAATTTACTTTAAAATAAAAAAATTCAATATTGATTCTGACTTTTCTACATCCAACTCACAGGTTTATCATTGCTTTGTGAAAAAAATGATTATTAATGTACCCTTTTTAGAAGTGAAGATGTAGTCATTTGTTCTGGGAATGTCATTTTCGAGCCTGAGACCTGAAAAACAGGCTTGGGGCTTAACTGGTTGATTAAGCAACCTGAGCTAGCCCCTCCCCTTTGATAAAGCTTAACAAACATCATCGTCTCTTTCAAGGTGATACCGCCGTAATAACGGTGAAGACATGATACTCAGGTGTGCAGAACTTGAAAGTTTGCTCTGGGAAAAACATAGTCTCTGTTATGTAGGAAAGTTCTATTTTGGAAAAGCTTGTATTTGAGGTCAAGTTTAAAGAAATAAATTGCCACTGTGCTCATGTGACTCCCTTTTCACCATCTGCCTCTCCTTCCTCTTCACTCTCCCTGACCCATCCTGGCTCTGGGACCCCTGTACAAGATCCTTCTACTGACCACAGTATTTTATTCAACAATAACAAGTAATACATTCCTAGATCTTTGGAAAAGTGATCAAACAGATTCTCATCAGTTTTGCGTTCAAAGGGCATGCTGTCATCAGATTTCCTGAGGGTAAGCTGCTGCTACTCAGCCACTGTAAATATTAACTTGGGGAGATTTGTTGGGAGAGCAAATGAACAAGGAAGGTACTTTAGGGAATTCCCAGTGAAAAAGTGTGCAGCACTTTAATGTATAGAGATTTGGAGGGTTCCTTAGTGAATTTAGTTAGTTTCAAGGATGCCTCTTCATGTGTAAAGTCCTTATTCGAAACCCACAGGGATTCATTAATGTATTTATACTGAAATAACAAGTCAAGGCTGACTCCAGTTCATGAGCTTGTGATGAGTGCACATGATATGAAAAGGTTTTAAATGAAGTTGTCTCAAGAAGGTTTGACACAGAGCACCCTTCAGGTTATGATATCACTGCCTGATCAGCTGCTATGACTGTTATCTGGCCAATATGGTTAGCCACTTGGTTTCTAATTGGTCAACGAAAGAGGGTGTATCTCATGAAGTTATCCCACTGTGTCGGCCAACATGCAAGCTAGCAATACAAACAGCATTTCCTGTTAGGTTATGATATTCAAATGTGACATTAGCTTCGCAGCCAATCAAAAATTATTGAGATAACATATGCCAGCCTTCCATCCAGGAGTCCTCACCAAATATAATTACCATGTTTTCAAATGAGTACTAAACTAAAGTGTATTTTACCTTTCATTTATTCTCTCACCTGTGGACTTTGGTCATATTGGTTATGAAACTACACTCACCAAAGTGTTCTCTGGGATCTAAGAACACTAAAAATAGGTCCAAAGAGGCTACAAGTGTCCAATGACATAAGTCAATAGATTTGGGAGAAAAAAACTGTTTATTGGTGAAATGATAACTCCTAAACATAGAATAAAGAGGAAAACTCACTTCCTGGTTAGATTTTCAATTATCATACTCTCAGTTTTGTGAAATCTGCGGTGCTCACTTTTGGTTTTAACTAAATAAAGTTCAGCTCATCTGGTTAAACAGTTGTTTTTGGTCCGATTGTGTTTCTTGACCTGTTTGGACTCTGGATCTCTGCAACTCCTCATATTAGTTCAATATTATCAGGGCCGTCCCTTCCTACAGGGCGATCATGCAGGCTGCATGGGGCCTCACATTGCGCAGGGGGCCTCGGCTTATGAGCTTGACTTGTGCGCAGTTCTCAGCACAGTTCTCCGCGCACCCAACCCCTCCTTTTTATGTCCATCCATCTTCTCCCGCTTATCCGTGGTCGGGTCGCGGGGGTAGCAGTTCCAGCAGAGAGCACCAAACTTCTCCTTTTTATGTCAATTTGCACATTTCATGGTGATGCTCAGCCTCTCCCCTTAACTTCTAACAGTCATCATCATGTCAACACAGAGAAATACTGATAGAAATGTGTGTTTAGTTGTTGATACATTGCTGACAGAAGGAACTACATTTGATTACAGATTTAAGAAATATCCGTTTTTGAGCATGTAATAAGCATGTTTTGTCTTGACTATATTACAACTATATTATAATAAAATAATATAGTATTTATATTATTGAATTGATTATGATTATTAGTAGAAGTAGTTTATTTGCATTAATTATATTTTAATCTTTTTGAGGCTAGTATTTGGCAGGAAATGCATACCGAATGACATACATGCACATATACCATTTACCTCACTGTATAAAAAAGTAACTGTGTTGATGATAATAATAAACAGGAATTACATTACATTTGCAAAGTACTTTGTTTCCAAAAAAAATGTTTTCACTCCTGTTGGTTGTGGGGGGGGGGTTCATCTCACAATGTCGCTTGGGGCCCCAAGTTGGCCAGGGACGGCCCTGAATATTATCATACAAAGATGGACATTTGTATTTATTTTTATTTTAGGTTCTGAATTAATAATGGACAATGATTCAGAGCCCTATTAACGTACATGTCAAACGTGTCTAATCAACTTTCCTATTATTATTATTATTATTATTCATCAGCTCTCACTGAATATAGTGTCACAGCAGACTTCATCTAACCCCCTCCCCCCCAGTCTGACCTCCTCCCCACCCGGGCTCCAACAATGCTAGACAGTGTGAGGGAAAGTGTAAGGCAGTGAGTGAGTGTCAGCAATTAGGAGCAGCAGGTGTGACATTCAGTTACTGTAACCTAACCTCAGGGGATAATGATCACTTAACCACCTGACCCTCCCCCCCCACTTCTATCCCCCAAGTGTTTGTGTGCTCGCTGATGCAACACGCTGCAAATGCTGATGCTAACTTGCGCTCGGAAATCAAACAGGACTTGTTGGGCTTTTGAAGCACATCTTCAGGGATCTTTACAAAGGTGGATGTGTAAGGGAAGTGGGGGGGGGGGTCGCTGGTGCGTGTTGATGGATGGGGGGCAAGAGAGAGAAAAAGATAAGGAGGGGAATCTCAGGGATTAGAAGTATTTATGTGTGCTGTTATCAGGCCTGCGAGCTGTGCCTTGCCAAAGCTTACATCATGGTTTTAATGAAGGCAAGGGGGGGGGGGGGGGGGGGGGTGAGAGAGATTGTGTGTTTGTGCAAACAGGAGAGTGTCTCCCTTGGTGGAATAAATCTGTTGTTCGATCTTTAGTAGAGAGGAGAGTTGAAAGGTGCAAAAGAGTTGCTCACACCACATTTCTGACAGCATGTGATGGAAACTGTAAGACATATGTAGTTGTGTGTGTACAGAGGCCTCACATCAACACACACACACTCTCAAACCTCCGTCTGACTGTTACTGCAACCAAGGCACTGCAATGAAAGCATCAGATGATAAAAATGCACTCAACAGAACATTTCAAAATGATCAGAAATGATGTAATAATAATAATAATGGATTATATTTTTTTAATTACAGCGCTTTTACAGGTGCTGAAAGCGCTTTACAATTACATATTACACATATTAGACATGTAAATGTCAATACTGTGGACATTACCCACAGGAGCAAATGCGGGTAGAGTGTCTTGCCCAAGGACACAACAGCCTGACGCAGTGTACAGCAGTGATTGTGTGCAATTACATGTGCATGTGTGTATTTGCATTATGCAATTCAATGTTTTTGCCAAATGTTTGATCAACTTCTCTATAATGATTTCAAGAATCATTCCATAATGATATTGCTGTTATCAGGTGAAATACAGCTTTGTCATACTGCATGCCAAGGCACGTATGTAACGTTGCCCAGGGGTTTTGTGTAAGTTATGATCCCAACAGTCCCAACCCATGTGTGTGCATGAAGATCTGTTTTATCATAGCTAACAAGTGTTGACATTTGCTGGTAATTTTCAAAGCTGCAGTACACTTGCTTATTGCTATTTACCAGAAACTGATGTTGAGCAAGGGCAAGGAAAAAGTGTAGACGCATGTTTTTTTTTTTACCCGCTGACAATATATTTAAATGAATAATACGTTCATCCCATATGATGGTTCAATCGTGCACTGTTTCAGCATTGTTCAGAAATGTCATTATGGTGATTGGATGTAATATCAGGTAATGAACAAACAGACGTGTGTGTGTGTGTGTGTTTCTTGCAGCTGCTCGGCTACAGGCTGTGTGTGTATTGTAGAGAAATGTGTTGTTTAATTACCTCCAGTAGTTTCCATCATGATGAATGTGACAGGTGAGGTGGAGGCCACTCCTGCTGCTGCTGTGGATGGGGGGGATGGATAGCTGGATGCAGGCCATGATGCTGGCAGGGGATCGCTAGGGAAAACCCAACAATGTTTTTTGAATTCAGCTGGGGAATCTGGGAGGATTTGGGGTCTAATTTTTCTTTTGCTTTGTTGTGTTTGCACAGTGCAGCCAAGAGGCCTACGTTGAAAAGGATGCCTGGGAGTGATGGAGGATGGCTTTATCTGCAACATGTCCATTCTCCTTCAACCAATATCTTTTGTTCCAATTTATTTTTGCATCTCCCTCATTCCATTGCTCATTGAACTCTCAGCTGGTTGTCATTGTTGCCATACCCTTTATTCCCATAGCATATTATATACATATACAATCACTTTCAGAATACGTTATTACGTTATTGTTTTTTTTACAGGTTTGCCATGCAAATCCATTTGAGTGGAATATAACTGAGATAAAATATAGATTATAAAGGAGTCACTTTGAGTTCTGGATAATGATGAACACTTTCTTAGCAGAATCCTTCAATAATCAAGATCAATCAGCTAATTAATCCATAGGGGAAATAATCATTAATCTGACTTGCATTTAAAAGTTAAAATGATCCCCACCTGAAAAAAGTAAAAAGGCATTTCCTGCTTTTAAATGGATTCATGGGTAATCATAATATCATGATAAAATAAATAACAGTATAACAATCACACTGGACATTTATTTTTGAGAACTTCTGCTTTTAATACTTTAAAAGGTCTCCTATTATACA
The DNA here is from genome assembly GCA_902827135.1 of Harpagifer antarcticus. Classification (NCBI taxonomy): domain Eukaryota; kingdom Metazoa; phylum Chordata; class Actinopteri; order Perciformes; family Harpagiferidae; genus Harpagifer; species Harpagifer antarcticus. Next base: position 499,481 of record CADEHL010001051.1, on the reverse strand, counting down.
ATTTTTAGGCATATATCATAGGTCTCAGATATATACAAAACATGTCTCTGAAGTGCTTTGCTCAAAATACCAAACAGATCACCCCTGCATGCTTCATACCCCTCTATTTCAGCCCTGTTACTAAAGTGCTGATTCTGTGTCTGTAGCTTTGAAAAATAAAAAGAGGAGAGCTCATACAGGAGAATTCTACCGGCTAGGGGTGTAACGGTATCCGTAATTGTCCCGTACCGTCACGGTTCGGACGTCACGGTTCGGCGAATACGCCTTTTTTTTACGAGTGGGAAAAAAGTCTGTCCTTCAGGGCAGTATCCATTATAATATATATAATCCAGGGGGCGGTATTGCGCCTAAAAGCTGTTGGCCAGCCGCCCTTAAACAACAAATGAAGAACAAGAAGAAAACACAACAAAACGAACAAAATAAATACGCGTGCCGCTGCTAGGGGGCGCCAGGCAGGTACTTTTTTTTTTTAACAGGTAGAACCCTGTCTCAACACGGGGCCCAGCACTGCGCGGGCCACACTTGGAGCAGAGACATCTAGCCTGTAAAAGCGGACAAAAGTGAGCGGCGAGGACCAGCTCGCTGCTGCACAAATGTCTTGGATGGAAACACCCTTGAACAAAGCCCAGGATGTAGCCAGTCCACGAGTAGAATGAGCACGCAGGCCCGTTGGTGCCTGCAAACCCTGACTCGTATAAGCCAGAGCAATCGCTTCCACAATCCAGTGGGAGAGCCGTTGCCTGGTAACGGGCTTGCCCTTCTGAGGGTTAGCCCAGGATATAAAGAGTTGGTCATTACAACAAAAGTCTTTTGACCTGTCCATATAGATGCGTAAAGCACGAACTGGACACAGCAAATTCGGCCACTGTTCCTCAGAGGAACACAGCGGCGGAGGAAATGCCACAATGTCAATGGGGGTACATGAGCCAACCACCTTAGGTATAAAGGCAGGGTTGGGCTTCAGCAACACTCTCGTTTGCCCCGGGGCAAACTGACTGCATGAAGGATGTACAGAGAGTGCATGAATGTCACTGACTCGCTTGGCAGATGCCAGAGCCAGTAACAGCACTGTCTTCAGTGACAGTTGTTTCATGTCAGCTTCTTCCAGGGGTTCAAATGGAGGTCGAGTGAGCCCATCTAAAACCAGTGCCAAGTCCCATAAGGGCACCAGTGACCTGGAAACAGGGAGGAGCCTGCGAGCCCCTTTCATAAAACGGCAGACCAAAGGATGTTGGCTAGCCGTCTTTCCCTCAAAGCCCACATGGCATGCAGCAATAGCAGCCAGGTACACTTTGATCGTAGAGAAAGCTCTGTGTTTATCAATTAAGTCCTGTAGAAATGATAAAATCACCCCGACAGGACATTGAAAAGAGATGTGTCCTTTTTGAAGGCACCACTCCTCAAACACCCTCCACTTACAGTCATAGAGAAACCTGGTGGAGGAAGCTCTTGCACTCTGAATAGTGTTTATCACCTTCTGAGGGAGCCCCACTGTATTCAGAATGTACCACTCACGGGCCAGGCACATAGTGCCAAGCTCTCTGGGTGTGGGTGAAAGATCGCCACCCCCCCGCCTGAGACAGTATGTCCCTGCGTAGTGGGAGCTGCCACGACTGCCCGCACAGCTGCTGATATATCTCCGCCAGCCAGTACATTGCAGGCCAGTGCGGAGCTATCAGGATCAGTGTGTGGCGTTGTTCTCACACTCTGGCCAGAGTTGGGGGTATCAGAGCCAGGGGTGGGAACGCGTACAGAAGGACCGGAGGCCAAACGTGCGCGAGCGTGTCCACGCCTAACGGTGCGCTTAAATCGCGCATTGAAAAGCTGACATTGAGCATTTTCTTTTGATGCGAACAGATCTACCGCGGCTCGGCCGTAACGCACACACAGCTGACTCACAATTATTGGATGTAGAGTCCAGTCTGCATATAGTGGTGCACCTCTGGACAGCAGATCTGCCCCGAGGTTCATCACTCCTGGTACGTGCGTCGCTCTCAGAGAGGAGACGTCCGCAGCTCCATAAGATCAGTTTGCGTGCCAGCATGTGTAACTGGAGAGAACGCAAACCCCCTTGGCGGTTTATATACGATATTGTGGTCGTGTTGTCTGTCCTCACGAGGACATGATGTCATCTGAGAAAAGGCAGAAAGCGTTTCAGGGTGAGGAACACCGCTAAAAGCTCCAGATAATTTATGTGTGACCGTTGGAGGTCTCTGCTCCAGAGACCCCTCACAGGTCGACCTTTGTATATACCCCCCCAGCCCGTCAGACATACGTCTGTGGTGACCACCTTCCGCGATAGGACACAGCACCCATAGGCACGCCCCGTACTAGAAAAGTCGGGTGTAGCCAATGGTGCAGTGCCATTACGCATTTCATAGTGACCATCACTCTCCAATCTGAGGGCAGCTACCCAGCGCTGAAACTCCCTCATGTGTAAGCGTCCCAGTCGTACCACCAGAATGGCTGACGCCATGAGCCCCAGCAACCGCAGACATGATCTGAAGAGAACATATTTGCGCGGCTGGAAATGAGCGAGGCAAGCCCTGAAGGCTTTCACTCTCTTTGCTGACAAGCGGGCTGTAAAGGGCACCGAATTCAGGCGTGGGCCCAGGAAGAGTACAGTCTGGGCTGGGGACAACATGCTCTTTTCTGTGTTTATTACGAAATCCAGGTCGAGCAGGTGTTTTACGAGGACATTCGTCTGCATAATAGCCTCTTGCTCCGACTGTGCGAGAAGGAGCCAATCGTCCAGATAAGTTGCCAGGCGAATACCCTGTTGTCTTAACGGGGCTATCGCGGCTTCCGTACACAGTACAAACACTCGCGGGCTGAGAGACAGACCGAAGGGAAGTACTCTGTACTCGTAACAGACACCCTGAAAGGCGAACCTCAGATATTTCCTGTGTGGGTAATATACTGGGATGTGGAATTACGCATCTTTCAGGTCGACTGATGTGAACCAGTCGTTTTGGCGCACGAGACGCAACAGACATGTGTGAGTGAGCATTCTGAATTGTTATCTTTTGAGATATTTGTTCAGAGCTCTCAAATCTAGTATAGGCCGAATTCCGTTCCCTCCCCGTTTGGGAACGAGGAAATACTTGGAATAAAAGCTGCTCTGACTCTGTTTTTTTTTAACTTTTAAATATTTTTTTAAATTCTAGATGTTTTTTTAAAGTTTTTTGTAAAAAAAATTATAATGTAAATTAATAAATACAAATTATGCAAATTTTAAAATCAGAAATGTTAAAAAAAAAAAAAAAAAAATTGTACAGTGTATGGTTTTGAATTTGAAATAGAAAAATGGTGAAAATCTAAATCTAGTGTGTACTGAAGTGTATGGAATTATGCAAATGTCATAACTTGTGTTAGCTTCAATACATTTGTGTTTGAATATTCTACAGTCTTGTTTGAAAGACTTAATTAGAAACTACTTGCAATTCTATCACGGGGATGAAGCATGTGTTCATTTATAACACTTCAAATTAAACTTCAGAATTCTTTGTATCTTTCCCTAAGGTGTTTCCTCTATCTGTGTAATAATACTGTGCTACCAGCAGAGTGCGCTGTTGTAATTTCCAGCTCTATCCACTACGGATAGCCGTTACAAAACGAACCTCTATTTAACAAGAAGTAGCTTATTTTCCTTAAAAATATCTTAAAAATGGGAAGAAAATTACAATATGGTTTAACAATACAGCACAAAACTGCCAAAACACATTTGCAAACAGGAATACTTCAAAAACCGCCAAAACACATTTGCAAACAAGAATAATCCAAAAATCAGACTATACACTGTTGCCTGGTTAAATACTTCAAAACTCAGTTTGGAGTTTTAGAAAATACAACAATCCTTCCCTTCAATATCCAAAACCTGATTTAGCCTTCTAGTTACAACTGTGACAAGAAGTACGATTCGTTCTTCACAACCAGCTGCATAAGAACAAAGAAAGGAGTGCTTTGAATTTGCATTTCAAGAGTGTTTGTTTGTCAATATGTGGTGAAAACAAGATGGCAACTGATTTTCCAAAACCCCAACCTGAAGAACAAAGGGATTTGAAAATACACCACTTGGCTTTCACAGGGGAGTTTTGAATAATGGCTGGTTGATCTTTACTGTAGCATAAGGAGTCACTGGTGAGATATGTTTTAATCTAGAGCGTACAACACAACCCAACACTGTTAGTTTAAAATGATAACACTTCTATGTATTTTACAATAAAAAATGAGCCTTAAACCCTTTACGTTATAGGCCTTAAACCGAATGACGTAATATTTGACTTAGAGTCACTATGTTACATTACATTACATTACATTGCATTTAGCTGACGCTTTTGTCCAAAGCGACTTACAATAAGTACATACGACCAGGAAGACACAGCCCAGAAGAAAAACAGAATCATATAAGTACAGCAGGTATCATAGAGCCAAACATTTCAAGTGCTACTCAGCTGGCTATAGATAAGCCAGTCCTATGTTAGTATATAAGTGCTTTGTTAGTAATTCTATCGCTCGAAGTGGAGTCGAAAGAGATGAGTTTTCAGTCTGCGCCGGAAGATGTGCAGGCTTTCTGCCGTCCTGATGTCAATGGGGAGCTCATTCCACCATCTTGGAGCCAGGATAGCAAACCCACGTGTTTTTGCTGATGGGAACTTGGGTCCACCTCGCAGCGAGGGTGCAGCGAGTCGTTTGGCTGATGCAGAGCGGAGTGCACGCGCTGGGGTGTACAGTTTAACCATGTCCTGGATGTAGGAAGGGCCAGATCCATTCGCAGCATGGTATGCAAGTACTAGTGTCTTGAAGTGGATTCTAGCAGTTACCGGGAGCCAGTGAAGGGAGCGGAGGAGCGGAGTGGTGTGGGAAAATTTTGGAAGGTTGAAGACCAGACGAGCCGCTGCATTCTGGATGAGCTGCAGAGGTCGGATGGCACATGCAGGTAGACCAGCCAGGAGGGAGTTGCAATAGTCTAGTCGTGAGGTGACGAGAGCCTGGACCAGAACCTGGGTGGCTTTCTGGGTCAGCTGGGGACGAATCTTCCTGATGTTGTACAGCGTATATCTGCAGCAACGGGTTGTAGCAGCGATGTTTGCAGTGAAGGACAGGTTGTTATCTAGGGTCACACCCAGATTCCTTGCCGTCTGAGTCGGGGAAACAACAGAGGTGCCGATGTTGATCGTCAGGTCAAGAGTGGGACAATCTTTTCCCGGAAGGAAAAGCAGTTCAGTCTTGTCAAGGTTGAGCTTGAGGTGATGAGCAGACATCCACTGAGAGATGTCAGCTAGACAAGCAGAGATGCGTGCGACGACCTGGGTCTCTGAGCGGGGAAAGGACAGAATTAATTGGGTGTCGTCAGCATAGCAGTGGTAAGAAAAACCATGCGGGCTAATGACCGATCCGAGCGAGTTTGTGTACAGGGAGAAAAGGAGGGGACCAAGAACAGAGCCCTGAGGGACCCCTGTAGTTAATTGACAAGGGTCGGACTCAGACCCTCTCCCAGTTACCCTGTAGGTACGGTCTTTGAGGTATGAGGCGAGGAGGGAGAGTGCAGAGCCTGAAACTCCAAGTTCTTGGAGAGTGTGAAGGAGGATCTGATGGTTCACCGTGTCGAATGCAGCTGACAGGTCCAACATGATGATGACAGAGGAGAGGGATGCTGCTTTAGCAGTGTGCAGTTCCTCAGTGACAGCAAGGAGGGCCGTTTCTGTGGAGTGACCTGCCTTAAAACCAGACTGGTGCGGATCCAGAAGGTTGTTCTGATGGAGATAACAGGAGAGTTGTTTAAAGACAGCGCGTTCAAGTGTTTTAGACAGGAACGGGAGGAGAGACACAGGCCTGTAGTTTATAACATCGGACGGGTTGAGAGTGGGTTTTTTAAGGAGAGGGTTTACTCTTGCCTCCTTGAGACTGTTTGGAAAGTGACCAGAAGTTAGAGAAGTGTTGATGAAATGGGTGAGAAACGGTAGAATATCAGGAGCGATAGTCTGAAGGAGGTTTGAAGGGATGGGGTCCAGAGGACAGGTGGTAGGGCGGGCAGAGGTAATGAGGGTAAGAACCTCACTTGGAGAGAGAGGGGAAAAGGAGGTTAGTGTGTGGGTGAAAGGAGGGTCTGGTGACCCAGCGGTCAGTAAAGGTGAATCAGAAAAAGAAGAGCGAATATCATCAACCTTTTTTTCGAAGTGGTTAACAAAGTCGCTTGACAGAAGTGAGGAGGGGGGAGGGGCTTTGGGAGGGTCCAAGAGGGTGGAGAAGATGGAAAATAGTTTGGGATTGGAATAGGAAGGTTGGATTTTATCTTGAAAGAAAGTGCTCTTTGCCTGAGAGATCGAGGCAGAGAAAGAGGAGAGGAGAGCCTGATAGGTTAGGAGGTCGTCACGGTGTCTGGATTTCCACCATTTCCGCTCTGCTGCCCGAAGGACGGTTCTATTAGCACGCAGTGCGTCATTTAGCCAGGGAGCAGGGGGGGACTGACGAGCCTGCCGAGATGTGAGAGGACAGAGAGAGTCCAGAGAACATGAGAGAGTAGAGAGGAGAGTTTCTGCAGCAGAGTTTGGAGGCAGGAGTTGAAACGAATCAGAGGAAGGGAGGGCTGAGAGCACTGATGAGGCAAAGGTAGAAGGGGAGAGGGAACGAAGGTTACGGCGGACAGGTGCAGGCTGAGAAGAGATTAGTTTGTTATGTTTGGAAAGGGGTAGAGAGAATGAAAGGAAGAAGTGATCGGATGTGTGGAGCGGGTTAACAGAGAGGTTAGAAGTAGTGCAGTTCCTTGGGAATATGAGATCAAGGACATTGCCAGCTTTATGAGTTGGTGGGGATGGAGACAATGAGAAAGCGAAGGCGGTTAACAGAGATGTTAGTTCGTCTATTTTCCCATGTCTGGAATGTTTTATCCGTTTCTATTAAGACATGCTATAATGGGAAAAAGTAAGACGCTAATCAAACACAATCAGGAGAATATCGTCTATCTAACGCACGAATGTCGCATTTCTCGTCGTAATACACTCGCAATGTCTGGTTGTAAATAGAACAGAATAAACACTGATAAAGCCTTAAACTTTACTCAGGCCTATTACAAGGACTTTTTTAGAACAGCCTTAAACTGCTGCTAGACAAACACTCACTTCAATTTCCTCAGCCTTAAACTGACTCGCGATGTCTCCTTTATTCTAACAGCCTTAAACTGTTTAATGAACTTAAATCATTTACGTTATAGGCCTTAAACCTAAAAACGTAAGAAGAGACACCTCCTTGAAGTATGAGAAGTATGATCAGCCTTAAACTGAGTACACACACAATAATATAACAAATAATAAAAAAACACACAAATTAATAGCATGCAGGGTTAAATGTAAGAAAAAGAAGACATTTGAACTCACCCTGCTTGTGACAAAGCAACGCCCCAAGGTATATCATTCTTATTGTTATAAATGTGGTTGTTTTAACAGTAAATGCACAGCTATTTTCAGGATCCGCTGGCGCCGTCAGACACACAGACCTAACGTTGTCCTGCATAAACTATTGAAGAATTTGATATAAAAGGCTTCTCCTTACCGAGTTGATACGAGCTCGTTGTGTGTCTGAACGGATGCCGCGTCTCCGGAAAACAGCTGGTTGTAGTCTCTCCCGGTTCAACGAAGATCACGTTAACGGGTCACCAGATTGTAAACCGTGATCGTTTTTCTTGCGTCCAGGAGAGAAGCTTAAAAAGGAGACTAAATGGAGTCTCTGAGAAGGTTCAAAATTGGTACTTTAATTAATAAAAGCGCGGTAATGTTACAAACAGGATATTGTTCAGTCAGGAGAGAAAGGCTGCAGCTTCCTCTCCCAGGTGCCGGCCGTGCAGAAGAGAGCTCACAAGTCTTCATCTTTCCCGCTTGCTGGCTGTTCGCTCCTCCTCTCTGTGAGCTGTAGTGACGTAGGGGACTTCCCCCCTCGTTCTCCTGTGTCCGATATCGCATTAAACAGAGGATTTCGACATTTTACATTCATTGCTTACTTCCACATGCCTTTTCTCCTCCTTATCTCTTTCATAACTTTATAAGTAATACATGTTAACGGCGTCTATAGCCATTTTAATGATACTGTAGACCCGGATGTCGTCATGAAGGATTTTCAGACTAAAAGCGTGGTATTGAGAACTTCCCGTTTTTTCCAGAATAAAATAGCATTTAAACTGACAGTATGTTTAAGCTACATTATGCTATTAAACATTGATTTTAATTTCTAACACAAGTCAATAAACAAGGCACGGTCAGGATTGCCAAAACACCAGAATATCTTGTTCAGAGCCTGATCCTTGGCCCACCACCTTGTCTCCCCGATTGGAGACAGCCGTCTGTGTCGTGTGTCTTCACTCACTTCCTCCCACATGTTCATACGCTTGAATGACTCTCTGATGAACACAGCAACATCATTCAGAAATGAGAAGAGCGATGCACTGGTTATCACAACACCTGTGGTGTCTCCTAGCACAAGGTTCAGGACGTGTGCGTAGCACCAGATGTGCACTTGGTTGGGAGACTCTGCGGAGAGCAAGGTGGAGAACCCCTTGTATTGGCCCTGCATGTTTGCCACTCCATCGGTTGAGTTTCCCACACAATTCCGAAGATCAATGTCCACCTTTGCCAGAGTTTTCTTCAGTAGCTCTACAAAATATTGTCCAGTTGATGACTCACAGTCAACCACAGCTATGAGCCTCTCGTTCACCACATCTGTCACATACCTGAGGATAACAGCACACTGGTCTGTAGATGTAACATCCTGTGTGGTGTCGATCTGCACAGAAAACACGCCTGCCTCCCTTACTTCCCTAGATATGGTTTCTTGGATTAAGTGGCTGATGACATTGATCACTTTGTTCACTGTAGTTTTTGAGAGCAGAGTGACAAAGGATCCTCTGCCTTTAGACCCAGTCTCATGCAGCTTCTTGCTTTTTTCAACACATTGGGTGACATGTTCCTGCAGGCAGACATCGTATTTGCTGAGCAGGATGATTAATTCCAAGAAGTTGCCATGGTCAGCAATTTTCTCCCATGTGTATGCTGCTTCAAATTGGTTGCCTCTAAAGCTTAGACCACGCTTTCCAATGACTCTGACTACTTCTATGACATGTTCCATGACTTGCCGTTTCTTTCTGACATGGTCTCTGTGTAGAGACATTTGTTTGCCACTGAGTAGGCTTGCTATGTCTGCTTTACTAGCCTTCATAAAATATGCCTCTGCCCTTTCTCTGTGGACTTGGTTTTTCTCGTGCTCTTCTATTCTTTGATGTACATGCTTCCAAGATGTCATTCCTCCTTTAATGAATGAGCTGTCATTTGCAGATGGCTTTGCATACGCTCAACATACTATACAGTAGAGTGAGTTGGATTTCTCACAATATGTAAGCCACTTTCTATTGATTCCATCTTTGTTGTTGTAAATATTTGTAACTGTTTGTTTTGGGGGTTGTCGAGGGTGGTATGCGAAAAATGTATTTATATCTTTAGCCTGAGGCCGGGCAAAGTAATCAAAGCTCACTTCATCAGTCTGCATCTCTCAGTCTTTTGGTTCTCCTGTGCTGAACCCTGCAGCTGTCTCACTTTTCTCAGGGTCAACTGTACTTGACCCTGCAGCTGTCTCACTTTCCTCAGGGTCAACTGTACTTGACCCTGCAGCTGTCTCCCTTTCCTCAAGATGAACTGTAATGGACCCTGCAGCTTTCTCACTTTCCTCAGGGTCAACTGCATAAGAAGAACATCAGTAATCAATTAAATTACCAATATTATATCAATATCATGCACAATAATGTCAATCACTAAAATGAATGCAATAATGAATTGGCCACACATCTCTGTGTCCTTATTATTGAATATTAATTTATTGAATATTAATATTATTTAATATAATTATTTAAAATTATAATATTATATCATTTAACTTGGAATATCATGAGCATATGACTCTATCCTAATGCATCTAACTTTATGCACAATATAATAGTCTGGCCACAGCCCTGCAGCCCGTTCTAGGTTCTGATTGGCTCTCTAGGTTGGCATTCTAGCTTCTGACTGGCTGTCCAGGTTGTCAATCACAGCCGGGGGCATTGCTAAAAAAAATTATTATGACGGTTTTCTCAGTCAACTAATGCTATTGCTAACAGTAACATAAATTAACACAGCCCTGCACACTGCACCTGCTGTCATATGCCGGGTCTGTGGTTCATCATCTTCCTTCTCATTCTCCTCCTTACTGCGACAGGGAACGGGAGCCCTTCTAAAAAGCTCTGTGATTTTCGAAAATTTTCCAGCATCTTCCTGTAGCAATTTTCGTTTTTTCATTCTGGCTTTTTCAGCCACACCCTTTCTTTTTTTTACTGTTCTCCATCTTGTCTTTCTCAATTTCGCTAGCTAACTTACTGATCAATCATCAAACTAAGCTAGGGAGCTTCCGGCCCAACCCCTTCAGTTCATCTATTAGTAAAGTGACCAGATTTTCAAAATTAAAACCGGGGACATTTTGAGTTTTGAGGTCAATATATCATTAACATATCCAATTTTCTTCACTGTTAAAGAAAAAAGGGGGACAATTCTGGTTCAACGTAATTCGAACATTTTAACTGTTGGATACAAACAGAAGGACGATAGCTCATATATGAGACTTCAAAGGTCTTTTATTTTGAAACTGTACATCAGATTGTCCAGATTCTCTCTGAGTGATTAGATTGTGGTGTCCTGCTATCACCCTGAAGTGAAATAAGTATTTGATAATTTGACAGTTTTTTATTTATTCTTGTATAAAAAACATGATAAAAACAGAAGGACGATAGCCCATATATGAGATTTCAAAAGTATTTTATTTTGAAATTCTACATCAGATTGTCAGTTTTTTTTCTGATTGACTAGATGGGGTCTCCTGCTATCACCCTGAAGTGAAATACGTATTTGATTGACTTCGAGTGACTCTTTAATTATGGACGGTTTCCATTAAATAATAATAAAAATATAGATGGACAATAGATCTAATTTGAGATTTTAAACAGCATACATTTTAAATTGTGCTTCAGAAAGTGTTTTGAGATGGTGTCACCATCAATTGAAATTAGTCACCCAGTGGAAATGTCAGATATGTCTTCATAACTGTATACTTACATTTTACATTCACTCAGTTATAATGTGGTAGTTATACATAGTTTGTTTTAAATTATTATTGATCACATTATAGTACATATTTCTTAATTTAAGCTCCAGTATATGAATATGTTTGGTGTGTTTTTTAGACTCTTTTATTTTGAAGGCAGTTTTACATGCCTCGACCGTAATGCATAGGATATTCGCGCACCGCAATACAACGTGCGGGCTGGCTTGACTGTGTTTTCCGAAGTGGGGGCCGGCTTGACCACAGTCTGGTCGTGACGTGGGCCAAGCATTAAGCTGATTACAATTTCACCTGTACCGAAGTGGGCCGATCGTAGTGGGGCAGTGGGCCGCGTCGAGTTGTCCGACCGGCCCACTTCCGGTACCGGGCTACCGGCCCATCGGGATTCGTCCCGAACGTCCCGATGGCCAGTCCGCCCCTGGGCTGTGGTCTCTGCTGCTTCGGTATCTTGAACCGGGCAGGACGTGAGGCAGCTTGAGTGAAGGCCTGCCGCGGGACCATTGAAGGTGGCGGCTGGACCCTTCGGGGGAGACAGAGCTGGAGAGCCTCGTCTCCCTTCCTTTTTGATTCACATCTCAGCTGCATCGAAGCTAGAGCGGAGCCAAATATGCCCTCGGGAACAATAGGCATGTCCAGAACATCCTCTTTTTCCCGGTCTGGAAGGTTCGTCAGGTTGAGCCACCTGGTTCTCTCCTGTACCACCATAATTCCCAGTGCTTTGCCCGTGGCTTGGACTGCACAACGCTGCACACGGAGGCAAATGTCCGTGATCGCTGCAATCTCGTCCCACATGGCAGGCTCAGGTTTGCTCGACAAGTCTTCGCAGAGCTCCTCCTGGTAGGCGGTCAGCAGCGAGGAGACGTTGAGTGCCCTGGCGGACAAAGCTGCGGCTTTATAGGCCCGTTCGGTCATCGCTGACTGGAACCGCTCTGCCTTTTCCGGTAGCATGGGGTTCCTGCTCGGTGTCGAAGCCAGCCTCGGTTGGAGGTGGGCTGCCACCAGCGGTTCCATGGGCGGCATGCGGAGCAGGCCGAGCCTCTCCATACCGTCACAGTCCAGGGAGGAGGCACCCTGGATTGGGGCCTTGTTGCTAAAAGGGCGGTCTCTCCACGAGACCGCCACCCTCGTCCAGCATCTCCGGAAAGACTGGAAGGAGCTGCCTCTTCGTCCTCGCTGCTTGGGGCAAGTTCTTCCCCTCGTAGCGAGATCTGGAGGTCTCCTTGGCCACTTCAGGCCAAGGGATGTCCAGCCTGGACGCAGCGCGTTGACACACGGCCTGCAAGTCCATACTTAGCGAAGCGGGTGCTTTCGCCCGGGAGAGCGGACATCGCTCCCGGCTTTGCAGCCTGAGCCGATGAAACGAAGATGAGTTCCTCCTGTCCGAGTCGGACAGGAGGAACTCAGAGCTATCCTCTTCGTCCTCCATATAGTCCAACTCCAGGACATCCTCCGCGGGTGGAACCATGGTGAGGTCCATTTGGGAGCCCCAGCTTGACACAGCGGGGGCTCCGCTCTCGCGGCTCTTGCCGCCACCGGGTCCCAGCCTGACACGGCGTGGGGCTCCGGTTCAGCGGCTGCCGCTGTTGTTGAGCCCCAGTCTGACACAGCGCGGGGCTCAATCTCTGCGGCGGACGCCACCATGTCTTGATTGCGGACATGAGGGGGGTCCCGTCCCAACAAGCTAGCTTGGCGTGCTAACCGTCGGCGGAGGCTCTTAATGGTGAAGCGGGTACAATGCCCGCACAAGCCGGGGTTATCGATAGCCTCCCGGGCGTGTTCCAGCCCGAGGCAGGACGAGCAGACCTGGTGTGAGTCTGTGCCTGAGATCTTAAACCCGCAGCCGCATAGCCGAGCCTCTGAGTCCCTGACTCCTCTGGTGTGAGGGAGAGAAGGGTCCATCTTCGTTCGCCGGGGTGTCGGCGTGGAGTGGACACGCTAGTAACAGGTACGTTACTGCCGTTAGTCCGAAAGGAAAAAAGTGACGGTGTAGATTTTATTCTTAAAGAATATTAACTGGTGTGTTAATACCTTTTTTATCTCTGTCTCCTCTGGTAGCAAACAGGTATGTTACTAGCTTGAAGAAAAAAAATCAAACCTTACCGTTATTTGGACAGAAAGAAACGTCGAGGCAGATTACAATATTAACTGGTGTGTTAATATTGTTCAGTCTTCTTGCAAAGCAAAAAAGTAACCGGCAAGCGTCCGTCGACCAAATGTTAGCTTTGGGTTCAGTCTGTGGACCCACATTTTCGGCCTTGATGGAACAACATTCATAATTAAGTAAATGTAACACCATTTTCACCCTGGTTACACTTTTCATTTGCCCTGTACGATGGGCGCTGTAAGTGATGAAAGTGGGGGATGTTGGCTTATCAGGCACCCGCAGCTCACAGCCAAAGTGCGAACGTGGGAGCGAGAGAGCGAGCAAGGGTACCGGTACCGGCGCTGATGTTATTAGAATCTGGTGCTAGCAGCGCTAACGGATATAAGAAGTAGATGTTTCTACAACCAGGGTGGAGGAGAGTTCTCCTGTCAGACTGAGAGGCTCAGTGAGGTAAAGGAGTGTTTAGATTAGTTAATTTAGTCTAAATGATCTCAGTGGGTCTCAAACGTTTTGACCACAAATTATGTAAACGCATATTTCCAAGGCACTCCTTTATAATTATTAGGATAAATAACAACAGGTTTGAAATCATTCCAATGTATACTATAGGACAGTAATCCAAAAATAACGTTTAAAGTTGGAGAGATACAAAAATATGCATACATAAATAAATGTTTACTAGGTCAAATAAGATATGAATGAACAACACAAATAAAATAAGCTACATTTATTTGTTATTGGCTATGGTAGGTTATTGGTTATGTTCATATACTTATTTGATTATTAAAATGTAAACCGATCTTTTTCACATGGGTGTTTTAGCAACCCAGTCTCATGGCATTTCGTGTTCACCAACACGATTTTTAATCTATTGATTCGTGTTCACCAACAAGATGTTCCCCTTTTTTTCGTGTTGCACAGCACGATTTTAAAAGCAATGTATTTCTACTGGTAATGTGTTTTGTGCCTGCACCACGTCTTTTTCTCTGGTCGGGTCGTGGAAGACCGGAAGCTGTGTGGTTCATAAAAACATGTTCTTACTCAATATCAAGCCACAATTATTGCTTTTATTTTAAATCGTATAATTTCGGACTTTTGTTGCCGTCTGTGAGGAAAATAAATGGGGCTCAGAGCCTCAGAATACTGAAATCTGTATTTTTTAAATCTTTTTTCCTTCTAATTTGTTATTCTTTCAAAATAACACACTGTTATTTACTCACCAATACACACAATTATCCTTGCTTTTATTTATAGGTTTAATTCCATAATCTCTGTCTTTTTTGGCGTCCGTCAGGAACTGAATTTCAAAATAAAAATAACCGGAAACAGACGTAGGCCTCTAGGAGTTTAGGATGGCCGAAGACACTACACTACCCATATCCCCAGCTATCGTTTAGGACTACAGTCCCCGTGATTAATCTTCAAGCTCTGGGATTGGATGTTGGAGTGGCAGTGCGCCAAGGTTACGCCGCTGAGCGTCAAACAGCTGTTTGAAATGGAACGAAACCACGCCAGACTATCCAAAACTGGAATCGAACGCCCCCCCAGAACTACACATGCTGGCTATTGTGTTTCACAAAATGTTCTATGGGATGTCTCTACTGAACGTTTTTGTTTTTCCCACAATTAGAAGTTGCCAGTATTAAACACATTGGTGAAAAACATATAATTAATAAATAGGTGAAAATCGCTTGTGTCCATAATGCCCAGCATTAATATAACCACATGACAGCTCATTGTTACTTTGTAATTCTACTCCACTACAATTCAGAGGTTAACCTGGTATTTTTACTCCACTACACTTATTTGAATTACTTTGCAGATTCTGATTAATGATGTGAAATATAAACAACCCTTAAATCAGACTTTAGTTACACCTGAGTAAAATTCAGGTAAGGTGATTGTCAAGTGCCAACAATCAGGAGAGATATTTGATAGTTGGTGCGTCGAAAGGAGCCAGTTGAGGTGGTTCGGGCACCTAATTAGGGATGCCACCTGGGCGCCTCCTAGGGAGGTGATCCAGGCACGTCCAGCTGGGAAGAGACCAAGGGGTAGACCTAGGACCAGGTGGAGTGATTATATCTCTTCGCTGGCCAGGGAGCGCCTTGGGATCCCCCAGTCAGAGCTGGTTGATGTGGCCAGGGAAAAGAAAGTTTGGGGCTCTCTGCTGGAACTGTGTGGGAATTGATGTAAAGTATTATACAGAAAGTTTGATACATCGTATTTCTGGTATATTCATTTTTAATGTCATCTAATATATGTGTATTAAAACTTGGATGGACAAGTACATTTTTTCCTCTTAGATAAAGAGAGGTTTTTATATTGATGTTCCTATAATGAAGTCCCATTTTTAGTAGAAGTACATTTAGCGCAAATGGTCTTTTCTTCCACTTGACTTGTTAATAATCAGGAGGTGGTTTTTTGGCTATTTTGTGAGTAGGTAAGGATACAGGGCAATCTGTGATCTCTGCTTTAAGCAAAATAATTACCCATTGATAAGTGTTTTAGAGAGTCATTTTGGGCTTTCAAGGGCAGAACTCAGTAGATTGTCTGTAGAAAGTGTTCTGTATAATCTTGAAGCTTAAATTAATGAGAGAAATGTATGTGCGTTCATTTCAAGACTCCTAAAGAGCAGGAGACGAGTGGGTCACACACAATTAGAGAGACAATGGTCCTTCTGATTCTGGGTGAGCTGACTTCGGAGTGGAAGGGAAATTCAGAGATGGCCTTAGGGTATAGGAACAGTTTACGCTTTGTTGGTTAGCTGGTCCTGAGGAGGTCATGAGATGATGACTGGTAAACCCCAACAAATATGGCTTTCTTAGAGAAAGACATGTGACATTCACGAGGGACTGCAGGATGAGATGTGTGTATTCATTATGCTGAGCAATACCGGTGTTTGTGTTTTATTGATTTCTATCTGTTTTTTCATGTTATAAGTACTAAATTGCCACCACATTTTGGAATGATTGGTTTAAACAGATGTGTGTGTTAAAGATGTGTTAGGGGGAATGTGTGTGCGTTCTGTTAAAGAGTCCTCTGTCTGTGAATGTATATGACTCCAAAGCATGACTGTGGGACTGCCTAAGGGTACACACACACACACATACACACACACACACACACACACACACACACACACACACACACACACACACACACACACACACACACACACACACACACTGTAAGGAGATGGAATCAACAAACTGCTGACTCATTGCCTAGGCAAAACCGGCCAAAACTCCTCCCCGCTTATGTGTATAAATACTGTAACATTCTTATGCTCTGTGCTCTCTTCCTGATTGGCTGTCGTGGTACGTATCACCCGGTGTTAGGAATTGAGCCCGGAGTACTGTTGCAGAGTGCTCTGTATGGTGTATTGTGTTGTGTTTACCATTAAAGCAGATTATTGTTTAACCCCTTATCCTGGCTGTTTTGAGTTTTCCTTCTTTTAAAACAAACTCATATAAAAAAAACACATAAAAACAATAATTCAATAACGTGCTTTGACCACTAGGCGGTGCACACAAGGTACACACAGCCATAATAACTTTGTATTATTAGTGTAGGACACTTATGTATGTACAACATCTGAAGATGTGTAGTTTTATTCATGCTTTCACATAATTTTACAGCATATTGCTATACTATTTCAGACTCAGTATTTACATTCTTATATTCAAAGAAAATCAGTAATATCTTTAAAAACTACAAGTCCTTTTATATCAGCTGTGCACCTTTATGGTGTAAATATAACCTATCTATGAATTAGATCAAATGTAAAAGTCAGCCGAATTAGTGTTGATACTGCAAGTAGACGTATTGTGTGAAGAGAAATTGAAGATGTTGTTTAATTGTTGATATATATATATATATATTAAAATCATGCTGTGCAACACGAAAAAAAGGGGAAAATCGTGTTGGTGAACACGAATCAATAGATTAAAAATTGTGTTGGTGAACACGAAATGTCATGAGACTGGGTTAGTTTTAGAGTTGTACCCCCTAGATCAGGTATCTAGTAATTGTGTGCTCAAAGTGCACCAGATTGAAGCATTTTACTTTCAAATGTAAAAAAAAAAAAAAAATCTTCCCGGGGGGGGGCATACCCCCGGACCCCCCCAAGGTCCACCCCCAATTCAAACATGTTCATGCAATAATGAATACATTTGAAGCCATTTTTACGTATATTACCTATATCAATAAGTTTTTGGGGTGTCTGTTTTTGTAGTGTATTTGCCTTTTGTAGAGATTTTCATTTATTCTTTACATATAAAATCTCACCTAGGGCAGCAAATTGGCTAGAAACCGGCCCTGGTACTAGGCCTCAGAGCCTTTCTTGTGCTGACACATAGAAACAAATTGGCGGGGCGCACTTTGCACGTGCACACACTAAGAAATTCCACGCACTCCGCCCTCACATTATGCTGGGCCCACGTGCCTTAGCACCACTGCTATGACTCCATCCTAAGGGAAACACTGAACACACAGGAGCTAGAACCCACCTGCTTCTTTTAAATCACCTGTGTTGGAACATTTCGGGTTCCCTGTGGACTACAATAACGATGGAGTGCTAGTGGAAGATCGGACAAGGACGGTGTGTCGGCGTTGTTCGACAGCGGTGCGGTATGCTATCTGGTGGTACACAACGCCAAAACATGCTAAATCATATCAGAAGGCATCATCCAGATTTGCCAATTCACCGGAGACATTTGCAAAAGACAGCAGCAGTTCAACAGCTTATCCCCGCTGTTTTTAAGAAGCCAATAGACATGAAAAGCCGAGAGACCAAAATAAATAACGGAAGCTTTTGGGATATATATTTCAACGGCTTATGCTGCGCCCTTATGCAATAGTAGAGGACCCCGGCTTATATTGATTGTGATTGAAAGTGATTGAAACACTTTCTTATTATTTATTTTGTAATATTTTCAAGACATTCTTTTTAGTTTTACAGCTTATTGAACCTTTTTGTTTGACATCAGCCATTATAGATAATATGGCCATCTGAGTGTGTGTGGTATTGTTTGTGGTTTGTTTTTAACTGTATAATAAAGTTAATTATTCAAAAATGTTAGAGTTCCTTATTTTTAAACTGAAACATGCACTACTGTTCAAAAAATAACAACAAACCTGGAATTATATTTATATATATAATTATGCCTTTTTCTTGTTGTACCGAACCCGTACCGAACCGTGACCCCCAAACCGAGGTACGTAGCGAACCGTGAACTCTGTGAACCGTTACACCCCCAACTACCGGCAGAAACTTAAATGCCATATTATGTTCCAAACCATTTCAAGCATTATTTCTGAAACAGTATTGTCTCAGCCACTTACCTATTTTCTGCATTAGCATTTCTCGGCCACCTAAGTCACCTGGTAGTCACACCCTGTTTCTCTCTCACACTCTGTTACACCCATCAGCTCCACTAGTATATAGGCCCCCTTCATTCTCACATCAGTGCCAGATCGTACTTCGCAGCATGCAGTTCTTTCCCGCATTACCTCCCAGATTGCTCTCCCGGTTTCGACCTTGTCTGTCCCTGACCAACCTGCTTCGCCTGTGTCCTGACCCTGCCTGTCCCTGGATTATTCTGCCTCGCCTGCTTCCTGACCCTGCCTGTACCTGCGTCTCCTATCTTACCTACTCCTGGAACCCTCGCCTTTCCCCGACCAGCCCTTTACCTACTGTCTGTCGGTTTATCTCATACCAGAACTTTTCAAGTGAGACATTTTCTAATAAAGCTGCTTACCGACTTTCCCTGGTTTCCCGTGTGTTGCATTTTGGTTCTCAGCTCGTTCGTGACAAGTATGGAGCTCAAATGTTTTCTCTCTCGTGGGTTTACCACAAGGTGAGTACCTTTATTTCCTGCTTCTTCACACATACTCTCTCCAGTACAGGTTAGCTCTGAGTGTTAGCGATGCTTGCTAATGTAAACACAGACCATATTACTTCCAAAACACGTCGCGCATTGTTTCTGATACAGCAACGTTTCTGATAGGCCCGTGGGTGTAAAGCCAGTCCACATTTTAGTAATGTCGTCATCCAGGGTTGCCAACTTTAGGTATATAGTTTGAGAATAGTTTGGGCAGCGTGAGAGCGTGAGATTGAGAGTGAAAGCGTGTGTCACACGCCAGATGCGTGAGAGTTGGCAACCCTGCGTCATCAGTGGTGGAGTATTTTTGTTGGGTAATCTATGGTAGGGCTAACCCATACAGTGGTGGGGCTCAAGTCAGTATTTGCAATGTAATTACATACACGCTATATCGCCCCCCTGACAGTGGAACGCCATGCGTGAGGTTTAGATTATTTCCCTGTCTCAATCCAAATTGAACTGTATGAAATAAAAAGGCACATTTTGAAATCTGATACTTATACCCCTAGAATCTGTGGAATCTCAGTTTGCTAATCAATATATTGTTTGTGCAGATCCGATATGTAATAAGGGTATCAAAATTGACCAATAGGTTCCAGAGAAACGGCAAATACACACCAAATGACCCCAGAGGTGTTTTTTTTTTTCTTCTAAACATCTCTAAAAAGGTCAAATTTCACTTGTTTTGCATCAATCTTGATACAGGGTACTTATTATATGTTATAGTTTGGATTCCTAAAGCTTCCATCATTCAAGGGTGTTTTCACTATAAGTAATGGGTTTATTTTGGAAAAAAACTATAATTTACATTTTTTTACTATATTCAATCTGAATTTACTTTAAAATAAAAAATTCAATATTGATTCTGACTTTTCTACATCCAACTCACAGGTTTATCATTGCTTTGTGAAAAAAATGATTATTAATGTACCCTTTTTAGAAGTGAAGATGTAGTCATTTGTTCTGGGAATGTCATTTTCGAGCCTGAGACCTGAAAAACAGGCTTGGGGCTTAACTGGTTGATTAAGCAACCTGAGCTAGCCCCTCCCCTTTGATAAAGCTTAACAAACATCATCGTCTCTTTCAAGGTGATACCGCCGTAATAACGGTGAAGACATGATACTCAGGTGTGCAGAACTTGAAAGTTTGCTCTGGGAAAAACATAGTCTCTGTTATGTAGGAAAGTTCTATTTTGGAAAAGCTTGTATTTGAGGTCAAGTTTAAAGAAATAAATTGCCACTGTGCTCATGTGACTCCCTTTTCACCATCTGCCTCTCCTTCCTCTTCACTCTCCCTGACCCATCCTGGCTCTGGGACCCCTGTACAAGATCCTTCTACTGACCACAGTATTTTATTCAACAATAACAAGTAATACATTCCTAGATCTTTGGAAAAGTGATCAAACAGATTCTCATCAGTTTTGCGTTCAAAGGGCATGCTGTCATCAGATTTCCTGAGGGTAAGCTGCTGCTACTCAGCCACTGTAAATATTAACTTGGGGAGATTTGTTGGGAGAGCAAATGAACAAGGAAGGTACTTTAGGGAATTCCCAGTGAAAAAGTGTGCAGCACTTTAATGTATAGAGATTTGGAGGGTTCCTTAGTGAATTTAGTTAGTTTCAAGGATGCCTCTTCATGTGTAAAGTCCTTATTCGAAACCCACAGGGATTCATTAATGTATTTATACTGAAATAACAAGTCAAGGCTGACTCCAGTTCATGAGCTTGTGATGAGTGCACATGATATGAAAAGGTTTTAAATGAAGTTGTCTCAAGAAGGTTTGACACAGAGCACCCTTCAGGTTATGATATCACTGCCTGATCAGCTGCTATGACTGTTATCTGGCCAATATGGTTAGCCACTTGGTTTCTAATTGGTCAACGAAAGAGGGTGTATCTCATGAAGTTATCCCACTGTGTCGGCCAACATGCAAGCTAGCAATACAAACAGCATTTCCTGTTAGGTTATGATATTCAAATGTGACATTAGCTTCGCAGCCAATCAAAATTATGAGATAACATAGGCCAGCCTTCCATCCAGGAGTCCTCACCAAATATAATTACCATGTTTTTCAAATGAGTACTAAACTAAGTGTATTTACCTTTCATTATTCTCTCACCTGTGGACTTTGGTCATATTGGTTATGAAACTACACTCACCAAAGTGTTCTCTGGGATCTAAGAACACTAAAAATAGGTCCAAAGAGGCTACAAGTGTCCAATGACATAAGTGCAATAGATTTGGAGAAAAAAACTGTTTATTGGTGAAATGATAACTCCTAAACATAGAATAAAGAGGAAACTCACTCCTGGTTAGATTTTCAATTATCATACTCTCATGTTTTGTGAAATCTGGCGGTGCTCACTTTTGGTTTTAACTAAATAAAGTTCAGCTCATCTGGTTAAACAGTTGTTTTTGGTCCGATTGTGTTCTTGACCTGTTGGACTCTGGATCTCTGCAACTCCTCATATTAGTTCAATATTATCAGGGCCGTCCCTTCCTACAGGGCGATCATGCAGGCTGCATGGGGCCTCACATTGCGCAGGGGGCCTCGGCTTATGAGCTTGACTTGTGCGCAGTTCTCAGCACAGTTCTCCGCGCACCCAACCCCTCCTTTTTATGTCCATCCATCTTCTCCCGCTTATCCGTGGTCGGGTCGCGGGGGTAGCAGTTCCAGCAGAGAGCACCAAACTTCTCCTTTTTATGTCAATTTGCACATTTCATGGTGATGCTCAGCCTCTCCCCTTAACTTCTAACAGTCATCATCATGTCAACACAGAGAAATACTGATAGAAATGTGTGTTTAGTTGTTGATACATTGCTGACAGAAGGAACTACATTTGATTACAGATTTAAGAAATATCCGTTTTTGAGCATGTAATAAGCATGTTTTGTCTTGACTATATTACAACTATATTATAATAAAATATAGTATTTATATTATTGAATTGATTATGATTATTAGTAGAAGTAGTTTATTTGCATTAATTATATTTTAATCTTTTTGAGGCTAGTATTTGGCAGGAAATGCATACCGAATGACATACATGCACATATACCATTTACCTCACTGTATAAAAAAGTAACTGTGTTGATGATAATAATAAACAGGAATTACATTACATTTGCAAAGTACTTTGTTTCCAAAAAAATGTTTTCACTCCTGTTGGTTGTGGGGGGGGGGTTCATCTCACAATGTCGCTTGGGGCCCCAAGTTGGCCAGGACGGCCCTGAATATTATCATACAAAGATGGACATTTGTATTTATTTTTATTTTAGGTTTGAATTAATAATGGACAATGATTCAGAGCCCTATTAACGTACATGTCAAACGTGTCTAATCAACTTTCCTATTATTATTATTATTATTTCATCGCTCTCACTGAATATAGTGTCACCACGACTTCATCTAACCCCCTCCCCCCCAGTCTGACCTCCTCCCCACCCGGGCTCCAACAATGCTAGACAGTGTGAGGGAAAGTGTAAGGCAGTGAGTGAGTGTAGCAATTAGGAGCAGCAGGTGTGACATTCAGTTACTGTAACCTAACCTCAGGGGATAATGATCACTTAACCACCTGACCCTCCCCCCCCCCCACTTCTATCCCCCAAGTGTTTGTGTGCTCGCTGATGCAACACGCTGCAATGCTGATGCTAACTTGCGCTCGGAAATCAAACAGGACTTGTTGGGCTTTTGAAGCACATCTTCAGGGATCTTTACAAAGGTGGATGTGTAAGGGAAGTGGGGGGGGGGGTCGCTGGTGCGTGTTGATGGATGGGGGGCAAGAGAGAGAAAAAGATAAGGAGGGGAATCTCAGGGATTAGAAGTATTTATGTGTGCTGTTATCAGGCCTGCGAGCTGTGCCTTGCCAAAGCTTACATCATGGTTTTAATGAAGGCAAGGGGGGGGGGGGGGGGGTGAGAGAGATTTGTGTGTTTGTGCAAACAGGAGAGTGTCTCCCTTGGTGGAATAAATCGTGTGTTCGATCTTTAGTAGAGAGGAGAGTTTAAAGGTGCAAAGAGTTTGCTCACACCCACATTTCTGACAGCATGTGATGGAAACTGTAAGACATATGTAGTTGTGTGTGTACAGAGGCCTCAACATCAACACACACACACTCTCAAACCTCCGTCTGACTGTACTGCAACCAAGGCACTGCAATGAAAGCATCAGATGATAAAAATGCACTCAACAGAACATTTCAAAATGATCAGAAATGATGTATAATAATAATAATGGATTATATTTTTTTAATTACAGCGCTTTTACAGGTGCTGAAAGCGCTTTACAATTAACATTTACACATATTAGACATGTAAATGTCAATACTGTGGACATTACCCACAGGAGCAAATGCGGGTAGAGTGTCTTGCCAAGGACACAACCAGCCTGACGCAGTGTACAGCAGTTGATTGGTGCAATTACATGTGCATGTGTGTATTTGCATTATGCAATCAATGTTTTTGCCAAATGTTTGATCAACTTCTCTATAATGATTTCAAGAATCATTCCAATAATGATATTGCTGTTATCAGGTGAAATACAGCTTTGTCATACTGCATGCCAAGGCACGTATGTAACGTTGCCCAGGGGTTTTGTGTAAGTTATGATCCCAACAGTCCCAACCCATGTGTGTGCATGAAGATCTGTTTTATCATAGCTAACAAGTGTTGACATTTGCTGGTAATTTTCAAAGCTGCAGTACACTGCTTATTGCTATTTACCAGTAAACTGATGTTGAGCAAGGGCAAGGAAAAAGTGTAGACGCATGTTTTTTTTTTTACCGCTGGACAATATATTTAAATGAATAATACGTTCATCCCATATGATGGTTCAATCGTGCACTGTTTCAGCATTGTTCAGAAATGTCATTATGGTGATTGGATGTAATATCAGGTAATGAACAAACAGACGTGTGTGTTGTGTGTGTTTCTTGCAGCTGCTCGGCTACAGGCTGTGTGTGTATTGTAGAGAAAGTGTTGTTTTAATTACCTCCAGTAGTTTCCATCATGATGAATGTGACAGGTGAGGTGGAGGCCACTCCTGCTGCTGCTGTGGATGGGGGGGATGGGATAGGCTGGATGCAGGCCATGATGCTGGCAGGGGATCGCTAGGGAAAACCCAACAATGTTTTTTGAATTCAGCTGGGGAATCTGGGAGATTTGGGGGTCTAATTTTTCTTTTGCTTTGTTGTGTTTGCACAGTGCAGCCAAGAGGCCTACTGTTGAAAGGATGCCTGGGAGTGATGGAGGATGGCTTTATCTGCAACATGTCCATTCTCCTTCAACCAATATCTTTTGTTCCAATTTATTTTGCATCTCCCTCATTCCATTGCTCATTGAACTCTCAGCTGGTTGTCATTGTTGCCATACCCTTTATTCCCATAGCATATTATATACATATACAATCACTTTCAGAATACGTTATTACGTTATTGTTTTTTTTACAGGTTTGCCATGCAAATCCATTTGAGTGGAATATAACTATAATCTATATTTTATCTCAAAGGAGTCACTTTGAGTTCTGGATAATGATGAACACTTTCTTAGCAGAATCCTTCAATAATCAAGATCAATCAGCTAATTAATCCATAGGGGAAATAATCATTAATCTGACTTGCATTTAAAAGTTAAAATGATCCCCACCTGAAAAAAGTAAAAAGGCATTTCCTGCTTTTTAAATGGATTCATGGGTAATCATAATATCATGATAAAATAAATAACAGTATAACAATCACACTGGACATTTATTTTTGAGAACTTCTGCTTTTAATACTTTAAAAGGTCTCCTATTATACAATTTTTAGGCATATATCATAGGTCTCAGATATATACAAAACATGTCTCTGAAGTGCTTTGCTCAAAATACCAAACAGATCACCCCTGCATGCTTCATACCCCTCTATTTCAGCCCTGTTACTAAAGTGCTGATTCTGTGTCTGTAGCTTTGAAAATAAAAGAGGAGAGCTCATACAGGAGAATTCTACCGGCCTAGGGTGTGTGTAACGGTATCCGTAATTGTCCCGTACCGTCACGGTTCGGACGTCACGGTTCGGCGAATACGCCTTTTTTTACGAGTGGGAAAAAAGTCTGTCCTTCAGGGCAGTATCCATTATAATATATATAATCCAGGGGGCGGTATTGCGCCTAAAAGCTGTTGGCCAGCCGCCCTTAAACAACAAATGAAGAACAAGAAGAAAACACAACAAACGAACAAAATAAATACGCGTGCCGCTGCTAGGGGGCGCCAGGCAGGTACTTTTTTTTTTTAACAGGTAGAACCCTGTCTCAACACGGGGCCCAGCACTGCGCGGGCCACACTTGAGCAGAGACATCTAGCCTGTAAAAGCGGACAAAAGTGAGCGGCGAGGACCAGCTCGCTGCTGCACAATGTCTTGGATGGAAACACCCTTGAACAAAGCCAGGATGTAGCCAGTCCACGAGTAGAATGAGCACGCAGGCCCGTTGGTGCCTGCAAACCCTGACTCGTATAAGCCAGAGCAATCGCTTCCACAATCCAGTGGGAGAGCCGTTGCCTGGTAACGGGCTTGCCCTTCTGAGGGTTAGCCCAGGATATAAAGAGTTGGTCAGTACAACAAAAGTCTTTTGACCTGTCCATATAGATGCGTAAAGCACGAACTGGACACAGCAAATTCGGCCACTGTTCCTCATAGGAACACAGCGGCGGAGGAATGCCACAATGTCAATGGGGGTGACATGAGCCAACCACCTTAGGTATAAGGCAGGGTTGGGCTTCAGCAACACTCTCGTTTGCCCCGGGGCAAACTGACTGCATGAAGGATGTACAGAGAGTGCATGAATGTCACTGACTTCGCTTGGCAATGCCAGAGCCAGTAACCGCACTGTCTTCAGTGACAGTTGTTTCATGTCAGCTTCGTCCAGGGGTTCAAATGGAGGTCGAGTGAGCCCATCTAAAACCAGTGCCAAGTCCCATAAGGGCACCAGTGACCTGGAAACAGGGAGGAGCCTGCGAGCCCCTTTCATAAAACGGCAGACCAAAGGATGTTGGCTAGCACGTCCTTCCCTCAAAGCCAACATGGCATGCAGCAATAGCAGCCAGGTACACTTTGATCGTAGAGAAAGCTCTGTGTTTATCAATTAAGTCCTGTAGAAATGATAAAATCACCCCGACAGGACATTGAAAGAGATGTGTCCTTTTTGAAGGCACCACTCCTCAAACACCCTCCACTTACAGTCATAGAAAACCTGGTGGGAAAGCTCTTGCACTCTGAATAGTGTTTATCACCTTCTGAGGGAGCCCCACTGTATTCAGAATGTACCACTCACGGGCCAGGCACATAGTGCCAAGCTCTCTGGGTGTGGGTGAAAGATCGCCACCCCCCCCCGCCTGAGACAGTATGTCCCTGCGTAGTGGGAGCTGCCACGACTGCCCGCACAGCTGCTGATATATCTCCGCCAGCCCAGTACATTGCAGGCCAGTGCGGAGCTATCAGGATCAGTGTGTGGCGTTGTTTCTCACACTCTGGCCGAGTTGGGGGTATCAGAGCCAGGGGTGGGAACGCGTACAGAAGGACCGGAGGCCAAACGTGCGCGAGCGTGTCACGCCTAACGGTTGCGCTTAAAATCGCGCATTGGAAAAGCTGACATTGAGCATTTCTTTTGATGCGAACAGATCTACCGCGTGCTCGGCCGTAACGCACACACAGCTGACTCACAATTATTGGATGTAGAGTCCAGTCTGCATATAGTGGTGCACCTCTGGACAGCAGATCTGGCCCCGAGGTGTTCATCACTCTGGTACGTGCGTCGCTCTCAGAGAGGAGACGTCCGCAGCTCCTAAGATCAGTTTGCGTGCCAGCATGTGAACTGGAGAGAACGGCAAACCCCCTTGGCGGTTTATATACGATATTGTGGTCGTGTTGTCTGTCCTCACGAGGACATGATGTTCATCTGAGAAAAGGCAGAAAGCGTTTCAGGGTGAGGAACACCGCAAAGCTCCAGATAATTTATGTGTGACCGTTGGAGGTCTCTGCTCCAGAGGACCCCTCACAGGTCGACCTTTGTATATACCCCCCCAGCCCGTCAGACATACGTCTGTGGTGACCAACCTTCCGCGATAGGACACAGCACCCATAGGCACGCCCCGTACTAGAAAAGTCGGGTGTAGCCAATGGTGCAAGTGCCATTACGCATTTCATAGTGACCATCACTCTCCAATCTGAGGGCAGCTACCCAGCGCTGAAACTCCCTCATGTGTAAGCGTCCCAGTCGTACCACCAGAATGGCTGACGCCATGAGCCCCAGCAACCGCAGACATGATCTGAAGAGAACATATTTGCCGCGGCTGGAAATGAGCGAGGCAAGCCCTGAAGGCTTTCACTCTCTTTGCTGACAAGCGGGCTGTAAAGGGCACCGAATTCAGGCGTGGGCCCAGGAAGAGTACAGTCTGGGCTGGGGACAACATGCTCTTTTCTGTGTTTATTACGAAATCCAGGTCGAGCAGGTGTTTTACGAGGACATTCGTCTGCATAATAGCCTCTGCTCCGACTGTGCGAGAAGCAGCCAGTCGTCTAGGTAGGTCGCCAGGCGAATACCCTGTTGTCTTAACGGGGCTATCGCGGCTTCCGTACATCGTACAAACACTCTTGGACTGAGAGACAGACCGAAGGGAAGTACTCTGTATTTGTAACAGATCCCCTGAAATGCGAACCTCAGATATTTCCTGTGTGGGTAATATACTGGGATGTGGAATTACGCATCTTTCAGGTCGACTGATGTGAACCAGTCGTTTTGGCGCACGAGACGCAACAGACATGTGTGAGTGAGCATTCTGAATTGTTATCTTTTGAGATATTTGTTCAGAGCTCTCAAATCTAGTATAGGCCGAATTCCGTTCCCTCCCCGTTTGGGAACGAGGAAATACTTGGAATAAAAGCTGCTCTTGACTCTGTTTTTTTTTTAACTTTTAAATATTTTTTTAAATTCTAGATGTTTTTTTAAAGTTTTTTGTAAAAAAAATTATAATGTAAATTAATAAATACAAATTATGCAAATTTTAAAATCAGAAATGTTAAAAAAAAAAAAAAAAAAAAAAATGTACAGTGTATGGTTTTGAATGTGAAATAGAAAAATGGGTGAAAATCTAAATCTAGTGTGTACTGAAGTGTATGGAATTATGCAAATGTCATAAACTTGTGTTAGCTTCAATACATTTGTGTTTGAATATTCTACAGTCTTGTTTGAAAGACTTAATTAGAAACTACTTGCAATTCTATCACGGGGATGAAGCATGTGTTCATTTATAACACCTTCAAATTAACTTCAGAATTCTTTGTATCTTTCCCTAAGGTGTTTCCTCTATCTGTGTAATAATACTGTGCTACCAGCAGAGGTGCGCTGTTGTAATTTCCAGCTCTATCCACTACGGATAGCCGTACAAAACGAACCTCTATTTAACAAGAAGTAGCTTATTTTCCTTAAAATATCTTAAAATGGGAAGAAAATTACAATATGGTTTAACAATACAGCACAAAACTGCCAAAACACATTTGCAAACAGGAATACTTCAAAAACCGCCAAAACACATTTGCAAACAAGAATAATCCAAAAAATCAGACTATACACTGTTGCCTGGTTAAATACTTCAAAACTCAGTTTGGAGTTTTAGAAAATACAACAATCCTTCCCTTCAATATCCAAAACCTGATTTAGCCTTCTAGTTACAACTGTGACAAGAAGTACGATTCGTTCTTCACAACCAGCTGCATAAGAACAAAGAAAGGAGTGCTTTGAATTTGCATTTCAAGAGTGTTGTTTGTCAATATGTGGTGAAAACAAGATGGCAACTGATTTTCCAAAACCCAACCTGAAGAACAAAGGGATTTGAAAATACACCACTTGGCTTTCACAGGGGAGTTTTGAATAATGGCTGGTTGATCTTTACTGTAGCATAAGGAGTCACTGGTGAGATATGTTTTAATCTAGAGCGTACAACACAACCCAACACTGTTAGTTTAAAATGATAACACTTCTATGTATTTTACAATAAAAAATGAGCCTTAAACCCTTTACGTTATAGGCCTTAAACCGAATGAACGTAATATTTGACTTAGAGTCACTATGTTACATTACATTACATTACATTGCATTTAGCTGACGCTTTTGTCCAAAGCGACTTACAATAAGTACATACGACCAGGAGACACAGCCCAGAAGAAAAACAGAATCATATAAGTACAGCAGGTATCATAGAGCCAAACATTTCAAGTGCTACTCAGCTGGCTATAGATAAGCCAGTCCTATGTTAGTATATAAGTGCTTTGTTAGTAATTCTATCGCTCGAAGTGGAGTCGAAAGAGATGAGTTTTCAGTCTGCGCCGGAAGATGTGCAGGCTTTCTGCCGTCCTGATGTCAATGGGGAGCTCATTCCACCATCTTGGAGCCAGGATAGCAAACCCACGTGTTTTTGCTGATGGGAACTTGGGTCCACCTCGCAGCGAGGGTGCAGCGAGTCGTTTGGCTGATGCAGAGCGGAGTGCACGCGCTGGGGTGTACAGTTTAACCATGTCCTGGATGTAGGAAGGGCCAGATCCATTCGCAGCATGGTATGCAAGTACTAGTGTCTTGAAGTGGATTCTAGCAGTTACCGGGAGCCAGTGAAGGGAGCGGAGGAGCGGAGTGGTGTGGGAAAATTTTGGAAGGTTGAAGACCAGACGAGCCGCTGCATTCTGGATGAGCTGCAGAGGTCGGATGGCACATGCAGGTAGACCAGCCAGGAGGGAGTTGCAATAGTCTAGTCGTGAGGTGA
This sequence comes from Harpagifer antarcticus, assembly GCA_902827135.1. Lineage (NCBI taxonomy): Eukaryota > Metazoa > Chordata > Actinopteri > Perciformes > Harpagiferidae > Harpagifer > Harpagifer antarcticus. Next base: position 469,574 of record CADEHL010001051.1, on the reverse strand, counting down.
CGAGAGCCTGGACCAGAACCTGGGTGGCTTTCTGGGTCAGCTGGGGACGAATCTTCCTGATGTTGTACAGCGTATATCTGCAGCAACGGGTTGTAGCAGCGATGTTTGCAGTGAAGGACAGGTGTTATCTAGGGTCACACCCAGATTCCTTGCCGTCTGAGTCGGGGAAACAACAGAGGTGCCGATGTTGATTGTCAGGTCAAGAGTGGGACAATCTTTTCCCGGAAGGAAAAGCAGTTCAGTCTTGTCAAGGTTGAGCTTGAGGTGATGAGCAGACATCCACTGAGAGATTGTCAGCTAGACAAGCAGAGATGCGTGCGACGACCTGGGTCTCTGAGCGGGGAAAGGACAGAATTAATTGGGTGTCGTCAGCATAGCAGTGGTAAGAAAAAACCATGCGGGCTAATGACCGATCCGAGCGAGTTTGTGTACAGGGAGAAAAGGAGGGGACCAAGAACAGAGCCCTGAGGGACCCCTGTAGTTAATTGACAAGGGTCGGACTCAGACCCTCTCCCAGTTACCCTGTAGGTACGGTCTTTGAGGTATGAGGCGAGGAGGGAGAGTGCAGAGCCTGAAACTCCAAGTTCTTGGAGAGTGTGAAGGAGGATCTGATGGTTCACCGTGTCGAATGCAGCTGACAGGTCCAACATGATGATGACAGAGGAGAGGGATGCTGCTTTAGCAGTGTGCAGTTCCTCAGTGACAGCAAGGAGGGCCGTTTCTGTGGAGTGACCTGCCTTAAAACCAGACTGGTGCGGATCCAGAAGGTTGTTCTGATGGAGATAACAGGAGAGTTGTTTAAAGACAAGCGCGTTCAAGTGTTTTAGACAGGAACGGGAGGAGAGACACAGGCCTGTAGTTTATAACATCGGACGGGTTGAGAGTGGGTTTTTTAAGGAGAGGGTTTTACTCTTGCCTCCTTGAGACTGTTTGGAAAGTGACCAGAAGTTAGAGAAGTGTTGATGAAATGGGTGAGAAACGGTAGAATATCAGGAGCGATAGTCTGAAGGAGGTTTGAAGGGATGGGGTCCAGAGGACAGGTGGTAGGGCGGGCAGAGGTAATGAGGGTAAGAACCTCACTTGGAGAGAGAGGGGGAAAAGGAGGTTAGTGTGTGGGTGAAAGGAGGGTCTGGTGACCCAGCGGTCAGTAAAGGTGAATCAGAAAAAGAAGAGCGAATATCATCAACCTTTTTTTCGAAGTGGTTAACAAAGTCGCTTGACAGAAGTGAGGAGGGGGGAGGGGCTTTGGGAGGGTCCAAGAGGGTGGAGAAGATGGAAAATAGTTTGGGATTGGAATAGGAAGGTTGGATTTTATCTTGAAAGAAAGTGCTCTTTGCCTGAGAGATCGAGGCAGAGAAAGAGGAGAGGAGAGCCTGATAGGTTAGGAGGTCGTCACGGTGTCTGGATTTCCACCATTTCCGCTCTGCTGCCCGAAGGACGGTTCTATTAGCACGCAGTGCGTCATTTAGCCAGGGAGCAGGGGGGGACTGACGAGCCTGCCGAGATGTGAGAGGACAGAGAGAGTCCAGAGAACATGAGAGAGTAGAGAGGAGAGTTTCTGCAGCAGAGTTTTGGAGGCAGGAGTTGAAACGAATCAGAGGAAGGGAGGGCTGAGAGCACTGATGAGGCAAAGGTAGAAGGGGAGAGGGAACGAAGGTTACGGCGGACAGGTGCAGGCTGAGAAGAGATTAGTTTGTTATGTTTGGAAAGGGGTAGAGAGAATGAAAGGAAGAAGTGATCGGATGTGTGGAGCGGGTTAACAGAGAGGTTAGAAGTAGTGCAGTTCCTTGGGAATATGAGATCAAGGACATTGCCAGCTTTATGAGTTGGTGGGGATGGAGACAATGAGAAAGCGAAGGCGGTTAACAGAGATGTTAGTTCGTCTATTTTCCCATGTCTGGAATGTTTTATCCGTTTCTATTAAGACATGCTATAATGGGAAAAAGTAAGACGCTAATCAAACACAATCAGGAGAATATCGTCTATCTAACGCACGAATGTCGCATTTCTCGTCGTAATACACTCGCAATGTCTGGTTGTAAATAGAACAGAATAAACACTGATAAAGCCTTAAACTTTACTCAGGCCTATTACAAGGACTTTTTTAGAACAGCCTTAAACTGCTGCTAGACAAACACTCACTTCAATTTCCTCAGCCTTAAACTGACTCGCGATGTCTCCTTATTCTAACAGCCTTAAACTGTTTAATGAACTTAAATCATTTACGTTATAGGCCTTAAACCTAAAAACGTAAGAAGAGACACCTCCTTGAAGTATGAGAAGTATGATCAGCCTTAAACTGAGTACACACACAATAATATAACAAATAATAAAAAAACACACAAATTAATAGCATGCAGGGTTAAATGTAAGAAAAAGAAGACATTTGAACTCACCCTGCTTGTGACAAAGCAACGCCCCAAGGTATATCATTCTTATTGTTATAAATGTGGTTGTTTTAACAGTAAATGCACAGCTATTTTCAGGATCCGCTGGCGCCGTCAGACACACAGACCTAACGTTGTCCTGCATAAACTATTGAAGAATTTGATATAAAAGGCTTCTCCTTACCGAGTTGATACGAGCTCGTTGTGTGTCTGAACGGATGCCGCGTCTCCGGAAAACAGCTGGTTGTAGTCTCTCCCGGTTCAACGAAGATCACGTTAACGGGTCACCAGATTGTAAACCGTGATCGTTTTTCTTGCGTCCAGGAGAGAAGCTTAAAAAGGAGACTAAATGGAGTCTCTGAGAAGGTTCAAAATTGGTACTTTAATTAATAAAAGCGCGGTAATGTTACAAACAGGATATTGTTCAGTCAGGAGAGAAAGGCTGCAGCTTCCTCTCCCAGGTGCCGGCCGTGCAGAAGAGAGCTCACAAGTCTTCATCTTTCCCGCTTGCTGGCTGTTCGCTCCTCCTCTCTGTGAGCTGTAGTGACGTAGGGGACTTCCCCCCTCGTTCTCCTGTGTCCGATATCGCATTAAACAGAGGATTTCGACATTTTACATTCATTGCTTACTTCCACATGCCTTTTCTCCTCCTTATCTCTTTCATAACTTTATAAGTAATACATGTTAACGGCGTCTATAGCCATTTTAATGATACTGTAGACCCGGATGTCGTCATGAAGGATTTTCAGACTAAAAGCGTGGTATTGAGAACTTCCCGTTTTTTCCAGAATAAAATAGCATTTAAACTGACAGTATGTTTAAGCTACATTATGCTATTAAACATTGATTTTAATTTCTAACACAAGTCAATAAACAAGGCACGGTCAGGATTGCCAAAACACCAGAATATCTTGTTCAGAGCCTGATCCTTGGCCCACCACCTTGTCTCCCCGATTGGAGACAGCCGTCTGTGTCGTGTGTCTTCACTCACTTCCTCCCACATGTTCATACGCTTGAATGACTCTCTGATGAACACAGCAACATCATTCAGAAATGAGAAGAGCGATGCACTGGTTATCACAACACCTGTGGTGTCTCCTAGCACAAGGTTCAGGACGTGTGCGTAGCACCAGATGTGCACTTGGTTGGGAGACTCTGCGGAGAGCAAGGTGGAGAACCCCTTGTATTGGCCCTGCATGTTTGCCACTCCATCGGTTGAGTTTCCCACACAATTCCGAAGATCAATGTCCACCTTTGCCAGAGTTTTCTTCAGTAGCTCTACAAAATATTGTCCAGTTGATGACTCACAGTCAACCACAGCTATGAGCCTCTCGTTCACCACATCTGTCACATACCTGAGGATAACAGCACACTGGTCTGTAGATGTAACATCCTGTGTGGTGTCGATCTGCACAGAAAACACGCCTGCCTCCCTTACTTCCCTAGATATGGTTTCTTGGATTAAGTGGCTGATGACATTGATCACTTTGTTCACTGTAGTTTTTGAGAGCAGAGTGACAAAGGATCCTCTGCCTTTAGACCCAGTCTCATGCAGCTTCTTGCTTTTTTCAACACATTGGGTGACATGTTCCTGCAGGCAGACATCGTATTTGCTGAGCAGGATGATTAATTCCAAGAAGTTGCCATGGTCAGCAATTTTCTCCCATGTGTATGCTGCTTCAAATTGGTTGCCTCTAAAGCTTAGACCACGCTTTCCAATGACTCTGACTACTTCTATGACATGTTCCATGACTTGCCGTTTCTTTCTGACATGGTCTCTGTGTAGAGACATTTGTTTGCCACTGAGTAGGCTTGCTATGTCTGCTTTACTAGCCTTCATAAAATATGCCTCTGCCCTTTCTCTGTGGACTTGGTTTTTTCTCGTGCTCTTCTATTCTTTGATGTACATGCTTCCAAGATGTCATTCCTCCTTTAATGAATGAGCTGTCATTTGCAGATGGCTTTGCATACGCTCAACATACTATACAGTAGAGTGAGTTGGATTTCTCACAATATGTAAGCCACTTTCTATTGATTCCATCTTTGTTGTTGTAAATATTTGTAACTGTTTGTTTTGGGGGTTGTCGAGGGTGGTATGCGAAAAATGTATTTATATCTTTAGCCTGAGGCCGGGCAAAGTAATCAAAGCTCACTTCATCAGTCTGCATCTCTCAGTCTTTTGGTTCTCCTGTGCTGAACCCTGCAGCTGTCTCACTTTTCTCAGGGTCAACTGTACTTGACCCTGCAGCTGTCTCACTTTCCTCAGGGTCAACTGTACTTGACCCTGCAGCTGTCTCCCTTTCCTCAAGATGAACTGTAATGGACCCTGCAGCTTTCTCACTTTCCTCAGGGTCAACTGCATAAGAAGAACATCAGTAATCAATTAAATTACCAATATTATATCAATATCATGCACAATAATGTCAATCACTAAAATGAATGCAATAATGAATTGGCCACACATCTCTGTGTCCTTATTATTGAATATTAATTTATTGAATATTAATATTATTTAATATAATTATTTAAAATTATAATATTATATCATTTAACTTGGAATATCATGAGCATATGACTCTATCCTAATGCATCTAACTTTATGCACAATATAATAGTCTGGCCACAGCCCTGCAGCCCGTTCTAGGTTCTGATTGGCTCTCTAGGTTGGCATTCTAGCTTCTGACTGGCTGTCCAGGTTGTCAATCACAGCCGGGGGCATTGCTAAAAAAAATTATTATGACGGTTTTCTCAGTCAACTAATGCTATTGCTAACAGTAACATAAATTAACACAGCCCTGCACACTGCACCTGCTGTCATATGCCGGGTCTGTGGTTCATCATCTTCCTTCTCATTCTCCTCCTTACTGCGACAGGGAACGGGAGCCCTTCTAAAAAGCTCTGTGATTTTCGAAAATTTTCCAGCATCTTCCTGTAGCAATTTTCGTTTTTTCATTCTGGCTTTTTCAGCCACACCCTTTCTTTTTTTACTGTTCTCCATCTTGTCTTTCTCAATTTCGCTAGCTAACTTACTGATCAATCATCAAACTAAGCTAGGGAGCTTCCGGCCCAACCCCTTCAGTTCATCTATTAGTAAAGTGACCAGATTTTCAAAATTAAAACCGGGGACATTTTGAGTTTTGAGGTCAATATATCATTAACATATCCAATTTTCTTCACTGTTAAGAAAAAAGGGGGACAATTCTGGTTCAACGTAATTCGAACATTTTAACTGTTGGATACAAACAGAAGGACGATAGCTCATATATGAGACTTCAAAGGTCTTTTATTTTGAAACTGTACATCAGATTGTCCAGATTCTCTCTGAGTGATTAGATTGTGGTGTCCTGCTATCACCCTGAAGTGAAATAAGTATTTGATAATTTGACAGTTTTTTATTTATTCTTGTATAAAAAACATGATAAAAACAGAAGGACGATAGCCCATATATGAGATTTCAAAAGTATTTTATTTTGAAATTCTACATCAGATTGTCAGTTTTTTTTCTGATTGACTAGATGGGGTCTCCTGCTATCACCCTGAAGTGAAATACGTATTTGATTGACTTCGAGTGACTCTTTAATTATGGACGGTTTCCATTAAATAATAATAAAAATATAGATGGACAATAGATCTAATTTGAGATTTTAAACAGCATACATTTTAAATTGTGCTTCAGAAAGTGTTTTGAGATGGTGTCACCATCAATTGAAATTAGTCACCCAGTGGAAATGTCAGATATGTCTTCATAACTGTATACTTACATTTTACATTCACTCAGTTATAATGTGGTAGTTATACATAGTTTGTTTTAAATTATTATTGATCACATTATAGTACATATTTCTTAATTTAAGCTCCAGTATATGAATATGTTTGGTGTGTTTTTTAGACTCTTTTATTTTGAAGGCAGTTTTACATGCCTCGACCGTAATGCATAGGATATTCGCGCACCGCAATACAACGTGCGGGCTGGCTTGACTGTGTTTTCCGAAGTGGGGGCCGGCTTGACCACAGTCTGGTCGTGACGTGGGCCAAGCATTAAGCTGATTACAATTTCACCTGTACCGAAGTGGGCCGATCGTAGTGGGGCAGTGGGCCGCGTCGAGTTGTCCGACCGGCCCACTTCCGGTACCGGGCTACCGGCCCATCGGGATTCGTCCCGAACGTCCCGATGGCCAGTCCGCCCCTGGGCTGTGGTCTCTGCTGCTTCGGTATCTTGAACCGGGCAGGACGTGAGGCAGCTTGAGTGAAGGCCTGCCGCGGGACCATTGAAGGTGGCGGCTGGACCCTTCGGGGGAGACAGAGCTGGAGAGCCTCGTCTCCCTTCCTTTTTGATTCACATCTCAGCTGCATCGAAGCTAGAGCGGAGCCAAATATGCCCTCGGGAACAATAGGCATGTCCAGAACATCCTCTTTTTCCCGGTCCTGGAAGGTTCGTCAGGTTGAGCCACCTGGTTCTCTCCTGTACCACCATAATTCCCAGTGCTTTGCCCGTGGCTTGGACTGCACAACGCTGCACACGGAGGCAAATGTCCGTGATCGCTGCAATCTCGTCCCACATGGCAGGCTCAGGTTTGCTCGACAAGTCTTCGCAGAGCTCCTCCTGGTAGGCGGTCAGCAGCGAGGAGACGTTGAGTGCCCTGGCGGACAAAGCTGCGGCTTTATAGGCCCGTTCGGTCATCGCTGACTGGAACCGCTCTGCCTTTTCCGGTAGCATGGGGTTCCTGCTCGGTGTCGAAGCCAGCCTCGGTTGGAGGTGGGCTGCCACCAGCGGTTCCATGGGCGGCATGCGGAGCAGGCCGAGCCTCTCCATACCGTCACAGTCCAGGGAGGAGGCACCCTGGATTGGGGCCTTGTTGCTAAAAGGGCGGTCTCTCCACGAGACCGCCACCTCGTCCAGCATCTCCGGAAAGACTGGAAGGAGCTGCCTCTTCGTCCTCGCTGCTTGGGGCAAGTTCTTCCCCTCGTAGCGAGATCTGGAGGTCTCCTTGGCCACTTCAGGCCAAGGGATGTCCAGCCTGGACGCAGCGCGTTGACACACGGCCTGCAAGTCCATACTTAGCGAAGCGGGTGCTTTCGCCCGGGAGAGCGGACATCGCTCCCGGCTTTGCAGCCTGAGCCGATGAAACGAAGATGAGTTCCTCCTGTCCGAGTCGGACAGGAGGAACTCAGAGCTATCCTCTTCGTCCTCCATATAGTCCAACTCCAGGACATCCTCCGCGGGTGGAACCATGGTGAGGTCCATTTGGGAGCCCCAGCTTGACACAGCGGGGGGCTCCGCTCTCGCGGCTCTTGCCGCCACCGGGTCCCAGCCTGACACGGCGTGGGGCTCCGGTTCAGCGGCTGCCGCTGTTGTTGAGCCCCAGTCTGACACAGCGCGGGGCTCAATCTCTGCGGCGGACGCCACCATGTCTTGATTGCGGACATGAGGGGGTCCCGTCCCAACAAGCTAGCTTGGCGTGCTAACCGTCGGCGGAGGCTCTTAATGGTGAAGCGGGTACAATGCCCGCACAAGCCGGGGTTATCGATAGCCTCCCGGGCGTGTTCCAGCCCGAGGCAGGACGAGCAGACCTGGTGTGAGTCTGTGCCTGAGATCTTAAACCCGCAGCCGCATAGCCGAGCCTCTGAGTCCCTGACTCCTCTGGTGTGAGGGAGAGAAGGGTCCATCTTCGTTCGCCGGGGTGTCGGCGTGGAGTGGACACGCTAGTAACAGGTACGTTACTGCCGTTAGTCCGAAAGGAAAAAAGTGACGGTGTAGATTTTATTCTTTAAAGAATATTAACTGGTGTGTTAATACCTTTTTTATCTCTGTCTCCTCTGGTAGCAACAGGTATGTTACTAGCTTGAAGAAAAAAAATCAAACCTTACCGTTATTTGGACAGAAAGAAACGTCGAGGCAGATTACAATATTAACTGGTGTGTTAATATTGTTCAGTCTTCTTGCAAAGCAAAAAAGTAACCGGCAAGCGTCCGTCGACCAAATGTTAGCTTTGGGTTCAGTCTGTGGACCCACATTTTCGGCCTTGATGGAACAACATTCATAATTAAGTAAATGTAACACCATTTTCACCCTGGTTACACTTTTCATTTGCCCTGTACGATGGGCGCTGTAAGTGATGAAAGTGGGGGATGTTGGCTTATCAGGCACCCGCAGCTCACAGCCAAAGTGCGAACGTGGGAGCGAGAGAGCGAGCAAGGGTACCGGTACCGGCGCTGATGTTATTAGAATCTGGTGCTAGCAGCGCTAACGGATATAAGAAGTAGATGTTTCTACAACCAGGGTGGAGGAGAGTTCTCCTGTCAGACTGAGAGGCTCAGTGAGGTAAAGGAGTGTTTAGATTAGTTAATTTTAGTCTAAATGATCTCAGTGGGTCTCAAACGTTTTGACCACAAATTATGTAAACGCATATTTCCAAGGCACTCCTTTATAATTATTAGGATAAATAACAACAGGTTTGAAATCATTCCAATGTATACTATAGGACAGTAATCCAAAAATAACGTTTAAAGTTGGAGAGATACAAAAATATGCATACATAAATAAATGTTTACTAGGTCAAATAAGATATGAATGAACAACACAAATAAAATAAGCTACATTTATTTGTTATTGGCTATGGTAGGTTATTGGTTATGTTCATATACTTATTTGATTATTAAAATGTAAACCGATCTTTTTCACATGGGTGTTTTAGCAACCCAGTCTCATGGCATTTCGTGTTCACCAACACGATTTTTAATCTATTGATTCGTGTTCACCAACAAGATGTTCCCCTTTTTTTCGTGTTGCACAGCACGATTTTAAAAGCAATGTATTTCTACTGGTAATGTGTTTTGTGCCTGCACCACGTCTTTTTCTCTGGTCGGGTCGTGGAAGACCGGAAGCTGTGTGGTTCATAAAAACATGTTCTTACTCAATATCAAGCCACAATTATTGCTTTTATTTTAAATCGTATAATTTCGGACTTTTGTTGCCGTCTGTGAGGAAAATAAATGGGGCTCAGAGCCTCAGAATACTGAAATCTGTATTTTTTAAATCTTTTTTTCCTTCTAATTTGTTATTCTTTTCAAAATAACACACTGTTATTTACTCACCAATAACACACAATTATCCTTGCTTTTATTTATAGGTTTAATTCCATAATCTCTGTCTTTTTTGGCGTCCGTCAGGAACTGAATTTCAAAATAAAAATAACCGGAAACAGACGTAGGCCTCTAGGAGTTTAGGATGGCCGAAGACACTACACTACCCATAATCCCCAGCTATCGTTTAGGACTACAGTCCCCGTGATTAATCTTCAAGCTCTGGGATTGGATGTTGGAGTGGCAGTGCGCCAAGGTTACGCCGCTGAGCGTCAAACAGCTGTTTGAAATGGAACGAAACCACGCCAGACTATCCAAAACTGGAATCGAACGCCCCCCCAGAACTACACATGCTGGCTATTGTGTTTCACAAAATGTTCTATGGGATGTCTCTACTGAACGTTTTTGTTTTTCCCACAATTAGAAGTTGCCAGTATTAAACACATTGGTGAAAAACATATAATTAATAAATAGGTGAAAATCGCTTGTGTCCATAATGCCCAGCATTAATATAACCACATGACAGCTCATTGTTACTTTGTAATTCTACTCCACTACAATTCAGAGGTTAACCTGGTATTTTTACTCCACTACACTTATTTGAATTACTTTGCAGATTCTGATTAATGATGTGAAATATAAACAACCCTTAAATCAGACTTTAGTTACACCTGAGTAAAATTCAGGTAAGGTGATTGTCAAGTGCCAACAATCAGGAGAGATATTTGATAGTTGGTGCGTCGAAAGGAGCCAGTTGAGGTGGTTCGGGCACCTAATTAGGATGCCACCTGGGCGCCTCCCTAGGGAGGTGATCCAGGCACGTCCAGCTGGGAAGAGACCAAGGGGTAGACCTAGGACCAGGTGGAGTGATTATATCTCTTCGCTGGCCAGGGAGCGCCTTGGGATCCCCCAGTCAGAGCTGGTTGATGTGGCCAGGGAAAAGAAAGTTTGGGGCTCTCTGCTGGAACTGTGTGGGAATTGATGTAAAGTATTATACAGAAAGTTTGATACATCGTATTTCTGGTATATTCATTTTTAATGTCATCTAATATATGTGTATTAAAACTTGGATGGACAAGTACATTTTTTCCTCTTAGATAAAGAGAGGTTTTTATATTGATGTTCCTATAATGAAGTCCCATTTTTAGTAGAAGTACATTTAGCGCAAATGGTCTTTTCTTCCACTTGACTTGTTAATAATCAGGAGGTGGTTTTTTGGCTATTTTGTGAGTAGGTAAGGATACAGGGCAATCTGTGATCTCTGCTTTAAGCAAAATAATTACCCATTGATAAGTGTTTTAGAGAGTCATTTTGGGCTTTCAAGGGCAGAACTCAGTAGATTGTCTGTAGAAAGTGTTCTGTATAATCTTGAAGCTTAAATTAATGAGAGAAATGTATGTGCGTTCATTTCAAGACTCCTAAAGAGCAGGAGACGAGTGGGTCACACACAATTAGAGAGACAATGGTCCTTCTGATTCTGGGTGAGCTGACTTCGGAGTGGAAGGGAAATTCAGAGATGGCCTTAGGGTATAGGAACAGTTACGCTTTGTTGGTTAGCTGGTCCTGAGGAGGTCATGAGATGATGACTGGTAAACCCCAACAAATATGGCTTTCTTAGAGAAAGACATGTGACATTCACGAGGGACTGCAGGATGAGATGTGTGTATTCATTATGCTGAGCAATACCGGTGTTTGTGTTTTATTGATTTCTATCTGTTTTTTCATGTTATAAGTACTAAATTGCCACCACATTTTGGAATGATTGGTTTAAACAGATGTGTGTGTTAAAGATGTGTTAGGGGGAATGTGTGTGCGTTCTGTTAAAGAGTCCTCTGTCTGTGAATGTATATGACTCCAAAGCATGACTGTGGGACTGCCTAAGGGTACACACACACACACATACACACACACACACACACACACACACACACACACACACACACACACACACACACACACACACACACACACACACACACACACTGTAAGGAGATGGAATCAACAAACTGCTGACTCATTGCCTAGGCAAACCGGCCAAAACTCCTCCCCGCTTATGTGTATAAATACTGTAACATTCTTATGCTCTGTGCTCTCTTCCTGATTGGCTGTCGTGGTACGTATCACCCGGTGTTAGGAATTGAGCCCGGAGTACTGTTGCAGAGTGCTCTGTATGGTGTATTGTGTTGTGTTTACCATTAAAGCAGATTATTGTTTAACCCCTTATCCTGGCTGTTTTGAGTTTTCCTTCTTTTAAAACAAACTCATATAAAAAAAACACATAAAAACAATAATTCAATAACGTGCTTTGACCACTAGGCGGTGCACACAAGGTACACACAGCCATAATAACTTTGTATTATTAGTGTAGGACACTTATGTATGTACAACATCTGAAGATGTGTAGTTTTATTCATGCTTTCACATAATTTTACAGCATATTGCTATACTATTTCAGACTCAGTATTTACATTCTTATATTCAAAGAAAATCAGTAATATCTTTAAAAACTACAAGTCCTTTTATATCAGCTGTGCACCTTTATGGTGTAAATATAACCTATCTATGAATTAGATCAAATGTAAAAGTCAGCCGAATTAGTGTTGATACTGCAAGTAGACGTATTGTGTGAAGAGAAATTGAAGATGTTGTTTAATTGTTGATATATATATATATATATTAAAATCATGCTGTGCAACACGAAAAAAAGGGGAAAATCGTGTTGGTGAACACGAATCAATAGATTAAAAATTGTGTTGGTGAACACGAAATGTCATGAGACTGGGTTAGTTTTAGAGTTGTACCCCCTAGATCAGGTATCTAGTAATTGTGTGCTCAAAGTGCACCAGATTGAAGCATTTTACTTTCAAATGTAAAAAAAAAAAAAAATCTTCCCGGGGGGGGGCATACCCCCGGACCCCCCCAAGGTCCACCCCCAATTCAAACATGTTCATGCAATAATGAATACATTTGAAGCCATTTTTACGTATATTACCTATATCAATAAGTTTTTGGGGTGTCTGTTTTTGTAGTGTATTTGCCTTTTGTAGAGATTTTTCATTTATTCTTTACATATAAAATCTCACCTAGGGCAGCAAATTGGCTAGAACCGGCCCTGGTACTAGGCCTCAAGAGCCTTTCTTGTGCTGACACATAGAAACAAATTGGCGGGGCGCACTTTGCACGTGCACACACTAAGAAATTCCACGCACTCCGCCCTCACATTATGCTGGGCCCACGTGCCTTAGCACCACTGCTATGACTCCATCCTAAGGGAAACACTGAACACACAGGAGCTAGAACCCACCTGCTTCTTTTAAATCACCTGTGTTGGAACATTTCGGGTTCCCTGTGGACTACAATAACGATGGAGTGCTAGTGGAAGATCGGACAAGGACGGTGTGTCGGCGTTGTTCGACAGCGGTGCGGTATGCTAATCTGGTGGTAACACACGCCAAACATGCTAAATCATATCAGAAGGCATCATCCAGATTTGCCAATCACCGGAGACATTTGCAAAAGACAGCAGCAGTTCAACAGCTTATCCCCGCTGTTTTTAAGAAGCCAATAGACATGAAAGCCGAGAGACCAAAATAAATAACGGAAGCTTTTGGGATATATATTTCAACGGCTATGCTGCGCCCTTATGCAATAGTAGAGGACCCCGGCTTATATTGATTGTGATTGAAAGTGATTGAAACACTTTCTTATTATTTATTTTGTAATATTTTCAAGACATTCTTTTTAGTTTTACAGCTTATTGAACCTTTTTGTTTGACATCAGCCATTATAGATAATATGGCCATCTGAGTGTGTGTGGTATTGTTTGTGGTTTGTTTTTAACTGTATAATAAAGTTAATTATTCAAAAATGTTAGAGTTCCTTATTTTTAAACTGAAACATGCACTACTGTTCAAAATAAATAACAACAAACCTGGAATTATATTTATATATATAATTATGCCTTTTTCTTGTTGTACCGAACCCGTACCGAACCGTGACCCCCAAACCGAGGTACGTAGCGAACCGTGAACTCTGTGAACCGTTACACCCCAACTACCGGCAGAAACTTAAATGCCATATTATGTTCCAAACCATTTCAAGCATTATTTCTGAAACAGTATTGTCTCAGCCACTTACCTATTTTCTGCATTAGCATTTCTCGGCCACCTAAGTCACCTGGTAGTCACACCCTGTTTCTCTCTCACACTCTGTTACACCCATCAGCTCCACTAGTATATAGGCCCCCTTCATTCTCACATCAGTGCCAGATCGTACTTCGCAGCATGCAGTTCTTTCCCGCATTACCTCCCAGATTGCTCTCCCGGTTTCGACCTTGTCTGTCCCTGACCAACCTGCTTCGCCTGTGTCCTGACCCTGCCTGTCCCTGGATTATTCTGCCTCGCCTGCTTCCTGACCCTGCCTGTACCTGCGTCTCCTATCTTACCTACTCCTGGAACCCTCGCCTTTCCCCGACCAGCCCTTTACCTACTGTCTGTCGGTTTATCTCATACCAGAACTTTTCAAGTGAGACATTTTCTAATAAAGCTGCTTACCGACTTTCCCTGGTTTCCCGTGTGTTGCATTTTGGTTCTCAGCTCGTTCGTGACAAGTATGGAGCTCAAATGTTTTCTCTCTCGTGGGTTTACCACAAGGTGAGTACCTTTATTTCCTGCTTCTTCACACATACTCTCTCCAGTACAGGTTAGCTCTGAGTGTTAGCGATGCTTGCTAATGTAAACACAGACCATATTACTTCCAAAACACGTCGCGCATTGTTTCTGATACAGCAACGTTTCTGATAGGCCCGTGGGTGTAAAGCCAGTCCACATTTTAGTAATGTCGTCATCCAGGGTTGCCAACTTTAGGTATATAGTTTGAGAATAGTTTGGGCAGCGTGAGAGCGTGAGATTGAGAGTGAAAGCGTGTGTCACACGCCAGATGCGTGAGAGTTGGCAACCCTGCGTCATCAGTGGTGGAGTATTTTTGTTGGGTAATCTATGGTAGGGCTAACCCATACAGTGGTGGGGCTCAAGTCAGTATTTGCAATGTAATTACATACACGCTATATCGCCCCCCTTGACAGTGGAACGCCATGCGTGAGGTTTAGATTATTTCCCTGTCTCAATCCAAATTGAACTGTATGAAATAAAAAGGCACATTTGTCTTGTAGTAAATAAAAAGGGCGACCTGGAGCAATCCTGCAATTTCCCCACAGCTGAAAGAGTTGACATGCTGAAAACCCAACCCCTGCAGGGGGGTCTGGGGGGATTCTCCCATAAAATACACATTCTGGTACTCTCTTGAGAAGAAAAATAAATACATCTATTACTTATTGATTATTGAAGTAACCTGTGTTCCTAGTGTCCAGATGTGAGTTTGCTTAAATATATGTGTGTACTTAATTACTTTGTATTAAATAGTAGCAGTCTGTATAACAAGAAGCTGGAAATATGAGAAGTGAAACATTTGTATTAAGAGTAGTGGAGATGTGAGAGATGAGATATCCTTATTTGGACACCGCGTGGCAAACATCTGGAAGGCAGCAGAGTAAAATGAGTGTGCAATAAACATGCTTAGGGAAATGAGTGTGCGTTCGGTCAAAGAGTCCTATATATATGTTTTCTGTAAAGTTCTACTATTTCTCGCATTGCTGTAGGAATGTTTTCTTTGTTATTATTGATATTAAAGTAACTTACATGTATTACTTGCATTAGCCAACTATAAACAACTATATCTTAGACATATCTTAAAAATGCCAAGGGTGTGTGGAGTTGTGTGTATTGAACTGATGGGGGAGGGGGCCGGAGAGAGGGAAGTCTATGCAGAAAATGTGTGTGTGTGTGTGTGCAGGCTGCAAGAATGCGAGACAACGAACACCAGATGTGTTTGTTTTGCCTCAAACTTAAGAGACTCTTGTTTCCGGGGCACCTCGGCTGGCTCGCGCTGATTCGTTGCGACAGGCCATCGTTTTTGTATCACCCAATGGATGACCCCTATGGGGGGAGCATCCGACACGGCTCCTCCCGTTGGGATTCCATGTAACCCTGTTGTGTCTTTGTGTCCGCCCTCTTTTTCCTCCTGCTGCCAAGATAGTAAGATCTCCCAGCACTAGGAACAGAGCAGGAGTACTCCTTATGTTGTATTGTTGTTCTTTTACCATTAAAACAGATTATTGTATCCTTTATCCTGGTGTTTCGAATTCCTTCTTTTATAATTTGACCAGCTCATCAAGGGACGCGCGGAGCCGAGGTGGGCTTCAGACCACCATCCTCATTGCTCCAACATACTACACGACGTATTTAAAAAAAATGAATGCCATTTTAGTTTTTTGTTACTTTGTTCTGAAAGCTGAACCTGCTGCTCCTCACAGAGAGAAGAGGGAAGAGGCTGTGTGAATTACTTTACATTGTGGATAAGGGTGGATAGCCCCCATTGTTCTGTGTGTCAAAATGAAAGACAGCCTATCAATCATCAAACCGTGGGGTCTTATTTCATAACGTGTTGATTTCTATCAACACGTAATGTTGTATCGATGTATATAGATAGATACCGCAAAAGTATTCTCCGTCGGGACTCCCTGCAACAACACCACGCCGTTATCGTGATTCTGATTGGTCAGAAGACATTATCAAAGATGTTTTATTGAGAAGACGATCACCACGTGACAAAAGTTTTCAAAACTGTTTCTAGTCTTCGGTATTTCCAGACAAGTGGCTACTGAAATCAATCTTACTTGCTGTCTGTGCAATTTACTCCGCGGACTTTATTTTGCTTACTTTAACATCATTTTTCATGGTGGGGCTAAGGTGGGGCTAAGCCATTTCTTGGTATGGCTGTCGCCTTCCCCAGCCACACCCTGCGCCGCCACTGGTTGTCATGACCACAGCAAATCTGGATCAGCTCCATTGTTCCCTCGTTTTTAGAGATGTGGGTACGGAGTTAAAGAGAGAGGGTTGTATTTTTCGGACACTTTGTGAGTCTCCTGACACATATTTATGTATAAAAGACATAAAAAAGTGCATTTTGCATAATAGGGCACCTTTAAGTCAATTTAACTGCTCACACTTAAAGGTTTTCCGCCAAGTGTTCTTCTATTATTGGAGTGTTTTAACTTTAGTAAACAATCTGAACACTTCCTCCACCACTCATCCACATGCTTTAACAGATAGCTGTGTGGGAACGGATAAAGGAGAGGGTCAGTGTTGTGGGGAGCGACCGTGGTGATCCTGAGTCTGAGGGTCCGGTTTGCTTGAAACAAACTAGATTTGTGGTTAGTGTGAAAAGGGACAAAAGCTGCTGGGTAAAGAAAGACAACATTTGGTCTCTCACTCTTTCTTGTGGATGTTACTAATAGCTTGCCTGTTTTGGGAGACAGATATATGATTTGATGTTTAGCCAAAATGGTTTGGTGACATAGGGAATGTTATGTTTCCATCAGTGAATAACATACTGGCATAATAATAGGAGGAATGGCTATCATTTGATTTTAGTGGTATAAACTGCATCTGTGGTCATGGTCAAAGAGAAAAAGGGCCATCATGATTGGTATCAATTGCATAAATCGTGTGCTCAGGTCTAAAACATGTATTATTCTTTTGGTGCAAACAATAGGTATAAATTGCAAATAACTGTTCTGCAGATTCAAATCATGTTGTTGTGTTCGGTGAAGATTGTGGTGTTTTGGTGAACTTCTACATAGAGAAGTAACCTAATATAGATTTGATGCTAAACAAACAGATTAACTTCAACTTGAGGATTCAGAGTTCAGATGGTGCGTGCTGAACACCTCTGGTGCAAACACCTTTGAAAGAGCTTTTAGACCATAAAAGGACACTACATTTATTCCTTTAAATCAAGGCCAATGCAATACTTTTATCTTTAGCAGCACTTGAAGGCAGATGACCCATCTCACCTATTGAATTGTGCCGGCAAGTCCCCTTGACTCACAGCTCAATATTTCCTGACCAGCAAGGTAATTCAGGATGAACAAATCAATCCAGCTCGACTCTGCGTTTGTGCTCTGCTTTCTGTTTTGACACAGTATTTCTATTAGAAAGCATCCCAAAGTGGGTAACAGCTATAATGACAGGAACCATCCCGCCCAGCGTCTTCATTTCATATGCAGCAGGCCTAGCTCATTTCTAACGCACACTGTGATGCTGTATTCCCTTTGAATTTAGGAGAACCATATATGGCATTAATAGTTCTCAGATCTTAACTGGAGTGCAGCGATGTGCTTTCAAGAATAAGAAGAGAAGGCCATCCAGTTCTTGACTTCCTGTCTTCGGAGACGGATAGGTCTTGTAAATTGGCACCCTAAGGCTTTTAGCACAGCAAACAGCGCTGCCACAGAAGTCAGTGTTGTGGGGCGTCTCTGGTGATCCACCCTGAGGCTCCCGGCCCACTGGGTGCACCAGGAACATCATCAAAACGGCTTCTGCAGTGAAGGAACACGGAATGGAATCTAAACCAGCAAATCCAAAATATATTCTCCTTGTCAGCATTAAATGAGGACAATGTTGTGCCTCCATGGCCTTTGCATCTAAAAAAACACAGCATTTGGTACAGCATCCATCATACACAGATGTGTGGAGCCCTCAGGCTGCAGGTGATAGGAAACAAAAGGAAGTTACCTTTTTAGCTTGCTCTATCAGTACCCTGTCAATACCCCTTGCCCCCCCCACGAACCCACACACACACACACACACACACACACACACGCGCACACACACACACACACACCGCCTTCCAGCATTGACCCATGACCTCTCAGACAGCCAACAGGAGGTGGAGGATCTGGTGGGAGGGACAGGAAGAAAGCATACAATGCATCTGAGGAGTGAGAACTGATAGATGACTCAATCTGGCAGCACTTTTCAGCAAGGTAATGACGCGTGCTGTTTTCTGTCTCTACGTGTTTATGTGTGTGGGAGGGTGTGAGTGTGTGTGGGTGTGCACGTGTGTTGCTGGTGATAGCACAGGAAGAGTACTCCATGCGGGCAACCACACATATCTGAAGGGAGGGGGGCGAAAAAGAAGAGAAAGAGCGATGAGGGAGGAGGAGAGAAAACTGAAAAATTAGGAGAAAAACAAAACAGGGAGACAGATGTGGAGGAAGAGAAGGACGCTGTGACAAAACGAGTGCTGAGTGAGACCTCGGCAGGTGATGGAGGTGCAGGAGAGGTATGCTCAGAGGGGGGGTGGCACATATGGGTACAGATGGAAAGGCTTCTTTACCTCTTGTTCATCATCAGAGCTCCAGCAGGGGCTCCCAGCCCCCCTGCACGGTGCCCCAGAAGAGGAGCCTGGGCAGGGGACCTCCTGCCTGGATACTTTATCATCCAGAGCAGAGAGGACCAGGAGGCGAGAAGGGGGGGGGGGGGGGGGGAGAACGGACAAATTGCTCCCTCCATCTTTCTTCAGTCTTCATGAGACAGATATCTATAATCTGTGAACAACGACACACTTCTCTAAAATGCAGGAGAAATGCAAAAGTATAGATAGATAGATAGATACTTCATTGAATGTGTGAGGACCTCCACTGGATTAGCTATGATTCTGAAATCTTAGTGAGTCTATCAAAAGGTTTGTTACCAGGTAGTACCTCTCATAATGTGTTATGTTCTGAATATGGCAGGGATTTATGTCAAGCTTTTTAGACATAAATCCATGATTACCTCAGAATGCGCTGACGCAACATCCGACTGAATTCCATACAGGGGTCTCATATTTCCTATTGTCTGTGATATTAGATAATTCCACATTATGAAAATAATTTCTTATAAACTCAAAGTCAAATCAGCCATTATTATCAAAAGTCAGTGGCGAACCGTCAGGGCCTTCAAGGTATTCAGAGAATACCCTGGAACACTCAGATAAAACAAACAAAAAATCGATTTAATTATATAAATAAAATGTACATAAAATGAATAAATGAGAATCGTATCTGTGTTGTTGATCTGTAATATTACAGTGTTACGTTGATGTGTTCGTCCTTCTCGATGCACTACGCATTTCAGTGGTTTTGTGTTAGAAAAGAAAGCAACCAATCAGATCTTGTTCTGGGTCTCTGCGTAGAATATCCTTCAACCAAGGTATTCTACATCCTTGATCGAATGCCCTGGCCGTTGCACTGAATGAGAGCGTACGTTTGGACTGACAGTTTGATCAACCAATCATATATTGATTTGTAGCCAATGGGCGTATTCTTTCAGAGTTTATCTCGGTTCCAGGGTACTCTAGAAGGCCCGCTAGTTAACTGGCTCGAGACCGAGGATCTAGATCAGAGGTGCCCAGTACGTCGACCGCGGTCGACCGCGGGGGCAATGCTGGTAGATCGCGAGTCATTCATAAAAAAAAAAAATCCAGCTCCATTAAAATAGACAAAACAGGTTTTGATCCTTCCTCCCTTGGCCTCCCTGCCACTTAATTCAGGAGTTTACTTGATTGACAGAAAAAGTGACCTATCGCTTTGCAGTCTGTTAACCCAGAATGCAAAGCGATACAAAATCAGTCAAGGGAAAACTCAAATTAAGTTCAAGAGACAAACAAGAAACAAACAACAAAATGAGTGCGGGACCGAGCAAAAAGCTAAAGACATACCACTTCCACCCAGAATGGGAGGAAGAATATTTTTTTGTGGAAAACGGAAAACCAAAAAACCGACGTTATTCAGTTTTTAAACCAAAACGGGAAAACAGATAAATCAACGTTTTGGTTTTGTTTGTATGATTTACGGATAATCCAGTGAATGCTGGGAAAACGAGGAGAAGGCGCATTTGTTTTCAGAAGATATTATGATAGTGACGTTGGTTCCGGTGCACGTCCGACAGCATTTAGCACTACATCGAGATTAAGATTAAACTAATTTATTTTGGGAACACCCGCATATAGGCTACCTATGGAGTTAGTCAGATTTGTGTAAATTACTGTTCATGTTCATTTGAAAATAAATGCCGGTGTCGGACAGACACAAACACACCGAACACACAGAGCTGAGCAGAGCACACACACACACACACACACACACACACACACACACACACACACACACACACACACACACACACACACACACACACACACACACACACACACACACACACACACCATGCGCCTTGGTGACTGGACATCTCCTTCATAAAACTAATAAAAGGGGGAGTAATCGGGCAGTTCGATGTGTGCAGAGATGTGTGTGGTTAACACGTAGCAGTCTGCAGTCACTCTTAAGCTGTTCTGATGAAGGTAAACACAGCGAAGGTGGTGCGTAAAAAGGCACAGCTCTCGGCGCGCTGGTGCTGCACTTCTCAGAGGCGGAGTTACACGTCCCGCTGCCTCCTGATGCTGCAGCCATTTCATGAAGTGAAGGAGGTTTTCCTTCTATAAAACAGCTGTGTGCAGCAGATACCGTGAGAGTCCCGGACATGAATTCATAGATCAAGGCAGACTGGTTTTTCTCTCGTGTTTTGCCAATCCGGTGCTTAAACAAATATCTCTACCCCCCCTGGCCGACATAATCCTTAAAATGAAGTCTGAGTTTGAAATATATCTCAAGTATGCACTGCCATTTCCCCACATAAACATAAAAGTCTGCAATTAAATGGTTGTCTCCTGTGCGCTCCTCTTCCTACTTGGCGCACCGGTAACTTTCTCGTGCGCACGAGAGGCTGAGACTTTATCTGAGCCGCCGAATCCCTCAGAACATCATAAAAGCCATTTTCAACGGTTTTCTGGTGAAAGATTAACTAGGCTACTGGATGAAAGAATATGACTGGTATAGGTGCGAAAATTATACAACATTTTTATATATTTATAATTCTGCAAATATTACGATAAACTCACAGCTATTTCGCGGCCCGGCAGTAACACCTCCGCCGGGGGTTGGGAACCCCTAATCTACGGGACAGTTTTGAGATTTCTTCAAATGCCGTTGCCATGGCAACACAATGCTCGCCATGAAACACGGTTTTCTCATAACTTCAGTGAAACTGCTCCAAACACCCCAAACCTTCACAGGTTTGGTAACGATGCAACCATCAACGCATCTAAGCGTATTATGGGGTGTCATCAAATGTCGTTGCCATGGCGACAGATCATTCGCCATCAAGTTCGTTCAGAAGTTCGCAGTTCAAATATTCTGCTGCTTTTCCAAGCCTTTTTACTTTCTTTTCTTCTCTCATCACTCATTCAAGCCCCCAGTGTTCATGGATCATTTCAATCTAAATTATTCACTTTCTTCTTACACATTACATTTCAGCATAACAGTTTAGCGTCAGATTTTCCCTCTAGCAATTTCTTCAGGAATTGCATTCTCTAGTTCATACTGGTCCTCTCACACATATACATTCTCCTTTTACATACATATATTTTCACTCTCACACATATACATTCTCCTTTTACATACTTACATTTTCACTCTCACACACACATATATATATATTTACACTCACACATTCATACATTTTGCTCTCGTATTATCATATGTCAATGCACACATTCATACATTGTCACTCACATATTTATACATTTTTCACTGACACTCATTTTGATCTCATATTCATATATTTTAACGCTCATATTTATAAATGTTGCTCTCATGCACATTCATTCAATGTTTACATTTAATATTATAAATAATATATGCATGTCTGAAGACAATATATGTATGCAATAGAAGAATGTATGTATGTGTGAGAGAAAGTATAGTGGAAACGGAAGTAGTATAGTTGAAACGGAAGGGCATTATCGCGCTGTGATTGGCTCAGAAGGTCGAGCGGGGCGGGCTCATGTTCAGAACTTCGGATTCAAATCAACATGATGGAAGGAGACAGGGTCGGCATCATGGGGGGTCATTCGCGGGCCATGCCCCCCCAAATGAGTCACTGTGCCCCCCCAACGCAGGGTGGGCAAGCCTTGCCACTTTGCCGTTTTTTTTTTTTTTAATCATATAAGTGAAAACGTTTCCACTAAAGTTTTTTTGTGTGAAATACATTAGAAATAAATCATACAAATATAAAACACAGCCTGAGGTGTGCTCACTGCTGCTCTCTGATTGGTGTGTTGCTTGACCAATGACCCCCGACCTTTGTTTTGTTATCATTACGTGGCTGTGTGTTTAGATGAAAGCCCAGTGGCGATCTGTTCATCTGTTACACTGATTATACAGTAAAGCCATTGAAAATAATATGATATACAGTACAAGTAGCCTACTTCTGGTTCTCTGTGTTTCATTCAAGCTCGGCTCTGTGTGTGTGTGGCACGAGCGCATTTTGTGAGTGCGCGAGCGGTAACGTGGAATGTTGTTAGCATCTGGTTAGCTAGCTATGCTAACAGATATAAAGGGCTGTTTCTACACCAAGGTGGAGGAGGGTCCTCTCCTGTCAGACTGAGAGGCTCTTATAACGTCAGCTCAGTGAGGTAAGGACTCTCTCATTGTTTAGATAGTTAACTTTAGTGTAGGTTAACTTATCTCAGTGGGTCTCAAACTGTTTGGTCACCATTTATGTAAACAAGTATTTGCGAGGAATACCTTTATCAGGGTTGCCAACTCTCACGCATCTGGCGTGTGACACACGCTTTCACTCTCAATCTCACGCTCTCACGCTGCCCACACTATTCTCACGCCAAAAACAAGAATACCGAAGACTAGAAACGGTTTTGAAAACTTTTGTCAGGTAGTGATCGTCTTCTCACTTGAACATCTTTGATAATGTCTTCTGGCCAATGTGTGTGGTGTTGTTGCAGGAAGTCCCCACGGAGAATACTTTTGCTGTAGTACATCTCAAAACGTCGATACAACATTACGTGTTGATAGAAATCAACACGTAATGAAATAAGACCCCACGGTTTGATGATTGATAGGTGTGTGGGCTGTCTTTCATTTTGACACACAGAACAATGGGGGCTATCCACCCTTATCCACAATGTAAAGTAATTCACACAGCCTCTTCCCTCTTCTCTCTGTGAGGAGCAGCAGGTTCAGCTTTCAGAACAAAGTAACAAAAAACTAAAATGGCATTCATTTTTTTAAATATGTCGTGTAGTAATAGATGTATTTATTTTTCTTCTCTAGAGAGTACCAGAATATGTATTTTATGTTATTTAAAAAAATCTCCTGGGGGAGAATCCCCCCAGACCCCCCTGCAGGGGTTGGACTTTCAGCATGTCAACTCTTTCACTTGTGGGGAGAATGCAGGATTGGCTCCAGGTCGCCCTTTTTATTTACTGCAAGACAAATGTGCCTTTTTATTTCATACAGTTCAATTTGGATTGAGACAGGGAAATAATCTAAACCTCACGCGTGGCGTTTCACTGTCAAGGGGAGCGTGTATGTAATTACAATGCAAATACTGACTTCACCCCACCACTGTATGGGTTAGCCCTACCATAGATTACCCAACAAAAATACTCTCTGGCAACTGCCGACCCATATTGCGCAAGCGCAGATCTAAGATCCAGTAGAAATGATAAAAAAGTAAAAGTCTGCTGCTTATTGTTCTACTAGGCCAAAATAGAGTGTGCTAATTAATATGTTTGGCAGTTTGGAGTAAGTCTGTAGATTTGTTTGTGTGTGTGTGTTTCATGTAAAGGCCTCTCACGATAATTAATTTTGTTGGATACATTTTCCCGGAAATGATTGCAATAAACGATAATATTGTCGGCACCGTTGTATGACCATTTTAGACCACTGACATAATGATAATATATAATAATAATTCAAGTAAATCCTTTTCGAACTGCTAGTCACATCCTCATGTAAATTGCAATTTATCGAGTTCATTTTTATTTATCGAGTTCATTTTTATTTCTCGTACGATAAGTCAATTAATTGCTTATCGCGACAGGCAGACAATAAAACAGTGGAAACAAACATGTGTTTGACTTTCATTAGTGAATGAAACTTTGTGCCCTTTATAGTCTGTGTCCAATTTTGTGTATTTGTATATATTGTGTATATATATCCTATATCCTATATATATGCTAAGGTCCCGCTGCTGACACGATAGCAGTCATTTAGTGTGCATATGTGTAATTAAACCCATGATATCAAAATCTCACTCCAGCCAGGTACCCAAAGTTGGCAACCCTGCTTTATATGATCATTATATTTATTAAAGAATAAGACAATAAATGAAAAACCGGTATGAAATACTATAGGACAGTAACACAAGAATACAGTTTAAAAGGGGAGTGATTAGTAAAATATCCATAAAGAAAAAGTAAATCTGTTTACAGTTGTGTTTCATATGGATGCTGAGAGATGTAGGCTAACCATAGATCTCTTCATTTTGCTCTCAAAGTGCACCAGATTGATGCATTTAAGGCGAGACACGGCAGGCAAAAACATCGTTTTTCAAGTACTGGTCAATTTTGAGATTTTGTGCTATTTTGATTCCATAAAATGTTTTCTTTCAGGCTTTTGGAAGGAAAACGTACAAAATACACATTTAAGTGTTTATTTTACTATAGTTTGTCTATTTGCGTCTGTAGGTTTCTCCTAAATTCACCAAAAGTTAGCTTTCTAACGTAACATAAAGTACCGCGACCGCTGTGTGCACCATGTCAACAGAGATATCGTTGGAAAGCTCCGTCTCTCCTGCACAATCTCATCGGATCCAAATATGGTCATTTCCTTTGTATCAGCAACCAATCGTGAAAGCACAAAGGGGTCTTAAACCAAGAAACGAAATCTCATTGGCTGGTGTCAATTTCTGACAACGTGATTCGTTCAGATGCGTCACGTGGTGTGCTAAAACACTTCCTGTTTAGCTTTCCGCTAGAAATTGAAATCTCAAAATCGCAAAAGAACGGCGAAAAAAACGTTCACAGAGAAGACGACAACAATTGTCTCTTGCACGAAGCAAGGTTATACAAAAAACAAATGACCCCGAACATGAAACACCTTCACGGAGTGCGTCGATGCGCGAGCTGTCATCCAGAGAACAGGAGGGTTTAGCTAGCGCCTCACTGCAATCTTTAAAGGTCGTTTTCTCAAAATGAGTTTTTTCTCCTACTCTGAGTTCGAAATTTCAACTTCAGAAGCTCGTAGAGACACCAAACCTTCCAGTTATATTCCTATCAATATTATGAAGGCTTTTACTGAAGGGTTTGTTCATATATAATTCATAGCCTGAATTATACAACATTGTATACCTAAAAACATGGCGAAAATTGATATTTTAGGGCTGTTGACAGTATTTTCTGATTTATTGAGTGATAAAAAGAGATATCCAATATCCCTTCTGTAAAAGCCTTAGATACTAATATGACTACAAAATGAAACAAGAATTTGGAACCTGGCTTTATCCAAAGTTCAGATTTCGATTCCTGAAATGTGTTAAAATATGTGCATATTTAATGAGATAATGGCTAATTTGCATATTTAAACATGCTATTTCAGAAAACTTGTAATACAAAAGACAATTGCCTTATTGTAAGACATTAACTGGAGAAATTTCTAGCTGATACCTTTAAGTTAAAAAAATTACCCTATTCACCTGGGGTGTCTCGCCTTAACTTCAATATTTTAAAAATAATCTTCCCGGGGGAGCATGCCCCCAGACCCTCCTAGAGGAGGTTAGGTCCTCCCCCATCTAAAACATGTTCACATGGATAGGATACT
Source organism: Harpagifer antarcticus (assembly GCA_902827135.1). Lineage (NCBI taxonomy): Eukaryota > Metazoa > Chordata > Actinopteri > Perciformes > Harpagiferidae > Harpagifer > Harpagifer antarcticus. The sequence continues at coordinate 443,483 of CADEHL010001051.1, read as the reverse complement.
AAATACATTTGCACGCTTTTTATATGGTGGCCTATGTCCATATGTTTCTGTTTTGGTGGTCGTGCCACAACCGTGCATGTATGCACAAGTCATAGGTGCGCTATACAATAGCACTACACCCTGCAATGTGTGTGAAAGACAATAAACTTTACAGCATGTTTTTAGAAGTTACGTTGGTGTGTGTGTGTTGGTTGTTGACGGCAGTGTGTGCCCCCCCTTGGTAAATGATTGCCCCCCCATTCGATTTGTTCTAGAACCGACCCTGGAAGGAGATGAATGTTGAACTAGGAGCAGAGAAATAATCATATATTAAAAGACAGCAGCATCATTAGAGGTCAACAGAGTGACAGAGTGTGTCACTTTGCTGAAGGATAGTTGTGACCAGCTATCTAGGCCAGTCTCTAAAGACTTTCCAAGGTGTAAAATGCTGCTGTCGGAGTACTGACTGGAAGTATTGCTGATACTTGCGACTGTATCTTCACTCACGCTCAAAATGTTTGAGCGTGAGTGAAAAATGTATAAATATGTGAGTGACAATGTATGAATGTGTGCATTGAAATATGATAATATGAGAGCAAAATGTATGAATGTGTGAGTGTAAATATATATGTGTGTGAGAGTGAAAATGTATGTATGTAAAAGGAGAATGTAGTGTGTGAGAGTGAAAATATATTTATGTAAAAGGAGAATGTATGTGTGTGAGAGGACAAGTATGAATTACGGCCTGTACGGCCCCTCATAGTCACCAGCTTCACCCCACTACATATGTCATCTACCAACGTCCATCTGAGAAGATACAGTCGCACAACTGTTAGAGAATATTTTAATCCTGTCTGTTTCCATGTATCGAATTGGGAACTTATCTGCAAACTTCTGTTTCTAATTAAAGTGTTGTTCCCTCAATCTGTGAAATACGATCGTGCCATTCTCAGGGTCAACACAGAGGTCAGATGCCTTGCTCTGTGGAGAAAGGGGGGGCATCCTGTCCTGGCTAGTCTTTGTCCAGTTTGTTGCATCTGTTATTAATTAGCAGAGAAAGGGCGCGTAAGTTTGGGATCCGCCTTTGGTCAATATATTGTGTGATTATATTGTGTAATCTTCAGATGGCTACTCGGTGGAAGACTGGTTCATGTGTGAAACTGAGTGTGCCCTCTCCGGCCGATACTTCAATAAATCTCTGTGTTTTGATGAAAGTTCTCCGTCTCCATTCTTCAACATTGGCTCTGCATTGAAACCCAGAAGATTATTCTTCACAGATTGGCGTCACGACAGAATATCAAATATATCTTCAGAATACTGGTAAGTGTAATTTCAAATCTATTTGAATATTGCCTTACCAGGATCTGTGATTGACGATATCATAAATTACCTGTGAAGCTGAAAGGCTGCACATTTTTTTCTCGGTGTCTCTATTTAAATTTCGGAGAGACCTTAAAATAGAGAATCAGTAAAGTGGATTTCTGCGTTAGAGCAATGGCATAGATTTGTATTGAAACAAATCGCCGAATTCTGGAGATTTCAGCGCTCAAAATAAAAATAAAACAGCTGTTTAAAGCAGACCCTGTGCGCTGCAGAAAGGAGAGCGTGTCTGTATGTTTCCTCCCCCCCTGCGGAGAGCGGCAGGGCAGGAGAAATTGAGTTTAGTGGTATAACATTCTTTTCCTCGCACCATAGTAGTTTAGGAACTAAACTAAATCGTCATATATTGGCGGAATGCGAGAATGTGGCATAAACGATAATTTTTTCATTGTTGTAAGAAAATTATGGGTTGATAAATACGGAGGATAAACTGATGGTTTTATTCTCTGGACAGAGGGAATCCACCACTAAATTAGCATAGTGGTTGTTGATTTGAGGATAAATTCGTTATTGCTCTTCAACAGATACGGTCTTTAGCACTTGTACAAGCTAATATGAGTAAGAAGGCACTCATATTAAATTATATTTCCCAACCCCCGCTGAAGTTTTTTTATTCGGATTAAATTAAACTTTCTGTCACACGGAGGTTTGTTGCGGTTTTATGTTTGTTTGTCTAAACTGCAGTGTTTGTTGATTGTACTAACTGTTAAACATGGGTAATAATCAGTCCACAAAGGAGTCAGTTGGTCAGAGGAAAATGAATGAACGCAATAAAACCTTTTCTAAAAATCCAATTACAGACAGCCACTATTTTCACATGTTTTTGCCAAACATGCCGTCAGTGATTGTCGGAAGAAGCTTGGATTGGTCTAAAGTTATGCCGTTTACCTCGTTACTTTGTGAGCACTAACAACAAAATAATCAGAAAAGGAAGATTCAATTTGATTGGGCTTTAACAGGGAGTTTTGACATGGCCGTGTTGTGGCAAGCATTTAAAATTGTGAAAAATTATCCGAACCCCTCCTGGGACATAGAATACATGTCGAGTTGTCTCAAAGCTTGGATGTCTATTGCAGAGAAAAGAGGATATAATGAACGAAAGAATGAAAAATCAGTTGGCAGCGAGCGAGGCTCCACAGAGCTCAAGGCTTTGATTGATAGGATTTCCAAATGTGCAGCGAGTTGTCATTTGCTCAGCCTAGAGGCTGCTTTTGATGTTAAATCAGAGAACATGTCCAGAATTAGCGTTTTTTCAAAGGGCTGTCCAGCGTAAAATGATCACGAGTACGCAAACATCTCAGAATAATAATTCTGCTGAAACTGTAACCGCCCCGAAAATTCTGATAGGAGATGTTCCCTGCAGGCGATTGGCCTTTGACACAGATGCGCGACATGTGGATTCAGAACGTCGCTGCTTTGGCTGTTAGAGCATGCGCTAAGACTCACAACATTTCCCCATTCAAACAGCAACAATTCGCCTTTCCAATAACCCGCGTGAAGATCCGATTATGCCCGTTGATTTTAGTTGAACAGCTGTAGATATTTTGATTGACAGCGGCGCCACATTGTCAGCAGTACGCACAAAAGAGAAAGTGGGTGAAGCAACTAATGATTTTGTTACAACAATGGGCGTTTCTGGCATTCCTATGTCCGAGCCCATTTCAGAGAGTACTAATGTTTCAATCGAGGGGTCAAATGTGCAACACTCTTTCATTATTTCAGATGGAAGCTCGATTAATTTGATGGGCAGAGATTTACTTTACAACAACAATACATTGTAGTCCGGATGGATTGTTTTTGACAATTCCTGACAGTAAAGTCTATCAAGCTGTCCAATTCATTCAATCATCTCAGGACAACCTTTATTGTTGGTCCTTTCCAGATTTCAATATGATTTCTGTTTTCTCCGCAACAGGGATTCAGAAAATTGCTAGCATTTCCCCTGTGTGTGCTTCCTTAATGTCTCTTATGCGGCCTGTGTTGAATTGTCACTGCACAGCTGCTTTTAACCCATCAGATGATTATGCGCTATCAGTAAGAGGTTTTTGCAACAGCTCAGATCAGTTGGAATGTGAGCAGTTTTTGTTTTTGGGACCACAAGGATGTGCGTTGCCTCTTAGGCTGACTCCTGCACAAAAGGCGTTTATTGCAGGAGACATTATCCCTCACGTCACACTAGCTGTCACTCCAGGCAGTAGTCCTAAGGAGGTGGGGGCTATGACAGCCCACTGCCATGCTCAGTTGGAAGCAGCAATGGTCTCTGACCCCCACACCACACCTAATGTAATTAGCCTTGGAGAAGAGCATTACATGCTGCGTCTCGCTGACCACATTTCCCTCCCCCAAAGCACGTTCCTTCACTTACAGCCACCCCCACCCACAGAATTTGCCCCCCCTTCGGATTTTGCCGACATTCCACCCAGTTTGTGGGCCAAACACAAGAACCATGTGGGCGTTGTTAGTTCAGCTCCCCCCCACAGAGTGACACTTAAAAGCAATGCCAGATTGCCTGCTATCAGACAGTACAATTTACCCCATAGAGCCATTTTGGGAATTGAAGGAGTTATCCAATCTCTGCTTGATCAGGGTGTATTAAAATACATGAATAGTCCCTGTAATACCCCAATTTTGCCGATACCTAAACACAACCGCCCTGATGAATGGCGTTTTGTCCAAGATTTGCAAGCTATTAATGCCATTGTCATCCCAACAGCTCCCATAGTGCCTGACACTAATTCGATCCTTGCTTCTCTACCCCCAGATCAATTACACAGTCATTGATCTCTGTTCAGCGTTTTTTTCTATTCCTTTGCATCCAGAAAGCCAGTATCTGTTTGCATTTACTTTTAAAGGTAAACAAATCACATACACGCGCCTCCCACAGGGCTATGTTGAGTCGCCTACTGTGTACGCAGCAGCTGTTAAAAGAGATCTGGACACTCTGATCCTGACAGGAGGAAGCACCCTACTTCAGTATGCAGATGACCTGTTGATTGCATCCCCTAACAGAGACGCCTGTCGCATCGATTCCATTCTGCTCATGAAAAGACTTTCTGAATGCGGACACAGAGCATCCCTGGCCAAGTTGCAATACTGCCAGACTGAGGTCACGAATCTGGGTCACATTCTGAGAGATGGACACCGCCTCCTCTCACCTGCGAGAATCTGCCTTTTGAACAAAGTGCCACCACCACGTACAAAGAAGGAGATGCTTTCCTTCTTGGGCATGGCAAACTACTGCAGACATTGGATATACGAGTGTGCTGCTATGGACTCCATCCTACGTGCTGCAACTCTGCAGGCAGCACCTAACATTGTTCACTGGTCTGAGGACATGCACACAGCTTTTCAGGACTTAAAGTGAGCCCTCACATCGGCTCCGGCCCTGGGTCTCCCTGATTACCATCAACCTTTTCATCTACACGTCCATGAGAAGTTGGGCTTTGCAACCGGCATCTTGGTACAAAAGCATGGATCTAATTTCCGGCCTGTTGCATACTATTCGTCTCGACTTTCCCCTGTGGTACTTGGTATGCCTTCATGCCTGCGAGCAGTAGCCGCAGTTGCAATTGTTATTAAACAATCCTCTTCTATTGTACTGGCTAGTGACTGTGTAGTACATGTCCCACATGCAGTTTTGTATATTCTGAACATCTCTGCTACTCAGCATATGACAGCAGCAAGGTGATCTGGTTATGAAGCAGTAATTCTTTCAAGCCCACACATCACTCTTAAACGCTCCCCCCCCCCTAAACCCAGCTACGCTGGTGCTAATTCCAGATTTTGAAATAACACATGACTGCGTCACAACGATTGACATGTCTTCTTCCCCCAGAACTGATATGTTGCAAACTCCTATCCCTAATTCAGATATGATTCTCTACACAGACGGGTCTGCGAGCAGGCCGTCTGACACAGTACATTTAGCAGGCTATGCTGTTGTGAACGACTGGGAGGTCTTAGAAAGCCGGGCCTTGCCAAATGGCACGTCGGCTCAGGCTGCAGAGTTGCATGCTCTGCTGAGGGCGTGTATTTTGGCTATAGGAAAAGTTGCAACCATTTTCACAGACTCCAGGTATGCATTTGGTGTGTGCCATGTCTTGTGGAAGATGCGCGGTTTCTTAACATCGGCTGGTAAGCCTATTCAACATCATGCGTTGGTAGCTCAGTTATTAGACACTATCCTGCTCCCTGCACAGCTAGCAGTAGTGAAATGTGCTGCTCACACAAATTCTGATGATCCTATTTCGCGTGGAAATGTGTTAGCCGACACCGCGGCTAAACAAGCAGCAGTTTCATGTTCTTCTATGGTGCTCCAATGCCCCCTGACACTTTGCCTTCCTTTAATGATGTTGCGGTAATGCAAGCCCGCGCTGATGTTAGGGAGAAAGAGATATGGCTAAGACGAGGTTGTACACTTGACGCTGAGTCCAGCTTGTGGCTCCACCCAGACGGCCGGATGGTTTGTCCCCGTTCGTTCCTCCATGTTTTGGCACATGTTGCACATGGCAAATCACATGTAGGAAAAGGAGGGATGAATGGGATTATAAAGTCACAATGGTTTGCTCCAGGCATCACACTAGCTACACAGACCCTTGTAGATAGATGCATGATATGCCAGCAGACAAGAAGAAGAAGTGGTCTGGTTCAGCATGAACATCTACTGCCCCCTTCAGGGCCCTTTGTAAATATGCAAATTGACTTTTCGCATATGCCACCATGCCAAGGATTCAAATATCTTTTGGTAATAGTGTGCCAGTTTTCCAAATGGGTAGAGGCCTACCCTACCAGAAAAGAAGACGCTAGAACAGTTGTAAAGTGTCTTCTCAAAGATGTTATCCCTAGATTTGGTGTTCCAGCAGGGATTAACAGTGACAGAGGTCCAGCATTCATTTCTAAGATAACCCAGAGTCTAGCTACAGTGTTAGTGTTTAAATGGCAATTGCATGTCCCCTATCACCCACAGAGCTCAGGCCAGGTTGAGAGAATGAACTTGACTATAAAAGAGAAACTCACTAAAACAATGTTGACCACAGGACTAAAATGGGTAGACGCGCTGCCGCTAGTTCTGTGCTCCATCAGAAGCGCACCAAATGCAACGACAGGGCTTAGCCCACACGAAGTATTGATGGGAAGGGTAATGTTCTTAGGGTCTAGCCCCCCAGTAGCAGCCCACACACTCACCCTTTTGTGGACAGAGGATTACATGACTAACTATGTCAAATATCTAACTGACATGTTGAGAAAGTTTCATAGGCAGGTGGCTGACGGGCTCCCTCAGCCGGGAGAAGAGCCCACCCACCCTTTTAAGATTGGTGATAATGTACTAATCAAATCTCTTGAAAAAGATGCCCTGTCTCCCAGGTGGAAAGGTCCTTTCCAGGTGTTGATAGTGACCAGAACAGCTCTAAGAGTCCAAGGCAGAGCGGAGTGGATCCACGCCTCCAGATGTCGTCTCTCCCCTCTACCGGATGCTGGCGTGTGAAGGCAGTCATCATCATCGTCATCCTGGGTTTGCTGTACCTGGCCAAGAACGCCCTACTAGATGAAGCTGTGGAAATCTCAACGACAGGTGGCGAGGGCTCTCGCCCCTCAGAGAGAGAAGATAAGGTGCTCTTATCCAAGAGCGCAGACGACTTGACTACTCAGGGTTCAGACCCTGAGGGCAAAACAACACCAACGGGCAAATCAGTGCCTAGCGACAAGGACAGGTTGTATCCAAACACCACACAGACATTCAGTATGGTGCGAGAGAGACAGAGAGAGAGAGAAGGAGGAAGAGTAAAGAGGATCGTCGACATCACTCGTGAATTAGAGACTATTTCTTTTAACTGTTCAACTTCAATATGTAACCCATCTAACTGTATTATTGTGTTTGCTGTGTCTTCAATCAAGGGTGATGATTACTTGACATGGGGAATGTATCCAAAAGACCAGTACCAGTGGTTCGGGAGAACATCGGAGGTGGTAAGAATAGCTCTCAACACCATTGCCAACATGCCCTCAGAATTGTGGTGTACCACTATGGAACAATTAAGGAAACTGATAATGAATGAGGTACAATGCACAGCGAGGAAACCAGATTATAAAGCCCCCAATTCAGGTGTCACTGCATGCACATTTACTGGACCAGATAGCAAAATGGATTTTCTATCCACTCCACTTAAACAAACAGGAGGTGATGTAGATTCTTCAAAAAAGGCCTTAATCACTCCACTTAAACGAGCTAAAACTAATTCTGCAGTAAGTTTAATGATAGACTACGCACATGAACGTAATGTTAGCAACTGTTGGCTGTGCCAAAATATGCCAGAATCCATGCATTCTCCAATGTTTAGGCTCCAGAACAGTGGACTCCGTTGAGGTTAAAATACATGACTGTACACAGCCAATCCCCTTAGGCAAACCCCTAACACGAGATTGCTCAGTTTATGTACCACCAATTACTATACATGAATGGAATAATGTGTCTATCTGTTTCCAGAATGAAGCAGGATCCCATACTTCTCCAGATGTGGGACACAGCGACTGCAATACCATAGTGAGGGTAACATTAGCCAGAATTCCCCTCCCACAGAGAGTTTACTTAGTTTGTGGAGACCGCGCTTATGGCTGTGTACCCTTTGACATTTTCTATGGCACCTGTTATCTAGCCTATCTAATCCCTTTAATCCGTAAAGTAGAGGCTAATGAGATTGCAGCGATACTTCCCTCTTTACATCGGAATAGCAGATCAATTACAGAAGGACAACAAATAGCGAGCCTATTTTTGCCTTGGTACGGTATTTATGTTACCCAGCAGGAAATTGTGGCACTATCCAAAGTAGTAGAACACCATCTAAATGTATCTAACACAGCGATGTTAGCTGAACACAAAGAATTGCAGGAAGTTAGGACAGTAGCACTACAGAATCGTATGGCGCTGGTTCTTCTCCTCGCTGCTCAGGGAGGCACATGTAAGGTGATTGGATCTGAGTGTTGTTCTTTCATCTCTGATGCTACACCTGAAGTTATGGATATGGCTCATGATACTACTAGGGGAATAAAAGAATTGCATGAAACTCATGGGTTTACATTTGGGGATTTAAGTGGAACCATTGGATCCTGGGGAGCGGGGTTGGTTAAATTTGTTGTTACTGTTTCAGTGTTTATCTTGGTTGTGCTAATCCTAGTGATCTGTTTGATAACTGTAGTTAAATTAGCCATACGCAGGGTTGCCAAGACTGCCCTCCAGGCCCCACAGAGGATAGTGGGGTATTCAACTGCAGATGAAATAATATTGATGTACAACAAGGAATTGCGAGATCCATGGGTCTCCATCGCGGTTTCTGCCCCATGGGTACCGCCGTTCAGTGATTAATAAATTGATTACAGTTGACTTTCAGAATAAAGAACAGATGTTTTGATTTTTCCTTTTCAGGTTGTTATACAATACATATCTGATTTTTCCTTTTCAGATTTTGAACAAATGTATTTGAATGAAATGTATGTACTACTAAAGTGCCTTACTCTTGAATAAAGCTTAGTAAAGTAAACGTAAAATAATGTTAAAGATTGAGGACATTGAAACTTTACAGATTACAGATTGACCGAATCATCACTAAGAATTTTAGCCTGGATCTCTCATGATTCAGATTTTATACCTCATTTGGATTTCTTATAATCCTAAATTCTAATTGTGCTTTAATAAGTAATTGCCTTGAAGTAAATCTTTGAGATGTAAGCTGACTTTGAATTTGTGTTTGAGGAATGAGATTAACTGAGTGATAAATGATAAAGGATCTTATTTTTGAAACATATATTTTGCTGTTATATTTTTGTATTACATGTGTGTTTATTATTGTGCTTTTGACAAATGATAGCAGACACGGAGGAGAGATGATTTTTTGTTATGATTGATTGCGTTCAATCAAGGTAATTTAAATGTTTCAATTCTGCTTACTTTTTGATGTAATTAATGTGTGTGATCCCAGACTCTGAAGGCGTTTATTGATTTGAGTATTGACTGAAATATTCTTAGACTCGTGTTAATTGGTTATCATAAATTGATAAAAAGGAGGGGCTGTTAGAGAATATTTTAATCCTGTCTGTTTCCATGTATCGAATTGGGAATTTATCTGCGAACTTCTGTTTCTAATTAAAGTGTTGTTCCCTCAATCTGTGAAATACGATCGTGCCATTCTCAGGGTCAACTCAGAGGTCAGATGCCTTGCTCTGTGGAGAAAGGGGGGGCATCCTGTCCTGGCTAGTCTTTGTCCAGTTTGTTGCATCTGTTATTAATTAGCAGAGAAAGGGCGCGTAAGTTTGGGATCCGCCTTTGGTCAACATATTGTGTGATTATATTGTGTAACCTTCAGATGGCTACTCGATGGAAGATTGGTTCATGTGTGAAACTGAGTGTGCCCTCTCCGGCCGATACTTCAATAAATCTCCGTGTTTTTATGAAAGTTCTCCGTCTCCATTCTTCAACATTGGCTCTGCATTGAATCCCAGAAGATTATTCTTCACAACAACAACTGTCTGTCAGTGCACACAAATAGTTATTATCGCATCAGCTGGCAAGCTGAGTTCAAGATAAATACAACAAACAAAAAGTTTATGAGAATGTGAGTGATGATTGCCTCAGGCTGTGGTTGCTTATTAGCTTCAGAAGTGAAAGCAGACAATGAAAGGTCCTCCCAGAGAAAAACAATACAAGTATTTTTGTGTGTTTGTTTGCGCAGATAGTGGGAGGGGTGCAGTGTGTGTGCAAGTCCTCTCTGGTTCTCTCAGACAATACAATTCTGTTCAAGCTACTAAAATAAATCCACCCTACTACCATTGATCTGCAACAAAACCCAGCTTTCAGACCCCGAATCAGCCCTCACAGATGGATCTTTTTTCTTTCTTGGAATAATTGCACTTTGCAGAGAAAAATCAGTCGTCTAAATTAACCCACAAGCTAAGAGCGGAGAAACTTTTCTAATTAAACATTCATTAACATGTTGGCGTTTACAGACACATGGACAGAAAGCCATTGTGTAACTCCTCGCTCACTGAAAGAAGAAATACTTCAAATGAATTCTATTTCCAGAGACGTGTTCATAAAACATCATGTGGATGAGGCTGCAGTCTCAACCTAAGGAAATGTGTGGAAAGTATTGAGGTTAGGGCTGAATATATTTCATTTTTAAATCAAAACCAAACCATCTGTATTCCCAATTTCTATTTTTTGAGCTGGTTAATAAATGTTCCCATAAAAACATGGTATGTGTGTACTCAATTAGATTGGAAGCATTTCACTTAGAATGACAAATGTCAACCTCGTGATGGTTCTTCATGAAAAGTCAGGTGTCAAACAGGTCCATTGATGTCTGTAAAACGTCATCCAATATTTTGAGGTATAACCAACTGTCAGATCTGGATTTGAGATGCCATTCTTAAAGCCAGTTTAGGTCTGAAGTTCTGAATATGTGTCAGTATTTAACCAGCAAAACGGAGTATAGAGGTATGAGGGGGGGAGGGAGAGAGGTGCAGTGTGTGGGAGAGAGATTTTTGCTTTTGTAGACCACACAAAATAGTAGAACATATACAGGAGAGGGAAAATCACCAAAAGCATCATAGGGCCTCTTTAAACGGCCTACACTGAGGTAGGCCGTTAAACTTTTATAACACAGGACCAACATTGCCTTTCTAAAGCAGCGTTAGCCTTGAGGTTGAATTAATGATCAGTTCAATTAATCTTTTATAAGGAGCAGAGTTGGGTGTAACGCATTACTGTAATAATATTACGTTTGTCGGTAACGGAGTAGTGTAACACGCTACTTTTATAATTCAGTAATCACACTACAGTTACTAACATTGCCCCGACACGCGTTACTTCGTTACTTACTAAAATCAGTCATAATCACACTGACAGACAAGAGGGGTTTCCGCCGCAGGTTTATATGTACGTAATCTGCGCGACATCCACGTCCACATCTCCACATGCAGTGCTGCATAAACATGGCTGAGTCAGCGATAACTTTCGAGGGGTGGAGGTATGCCCATTATTTTGAGTTCATCCGAAGAATAGACAGGAATGTGACGGTGAGGTGCAAACTGTGTCCAGGCCAGAAGCTGTTATCCACTGCTGTAAACACCATGTCAAACCTCAACAAACACCTGCAAAGAACACATGCTCAGGTGAAGCTACTGCAAACGCTATTTGTTGTTTGTTTATATCACTTAGTCTGTTCTTCTTCTCTGTCTTCCGGTTGTTGCCTGTTTTGAATGACGAATACACACTAACGCCGCCTGCTGGTAAGGAGAGTTATTGCCACTCACGCATGCGCAGTTCGTACGTGCTCGGCGAGTAAAGTAACGAGTAAAGTAACGAGTAAAGTAACGAGTTACTTTATGTAGAGAGCAACGAAGTAGTGTAATATATTAAGTAATATTTAATATATTACATTTTTTTAGTAACGACCCCATCTCTGATAAGGAGTAATAGTTAGCCTTGCTGGGGTATTTGCAACAACAAGGAACAAGATGTCTTCTTACTACAGTAGCACACATACATAAACACAAACACACACACACACACACACACACACACACTCTCACACAAACACACTCTCACACAAACTCACTCTCACACTGACACACTCACACACACACACACACACACACACACACACACACGCTTCCATTGAAAGCACTAAAAGGAAGAGAGGGTAATTGGATTTGAGCTCTCCAGCATCTCAGAATGATCACATATTTATTAAGGCTGATGCGAAGGAGGTAAACAAATACAGCCGAGAGGATTATGTTCCCGCTTCCTATTGATCACTAATGTGGTCAAAGTAAACCAGGGTTAAACAGAGAAGACAGGGAATAATTGACTCTCATTTTCATCCTTTGACTCATATTCCATGAGCTGCCTTAAAAAAATGGCCAAACAAGTATTTGAGCGGGCGACTCACGCAGGGCTGCAGAGAACACTGCTGCTTTCAGAGTTACTGAAATGGAAAATAACTTGTATAAAAATATGTTGAAGGCAAATTGTTTTCAGACTGACAGTAACTGTGACTGCTTAAGAAGATATGGACTTTGATCTTTTTGGTGCAAAGACTTTACTAGAGGACAGACGGTTCATGTTGTTTAGGGTTTTCATGGACTCTTTCAAATGCATTATCTCCTGTGTATCAGATATTTTGCTTGGCTAAACAAATTGATTTGATAAAAATAGAACATTTTCAGTTAAATTGTAGTTCAAAATACAAACAACTAAACAACATCAGTAAATGGAGTGCAGATTGCTTCCTCTGTGATATATCTAATGGCTCCATAGCTGGCCAATTTATGATGTAATCTTCACAGAGACAATGCAATGTTTATAACAACACTATCTTTACAAATAACAAATTATATTCACACCACTGTTTCAGTGTAAAAAAAGTATTGGAAATCATTGCCACTAATCAGTCTGTTTTAATGAGCATAAAGGGTTGAAAAATATGAATATATATATTTTGTATTATCAGCAATGTGCAGAGCAAAACCAACCGTTAATGTGTGTATCAAGTGTGTGTGTCTAATTCCTTCTGTGCCATAGAGCTCCATTCTTTAAATGTAAAGTGTTTGAATGTACTGTTGTCGAGAAAGTCGAATGTGGTGTTTGTTAGAAATTAAAATCAATGTTTAATAGCATAATGTAGCTTAAACATACCGTCAGTTTAAATGCTATTTTATTCTGGAAAAAACCGGAAGTTCTCAATACCAAGCTTTTATTCTGAAAATCCTTCATGACGACATCCGGGACTACCGTCCATTAGTATCACTAAAGTGGCTATTGACGCCGTTAGCATGTATTGCATATAAAGTTATGAAAGAGTTAAGGAAGAGAAAAGGCGTGTTTAGATATATTGAATGTACAATGTCTGTATCCTCTGATATGCGTAACAACGGACATTAAAACGTTGGAGAGCCGGCCCGCAGGGAGGAGCCAGCTGAGGATATAAATACAGCGGGACCTGAGGGGTTCGGCCTCTTTCTTCACCTGGCAGAGCCGGAAACACAGCTGCTTTTCTGTCAAACAATATTCTGTTTGTAACATAACCGCGCCTTTATTTTTAATTAAAGTACCAATTTGAAACCATCTCAGAGACTCTATTTAGTCTCCTTTTTAAGCTTCTCTCCTGGACGCGAGAATTATTACACAGATAACATGTTGTACACTAAACACACTGTCTTTAACACTCATTGTTATTCAACCCAGTCTCATGGCATTTTGTGTTCACCAACACGATTTTTAATCTATTGATTCGTGTTCACCAACACAATTTTCCCCTTTTTTTCGTGTTGCACAGCACGATTTTAAAAGCAATGGTAATGTGTTTCGTGGCCGCAGCACGTCTTTTTCTCCGGTCGGGTCGTGGAAGACCGGAAGCTGTGTGGTTCATAAAAACATGTTCTTACTCAATATCAAGCCACAGTTATTGCTTTTATTTTAAATCGTATAATTTCGGACTTTTGTTGCCGTCTGTGAGGAAAATAAATGGGGCTCAGAGCCTCAGGATACTGAAATCTGTATTTTTTTTAAAAATGTCCTTCTAATTTGTTATTCTTTTCAAAATAACACACTGTTATTTACTCACCAATAACACATAATTATCCTTGCTTTCATTTATTGGTTTATTTCCATAATCTCTGGCTTTTTTGGCGTCCGTCAGGAACTGAATTTCAAAATAAAAATAACCGGAAACAGAGGCATTTCGAGCGATTACCCAAGATCCTCAGCTATGGTTTAAGCTCGCTGATTGGATGTTTTAGCCGCAATGCATGTTGGGATTTGGTATTTATATTATATGAAATCCGGAAAACATTTTAAAAGAATAAAATAATACTTAATTCCGAGTGCTCTTGCTTTTCTCTTTGGAAGTCATCACATAACGGCATTGTAATACACGGTTCGGCTGCATTACATATTACAGATCTGCCGTAGTTCTTTATTTATAGAGCTCTGATGAAAAGAAATGCAGGATGTACAAAGATATTAATAGGAGGAGGTGCAAAACAGAAAAACGAATTAACCTTTATTTAAACATTAAATAACAGATTAATGTCTTCTTTTAAATAAGAAAAAAACTTTGGGGGTATCTATCTACAGATAAATATTAAGCCTGACAAAGTACTTAACGTCTAATATATTGCTTTCCTGCAATGTTAACTATGTTGAAGCACTTATTTTAACTGATATTATACATATGAATTATACTCTTATGTATGTAGATAGTATAAGAAATGTGCAGAATATGACAGTTTAATGGTAGAGGTACACACATATTGATAGATGTCTTGTAATGCACTGTTGAGGAACCTGTGACCCAAGATTTTCATTCATTGCATACACCGTAGTTGTGTATATGATATGTCAATAAACCTTTGAAAATCTTGAAATCTTGAAAGGGATGTGCAAAATAGCCATAATATACAGTCTTTAATTAACTATTAGTAGAGAATAACGAGTAATGAATATACTTTATTACTCGTTTCCATTAATTGCAGATACATGTTTAGTCTTCTCAAGCACCAACTATCAAATATCTCTCCTGATTGTTGGCACTTGACAATCACCTTCCCTGCATTTTACTCAGGTGTAACTAAAGTCTGATTTAAGGGTTGTGTATATTTCACATCATTAATCAGAATCTGCAAAGTAACTCAAATAAGTGTAGTGGAGTAAAAATACCAGGTTAACCTCTGAATTGTAGTGGAGTAGAATTACAAAGTAACAATGAGCTGTCATGTGGGTATATTAATGCAGCGCATTATGGACACAAACGATTTTCACCCATTTAGTAATTATATGTTTTACATTTGATAACACCAATGTGTTTAATACTGGCAACTTCTAATTCTGGGAAAACGAAAACGTGAGACGTCCCATAGAACATTTTGCGAAACACAATAGCCAGCATGTGTAGTTCTGGGGGGGGCGTTCAATTCCAGTTTTGGATAGTCTGGCGTGGTTTCGTTCCATTTCAAACAGCTGTTTGACGCTCGGCGTAACCTTGGCGCACTGCCACTCCAACATCCAATCCCAGAGTTTGAAGATTAATCACGGGGACTGTAGTCCTAAACGATAGTTGAGGATTATGGGTAGTGTAGTGTCTTCGGCCATCCTAAACTCAGAAATGTTGACAATCGCAATGATGCTCGAAATGTCCCTTATAGGCCTACGTCTGTTTCCGGTTATTTTTATTTTGAAATTCAGTTCCTGACGGACGCCAAAAAAGCCAGAGATTATGGAATTAAACCAATAAATAAAAGCAAGGATAATTGTTGGTGAGTAAATAACAGTGTGTTATTTTGAAAAGAATAACAAATTAGAAGGAAAAAAAGATTTAAAAATACAGATTTCAGTATCCTGAGGCTCTGAGCCCCATTTATTTTCCTCACAGACGGCAACAAAAGTCCGAAATTATATGATTTAAAATAAAAGCAATAATTGTGGCTTGATATTGAGTAAGAACATGTTTTAATGAACCACACAGCTTCCGGTCTTCCACGACCCGACCGGAGAAAAAGACGTGCTGCAGGCACGAAACACATTACCAGTAGAAATACATTACTTTTAAAATCGTGCTGTGCAACACGAAAAAAAGGGGAAAATCGTGTTGGTGAACACGAATCAATAGATTAAAAATCGTGTCGGTGAACACGAAATGCCATGAGACTGGGTTGTGTTATTAGGGAATGTTTAATGTAAGGGACTGAGAGGCAGAGTAGTGGGAGACACCTACATTCCCAATAGGTGGCTCCACCCGCTGCCAATTAACAGTATTGGGAGCAGGTGTGGAGACCTCACACCTGGTGCTAATCACTCCCTCAAGGGAGACAAAAGCACCTAGAGTTGCTCAGTTGTGGGTGGCACATGGAGGGAGCATGAGACTCCCAGCGTGAGGAAACAGTTTGTAAGCTGGTAAGTCGGTTAGCGGCCCGGCTACGTTAGCCTTTCTATCGTTAAAGGTATTTTTTGAGTTTAACAGCAATAAAGCCTCTTTGTTTGGATTTGAACACTGCCTCTGTCGTGACTGCTTCACTACCACTTTTCTCTTTATCTGCCCAGTCCTGTTACATTGGTGGAGAATGCGGGCATAAGGACTCTAGTGGTGGTGTTGCAGTTAGTGTTTTTCGGTTTCAAGATGGAGGATGTACTAAGGGAGTTGGTGCGTATTTCTACTGAGCAGCAGACTGTGGAACGGCAGATGATACAGGAGCAGCAGAAACAGATTGCGCTTCTCCATGTGGAGGTCCAAAAATGCCTAACAGCAGCCTCTCCTACCCAGAGGGAAGCAACCGTGCAGCCTAACCCAGGTCGATTCATCCCCAAAATGACGGAGAGTGATGAGATGGAGGCCTACTTAACAGCCTTTGAGCGCACTGCTGAAAGATAGGGCTGGCCAAGGGACTACTGGGCTGATCTGGTTGGACCATTCCTCCTGGGCCCGGCACAGCAAGCTTACTTCGACCTCCCTCCTGACCAAGCAAAGGACTACGTCGTCTTGAAGAGGGAAATCCTGGTGAGGTATGGCTACAGCTTAGCAGCTAGAGCCCAGCGGTTCCATGACTGGAAATACAAGCCAGAGTTGTCAGCCAGGGCCCAGATGTATGACCGAGGCCGGGTAACCAGAGCCTGGCTGACATGCGACCCCGAAAAGTTGAGTGTTTTAGAGAGGATAATGATGGACAAATATATTCGGTCTCTGCCCTATGAGACCAAGAAAATGGCAAGCCAGCAGAATCCAGCCATTCTGGATGAGTTGGTTAACGTAGTGGAGAGCCACGTGGTCACAGCGGACCTGCTTAAGTCCACACGACCAGACACCGAGTGGAGCCGGAAAGCCAGTGGGGAAGCATCACGGACTAGACGGGCAAGAGAACCGCGATGGAAACCCGAAGAGGTAAGGCGACGACAGTCCTACCGGCCAGAGGGCCAACCGCGTTGCTACCAGTGTGGGGAGATAGGCCACATTGCCCGGGACTGCCCAGGGAAGGATGAGCTAATGCCGACCGCCCACTCATCTGGTGCAAGGCCCTGCCACCTTCTTGACTCTTGCTGGGTACAGGAAAGCTCCCTGGCTCAAATGATACCAGTCAAGGTAAATGGAAAAGATGCAGAGGCGCTAGTGGACTCAGGAAGTGTGGTGTCCCTCATTCAACCCCACCTCCTCGACCATTTGCCATCTGAAGAGACTGTGCCCATCTCCTGTGTCCATGGGGACACTAAATTATACCCCACTTGCCTCATCCACCTTACCACAGTTAAAGGCAGCTGTAAGCTGAAAGTGGGGGTGGTTCCTTCCCTAACAGTCCCAGTCTTGGTGGGGCGAGACTGCCCACTATACAAGCGCCTGCGGCACCAGAAGGAGGTGAGTCCCAAAAATCCCAGGCGTGCCAAAGGAAAGCGAGAGAAAGGACAAATTGCCACCCAGGGTACGTCTCCTCAGCAGTTCCATAATAAGAGGAGATAGGGGCTGCTTTCGAGAAATTCCAGCCGCAGCTTTATGCTTTTAAAGGGAGAACTTGACTCATGTTGTCAGAAGCTCGGTGATAGGGGATAACCGACATGGATTGTAGGGTTGCTATATTCGAAACCGCAAATGGCAATCTAATGAATGAAAACAAAGAGTTCAAAGACAAAATAGTGGGGATGGAGATTCAAAGCAGAAAGTTTAATCTGCGTGTGATTGGACTGAAAACGGACATTGAGAAGAGCGATCCCATTGCCTTTGTGACAAACTTTTTAAAGGAGGTGTTCGGAAGTGAGTTCTCATGTGAACCGGCAGTCGAGATTGCATACAGGATTGGGCAGGGGACTGATTTGAGACCCAGACCTATGATTGTCACTATGCAGAGATATCAAGCTAAGGAAGCTATCTTGAAGCTGGTAAGAAGCAAGGGAGAGATTATTTTCCGTGACATGCGAGTGAAGATATTTCCTGATATTACTCCGGATATTGCCAGGAAGAGAGCCCTATTCAATGACGTCAGGATGAAGCTGCGCAAGGCTGAGGTGAGGCATGGACTATTGTTCCCCGCAACGCTCATCGTAACCTTCAATGGACAAACCAAACTTTATCGGGACTGTAGTGAAGCTGAGCATTTCTATAAAACAGTGATAAGCCCGGTTTCAGTTCAAACCAGAAATGAAGGTGGGAAATGATTGATTGACATGACCTGATAGATGGTATGATTATACATATAGGAGAAGAAATTAATTGTATTATGAAAATGGGAATTGTTGCAGTTTTGGTGATCTGCACAATTGTTTTATTTTCTTATAGGCCAATATTCACTGGTCTGAGTTATCTACTCATTTATTTTGAAGTTATTTACTTCATCATCTGCGAGTATGAATTTATGTTTATTAGATTTTGAATAGAGACAAATTTCAACTTGTCTCTATTGTTGTTTATTCCTCCTAAAATATAATTTTGATGTATTGATTAGATCTAGTGTTGCGAGACATTACCATGAATCTAATTCATACTATTATTTAAAAATGTTTGGGAGCTACCGGGAAGCTCGTCTAATTGAGCGAGTGAGTATGCACATTTATAGCAATCTATGTGCAGATAAATGTTGGGTTATGTATGTGATGGTGTGTGTGGTTGAAATTGCGTTACATGTATGTTTTAGTTCAGCTCTCATTTTGATAGGAAGTGAAAAAGAGATAACATTTAAATTGCCATCTTAATGTTGAATAAGTTACCAAGTAAAGGGTTTAAATTGGCTCACATAAATATATGTAGTCTAAGAAATAGAGATAGAGGAAATATTATCATGTGGTATTCATTTGTTAGCAATATCTGAAACTGACTTGGATGACACATTGAATGACGCTGCTGTGGATATTGATGGATATAGAATATTTAGAAAGGACAGGAATGCATATGGAGGTGGGGTGGCAGTATACATTCAAAAGCAAATACCAGCTAAAGTGAGATATGATTTGATGTCTGCTGATATTGAAGTACTTTGGTTGCAAATTAATTGACCTCACTTGAAACCTTTGTTGGTAGGATGTTGTTACAGACCTCCAAATGCAAACTTAATTTATTTAGACAAATTATGTGATCTTGACAGATTTATTTTATCAGAGATTTAAATATTGACTGGAATATGTTGCACTGTGCCCTTAAAAACATGCTGCAGACAATAATTAATACATGTAACTTGGTACAAATGGTGACCTACTAGGGTATGCATAAAGAAAGATGGGTCAAAAAGTGCAACTTGTATTGATCCTATATTTACTAATTTTAGCCATGTATGTTCTCAGGCAATATCAATTCCAGTAGGGTGTTCTGATCATAATTTAATAATTATCGTGAGAAAGACAAAGGTGCCAAAAGCTGGACCAAAAGTAATTGTGAGGAGATCAATGAAATATTTTAGTGAAGAGTCATTTATACAGGATGTTCAAAAGATATGTTGGAAACATGTTTTTGAGAAAGTCGATCCAGATGATGCTCTTGATGTCTTTAATTTGTTATTCATGCAGGTGATTGATAAACATGCTCCACTTAGAAAACAGACTGTAAGGAACTGTAGAGCACCCTGGTTAGATGAGGAATTAAGGGATCTAATGAAACAAAGAGATGATGCAAGAAATGTAGCTCTCTCATCAAGTTATGAGTCAGATGGGTACATTTATAGAAGGTTAAGGAATTATGTTACAGCATTAAATAAAAAGAAAAAACAGTTGTATTATGGAAATCAAATTAAAGAGATAAAGGATGACAAGAAAAAACTGGAGTTTAGTGAATGGCATGATGGGCCGTAAGCCGAAATCCACCTCAACATATCTTGAGGTGGATAGGACATTTTTGACAAAACCAGTACAAATTGCTAATCATCTGAATGATTATTTTCTTGATAAAGTAAAACATTTGAGGAGAAATATGAATCAAACTATAAATAGTAACTCCACATTTCTAATAAAGGATTTAATTATGAAAAATAAGAAGTGTACATTTAAAATAGAAAAAGTGACAATTACAGATGTTGAATGTCTACTAGGTAAATGTAATGATAAACCACCAGGAGTGGATAATTTAGTCGGTACATTTCTTAGATATGTTGCTAATTTTGTTGCAGAGCCTATTTGTCATATTATAAATTTGAGTATTGATAAATGTATTTGCCCACAGGCATGGAAAATAGCAAATTATTCCACACGAAAATCCAGCTGGACCATTTTCTGGTACAAATAGCCGTCCAATAAGTTTATTACCAGCATTAGCAAAGATAATGGAGAGAATAATTTTCAATCAAATACAAAAATACTTTGAAGGTAACAAACTTAATACTGTGTATCAACATGCTTACAGACCTGGCCATTCCACATGCACCGCTTTAACACAAATGACAGATGACTGGAAGGGCGAACTAGATAATAGGAAGTTAGTGGGTGCAGTACTACTCGATTGTAGTTCTGCTTTTGATGTCATTGACCATTCTTTGTTGTTTCACAAGCTGGAACAATATGGTTTTCTTTTCGAAACGCTGAAGTGGTTAGAAAGTTACCTGACAAATCGAAGTCAAACTGTTTTTTTTTTTAATGGAAGTCTCTCAAAGATGAAAACAGTCACTTGTGGAGTACCTCAGGGTAGTTGTTTGGGACCACTTTTATTTTATTTTTTTACAAGTGACCAACCATTAGTGAGAAAAAGCTAAAATTGTAATGTATGCAGATGACTCAATAATATATTATGCAGCATCAACTACAAGAGAGTTGACACATGTTATGAATACAGATCTACTACTGATATCAGAGTGGGTCATAAATAATAAGTTGGTACTTAATGCGGGAAAAACAAAATCGTTATTAATAGGATAAAATCATCAGTTAAAAGGTGAACCAAAATTGCAACTACATCTAAACCATATTGAAATTGAACAGGTCAAGGAGACAAAATTGCTAGGTATAACACTGGATCATAAATTATCTTGGTCTAAACAAATTGATAATGTTGTATGTAAAATGGGAACGGGTGTGTCACTTGTAAAAATAATTGTAAAATATTTGCCTATGGATGTCAGTAGACACGTTTTGGATGCTTTGGTTCTGTCGCAGCTTGTTTATTGTTTGGTTATATGGTCTAATGCTGCTGAAAAAGATTTAAACAAACTACAAGTAGCACAAAATAAGGCAGCACGATGTGCACTGCAGTGCTACTACAGAACCAGAGTCACTGAAATGCTGGAGACACTGAAATGGTTAACTGTCAGACAGAGGTCAGCTTATATTTTATTACATTTTGTCAGAAATATTACAATGACTCACTCACCAGATATATTATCACAAAGGTGTATAGCGCAATATGCACAACATAACTATCAAACACGACATACAATAGAAGGAATGTTTGTATTACCCAAATCTAAATCAAATATGGGACAGAAAACAGTCATGTACAGAGCCATGATCAGCTGGAACTCTTTACCGGTTCACATCATTCAGGAAAATTGTCAAGTACAATTCAAAAGGTTGCTAAAAAATGTATTTAAGTATTACAAAGTAAATTTGAACTGTGGCTATGTATGCATATTGAAATTGAACAGGTCACGACAAGACCTGTTGACGCAGCAACCACTGTAAGTTATATTCTTGTTTAATTCGACTTCTCTGTTTCATTTATTCTACTCTTTATAATTGTTCTACAGTTATTTTACCTTGTAGAGAGATTTTTACATCTCAGATCTGCTCGGGGGAAAGCTGTAAATCTGCTCTCATCTCAGAAGGCCTGTCGATACTGCGTGAGAATATAGACGGCCTGCCCAGCTGATTACGTGAAGTACACGCGCTGTGAATTAATCATTTTCCAGCTAAAAAGCACTCAAATAGGCATTTAAAATCTGAAGAACTCAGTCTTCATACCGACCGGGTCACGACAAGACCTGTTGACGCAGCAACCACTGTAAGTTATATTCTTGTTTAATTCGACTTCTCTGTTTCATTTATTCTACTCTTTATAATTGTTCTACAGTTATTTTACCTTGTAGAGAGATTTTTACATCTCAGATCTGCTCGGGGAAAGCTGTAAATCTGCTCTCATCTCAGAAGGCCTGTCGATACTGCGTGAGAATATAGACGGCCTGCCCAGCTGTCGCCCATCAGCTGTAGAGAGTTAACTAATTAGAGGGGCGTGGCTCCACTGCTGTGAGAACTCAGCAATCAGGCTCCTTTTTAGGTAGCAATTTCCTGGAGCGTCAGCCGAAGACATTGGAGTCCTACGGGAGTCACGAGGGTGGCAAAGAGGAGGCAAATCCTACTTTGATTGAGCTAAGTATCGCTGGTGTTTTATTTCATTTGGTTGTTTAGCCCCTCATGCTATAATCATGTGTATTTTCTCCATTCCTGTTCACGTGTCCTCTCGCTATTATCACTGGCCCCGTGTATCTCGTAATCGATATAATCGGCCTACTCTCGTCTATCCTACATGCTCCACTGACATCCAACTTCTAGTTTCAGGTGGCCTGTGGAACTGCCAGTCAGCTGTTCCCAAGGCTGACTTCATCTCTGGCTACGCTTCCCTGCAGTCTCTGGATTTCCTTGCTCTCACGGAGACCTGGATTACTCCATCCAACACATCCACCCCAGCAGCTCTCTCCACAGCATATTCCTTCTCCCATACACCCAGACCCACTGGCAGAGGACGTGGCACTGGTCTCCTGCTCTCTCCCAAATGGAGCTTTTCCCTCTTCAAGCTATCTAACTTCACTCCCTCCACCTTTGAATTCCATGCCGTCACAGTAACCCATCCTATACAATTAACCATTGTTGTTCTCTACCGTCCGCCAGGTGCCTTGGGGGACTTCTTGGAGGAATTAGATCATCTCCTCTCACATATCCCTGAAACTGGCCCTCCGGCTGTACTTCTCGGAGATTTCAACCTCCAGACGGGGAAGATAGACGAACTAACATCTCTGTTAACCGCCTTCGCTTTCTCATTGTCTCCATCCCCACCAACTCATAAAGCTGGCAATGTCCTTGATCTCATATTCTCAAGGAACTGCACTACTTCTAACCTCTCTGTTAACCCGCTCCACACATCCGATCACTTCTTCCTTTCATTCTCTCTACCCCTTTCCAAACATAACAAACTACTCTCTTCTCATCCTGCACCTGTCCGCCGTAACCTTCGTTCCCTCTCCCCCTCTACCTTTGCCTCATCGGTGCTCTCAGCCCTCCCTTCCTCTGATTCGTTTCAACTCCTGCCTCCAAACTCTGCTGCAGAAACTCTCCTCTCTACTCTCTCATCTTCTCTGGACTCTCTCTGTCCTCTCACATCTCGGCAGGCTCGTCAGTCCCCCCCTGCTCCCTGGCTAAGTGACGCACTGCGTGCTAATAGAACCGTCCTTCAGGCAGCAGAGCGGAAATGGTGGAAATCCAAACACCGTGACGACCTCCTAACCTATCAGGCTCTCCTCTCCTCTTTATCCGCCTCGATCTCTCAGGCAAAGAGCACTTTCTTTCAAGATAAGATCCAATCTTCCTATTCCAATCCCAAAAAACTATTTTCCATCTTCTCCACCCTCTTGGACCCTCCCAAAGCCCCTCCCCCCTCCTCACTTCTGTCAAGCGACTTTGTTAACCACTTTGAAAAAAAGGTTGATGATATTCGCTCTTCTTTTTCTGACTCACCTTTACTCACCGCTGGGTCACCAGACCCTCCTTTCACCCACACACTGACCTCCTTTTCCCCTCTCTCTCCAAGTGAGGTTCTTACCCTCATTACCTCTGCCCGCCCTACCACCTGTCCTCTGGACCCTATCCCTTCAAACCTCCTTCAGACTTTCGCTACTGATATTCTACCGTTTCTCACCCATTTCATCAACACTTCTCTAACTTCGGGTCACTTTCCAAACAGTCTCAAGGAGGCAAGAGTAAACCCTCTCCTTAAGAAACCCACTCTCAACCCGTCTGATGTTATAAACTACAGGCCTGTGTCTTTCCTCCCGTTCCTGTCTAAAACACTTGAACGCGCTGTCTTTAAACAACTCTCCTGTTATCTCCATCAGAACAACCTTCTGGATCCGCACCAGTCTGGTTTCAAGGCAGGTCACTCCACAGAAACGGCCCTCCTTGCTGTCACTGAGGAACTGCACACTGCTAAAGCAGCATCCCTCTCCTCTGTCATCATCATGTTGGACCTGTCAGCTGCATTCGACACGGTGAACCATCAGATCCTCCTTCACACTCTCCAAGAACTTGGAGTTTCAGGCTCTGCACTTTCCCTCCTCACCTCATACCTACAAGACCGTACCTACAGGGTAACTTGGAGAGGGTCCGAGTCCGACCCTTGTCAATTAACTACAGGGGTCCCTCAGGGCTCTGTTCTTGGTCCCCTCCTTTTCTCCCTGTACACAAACTCGCTCGAATCGGTCATTAGCCCGCATGGTTTTTCATACCACTGCTATGCTGACGACACCCAATTAATTCTGTCCTTTCCCCGCTCAGAAACTCAGGTCGTTGCACGCATCTCTGCTTGTCTAGCTGACATCTCTCAGTGGATGTCTGCTCATCACCTCAAGCTCAACCTTGACAAGACTGAACTGCTTTTCCTTCCGGGAAAAGATTGTCCCACTCTTGACCTGACAATCAACATCGGCACCTCTGTTGTTTCCCCCGACTCAGACTGCAAGGAATCTGGGAGTAATCCTAGATAACAACCTGTCCTTCACTGCAAACATCGCTGCTACAACCCGTTGCTGCAGATATACGCTGTACAACATCAGGAAGATTCGTCCCCAGCTGACCCAGAAAGCCACCCAGGTTCTGGTCCAGGCTCTCGTCACCTCACGCCTAGACTATTGCAACTCCCTCCTGGCTGGTCTACCTGCATGTGCCATCCGACCTCTGCAGCTCATCCAGAATGCAGCGGCTCGTCTGGTCTTCAACCTTCCAAAATTTTCCCACACCACTCCGCTCCTCCGCTCCCTCCACTGGCTCCCGGTAACTGCTAGAATCCACTTCAAGACACTAGTACTTGCATACCATGCCGCGAATGGATCTGGCCATTCCTACATCCAGGACATGGTTAAACTGTACACCCCAGCGCGTGCACTCCGCTCTGCATCAGCCAAACGACTCGCTGCAACCTCGCTGCGAGGTGGACCCAAGTTCCCATCAGCAAAAACACATGGGTTTGCTATCCTGGCTCCAAGATGGTGGAATGAGCTCCCCATCGACATCAGGACGGCAGAAAGCCTGCACATCTTCCGGCGCAGACTGAAAACTCATCTCTTTCGACTCCACTTCGAGCGATAGAATTACTAACAAAGCACTTATATACTAACATAGGACTGGCTTATCTATAGCCAGCTGAGTAGCACTTGAAATGTTTGGCTCTACGATACCTGATGTACTTATATGATTCTGTTTTCTTCTGGGCTGTGTCTTCCTGGTCGTATGTACTTATTGTAAGTCGCTTTGGACAAAAGCGTCAGCTAAATGTAATGTAATATTATTATGTACACTTATTTGTATTTACTTTTGTTTGGCCTTAGGATGGCGATAATTGGATGACCATTTTAGTTTTCACTTCATTTCACTGTAAATTTCATGAAATTATGAGCTGTTTTGTTTTAATTTTGTTGTGTTTATGTATGTTTTGAGTGTGTGAGGACCCCAGGAAGAATAGCCAATGCTCATGCTAGTGCTAATGGGGATCCTAATAAAGACATAAGACCTAAGCACAGGGGATGAGGATGGTGAAGTCGCATTGCTTCCAAGTTTGAAGGGCCAGTTCGGGACCACCCAGATGGAAGACCCCAATCTGTTGCATGCACGCAGCAATGTTACGGAAATAGAGGGAAAACCTGTTCCAGGACTAGGTGAGTTTACATGTCCTCATTTCCTAATAAAAAATAATGTGTTATACTATGCCAAAGAGGTTGAAGGTCAGCGAAGAGACTTGTTGGTTGTCCCAAAACAATATGTGTCCACAGTGTTGCATCTGGCACACAGCCATGTCCTAGGGGCCCACCTAGGGGTTGAGAAGACAAGGCAGTGGATTGGGAGCCGGTTCCACTGGCCAGGGGTGGCAAAAGCTATAGAGGATTATTGTCGCACCTGTGTTGAATGTCAAAAGAGGAGTCCCAAGCCACACTTTAAAAATCCCCTAATACCTCTACCGATAATCAATGTACCGTTTTCTCGCATTGCCATGGACTTAGTGGGACCGCTGGTGAAGTCTGCCAGGGGACATCAGTATATTCTTGTGATCCTTGACTATGCAACCAGGTACCCGGAGGCCATTCCCTTGAGGAACATGACAACGAGAGTGATTGCACGGGAGCTGCTTCACCTGTTCAGCCGAGTTGGGATTCCTAAAGAGATGCTAACAGACTCCCTTCATGTCCAAGATAATGAAGGATCTCTGCAGGCTCTTCAAGGTAAAGCAGCTTCGTACCTCTGTCTACCATCCTCAGACTAACGGATTGGTAGAACGCTTTAACAAGACGTTGAAATCCATGTTAAAGAAGGTTGTTGACAAGGATGGTCGTAACTGGGACCAGCTTCTGCCCTATGTCCTGTTTTCAATCAGGGAAGTTCCACAGGCTTCAACCGGTTTCTCTCCCTTCGAGCTGCTGTACGGCCAACAGCCCAGAGGGCTTCTCGACATCGCGAAGGAAGCCTAGGAGGAGCAACCAAGCCCCCATCGGAGCCTGATTGAGCATGTAGAGACAATGCAGACGCATATGAAAGATGTTTGGCCCATGGTCAGAGCACATGGCTCAAGCCCAAGAAGCCCAGAGGAAAGTGTATAACAGAGGTGCCCAACCGCGTGAGTTCCTGCCCGGGGATAAAGTGCTTCTCCTGGTCCCCACCACAGAACACAGATTCCTGGCATCGTGGCAAGGTCCCTATGAAGTGGTAGAGAAGGTGGGACCAGTCAACTACAAGTTGCGCCAACCTGGCCGTCGCAAACCATCGCAAATATACCATGTTAACCTGTTAAAGAAATGGTACGCCCGAGAGGCACTGCTGTGTTGTGGTTCCCCGGTTGTGTCCCCCTCTTATCCCGACCAGGAGGTGGCCGAAGTTGAATACGGTCCAGGGCTGTCCAAAGCTCAGTTACAGCAAACCAAGGAACAGGTTCAGCAGACTTTGGATGTGTTCTCACTACGACCTGGACGCACAACGATGGTGGAACATCAAATCCATGGATATGCAGAGCCTATTTGTCATATTATAAATTTGAGTATTGATAAATGTATTTGCCCACAGGCATGGAAAATAGCAAATTATTCCACACGAAAATCCAGCTGGACCATTTTCTGGTACAAATAGCCGTCCAATAAGTTTATTACCAGCATTAGCAAAGATAATGGAGAGAATAATTTTCAATCAAATACAAAAATACTTTGAAGGTAACAAACTTAATACTGTGTATCAACATGCTTACAGACCTGGCCATTCCACATGCACCGCTTTAACACAAATGACAGATGACTGGAAGGGCGAACTAGATAATAGGAAGTTAGTGGGTGCAGTACTACTCGATTGTAGTTCTGCTTTTGATGTCATTGACCATTCTTTGTTGTTTCACAAGCTGGAAAAATATGGTTTTCTTTTCGAAACGCTGAAGTGGTTAGAAAGTTACCTGACAAATCGAAGTCAAACTGTTTTTTTTTTTAATGGAAGTCTCTCAAAGATGAAAACAGTCACTTGTGGAGTACCTCAGGGTAGTTGTTTGGGACCACTTTTATTTTCTTTTTTTACAAGTGACCAACCATTAGTGAGAAAAAGCTAAAATTGTAATGTATGCAGATGACTCAATAATATATTATGCAGCATCAACTACAAGAGAGTTGACACATGTTATGAATACAGATCTACTACTGATATCAGAGTGGGTCATAAATAATAAGTTGGTACTTAATGCGGGAAAAACAAAATCGTTATTAATAGGATAAAATCATCAGTTAAAAGGTGAACCAAAATTGCAACTACATCTAAACCATATTGAAATTGAACAGGTCAAGGAGACAAAATTGCTAGGTATAACACTGGATCATAAATTATCTTGGTCTAAACAAATTGATAATGTTGTATGTAAAATGGGAACGGGTGTGTCACTTGTAAAAATAATTGTAAAATATTTGCCTATGGATGTCAGTAGACACGTTTTGGATGCTTTGGTTCTGTCGCAGCTTGTTTATTGTTTGGTTATATGGTCTAATGCTGCTGAAAAAGATTTAAACAAACTACAAGTAGCACAAAATAAGGCAGCACGATGTGCACTGCAGTGCTACTACAGAACCAGAGTCACTGAAATGCTGGAGACACTGAAATGGTTAACTGTCAGACAGAGGTCAGCTTATATTTTATTACATTTTGTCAGAAATATTACAATGACTCACTCACCAGATATATTATCACAAAGGTGTATAGCGCAATATGCACAACATAACTATCAAACACGACATACAATAGAAGGAATGTTTGTATTACCCAAATCTAAATCAAATATGGGACAGAAAACAGTCATGTACAGAGCCATGATCAGCTGGAACTCTTTACCGGTTCACATCATTCAGGAAAATTGTCAAGTACAATTCAAAAGGTTGCTAAAAAATGTATTTAAGTATTACAAAGTAAATTTGAACTGTGGCTATGTATGCATATTGAAATTGAACAGGTCACGACAAGACCTGTTGACGCAGCAACCACTGTAAGTTATATTCTTGTTTAATTCGACTTCTCTGTTTCATTTATTCTACTCTTTATAATTGTTCTACAGTTATTTTACCTTGTAGAGAGATTTTTACATCTCAGATCTGCTCGGGGAAAGCTGTAAATCTGCTCTCATCTCAGAAGGCCTGTCGATACTGCGTGAGAATATAGACGGCCTGCCCAGCTGATTACGTGAAGTACACGCGCTGTGAATTAATCATTTTCCAGCTAAAAAGCACTCAAATAGGCATTTAAAATCTGAAGAACTCAGTCTTCATACCGACCGGGTCACGACAAGACCTGTTGATGCAGCAACCACTGTACGTTATATTCTTGTTTAATTCGACTTCTCTGTTTCATTGATTATACTCTTTATAATTGTTCTACAGTTATTTTACCTTGTAGAGAGATTTTTACATCTCAGATCTGCTCGGGGAAAGCTGTAAATCTGCTCTCATCTCAGAAGGCATGTCGATACTGCGTGAGAATATAGACGGCCTGCCCAGCTGATTGCGTGAAGTACACACGCTGTGACTTAATCATTTTCCAGCTAAAAAGCACTCAAATAGGCATTTAAAATCTGAAGAACTCAGTCTTCATACCGACCGGGTCACGACAAGACCTGTTGACGCAGCAACCACTGTAAGTTATATTCTTGTTTAATTCGACTTCTCTGTTTAATAATAATAATAATAATAATAATGGGTTCCATTTATAAAGCACTTTATATCTGATCTCAGATCCCAAAGTGTTTCATTTATTCTACTCTTTATAATTGTTCTACAGTTATTTTACCTTTGTAGAGAGATTTTTACATCTCAGATCTGCTCGGGGAAAGCTGTAAATCTGCTCTCATCTCAGAAGGCCTGTCGATACTGCGTGAGAATATAGACGGCCTGCCCAGCTGTCGCCCATCAGCTGTAGAGAGTTAACTAATTAGAGGGGCGTGGCTCCACTGCTGTGAGAACTCAGCAATCAGGCTCCTTTTTAGGTAGCAATTTCCTGGAGCGTCAGCCGAAGACATTGGAGTCCTGCGGGAGTAAGACTGACAAAGACATTGGAGTCCTACGGGAGTCACGAGGGTGGCAAAGAGGAGGCAAATCCTACTTTGATTGAGCTAAGTATCGCTGGTGTTTTATTTCATTTGGTTGTTTAGCCCCTCATGCTATAATCATGTGTATTTTCTCCATTCCTGTTCACGTGTCCTCTCGCTATTATCACTGGCCCCGTGTATCTCGTAATCGATATAATCGGCCTACTCTCGTCTATCCTACATGCTCCACTGACATCCAACTTCTAGTTTCAGGTGGCCTGTGGAACTGCCAGTCAGCTGTTCCCAAGGCTGACTTCATCTCTGGCTACGCTTCCCTGCAGTCTCTGGATTTCCTTGCTCTCACGGAGACCTGGATTACTCCATCCAACACATCCACCCCAGCAGCTCTCTCCACAGCATATTCCTTCTCCCATACACCCAGACCCACTGGCAGAGGACGTGGCACTGGTCTCCTGCTCTCTCCCAAATGGAGCTTTTCCCTCTTCAAGCTATCTAACTTCACTCCCTCCACCTTTGAATTCCATGCCGTCACAGTAACCCATCCTATACAATTAACCATTGTTGTTCTCTACCGTCCGCCAGGTGCCTTGGGGGACTTCTTGGAGGAATTAGATCATCTCCTCTCACATATCCCTGAAACTGGCCCTCCGGCTGTACTTCTCGGAGATTTCAACCTCCAGACGGGGAAGATAGACGAACTAACATCTCTGTTAACCGCCTTCGCTTTCTCATTGTCTCCATCCCCACCAACTCATAAAGCTGGCAATGTCCTTGATCTCATATTCTCAAGGAACTGCACTACTTCTAACCTCTCTGTTAACCCGCTCCACACATCCGATCACTTCTTCCTTTCATTCTCTCTACCCCTTTCCAAACATAACAAACTAATCTCTTCTCATCCTGCACCTGTCCGCCGTAACCTTCGTTCCCTCTCCCCCTCTACCTTTGCCTCATCGGTGCTCTCAGCCCTCCCTTCCTCTGATTCGTTTCAACTCCTGCCTCCAAACTCTGCTGCAGAAACTCTCCTCTCTACTCTCTCATCTTCTCTGGACTCTCTCTGTCCTCTCACATCTCGGCAGGCTCGTCAGTCCCCCCCTGCTCCCTGGCTAAGTGACGCACTGCGTGCTAATAGAACCGTCCTTCAGGCAGCAGAGCGGAAATGGTGGAAATCCAAACACCGTGACGACCTCCTAACCTATCAGGCTCTCCTCTCCTCTTTATCCGCCTCGATCTCTCAGGCAAAGAGCACTTTCTTTCAAGATAAGATCCAATCTTCCTATTCCAATCTCAAAAAACTATTTTCCATCTTCTCCACCCTCTTGGACCCTCCCAAAGCCCCTCCCCCCTCCTCACTTCTGTCAAGCGACTTTGTTAACCACTTTGAAAAAAAGGTTGATGATATTCGCTCTTCTTTTTCTGACTCACCTTTACTCACCGCTGGGTCACCAGACCCTCCTTTCACCCACACACTGACCTCCTTTTCCCCTCTCTCTCCAAGTGAGGTTCTTACCCTCATTACCTCTGCCCGCCCTACCACCTGTCCTCTGGACCCTATCCCTTCAAACCTCCTTCAGACTTTCGCTACTGATATTCTACCGTTTCTCACCCATTTCATCAACACTTCTCTAACTTCGGGTCACTTTCCAAACAGTCTCAAGGAGGCAAGAGTAAACCCTCTCCTTAAGAAACCCACTCTCAACCCGTCTGATGTTATAAACTACAGGCCTGTGTCTCTCCTCCCGTTCCTGTCTAAAACACTTGAACGCGATGTCTTTAAACAACTCTCCTGTTATCTCCATCAGAACAACCTTCTGGATCCGCACCAGTCTGGTTTCAAGGCAGGTCACTCCACAGAAACGGCCCTCCTTGCTGTCACTGAGGAACTGCACACTGCTAAAGCAGCATCCCTCTCCTCTGTCATCATCATGTTGGACCTGTCAGCTGCATTCGACACGGTGAACCATCAGATCCTCCTTCACACTCTCCAAGAACTTGGAGTTTCAGGCTCTGCACTTTCCCTCCTCACCTCATACCTACAAGACCGTACCTACAGGGTAACTTGGAGAGGGTCCGAGTCCGACCCTTGTCAATTAACTACAGGGGTCCCTCAGGGCTCTGTTCTTGGTCCCCTCCTTTTCTCCCTGTACACAAACTCGCTCGAATCGGTCATTAGCCCGCATGGTTTTTCATACCACTGCTATGCTGACGACACCCAATTAATTCTGTCCTTTCCCCGCTCAGAAACTCAGGTCGTTGCACGCATCTCTGCTTGTCTAGCTGACATCTCTCAGTGGATGTCTGCTCATCACCTCAAGCTCAACCTTGACAAGACTGAACTGCTTTTCCTTCCGGGAAAAGATTGTCCCACTCTTGACCTGACAATCAACATCGGCACCTCTGTTGTTTCCCCGACTCAGACTGCAAGGAATCTGGGAGTAATCCTAGATAACAACCTGTCCTTCACTGCAAACATCGCTGCTACAACCCGTTGCTGCAGATATACGCTGTACAACATCAGGAAGATTCGTCCCCAGCTGACCCAGAAAGCCACCCAGGTTCTGGTCCAGGCTCTCGTCACCTCACGCCTAGACTATTGCAACTCCCTCCTGGCTGGTCTACCTGCATGTGCCATCCGACCTCTGCAGCTCATCCAGAATGCAGCGGCTCGTCTGGTCTTCAACCTTCCAAAATTTTCCCACACCACTCCGCTCCTCCGCTCCCTCCACTGGCTCCCGGTAACTGCTAGAATCCACTTCAAGACACTAGTACTTGCATACCATGCCGCGAATGGATCTGGCCATTCCTACATCCAGGACATGGTTAAACTGTACACCCCAGCGCGTGCACTCCGCTCTGCATCAGCCAAACGACTCGCTGCAACCTCGCTGCGAGGTGGACCCAAGTTCCCATCAGCAAAAACACATGAGTTTGCTATCCTGGCTCCAAGATGGTGGAATGAGCTCCCCATCGACATCAGGACGGCAGAAAGCCTGCACATCTTCCGGCGCAGACTGAAAACTCATCTCTTTCGACTCCACTTCGAGCGATAGAATTACTAACAAAGCACTTATATACTAACATAGGACTGGCTTATCTATAGCCAGCTGAGTAGCACTTGAAATGTTTGGCTCTACGATACCTGATGTACTTATATGATTCTGTTTTCTTCTGGGCTGTGTCTTCCTGGTCGTATGTACTTATTGTAAGTCGCTTTGGACAAAAGCGTCAGCTAAATGTAATGTAATATTATTATGTACACTTATTTGTATTTACTTTTGTTTGGCCTTAGGATGGCGATAATTGGATGACCATTTTAGTTTTCACTTCATTTCACTGTAAATTTCATGAAATTATGAGCTGAGCTGTTTTAATTTTGTTGTGTTTATGTATGTTTTGAGTGTGTGAGGACCCCAGGAAGAATAGCCAATGCTCATGCTAGTGCTAATGGGGATCCTAATAAAGACATAAGACCTAAGCACAGGGGATGAGGATGGTGAAGTCGCATTGCTTCCAAGTTTGAAGGGCCAGTTCGGGACCACCCAGATGGAAGACCCCAATCTGTTGCATGCACGCAGCAATGTTACGGAAATAGAGGGAAAACCTGTTCCAGGACTAGGTGAGTTTACATGTCCTCATTTCCTAATAAAAAATAATGTGTTATACTATGCCAAAGAGGTTGAAGGTCAGCGAAGAGACTTGTTGGTTGTCCCAAAACAATATGTGTCCACAGTGTTGCATCTGGCACACAGCCATGTCCTAGGGGCCCACCTAGGGGTTGAGAAGACAAGGCAGTGGATTGGGAGCCGGTTCCACTGGCCAGGGGTGGCAAAAGCTATAGAGGATTATTGTCGCACCTGTGTTGAATGTCAAAAGAGGAGTCCCAAGCCACACTTTAAAAATCCCCTAATACCTCTACCGATAATCAATGTACCGTTTTCTCGCATTGCCATGGACTTAGTGGGACCGCTGGTGAAGTCTGCCAGGGGACATCAGTATATTCTTGTGATCCTTGACTATGCAACCAGGTGCCATTCCCTTGAGGAACATGACAACGAGAGTGATTGCACGGGAGCTGCTTCACCTGTTCAGCCGAGTTGGGATTCCTAAAGAGATGCTAACAGACTCCCTTCATGTCCAAGATAATGAAGGATCTCTGCAGGCTCTTCAAGGTAAAGCAGCTTCGTACCTCTGTCTACCATCCTCAGACTAACGGATTGGTAGAACGCTTTAACAAGACGTTGAAATCCATGTTAAAGAAGGTTGTTGACAAGGATGGTCGTAACTGGGACCAGCTTCTGCCCTATGTCCTGTTTTCAATCAGGGAAGTTCCACAGGCTTCAACCGGTTTCTCTCCCTTCGAGCTGCTGTACGGCCAACAGCCCAGAGGGCTTCTCGACATCGCGAAGGAAGCCTAGGAGGAGCAACCAAGCCCCCATCGGAGCCTGATTGAGCATGTAGAGACAATGCAGACGCATATGAAAGATGTTTGGCCCATGGTCAGAGCACATGGCTCAAGCCCAAGAAGCCCAGAGGAAAGTGTATAACAGAGGTGCCCAACCGCGTGAGTTCCTGCCCGGGGATAAAGTGCTTCTCCTGGTCCCCACCACAGAACACAGATTCCTGGCATCGTGGCAAGGTCCCTATGAAGTGGTAGAGAAGGTGGGACCAGTCAACTACAAGTTGCGCCAACCTGGCCGTCGCAAACCATCGCAAATATACCATGTTAACCTGTTAAAGAAATGGTACGCCCGAGAGGCACTGCTGTGTTGTGGTTCCCCGGTTGTGTCCCCCTCTTATCCCGACCAGGAGGTGGCCGAAGTTGAATACGGTCCAGGGCTGTCCAAAGCTCAGTTACAGCAAACCAAGGAACAGGTTCAGCAGACTTTGGATGTGTTCTCACTACGACCTGGACGCACAACGATGGTGGAACATCAAATCCATGGATATGCAGAGCCTATTTGTCATATTATAAATTTGAGTATTGATAAATGTATTTGCCCACAGGCATGGAAAATAGCAAATTATTCCACACGAAAATCCAGCTGGACCATTTTCTGGTACAAATAGCCGTCCAATAAGTTTATTACCAGCATTAGCAAAGATAATGGAGAGAATAATTTTCAATCAAATACAAAAATACTTTGAAGGTAACAAACTTAATACTGTGTATCAACATGCTTACAGACCTGGCCATTCCACATGCACCGCTTTAACACAAATGACAGATGACTGGAAGGGCGAACTAGATAATAGGAAGTTAGTGGGTGCAGTACTACTCGATTGTAGTTCTGCTTTTGATGTCATTGACCATTCTTTGTTGTTTCACAAGCTGGAAAAATAGTGTAGTGGGAGACACCTACATTCCCAATAGGTGGCTCCACCTGCTGCCAATTAACAGTATTGGGAGCAGGTGTGGAGACCTCACACCTGGTGCTAATTACTCCATCAAGGGAGACAAAAGCACCTAGAGTTGCTCAGTTGTGGGTGGCACATGGAGGGAGCAGGAGACTCCCAGCGTGAGGAAACAGTTTGTAAGCTGTTAAGTCGGTTAGCGGCCCGGCTACGTTAGCCTTTCTATCGTTAAAGGTATTTTTAGAGTTTAACAGCAATAAAGCCTCTTTTTTGGGATTTGAACACTGCCTCTGTCGTGACTGCTTCACTACCACTTTTCTCTTTATCTGCCCAGTCCTGTTACATTAAATAACCACAGACATTAGAATGCTGTAATTAACACCAGAAAAACGACAGGAATTGCCTCGGACCCGCCCCCGTCGACGCCTGCCAATAGGAGAAGATTACAGTTGATAACCCGTGATGGACAGGGAGAATAAGGCCCATTCCCAAACCGCCCCCTACACCCTACCCCTACACCCTACCCCTCCGTTTGCGCGTTCACGCGGAGGCTCCGCCATATTAAGGGCTGTTCCAAAGCAACGAGTGTGGAGCGGTGTGGAGGGGGAGTGGGCTATCAAGCCCTCAAACAGCGAGTCTGCATCGGTGCTGACTTGAGACCGGTCTCTACCTGACCCGTCTCAACGCTGTGTGTGTCCGTCAGGAAACAAGCTATTTACAAGTAGTTCCAGCAAACATCCACTGATAAACAGCGATGTTAGCAACCTCATGATAACCTCATATGTTTTAACTTAGGATCATACCTGTGTTTAGTCTAGAAAAAGGTAAATGTGTGCATTTTATTATAAAGTTGTGTATATTTACAGACTGTTGCAAAAACTAAGAAGCTTGTAAACATCAGGTGTAAAACTAAAAGAGCTTTACAAAAAAGTAACACAATGAAAGATGTTTGGAGTTTTATTGAGTTATTAATTTACATTTTTTGTCAAAGACATGCTGATTTGAAATCGTTGTTAGATACAGTTACGGCATTTCCTGTTTCTGCCGGAGAGAGGGGAGTTTGTCCCAAAGCTTGCTGCTGTATTTACTCCCTCCATCTGACAGGAGGGAGCCTCGTTGAGCTGCGAGTGTGGCTACAGACGGAGTTCACTCCGTCACGGAGGGGTAGGGTCGAGGGAGTGGTTTGGGATTGGGCCTCAATCTCTTTTTCACCCAGCGTCCCAACCATAGACCTGTCCCAACCAAGCGGCAAACTCTGGGGAAGAGCCGGGACGCCAATACGGAAGTGCCACACACTGCAGTTCATATATTGGCCGATAGGGAGTGACTGCAGAAAGGAGCAATTTCCATAGACCCCCATGTTAAAATGCCCAACTTTACAGCAGAAAAAAACATGTTTCTACCCATGGATGCAATATATATTATTATGAATATAGTTAGATTCCACCTTCATGATTATGGATCTGTGAGTGAATTGTTTTCTAACACGACCCTTTTATTTATATTAGTTCTTAAAGTTTTTGCAGAAATTAGGGCGTGGTCACATTGAGTGGCAGCTCTGTAAAGTGACTGCTGCTGTTAGCTTCTTGTCTCTCTGCTAGCTGCTCCGTGAAGCTACAGGGACTCTGTCTGGTCAGTTCATCCAGGAAACACAACTTGAAGCCGGCCGTGTTTGTTTGTTCTTCATGCTTATATATCGGACTATTGTGACTCGCTCTGCGGTTGAAACAGACGGTGCACGCATGTGGTTTTGCGGTAAGTGAAAATCGAGTACTTATTTATGTGTTAATGATTTTAATCAGCTTCAATGAATGTTAAGGCTTGGGTGAGTGTGTAAGCTAGTGGTAGCTACATTGGTGCTAACGATGCTAATCGTAGCCTCCAAGTTAAAACCATAGACTGTATATGTAAATGTTAAAACGAAATAGACAAGTGTTAAGCGTTAAGTGGGATAATACTATAGAACAAACGGTTTCTGTTTGAGGTTGATAAAATAAGGTCATCCTTGTAACTTAGAGAGATATTTTATTATGTAGGTAGGAACTGTATGCATCGCTAAGGTTAATTTAAATTGGCTATGCTCAAGTATGTAGACAAGCTAATGTCGAAGTAGTGTATGTGAAATCAACCTCACAATATTACAATTATTAATGTCATATTTCAAGATGATTACTTAGATATTACAATATGGTTGGTTGAGCTGGAGTTCATTATTGAGCTTACACGTTAACGTCACAGTCATCTGAAGAACGAACCCAAACCTTGTTTTTATTAATTGCATTACCAAATTGGTATCAAATAAACAGTAAGCATTGGTAACACAACTTCCAAAGTTACAGTAAAAATGAAAAGGACCCTGACTCGAATAATACACAATCCAACATGTTCAACAGAAGAGAATCAGTTATATTGTTTGTACACATGGTACTTTACATATATATCTGTTTGTTTAAGGTGTCCAGGTGATGCAGACAGGCTGGACCAGAGAGTGAGAGACAGAACTGGACTCCTCACAGCAGTGAACTTCAGCACAGGTACAAAGACTCTTTTTTTCATACTGTACAAAGAATCAAGAAAGATATTGGTTTAAATAAATGAAGTATTGACTTTAATACACTGATATACATTCCATTAAACAATACTAAATACTAGATGACCTACACATCAGTTAAGTTGAGGGGTTTTTCCATGCAAAAAGTTACATTTAGATGTTAACAAGCAATATGACTTTGTCAGCTTTCTAATTTAATGTATTGAAGGCAAAGATATTTAACACATAGTGAGAACTGCTACTATTTATCTCTCAATATTGTCTGTAAAAAACGTGTTAAAAGTTATTCTTTCAGTGAGACAACAGAGCAAGCTTCTACAGTTGCACTACGTTTTGTAACAGTTAAATATTATTTTGATGTTGATGAACTTCATTCTGTTCATTCATAATCTGATTGTCTTTGTATCTCTGTTGAAAAAAAAAAAAGAACATTACATTTACAAAATAATTATATCTACAGCCCCTAAACACAAACACACCGTTTTCATAAATAACACACTTGTTCTGCAATAATATGTTTTATGTTTCCTGTTATTTTTGTTAGGAAAGGACATGCCTGAAAGACACGACATCTTCTCCTTCTCTGAGGGTCAAGAAGAACATCCAAGAGGAACATTAAAAGCCGATGTTATGAGATTTTAAGACCAGTACAGGACATTCACTAAGAAACTACTTTTATTGTGAAAACACAGTCGGCTGATCGAGTGCACCTATTTCCACATCTACACCCCATCAGCTGATTATTTCTATTTGCCTCACTTTATGAGTTTCACATCACTTGTGCCTTGTATTGCAGAGTTTGCAACGTCACAAATAAATGGGGCCAATCTTCAGTCAGATGTGAATGTGTAATCTAACACTTTCAGTAAGAATAATGGACAAAAGCAGTGCAAATCCAAGTTATTGAAATGTGAACCAAAACTTAATCAAACATGTTTTAAATAAAAAGCACATATGGACAGAAGGTGTAAACCTATTAAATGTATAAGTAAGCACATTTAGTCAAATAATCTACTAGGCCTGTGCAGTTGGTATCAGCTTTGCCCAGCATGGGCTCCTCCATCAGGCCTGGTCATCCTCGCTGAGGAAAGACCCTCAGTCCTCTCCAAACCAACAGACAGGACGTCCATCACACGGAGGTTTCTCCCTAAAGTCTCTACAGCTCTCTGGACACCATGCTGTCTCAATCCGTCCACACTGAATATGAGAGGGGGGAAATGAAAATAATAAATGCTTCAGACAATAAGAAACATAAAGTTGACTGTTGAGTTGCTCAGTTTTTTTAGATTGTCAATACTATTACTGTATAACTAATATCTCAGGTTAAGAGGCACATTCAAATACATATTGGTCTTTAAATACATGTTGTCTTTTGAATTTTTTGTCTAAAGTCAAGGATCTAGAACTGGTACTTAGTTTTAATTATACAGTCTGGTTATTATGCTGTTTGAAGGAGGCCTCACAGGTAAGAGCACTAACTAGCTACCATCACATGTACCTTAGCTTGACTTAAATGTATTAAACGTATAGTTAAGTGATATCAAAATATAAATAACTAATGTCATGCAAACATATTAATATTTGCTTGATTCCAGTGTTGAATTTAGCACAATTGCATACAAACGTTAAGGGATTGTAAGATTCTGAAGTATTATGCTAAATACTCAATTTAGATTATTATTGATAGTTATGCTGAATAGTTTCATGTCCGCTTACCTTAGAAACGTAAAATGCGATGGCAGATGGGGAGCATGTTAGCTTAGCTTGGTAGCTTCAGCTAGCTCTGGAACTTCCAGCTCGGTGGCAGCAAGTCCCGCCTCGGCTACGCCTCTTTGCCCTTATTTGGATCAGGCTGGAGCAGGCGGGAGTTGAACTCTGACGTCACTGTCGAGCCGTTAGTGGCCAACTCCGCCTACTAAGGGATTCTCGGCAACTCTGCAGAATCTTATGGGTGACGTCACGGACCCTACGTCCATGTATGGCCCAAACCACTCCCTCGACCCTACCCCTCCACTTGTAAACAGTGTGTTTCCTGACGGATACACACAGCGTGACTCCGGTCAGGTAGAGACCGGTCTCAAGTCAGCACCGCTGCAGACTCGCTGTTTAAGGGCTTGATAGCCCACTCCCCCTCCACACTCGTTGGTTTGGACCAGCCCTCAATATGGCGGACCCTCCACGTGAACGCGCAAACGGAGGGGTAAGGTGTAGGGGGCGGTTTGGGAATGGGCCTAGATATACAGTCTATGGTCCCAACGCGAACGGGACCAACAGCTGGCAGGGGGGAGCCACCAACTCGCACATTTCAGTGTATATCGCTGCATAATTGTTTTAATTAAATGCTGTTACTTTTATAAGCTTCCTTGTACTCTTTTCAGTTTATCCTAGTCTCGGCGCTAATTAAATCCTATCCGCAGCAGTGGGCAGGGGGGTACCGACTGGGCAGCAGTGGGCGGGGGTGAAGCGCTGCGCCATGCTGCCTGATTGGCGCTGCGAGCACACTTAACAGAAACATGTTGTGTACTGAGTTTCTCACTGATTGAGCCGTGTCTATCAGCCCTTCGTGTGTGTGTGTGTGTGTGTGTGTGTGTGTGTGTGTGTGTGTGTGTGTGTGTGTGTGTGTGTGTGTGTGTGTGTGTGTGTGTGTGTGTGTGTGTGTGTGTGTGTGTGTGTGTGTGTGTGTGTGTGTGTGTGTGTGTGTGTGTGTGTGTGTGTGTGTGTGTGTGTGTGTGTGTGTGTGTGTGTGTGTGTGTGTGTGTGTGTGTGTGTGTGTTTCCTTTCTTGTAATGGGCCAACCCATTAAGGTGTATTCCCGTAATGAGACCTACCCATACCTTGGCCACAGGTTTAACATCGCTGGCTAGTGGGGGGAGCAGGTCGAGGAGCTCACTACAGAGTTTCTGTATCGTCTCCACCTGATTGACTTGTCCCCCCTCCCCGTCCTCATGAAGTTCCAGGCTGTGAGAGAGGTGGCTTTGGCTAAAATTCAACATCTCTTTGCCAATGTACACATCCCTCTCAAGGCACTGAGAGAAATGACAAACAAAACTGTCCAGCTGGTCAGAAAGTGGGTGGGCCTCAACACACACTCCACACGGGGCATCATCTTTCTCCCATGTGGAGAGGGGGGGCTGGGAGTCCCCAATGTCCAGTGGACCTACATAGCCACCAAGCTAGCCCACCTGATCCACATGCTTAACAATGATGATGTCACCATAAGAGAAATGGCCAGGGCCTCTCTCCTGCTGGATCTACAAAGAAGGAAGATCCCCCTGGCCAGCGCAGACCAGAACAACTTCCTTGGCTTCAGGAGGAAAGACTCTGGGAAACTGGACTCTCAGGCTTCGGGGTCTGACTGGCCAGATCTCAATGACCTCTGCAATCGGACTGGAGTCCAGCTGAAATGGACAAGACTCAACACACAGACTGAAGTCCCCGTCTCTGATGAACTGATCACTGACCCCAGTGTGGTTGTGAAGACCGACATCACAACACCTCAGGAAGAGACTGTGGAACTGCACAGAGACTCTGCAAGGAGGGTTCTGCTCAGCACGAAGCAGTCTGAGATCAGGCAGCACTGGTGTGGACTCAGACTACAGGGAAAGCTAGCCTATTTGGGGTTTGCTGACCACTCAGTCTCACACTCAGTGTTTAAGAATGCCGCTGTTGGTGAGGATGTTCTTACATTTACCATCAAAGCAAGAATGCAGGTATTACCCACTAAGTACAATCTGTCCACCTGGTACCCTCACATTCACACTCCATTCTGTTTAAACCATCAGGATTCACAACAACACCTAGAATCCATTGCATACATAACAAATGGATGTAATGCATACAAACGCCTGTACATAGCCCGTCATGACCGTATTGTGGACATTGTGTCTGATGCGGTACAAAACATCATAACATCTAGCGCAATAATGTACAAGCTAGAGTGTTACCAGAATGGTTTGGTTTTACCAATGATGTCTTTGCTAACATCCCAAATACACCTGATGTTGTTTTTGTTGACACCAACCACAGGGAGGTGCTAATATTAGAAGTAGGCTGTGCCTTTGACCTGTACATGGACCAGGCTTTCCAGGACAAGTATATCAAATA
This sequence comes from Harpagifer antarcticus, assembly GCA_902827135.1. Taxonomy (NCBI): domain Eukaryota; kingdom Metazoa; phylum Chordata; class Actinopteri; order Perciformes; family Harpagiferidae; genus Harpagifer; species Harpagifer antarcticus. The sequence continues at coordinate 401,351 of CADEHL010001051.1, read as the reverse complement.
CCAACCACTGCTCGATGTGATAACCAGCTTTGGGTACAAGTGTAGATATAGCATACTTATATTCTGAAGTCTTGGCCATGTATATAAATGCACCAGGATTGGTCTGAGAATTGCTGGAATGTCAAAGAGAAAAGCCAAACAAATTGCCAAATATTGCTCTGTTTCAGCTATTATTGGCAGCTTAGCCGTGTGGAGAAGGAGATGCTATGTGTTCCCTTAAAGCTGCAGCTTAGCTGTGTGGAGAGGGAGATGCTATGTGTTCCCCTAAGTGTTCTGTGCTGCTTAGCCCCGATATATTTGATTCCCTGTCTTATGTAATATAATTTGTGGAACCAAATAAAGTATTCAAATGTGTGTGTGTGTGTGTGCGCGTGTGCGTGTGCGTGTGCGTGCGCAGGAGCACTGTGTTTGTGTCTGCGTTAGCGGGTGAATGGGAAAAGTATGGATAGGAGTTTTCATGTGAAATAAAGCCCTTGTAGTGAAGTACTAATAAGCCCATTGGACAGTGATGGATGAAACATAGGGACTGACACATCAATTGTTCTTTCTATAATAGTTTCCTCTAAATTAAATCAATCTTAGTTGTTTTTTTGCACGGAGACCTTTGCACGCATAAAATCTTAGTGTGGGCTGATAGACTTAAAATGCAATAAAGACAGCGACTGTCATCTATTTCTGTCAGTCATCTGGCTATGGATTTACAGCTTGCTTAGAACCCAGGTGCAGAGCAGAGACAGGAGGCAAACTCCAACAAGCCGTTTAGGACAGAGAGTGAATACACATACTATACAGAGATACTATATGAGAAACCAATGTGATTTTGGAACATTGAACAATGTAAATCTATTCTAGTAGACCTCAACAATGGAATTATTATCAGTAGAAATGGCCATGTCATGGGACCTTTAAAGAGCAACTTGCAGGTTGTTGTTTTTTTTACTACATTTATGCTTAACCTTGCCTGAAAATTACAATTAAAAACCTTAATGCAGGATGTTTTACGAGACATAAGGGCAGGAATTCAGGGGAAAATTTGCCGTTTTGAGCTCTGCTACTAAAAACGGTAAGTAATGATAGCTTATTTTATTAACACGCTAATTTGATATGAAAATAAATGGAGGCTGAGTTTACTACTTCACTTAGTAGGAAAACCTACCGTCCATGACTGCCCCTGAGCTGAGTTTTATTTGTCATACAAATGTAGAACTTAGAAGCAAGGGTTTAACTTTGGTTGGAGAAGTGGGGGGGACACAAAACAGGGGGTCCTCCGCAATGAAACGTTTTTTCGATTTAATTCCATTTATTGCCTTTCTACAAATGTATTAGGGACTATGGTGTTATAAAATCAAAGAAAAATGTGTAGTGTATATAATGACATATCTAGTATTCTATCCATGTGAACCTGTTTTATTTGTGGGTGGACCTAACATTGTCTAGGAGGGTCCGGGGCCATGCACCCCCGGGACAAAGTTTTTCTTTAAATTGAAGTTAAATGGATCCATCTGGTGCACTTTAACTTAAATCTCTTAAATCAACATTAAGAGATTTATGGATATATATAAATCCTTTACCTCACCTAAACTTACGTTATCTCAGTCTCTCAGTCCGACAGGATAGGACTCTTTCTCTCCTTATTGTTGAAACAGTTTATAATCTCCGTTAGCTCCGAGCTAGCACCAGATGCTAACAACAACCCCATAACTGGTGCGCTCTATCTCTCTCTCTGTCTCTCTCTCTCTTTCTTTCTCGCTCTCTCTCGCTCGCACACTCACACAAAATGCGCTCGTGCCACACACACACACACGCACACACACACAGAAGCTGTGTGCTCCTCCGTGGCGATGACCACTTGCGTAAAAAATTAAATAAACACATTTGAAAAGTGGGGGCGCACAAACGGGATTTGGAAAAGTGGGGGGGAGACATGTCCCTCCTGTCCCCAGTGGAAATTACACCCATGGTATTAAGTATCAGATTTTAGCTCTCTTCCTATTCATTTCCAATTCCATTTTTTAAAATGTTGAAATAATGGCACAATTAATTGTTTTTTTCTATATGGAGACCTGTTGATAGTTAACTTCATAATTTTCATTTGCTAAAACAATTATTTTCCTCATATTAACAGTGTGGATCATTGAGACAGCGCGGTCTCCAGTGGTCTTATCCCGTTTCCCACTTATTCTGAGGGACTGCATCAGATCCACTGAGGGGGCATGAAGAAAGACCTGCACCAGCTTCATCCACACTGGGCGTTGCTGTTATCACTGGCTCAGTGTCATTTCATTTGACCACATGTCTTTACATATACATTTAATTAGGGCTGTCAAACGATTACAATTTTTAATCAGATTAATCACAGCTTAAAAATTAATTAATCATGATTAATCACCATTCAACCTATGTCCAAAATATGCCATTTCTTTATGTATATTGTTGTGGGAATGGAAAGATAAATGAAAGAAGGCGGATATATCCATTTCACATACAGTTTATTATGACATTTTTCTGTGTGTCAAAATGAAAGACAGCACACACACCTATCAATCATCAAACCGTGGGGTCTTAATTCATTACGTGTTGATTTATATCAACGGGGGAGTACTTCAGGAAAGTCGACAGGGGGGGCGCTAGTGGAGTACTTCGTGACCACAGAGTGTGAACGTTGTGATCAGCTGTTTTAGCGCAGTTCTCCAGTGAAGGGGGGGAGTCTCCCTCCGCAGCCGGTTGGCGTAGTTTTGGCACAATTCCGACGTTAACAGCAGCCCTGTCTGTGCACACGGAGACCGACTCTGTCGTACGCAAATGCGCTTTGTGACACAAGTGACGGTACGCATTTCAGATTACGCACATAACCTGCGTACCCAGTGGCGACGGGTCATTAGGGGCAGGTAGGGCACAGCCCCACCTAGTGTCAGCAGAAAGTATTACAAATAATGATTACAAAAAAATATATAAAATATATTTTAAGATCAGGTTTAATCATCTGATTCGTCTGTACATTGCTGTTTTAGTCTGTGTTCTTCTAATTAGTGTCTACAGTGCCATTTTGAGCTGTTTAGAGCCATGTGGGACAAAACCCGAGTATTTTTCTATTTAATGTGTGTGGCAAAAAAATAATGACCATAGGGGCATAGTGCTGCCATACCCCCAACATACGTCATCTCACATAATTCAGAATTGATTGGCTGTAAGTACGTCACGTGTGCAGTGCTGCGAAACGTCACGTGTAGTTTGAAGAGGAGACGAGAGAGCAGCATATAGCTAACATCATCAGCGATTAAAAGAAGTAAAAAACTGAAAGAAAATGAATGAAGTTGACCATTTACTGCAGCACACATTTGAGACACTTAGTCTCGGAGAGAAACTGGAGGTAAAGCGCCTCGGTGCCCACCATCCACCGGATTTCCAAATGGTCCAGACTGCGGGCAAAGTTAAACGTGAGTTTAACGGTGAGTGGTTTGCTAAAAAGAAATGGCTAACGGCGAGCATCCAGAAGAATTCCCTCTTTTGCTTTCCTTGCCTGCTTTTTGGTGAAGATCAAGGTACTTGGTCGAGGACAGGTTACAAGGACTTAAAGCATCTTTCGGAGAGGACAATGAAGCATGAGAGCAGCAACAGTGATTTGGAAAATGCCGTAAAATTGGGATTACTTGGAAGGGTGAATGTTGCAGCTCAGATTGATCATTGATGATCATAATAGGAAGGTGGAAGAAAACAGGTACGTGCTTGGTCGGATCATCACCTGTATTAAACTGTGTGGGAAATGTGAGACAGCACTGCGGGGCCACAACGAGTCGGCAGACTCTCTGAATCCAGGGATATTCAGGTCAATTTTCGAGACAATGTGTGAGGGCGATTCCAGGCTTCGACGGCACTACGAAGCTCAGCCTGTTTCAAAGGGACATCAAGCACCATGCAGAATGAACTCTTGGACTGCATGTATGATGTGTACAGGGAGGAAATAGCCAAGCAAGTGGACAACACATCATTTGTTGCCGTTCAGGCCGACGAGATAACCGATGTCTCCTGTAAATCGCAAATGGTGATTGTGCTGCGATACATTATGCCTGACCTCAGAGTTACAGAGCATTTTTTGGAGTTTGTGGAAGTAAAGGACAAAACTGGTGTAGGTCTCTCTAACAGCATCAAGGCTGTTCTGGAACCCCTGAAGCTGAAAGATAAGCTAATCGCTCAGACCTATGACGGGGCGGCCGTCATGAGCGGTAACGTGCGCGGGGTACAGACGGTGATGAAGGAGACGTACCCAAATGCTCAGTTTGTTCACTGCTACGCCCACCAACTGAACCTGACCCTGCAGCAACTGTGTTCAGCAAGGATGAGCATCCTGAAGGTGTTTTTTGCAGATCTAACTGCTTTTTCCACTTTTTTCTCCGGTGCTCCAAAACGTGTTGCAGCTCTTGCAGAGGCAACACAGTGTCACGGTTGAGTGAAGGAAGCAGGACCCAAGCGCAGATAACTCTGATAAACCTTTATTTCAAGGCTAATGGAATGAATACAGACAAAAACAGAACACTCACCGGTGAATTCCGTCACCAACAAAAGAAGCACCGACACTGAACACAGCACGAGACAAGACTAAATACAGGGAGGGATAATTACAAGACACAGGAGAACACAATCGGCTAACGAGACACAGGTGAGGAGGGAGGAGAAAACACAAGAGCCACAGGTGAACACAATCAGCTGACGAGACACAGGTGAGGAGGGAGGAGAAAACACAGGGACCCCAGTGAAACTAACGACAGGAGGAAAACATGACAGAGAACAGTGAAAACACCCAAACCTAGACAGAACTGTGACAGAACCCCCCCCTCAAGGGACGGATTCTAGACGTCCCTACACCCCAAAGCAAAAATCCAAAAAAGTCCAGCAGAGTGGGTGGAGGGGGTCCGGAGGACGGGACTAAGCTGACCGCCCAGGAGCCCAGTAGGGGACCAGGAAGGGATCTCGGGCGGACGGCCCGGGGGCACGGCAGAAGCCGAGAAGGGGGACTCGGGCGGACGGCCTGGGGGCAAGGCAGAGTCCATGGTGGGGGTCTCGGGCGGACGGCCCGGGGGCAAGGCAGAGTCCATGGTGGGGCGAAGGCCACAGCGGGCGAACTCAGGGGGCCGAGCATGAGGGCGAAGGCAGCGGCAGGAAGAGTCAGGGGGCCGGGCTCGAGGACGAGGGCAGCGGCAGGAAGAGTCAGGGGGCCGGGCTCGAGGACGAGGGCAGCGGCAGGAAGAGTCAGGGGGCCGGGCCCGCGGACGAAGACCGCGGCTCACAGAGGGTCGGGATCGAGGGCGAAGACCAGACAGCTCCGGAGGCCGGGCAGGACCCGGTGTCGGCCGGACAGGAACCGGAGCCGGCGGGACAGGCTTCGGCAGGATCCCCCACGGAAGAGGACCAGGAGTTGGCAGGACCCCCAGCAGGAGAGCGGTTGGCGGGACCTCCGACGAGACAGGACAAAGGGTTGGCAGTACCCCCGGCAGGAGAGTAGACGGCGGGACCTCCAACGGCACAGGACACAGGGTTGGCAGTACCCCCGGCAGGTGAGTAGACGGCGGGACCTCCAACGGAACAGGACATAGGGTTGGCAGGACCCCCGGCAGGAGAGTAGTCGGCGGGACCTCCAACGGGACAGGACATGGGGTTGGCAGGACCCCCGGCAGGAGAGTAGTCGGCGGGGCCTCCAACGGGACAGGACATGGGGTTGGCAGGACCCCCGGCAGGAGAGTAGTCGGCGGGGCCTCCAACGGGACAGGACACAGGGTTGGCAGGACCCCCGGCAGGAGAGTAGTCGGCGGGGCCTCCAACGGAACAGGACATAGGGTTGGCAGGACCCCCGGCAGGAGAGTAGTCGGCGGGACCTCCAACGGGACAGGACATGGGGTTGGCAGGACCCCCGGCAGGAGAGTAGTCGGCGGGGCCTCCAACGGGACAGGACATAGGGTTGGCAGGACCCCCGGCAGGAGAGTAGTCGGCGGGACCTCCAACGGGACAGGACATGGGGTTGGCAGGACCCCCGGCAGGAGAGTAGTCGGCGGGGCCTCCAACGGGACAGGACATGGGGTTGGCAGGACCCCCGGCAGGAGAGTAGTCGGCAGGGCCTCCAACGGGACAGGACACAGGGTTGGCAGGACCCCCGGCAGGAGAGTAGTCGGCGGGGCCTCCAACGGAACAGGACACAGGGTTGGCAGGACCCCCGGCAGAGGAGTAGTCGGCGGGACCTCCAACGGGACAGGACATGGGGTTGGCAGGACCCCCGGCAGGAGAGTAGTCGGCGGGGCCTCCAACGGGACAGGACATGGGGTTGGCAGGACCCCCGGCAGGAGAGTAGTCGGCGGGGCCTCCAACGGGACAGGACATAGGGTTGGCAGGACCCCCGGCAGGAGAGTAGTCGGCGGGGCCTCCAACGGGACAGGACATAGGGTTGGCAGGACCCCCGGCAGGAGAGTAGTCGGCGGGGCCTCCAACGAGACCGGACAAAGGGTTGGCAGGACCCCCGGCAGGAGAGTAGTCGGCGGGACCTCCAACGGCACAGGACATGGGGTTGGCAGGACCCCCGGCAGAAGACTAGTCTGCGGGACCTCCAACGGGACAGGACATGGGGTTGGCAGGACCCCCGGCAGAAGACTAGTCTGCGGGACCTCCAACGGGACAGGACACAGGGTTGGCAGGACCCCCAGCGGAACCTCCAACGGTACAGGACACAGGGTTGGCAGGACCCCCAGCGGAACCTCCAACGGTACAGGACATGGGGTTGGCAGGACCCCCGGCAGAAGACTAGTCTGCGGGACCTCCAACGGGACAGGACATGGGGTTGGCAGGACCCCCGGCAGAAGACTAGTCTGCGGGACCTCCAACGGGACAGGACACAGGGTTGGCAGGACCCCCAGCGGAACCTCCAACGGTACAGGACACAGGGTTGGCAGGACCCCCAGCGGAACCTCCAACGGTACAGGACATGGGGTTGGCAGGACCCCCGGCAGAAGACTAGTCTGCGGGACCTCCAACGGCACATGAGTAGGGGCTTGAGCGGGGACTCGAGAGAGGGCTCGAGAAGGGACTCGAGAAGGAACTCGAGAGGTGACTGGAGAGGGGACTCGAGAGGGAACTCGAGAGGAGGCTCGAGAGGGATCTAGAAAGGGGACTCGAGAGGGAACTTGAGATGGGATGAGGGAAGGGACTAGAGAAGTGACTCGAGGTGGGACTAGAGAAGGGGCTCGGGAAGGGGCCAGAGAGGTGACTAAAGGAGGGACTGGAGAAGGGACTAGGGAAGTGACTAGGACAGCTGGGGCCAGAGCTAAGGCTGGAACCATGGCTGCTGGGGCCAGAACTAGGTCTGGAACCATGGCTGCTGGGGCCAGAACTGGGGCCGGAACCATGGCTGCTGGGGCCAGAACTGGGGCCGGAATGATGGCTGCTGGGGCCAGAACTGGGGCCGGAACTATGGCTGTGTGGGCCGGTTCGGTAGCCGGAACCATGGCTCTTGGGGCTCGGATTGCTAGCCTGGACTTGCGACTCCTTCTCCTAGAAGCCGCCTGAAGGCTCCGTGGACCTCCAAAAGCCAGCCGAGTTCCAGAAAACGACTCTTGGACGGGAGCAGGAACTGGGGCGGAAGCACTGGTTGACTCCAGACGGAACACACCGAGACGTTTATAGTCCGCAGGCTGGAAATCACACACCCAGATGAAGTTCAACATCCAGCCAGGTAAGAACTTCACGAAGTCTGGTTTCTCCATAGCCAACCGGTGCGCCTCTACCAGAGCGGCCTCCTTCTGCCGAACACTGGACGCTCCCCTCCACCAATCATAGCAGCCAGCCAAAGCAAAGGAAAAATGCTGTAATTCCACCTCAAATGGGTCATCTGCTGGGTCCATCTCTGGTCGGTGCTTTCTGTCACGGTTGAGTGAAGGAAGCAGGACCCAAGCGCAGATAACTCTGATAAACCTTTATTTCAAGGCTAATGGAATGAATACAGACAAAAACAGAACACTCACCGGTGAATTCCGTCACCAACAAAAGAAGCACCGACACTGAACACAGCACGAGACAAGACTAAATACAGGGAGGGATAATTACAAGACACAGGTGAACACAATCGGCTAACGAGACACAGGTGAGGAGGGAGGAGAAAACACAAGAGCCACAGGTGAACACAATCAGCTGACGAGACACAGGTGAGGAGGGAGGAGAAAACACAGGGACCCCAGGGAAACTAACGACAGGAGGAAAACATGACAGAGAACAGTGAAAACACCCAAACCTAGACAGAACTGTGACACACAGGCTGTGAGATGGAACTTTAAAAGCAGAACTGTGAACGCGGTTTGGGAGACCCGAGAAGCACTACTTCAGTGTATGGAGCATATACGCGCACAACCAGGATGGGATGCGGTCACCATAAGTGAGGCATATGAGACAGCAAACTGATGCATTGGCCGCCACCGCTCATGATGGAACAGACGAGCCAGGCCGACGAGTCAGCAGCACAGCGCCGGTGATGAAGGAGGCTTGTGACACAGTCATCTCACAGGTGGAACAGAGGTTCTCACAGTGACCATTTGATCGCTGCAAAGCTCGTTGACAGCTCATTCTTCCCACAGCATGTCCTGTCATTTCCTACACCTGAGCTTGACTGCGCCGTGAAACTGTGGCCTGCGTTGGGAAACAAGGAGAAGTTGAAGTCTGAGCTGACCACGCTATACCGCCACAGTGAGCTTCACACTGGAAACACTGCCCTGTCTCGGTTGAAATCCATTCACGAGAACAACTTGGAGGATACGTTTGCTGAGACTGTTATTTTGGTAAAAATAATAGTAACAACTCCGATGACGACATCCGAGTCAGAGAGGAACTTTTCCACCCTCAAAAGGATAAAGACTTTCAATCGCAACACCATGGGACAGCCGCAACGCATTTGCTATGCTTTCAATTGAAAGCCAGTTGATCCAGCAACTACAGGACTTCATCCCCAAAGTGATAGACACATTCTGTCAGAGGAAGGACCGCCGTGCCGCTTTTCTTTTCAAGTGAGCCTTCAGCTTTGGTAAGTTCATTTATGTCATATATTTTGTTGATCTTCTGTGTTTTGCCTCTGCTAGATCGATTGATATTGTGACCTCGGTGATGAGTGTCTGTGTTTTCCTTATATTTACAGTCTATGGTGTTTTAATGCTAAAGCATTACGGTTGTTGTTATTGTTAAGAATTGCTTTGTGATGGCGCCCTTTACTTTATGTATTAAGGTGCATTACTATGACATCCCCACACTGTGTACGTAAATGTATGCGTTCACAGTGTTGCTCCGTGTGGTCTTCAGTATGTAATTTGACACTCCCCCTCTCTCTCTCTCTCCCCCCCTCTCTCTCTCTCCCCCCCTCCCTCGAGAGAGAAAAAATGAGAGAAACGAAAAAAAACTAAAACCTCCTCGGGCAGAACAGAAAAAGAGAGAGAGAGAAAAAGAAGAGAGGAAAAAAGAGAGAGAAAAACAAAAGCTCCGCGTCCCCCAAACGAGAAGAGAAGAAAAAAAAGACAAGGAAAAAAAAGAGAACAAAAAAGAGAAAAAAGCCCCTCCCTCTCTTCCCCCCTCTCTCTCCCCCTCCCCCCTAGGAAACTCTCCTCTCGCGTCTCTATCCTCATCCACTCTCTCTCTCTCTCTCTCTCTCTCTATCTCTCTCTCTCTCGCTTCTCCACTCTCTCTTCTCTCTCTCACTCCTCTCTATCTCTCCTCTCTCTTCTCTCTAGATCGATCTCTCTCTCTCTCTCTCTCTCTCTCTCTCTCTCTCTCTCTCGCCTCTCTGCTCTCTCTCTCTCTCTCTCTCTCTCTCTCTCTCTCCCCCACCTCTCTCTGCCCCCCCAGTTTTGTACACATAGAAACGCCACTGTGCGTACCAGTTATGTGCATCCCTGTACTACAGCAAAAGTATTCTCCGTCGGGACTTCCTGCAACAACACCACGCCGTTATCTTGATTCTGATTGGCCAGAAGACATTATCAAAGATGTTCTATTGAGAAGACGATCACTACGTGACAAAAGTTTTCAAAACCGTTTCTGGTCTTCGGTATTTCCAGACAAGTGGCTACTGAAATCAATCTTACTAACTGCTGTCTGTGCAATTTACTCGGCGCGAGTTGGTGGACTTTATTTTGCTTACTTTAACATCATTTTTCATGGTGAGGCTAAGCCATTTCTTGGTATGGGTGTTGCCTACCCCAGCCATACCCTGGCGCTGCCACTGGTGGGATGTATGGGGCGGGCCATTCTGCACATGGGTTAAATACGTTAAATATTTTAACGCAATTAATTAAAAAAATGAATTACCGCCGTTTCCTGCACTGTATGATCTGAGGTGTAGTGGGCTGTCATTCAAAAACTGAGTAGCCAATGGGGACACACCCCTGAAAGCCCCGGCCACCTGGGAGGTTTGTGTCAGAATCGAAAACAAAAAATGAATGAGAGAGCTGCAGCGAGAGAAAAAGAAAGAAGCAAAGAGAACTGCAAACAAAAGTATATGTTAAAACAAAGAAAAAATACTTATAGTTTACATGATTACACAAATGATTTGTTTGCAACTTATAGTTTTATTTTTAAATTAAATATATATTTCTTGACTCAGTTTTATTTATTTTTGTCTCTTAAACTCTTGGTTTTGCTTGATTCTGAGAAAGTGTTGCTTTATCTTTGTGACACAAAACTAATCTCATAATTCTCCAGCCTCTCCATCAGTGGCTCTCTCCATCTCCTCAGTCTTCCTCTTGGACTTTCTTGGCATGATGGGTTTTCTACAATGTTTAAAACACCAAAAACACATCAGTTGTGTAAAACTACATTGAAATACCATGTTATACTAAAGAGACTGAACTTCAGTGTATCATGGAGGCTAAGTAAACCACTGGCTCGCTTTTTGGAATAAAAACTGTCTAGTTTAGTCCTTCATGCTAATCTTTAGCTAAATGATTCACATGGTCTCACACCTTGCTAAATAACCAACATGTACATACATATTTTCAGACCTGGATACATTTGCTTTGACAGAACACTAATTACATGTTGAAAATGTACTTTGACAAGCAGAACATGGTTTATTGTGAAAAAAACACATTTACCTCCATCACAGCCAAATAGAAATGATGGGTGCTTCATGACCATTTGTGTGTGTATGGTCACATGACAAATGAACAAATGTGCACAGTTCCCTGGATAAAGGGGGTGGGTCAACTTACCCACTCGCTCATCTACCCCACTCTATCCTATCCACATTGTATATTTGCTTTCATAAGGTCAGAGGCAGGGGAAGGCTCTTCCAGAGTCTTTTGGAAGAGACAGAGCTGCAGTCAGTCCCTCATACTCACAAGCCCACATTACACAGTTTTTTACTTTTCCAGACTCCTGATAATGGCTAACTGCTCTGCTTATATGGGGCTAAACAAAGAAGAATGTGAGTTGTGTCAAGATATGTATCAGTTAAAAAGATTAGGGCTTTTGTGTGTGTGTGTGTGTGTGTGTGTGTGTGTGTGTGTGTGTGTGTGTGTGTGTGTGTGTGTGTGTGTGTGTGTGTCAGAATTCTCAACAGCGTATATTACTGCTGCTTGTTTTACATTCATTACAAGTACTCTGAAAGTAATGAGCACATTACATTCAACATTTGCTTCTTTTCTCCCACAGAGAATGAGCTTCTCCAGCATTGCACATTGAGTGTGTGTCACAACGCCAACATGTGTTAGTTTGTCAGGTTTATGCGGACATGTTCAGATCAGATCCTGTTTATAAAAAATATTCAAGGTAAAAGTAGGGTGGTCTGAACTTGCTTTGTCAAGCCAGGTTTAAACACAGAAACACTGGCAATCGGAAATTCAGTTCCAACACAAGTGGAGACCCAGGGGAGAGAGCGACCTGTGGTCGGTTGTCACTGGCCAACACAAACCTTTGTGTTTTTTTTTTAAACAGAACAATTAAGAAACCTGAACTAACACTACTATATCGGGTTCTAACAGCAGAGCAGACACAAGTTTTAATGGTCTATTTTTTCAGCATGTCATTCTATACAGCACTCCTATATGTAGCTGGCTTAAGGCTTGGTAAGATTTCTCTCAAAAACCACATGTTTTGACATCTGACCTGTTGGAACCTGAAAATGAGGTTTTACGTAGATTTAGACTGGGGTTGCTGCAGTTGAAGTCTGCAGTGCTCATCACAAAGAGGTTTGGTACACTCAAAAGTGCTTGATATACAGCAGCTACCAAGGTTGAACTTTTACACTAATTTGTGGTTCCATGATGTAATGGTTGTAACTCTGAATCCAGTGATCGGAGTTCAAGTCTCGGTGGAACCTGATTGAGAGTAGGATTGCAGTCCTCGGTTTGCTCTCCGGGAGACGTATCAGTTACTATGAGTGAACAGATTTTCTGACCAATGCCAAAAACACTGATTCACTGCAGGATCTCTGTGGCCATGAGGGTTTGGCCTCAAGTATGCAACCAAGCACAAGGCTAATCTAGGAGTTTATTATTTAGAGAACGTCAAATAACTTACAATACTTAAAACACAACTAAGCGGCATATCACTAGATTGGAAAAATTCTAGAATTGCGGAAAGGTCCAAGGCGCTGCGCTAAAGGTCTCCTATTATGCAAAATGCACTTTTTGATGTATTTTATACATAAATATGTGTGTAAGGAGACTCACAAAGTGTCAGAAAATAAAACCCTCTCTCTTTTCCTCCCTACCCACATCTCTAAAAACAGGGGAACAACGGAGCTGATCCAGATTTGCTGCAGTCATGACGACATTACTAAAATGTGGGCTGGCTTTACACCCACTGCAAAAACAATGCTTAACGTGTTTTGGAAGTAAAATGCTCTGTGTTTACATTAGCAAGCATCCTAACACTCAGAGCTAACCTGTACTGGAGAGAAAATACCTTTAAGGTAGCAGTCTCTACTGGAGGCGTGGGTTCAAATCCCACTTCTGACAGTTATTCGTTGGAAATTAAGCTTGAAACATCATAAATGTGAAATAGTCACTGGTGTGTTGGGCACAGTTTGACTAGCATAGAAACAGAACGTAATGCTTTACAGGGAGCTTTGTTGTAACGGGCATGGGTTAAAATCCCACTCCTGACAGTTATTCACTGGAAAAGTAACTGAACAACATCAGTGTAAAGAAATGTCAGTAACAGTTTGTTAAGTGAACATGTGTGGTTTGCTGAGTGTGTGTGTGTGTGTTTGCATAATCACTGTGACACTGAGCAGCCTACATGCTGGGTGGCACTGCTCTCCCGACCCCCACACTCATTGCAGATAGGGGCAAGCCGGGCCAGCCGGAACACAGCCGGAACACACAGGGTCAGCCGAGAGAGAGTGTGTGTGTTTGTGTGTGTGTTTTCTTTGAAAAAGTGAGGGAATGGGGAGGAGGGATGAGAATGATAATATTAGCGTCCTGGGCTACAACTGCTGTGGTCATCTGTTACTAATTGTGTGTGTGTGCAAGGGTGTAACTTTGGTTTGAGAAGTGGGGGGGACACAAAACAGGGGGTACTCCGCAAACAATAATTGTTTCGATTTAATTCCATTTCCTGCCTTTCTACAAATATATTAGGGACTATGGTGGTAACAAATCCAAGAAAAATGTGTAGTGTATATAATGAGTGTGCAAACTTATGTGGTATACTATCCATGTGAAACTGTTTTATTTGTGGGTGGAACTCACCTCCTCTTGGTTAAATGCATCAATCTGGTGCACTTTGAGGGCAACATTAAGAGATACTGCTCTCAACACTCATATGAAACATAACTGTATATATTTAAATAATCAAAAAACCATTAGAATATGCTCACAACCAATAACAAATATTTGATAAACTCCTCTCTACTATCTTTATCTTACCTAGTGTTGGGTATTATAGTGGATTTACGCACCACGTTTCTAATATCCCCGCGTCCTTCTGAGCTGTGTATATGGAAGGAATTCAGTGCCACCAAGTCAACCATACTCTATTTAATGGCAATATTACAATGCACCAGAACTCATTACATTCAATACACTACACATACAAATACAGTATACTTACAACACAAGATACATATAACACAAAACATACAACACAAAACATACATACAACCTGGTGATCACGTCAGCCGGCCAGCAGAAAGAGACTGAACCCCGCTGTGTGTCCTGTATTTATGCTGAAGCAATGGGAGGGGTCATCCGATCTCTCTACTTTGATTGGCAGCCCAAATGTCTCCATCCCCCCAAATCTTGAGTTTCTCCATTCTCAGGTGGCAAGAGCATTTGCATACAGTGCAAGTCAACACATGCTGTAACCCTCCCCCATTGGGTCCTTTGTCCTCCACAGCCACATGGTCTCTCAAAAGTCACATGTGCTTGCTCCAAAGTCCAGCTCAGTTTTAACCCAAATCATTGTCATTTTTAAGCTTATTCATTTGGAGCTAACATGAATACATTCAAATATTCTACTGCAATTCCCCCTTTTGATTTAAATCTAATAAATCAATTACTTTCAAGACATTCACATTCGTTCCGGGATTCAGACTATTTAAACGTTCAGAAATGGCTCCACATATGAACTTCATATGACCGTGTTAGAAATACCAAAATATGTAAATAACTCCATACATCAATTACATCACTTAGTAACAACAAAGTTAAAACCCTTCAATTATTCTGATTGAGTATAGTCAATCGTCATAAGGTATAACCTTCACAGTGGTGATTCAATTAATCTGTAATCGGCAAAATTGCAGTGTCTTCAAGCTTTAACATTACTTCATGTATACTTCATTCCGCTTTAGTCAAAATGAGATATTTAGGAGACAGCAAGTCTGTCTTCTCATAAATATGAACAACCTGAAATGCCCTGCCTCCTATCATAAGGAGAGGCAGCTGCAAGGTCAAATTCATATACAGTTCAGAGCCACACATGATATCAGTGCATTAAAACTTCCCAAAGAGTGGAGACCTCAGTATGTCTCCAAAATATCCCTCCTGTTTATACTCCGGATTAACATAGAACCTGGAAAGATACAAATGATTGTAAAAGACCAAAAATTCATATACAAAAATACCCAAACGGCTGAGGTAGGTAAATTGTATAAGCACATGTTTTAATGTAATCCCCATGGTCCAATTCTTTCTCGGTACATCGTCAGTTTCTATCCCTCAGACCCGTTACTGTTTCCCTGCTCACGTCCACTCTTTAAATTCCACTGGGTTCTGTTGGTTTCTTCACTGGTTTGAGACAAGTGCCCCTATCGGACACCTCCCTTTGTAGCCAGACTTCACCACAGTAGAGGCGAGTTTCTGTGTTTCAGGTTTAAACAGCTTCACAGTCAGATGTATCCAGGATGGTCTCTCCGCCAGTCTAACTGCAGTCGATGTAGACAGGAGTGTTTGTTAGGGACCCTCCCCCTTTGGCGAGTGCCTGCTCCTCCTCTTTATCGCTCTGGTGAACACTCACTTTCCTGGTTTCACTGTCTGCGTAGTGTCAGGTACTTCCATCCGTGGCGAGACCCGGAACTCCTGATACTGCGTCCTTGGATACGCTTCCCACACCGTGGAGTCGCCACCCTTGCTTGGTCAGATACAGCAGGCCCAGCACGAGGAGGATGACAGCTTTCACACCTCCTTCCTGGAGGTTTCCCCACTGCGCACTGATTCCAGTGGTACCAGATGTCTCCTTTCCCTTCCAAGCGGACAGCGTGAGATGTCCTCTGCATCGCCCGATGGGGTCCAGAGAACCTGGGTCCCAGCCAGTTGGTTTGATGTCCCCCTTTTGCCTCTGTAATCTGTGTGGAGAAATCTGATACAAATTCCTCAACCCTACGCTCAGGGCTCCTGGGAACTGGTGACCATGAGTGAGCTCAAATGGAGAGAAACCTGTCCCTTTGTTAATTGAGCTCCTGATTTACATAAGAACTAGGGGCCATGCGTCTAACCATTTCATGCCTGTCTCTTCACATGTGCTTATATCTTAGTAATATATTTTATTTCATGTTTTTTACTCATAAAACAATATGATATTGTCCAGAATAGTAGTTAACTTTATATAACTTTTACTCTTTCTAATCTTTTCAAACATCTTAATTGTCTTGTCTCTCTCTCTCTCTCTCTCTCTCTCTCCTACATACTTTTTCCAACTTCACTCGTGGTATTTTAACCACCTTTTATCCTTCTGAGCAAGATATCACTTCAACACATTTAATATCTTGCCCTGTCCATCTATTTCAGTCTTCTTTACTGCTATTTTTAATTTACCAATTGATTAATTCATGGTTAATACAACTTTTTATCTTTACTTATTTATCAAGTCAATTCAATTTCTTTAAATTTGTTTCTTTAAAATACATTAGTAGATACCTTGTGGAGTATTCACAATAACTAATCCTCTCTAGGATATGAAATCCATTCATCTTTAACAAGATACTATTTCCCTATTTATTTTTAGTTCATGATAACAATGGTATAAAAACCACACGTTTTACTCATAGCTAGTTTCTATGTCAAGATTATTATGTGTGACATAATAATCAGATGTCTTCTTTTATCCATCTGTTCTCTTTTCTCTTCAGCCTTCAACAACCTTTTCTTATTTCCATTTCTAACCAGTCTTTTACTTATAATCTGTCCCTTTGCTAGGACAGGTAAATACATCCTGCTACTGTAGTGTTCACAAATAAATCTCCATGCAAACTGCTACTGTACACTCAAAAGTGATCTGTTTCATTTTGAAAAGTCAGCTTTTTGAAAACCAACATGGCTCAGTTCAAACTTTTGTTTCAAAACAGAACTCCTCATCTCTTCCCGACATGATTTGACATAAAGATGATTTGCTACCACTATTTTTCATTGTGATATTTGTTCAAACAGAGACTGCATCTGTCTCTGGATTTAAATATATGCCTGATGGCAGTATATTCATAAAAATAAAAATAAGTGTCCAGGATTTTAACCTCTGTCATTAAAGGACTGTATAAAAATAAGACATTTCATCTGATTAATCTAAAATCAGAATTTAACAGATAATTTGTGTCGTACATCCCACCATTTTTAGGGACGCCTAATTAACATTCTCAAATCTTCAATTAACTTGACCTAAAAAGCTAAAACAGTGTTGTTTTATGATACCTAAAAAAATACTACAATAGATTTTAGACTATAAAAATGTAAATATGAAATTCCCATTGTCTAACAACTCACTCCCCCTTTTCTGAAAAAGAATCCCATTTACTGTGTTTTCATTTTCAGAAACATGAAGAAAGAATGGTAATGCATAGGAGGCAGAGGCAAATGCCGTGACCAGGGACCTTTATGACCCTGACGTCCCGCTTCAAAGTGTCCTCCGGTGTTTGTTTTACGACACTGGCCTCCTGCTTCATCGTAAATGAAGTTTGGGCTCAGTTTGAGATTTGTGATCTGAGTTAGAGACAACAGTATTTTGCATTGTTCTAGGGAACAGAAGAGTGTTAACTTCATCTGTTTTTATCGGGCTGTGGATTGCCATTGCACCCGTGAGATTTTGGTCTGTGACGGGAGGAATTGTAATTCCACTCATTGCGAGGGCAGCATTGTGACAAACCCTCCTCAATCTATCTAGAGCCTGCATCTGTTAGTTCCATTTGCTACGAGCAAACCATCTGGGTTTCTGTTCGTTTAGGTGTGCAATTTGCTTTACAATCTGTCTTTCATCTAAGTTAAATCTATCCATGTTGTGTTACAAGCATGGTTAGATTTGTAACAGAATACAAAACTAACTGTATTTAGCGCTATATTTGCCTAAAAATCTTAACAAACACCAACTACAAATTAAAGATAAATTGATTTAGCAAAATGAACTCTTATGTGATTCAAAAATGTGACAAAAGAACAATGATTTGTCTTACCCAAGATTGTAGTCTAACAGAATGGCTCTTGACCACATGGGGTCAAATAACTTGGATGACCGGGGGAAGGGAAAAAAAACACTCAACCATTTGCAGAGAGAAATCACACTGCTTGGAGACTGAGTTCACTAAAAATTAAACCATACAAGGCCAGTTCATAACACACAAATTGTCCTCTTTGTATGTGTAATCTAGGTAGAATAATCCACTATTATATTTAATTTGAATGTACTTAATTCCCGGTAACTACCTGGAATTTCAGAATCGTTTTAAGCATTCTGTCGTTCCATATTCACTTCGCTTTTATTTATTTGACTCAATTAATATGTGCACTTCGCATTTATTTATCTGACTCAATTAACGCGCTTCCCGTCTTCAATACCGGTCAGCAATGTAATATTTAACCTCAGCGCTTGAAGCTAAATTCATATAACAACGTCAAAGGTGTACTACCCCCTTTCAGCCACTAGATGGCAGCAGCAGACCACAAATGAGCCTCACTCATCTGGTGCTTCATTGAGATCTATAAATATTGAGTAATTACCATACCACAGAGCTCCGGCCCTTAGCTAAAGAGCGTTCGTCTGTGCTGTAAGACTCCTCAGTTCCAGCCGGCGACCCGATCTGAAATATCGGGTTTCCAGGTCTGGCGTGTGGGAATCAAACCTCACAACCCCCAGCCTGCACCGTCTCTTACGCCACTGTGGACTAAACTACCACAGATCCGCGCTAAACCGTTCTTATGTACGCCACTCAGGACTTTATCTACCTGTAGATCCGCGCCAAACTGTAATCAATAACAATGTCTATGTACGCCACGCCGGACTCATATCTACCTGCGATCAACGACTCTGTTTCTAAATATGCATTGTATATCCCATTCAAACTTTAAAAACACTGTGAAACGCCTTCAGACAATCCTAACATTTTAGTGTATTCAATCACAGACAATCGATTTACATAACAGGAGTCTGAAATACCTTTGAGTTGTGAAGGGCCCTCGTGATTGTCTGAGGTGTTTAAAAGCGCTTATTCTCGACCCAATCCGGTCGTCTGAACCCTCCTCAGCTCATTCATTATCTTGTACGTCGGGTCACCATCTGTTGGGTATTATAGTGGATTTACGCACCACGTTTCTAATATCCCCGCGTCCTTCTGAGCTGTGCATATGGAAGGAATTCAGTGCCACCAAGTCAACCATACTCTATTTAATGGCAATATTACAATGCACCAGAACTCATTACATTCAATACACTACACATACAAATACAGTATACTTACAACACAAGATACATATAACACAAAACATACAACACAAAACATACATACAACCTGGTGATCACGTCAGCCGGCCAGCAGAAAGAGACTGAACCCCGCTGTGTGTCCTGTATTTATGCTGAAGCAATGGGAGGGGTCATCCGATCTCTCTACTTTGATTGGCAGCCCAAATGTCTCCATCCCCCCAAATCTTGAGTTTCTCCATTCTCAGGTGGCAAGAGCATTTGCATACAGTGCAAGTCAACACATGCTGTAACCCTCCCCCATTGGGTCCTTTGTCCTCCACAGCCACATGGTCTCTCAAAAGTCGCATGTGCTTGCTCCAAAGTCCAGCTCAGTTTTAACCCAAATCATTGTCATTTTTAAGCTTATTCATTTGGAGCTAACATGAATACATTCAAATATTCTACTGCACTAGTCTGCATTCTTTGTTTTTATTTATGCATATTTGACTAATCATTCCCCTTTTAAACTGTGTTTTTTATTTGTGTACTGACCTATGAATGATTTCTTAAAGGGGACCTATCATGCAAAATGCACTTTTGTACGTCTTTTATACATGAATATGTGCCCCCGGTGTCCCAGGGAACTCACCAAGTGTCAGAAAACACAACCCTCTCTATTTTCCTCCATACCCAAATCTCTACAAAAGGGGCTGCAACGGATCTGATACAGACTGATCCAGATTTGAACACTTTACTGACGCTGTAGTACATATGCCAGGCCTGTAAGTGGCGGTGTAGTCTACCACAAAAGCAGCGAAGAAGACTTCCCGCGCATGGTTGCCATGGTTTCCCTTCTGTTTATTCTCCGCTGTGGCTCTTTTTCTCCCTCCCCGAGGCAAGCTTTTGCGCCTCCTCCTTTAAAACAAATGAATAATTACTCTATATAATCATATGTAAGGGATAATGTGCAGCGACGCGGTCATTATGGGGAAAAGAACACCGACAGGCTGATCAGGAGCCCGACGCGAAACGGAGGGATATAGATCGGCATGAAGGCACATTATGCAATGTGCACATTATCCCGCTTATTACATGGCCACATTCTCGACAAAGTAACGACATGACTCCCAATATTAATTGAAGTGCTTTTATGGATTTAGAAAATGATTTTATTGATTTAAAAAAATAGTTGTATGTATTGATTTAAATTGACATGCATCCGCTAAGAAAAATAGTCCGTTGTTACTGTTTGAACTAACGTAGCAACGGCAGGAACTACTTCGATAGCGTTTTTGAGGAGCTTTTTGATTACAGATCTGAAAACATCTTTGCTTGCTTTAAAAAAAACACAATTCATTATGTCAAACCTTGGAAAGTACACTGAACAAAAATATAAATGCATCACTTTTGTTTTTGCTCCCATTTTTCATGAGATGAACTCAAAGATCTAAAACATTTTCTATATACACAAAATAACCATTTCTCTCAAATATTGTTCACAAATCTGAAAAAATCTGTGATAGTGAGCACTTCTCCTTTGCCGAGATAATCCATCCCACCTCACAGTTGTGGCATATCAAGATGCTGATTAGACAGCATGATTATTGCACAGGTGTGCCTTAGGCTGGCCACAATAAAAGGCCACTCTGAAACGTGCAGTTTTGCTTTATTGGGGGGGGGCCGGGGGGGTCCGAAAACCAGTCAATATCTGGTGTGACCACCATTTGCCTCACGCAGTGCAACACATCTCCTTCGCATAGAGTTGATCAGGTTGTTGATTGTGGCCTGTGGAATGTTGGTCCACTCCTCTTCAATGGCTGTGCGAAGTTGCTGGATATTGGCAGGAACTGGAACACGCTGTCTTATACGCCGATCCAGAGCATCCCAAACATGCTCAATGGGTGACATGTCCGGTGAGTATGTTGGCCATGCAAGAACTGGGATGTGTTCAGCCTCCAGGAATTGTGTACAGATCCTTGCAACATGGGGCCGTGCATTATCATGCTGCAACATGAGGTGATGGTCGTGGATGAATGGCACAACAATGGGCCTCAGGATCTCGTCACGGTATCTCTGTGCATTCACAATGCCATCAATAAAATGCACCTGTGTTCGTCGTCCATAACATACGCCTGCCCATACCATAACCCCACCACCACCATGTTCCACTCGATTCACAACATTGACATCAGAAAACCGCTCACCCACACGACGCCACACACGCTGTCTGCCATCTGCCATGAACAGTGAAAACCGGGATTCATCCGTGAAGAGAACACCTCTCCAACGTGCCAGACGCCATCGAATGTGAGCATTTGCCCACTCAAGTCGGTTACGACGACGAACCGGAGTCAGGTCGAGACCCCGATGAGGACGACGAGCATGCAGATGAGTTTCCCTGAGACGGTTTCTCACAGTTTGTGCAGAAATTCTTAGGTTATGCAAACCGATTGTTGATCTTGGAGGTGAACATGCTGGATGTGGAGGTCCTGGGCTGGTGTGGTTACACGTGGTCTGCGGTTGTGAGGCCGTTTGGATGTACTGCCAAATTCTCTGAAACGCCTTTGGAGACGGCTTATGGTAGAGAAATGAACATTCAATTCACGGGCAACAGCTCTGGTGGACATTCCTGCTGTCAGCATGCCAATTGCACGCTCCCTCAAAACTTGCGACATCTGTGGCATTGTGCTGTGTGATAAAACTGAACATTTTAGAGTGGCCTTTTATTGTGGCCAGCCTAAGGCACACCTGTGCAATAATCATGCTGTCTAATCAGCATCTTGATATGCCACACCTGTGAGGTGGGATGGATTATCTCGGCATAGGAGAAGTGCTCACTATCACAGACTTTTTCAGATTTGTGAACAATATTTGAGAGAAATGGTTATTTTCTGTACATAGAAAATGTTTTAGATCTTTGAGTTCATCTCATGAAAAATGGGAGCAAAAACAAAAGTGTTGCATTTATATTTTTGTTCAGTGTATCTAGATATCCCTGCCCTAATGCCAAAAGTAACTGGCAACTGAATATGTGTCGCCGCTGCGTAAAAAGGAGGGTTTCTGCCCCATTACTTCTCACGGTGGACAGAGATCTCTTTTTCTCCCCCTCTTTTTCTCCCCGCTGCAGCCTATCAGCTGATCTCAGAGCACGCTCCCCTCTCCTGCAGGGGGGCGTGGTCAGCTGCAGCTCACAGAATCAGCCCCCTGCAAAAACAGCGCTGGAAAGAGCAAATAGAGCGAAATGAGTCATGGCTAAAATGCAGGATATTTTTGGTATTTTGAAAAAAAAACTATATTTATATACTTTATATAGGTATGGCCCTACAATATATTGTTCAAATATAGCATGATAGGTGTCCTTTAACTTATTTTTTACAACTATTTTAAATAGATGGAAATATTTGTTTACATAGAAGACCACACCGTTTGAGACCCACTGAGATAACTTAGACTAAAGTTTACAATCTAATCACTCGGAGAGTCCTTGACCTCACTGAGCTGACGTTATCTCATTCTCTCAGTCCGACAGGGGAGGAAGCTCCCTCTCCTTATTGTTGAAACAGCTTCTAATCTCTGTTAGCTCCCAGCTAGCACCAGATGCTAACAACAACCCCCGTAAGTCTCTTTGTCAGTGGGTGTTTCTCAATGTCGAGGACGCTTCCTTGGTAGGACATGTCCCTCCGAGTCAGGTCCTTCAGAAGTGAGACAAGAATCCTTCCTTGCCTCGGAAAATGAAGATTGGTGGAACAGGCTAACAGGTGTGCGTCATATGCCTTAAATGGATTGCGATTTCCGCCAACGGTTTTGAAAATTGTTCCGTGTGCAAAGCATTGCGGGGATTTTAAGACCAGGATGCCATGTGCAGCCCCGAAAATTTCCCGCAACGAAGGACACCGGCCTCTGTAGAATTCCAAGGATCCTGGAAATTGAAAAAATCTTTCGGCGGGACTCGATGATGTAGCATCCTTGAAATAGTGGCTCTGGAGGAGCCTTCCTCAACATTGAGAAACACCCTTTTTTTCTCTCTCTCTCTCTCTCTCTCTCCTCTCTCTCTCTCTCTCTCTCTCTCTCTCTCTCTCTCTCTCTCTCTCTCTCTCTCTCTCTCTCTCTCTCTCTCTCTCTCTCTCTCTCTCTCTCTCTCTCTCTCTCTCTCTCTCTCTCTCTCTCTCTCTCTCTCTCTCTCTCTCTCTCTCTCTCTCTCTCTCTCTCTCTCTCTCTCACAAGATGCGCTCGTGCCACACACACACAGATGCTCCTCCGTGACCATAACCGTTTGCGTAAAAAAAAAAAAACACATTTGAAAAGTGGGGGGGGGGGGACAAACGGGATTTTGAAAAGTGGGGTCCCCCCTGTCCCCAGTGGAAATTACACCCATGTATGTGTGTGTGTGTGTTGTTAGATATTATAATGGATTTACGCTCCACGTTTCAAATATCTCCGCGTCCTTCTAGAGCTGTGTTATATGGAAGGAATTCAGTGCCACCAAGTCAACCATACTCTACTTTAATGGCAATATTACAATGCACCAGAAATCATTACATTCAATACAACAATACACATACAAATACAATATACATACAAATACAATATACATACAAATACAATATACATACAACACAACACACATACAACACAACACACATGGGAACCCAATTACCTGGTGATCACGTCAGCCGGCCAGCAGAAAGAGACTGAACACAGCTGCGTCTCTTCATTTATACTCTCTAGCAATGGGAGGGGTCTCTGATGTTCTGCTGACATCCTCCAAATATCCCCTGCTATCACCTTCTCCCAATCTTAAATTCCCCCACTCACAGGTGACGAGAGCATTTGCATACAGTGCAAGTCAACACATGCTGCCACCTCCCCATGGCCCTTTGTCCTCAAAAACCACATGGTCTCTCAAAAGTCACATGTGATTGCGTCAAGGTCCATATGGTCTCTCTGAAGTCACATGTGCTTGCCCAAATTCCAGCTCACAGTTTTAACCCAAATCATTCTCATTTTTAAGCTTATTCATTTGGAGCTAACATGAATACATTCAAATATTCTACTGCAATCCCCCTTTTGATTTAAATTTAATAAATCAACTACTTTCAAGACATTCACATTCGTTCTGGGATTCAGACTATTTAAACGTTCAGAAATGGCTCCACATATCAACTTCATACGACCGTGTTAGAAATACCAAAATATGTAAATAACTCCATACATCAATTACATCACTTAGTAACAACAAAGTTAAAACCCTTCAATCAGAATGATTGAGTATAGTCAATCGTCATAAGGTATAACCTTCACAGTGGTGATTCAATTAATCTGTAATCTGCAAGATTGCAGGGTCTTCAAGTTTTAACATTACTTCATGTATACTTCATTCCGCTTTAGTTAAAATGAGATATTTAGGAGACAGCAAGTCTGTCTTCTCATAAATATGAACAACCTGAAATGCCCTGCCTCCTATCATAAGGAGAGGCAGCTGCAAGGTCAAATTCATATACAAAAGTACCCAAACGTCTGAGGTAGGTAAATTGTATAGGCACATGTTTTAATGTAATCCCCATGGTCCAATTCTTTCTCTGTACATCGTCAGTTTCTATCCCTCAGACCCGTTACTGTTTCCCTGCTCACGTCCACTCTTTAAATTCTACTGGGTTCTGTTGGTTTCTTCACTGGTTTGAGACAAGTGCCCTTATTGGAACCACCTCCCTTTGTAGCCAGACTTCCCCACAGTAGAGGTGAGTTTCTGTGTTTTAGGTTTAAACAGCTTCACAGTCAGATGTATCCAGGATGGTCTCTCCGCCAGTCTAACTGCAGTCGATGTAGACAGGAGTGTTTGGTAGGGACCCTCCCCCTTTGGCGAGTGCCTGCTCTTCCTCTTTATCGCTCTGGTGAACACTCACTCTCCTGATTTCACTGTCTGCGTAGTGTCAGGTACTTCCATCCGTGGCGAGACCCGGAACTCCTGATACTGCGTCCTTGGATACGCTTCCCACACCGTGGAGTCGCCACCCTTGCTTGGTCAGGTACAGCAGGCCCAGCACGCGGAAGATGATGACAGCTTTCACACGCCAGCCTCCGGTGGAGGAGACAGACGCCATCTGGAAGTGTTGATCCACCCCGCTCTGCCTCGTTCCCTCAGTGCCGTTCTTCGACGCCCTCTGGTTCCTCCTCCTCTGTGCGGCCCACGTCCGGGATGATGTTGTCTTGGATCCTTCCTGGAGGTTTGCCCACTGCGCACTGATTCCAGTGGTACCAGATGTCTCCTTTCCCTTCCAAGCGGACAGCGTGAGATGTCCTCTGCATCGCCCGATGGGGTCCAGAGAACCTGGGTCCCAGCCAGTTGGGTCTGATGTCCCCCTTTTGCCTCTGTAATCTGTGTGGAGAAATCTGATACAAATCCCTCAAGCCTACGCTCAGGGCTCCTGGGAACTGGTGACCATGAGTGAGCTCAAATGGAGAGAAACCTGTCCCTTTGTTAATTGAGCTCCTGATTTACATAAGAACTAGGGGCAATGCGTCTAACCATTTCATGCCTGTCTCTTCACATGTTTTCTTATATCTTAGTAATATATTTTATTTCATGTTTTTTACTCATAAAACAATATGACATTGTCCAGAATAGTAGTTAACTTTATATAACTTTTACTCTTTCTAATCTTTTCAAACATCTTAATTGTCTTGTCTCTCTCTCTCTCTCTCCTACATACTTTTTCCAACTTCACTCGTGGTATTTTAACCACCTTTTATCCTTCTGAGCAAGATATCACTTCAACACATTTAATATCTTGCCCTGTCCATCTATTTCAGTCTTCTTCTAACCATCTGTTCTCTTTTCTCTTCAGCCTTCAACAACCTTTTCTTATTTCCATTTCTAACCAGTCTTTTACTTATAATCTGTCCCTTTCCTAGGACAGGTAAATACATCCTGCTACTGTAGTGTTCACAAATAAATCTCCATGCAAACTGCTACTGTACACTCAAAAGTGATCTGTTTCATTTTGAAAAGTCAGCTTTTTGAAAACCAACATGGCTCAGTTCAAAATTTTGTTTCAAAACAAAACTCCTCATCTCTTCCCGACATGATTTGACATAAAGATGATTTGCTACCACTATTTTTCATTGTGATATTTGTTCAAAACAGAGACTGCATCTGTCTCTGGATTTAAATATATGCCTGATGGCAGTATATGCATAAAAATAAAAATAAGTGTCCAGGTTTTTAACCTCTGTCATTAAAGGACTGTATAAAAATAAGACATGTCATCTGATTAATCTAAAATCAGAATTTAACAGATAATTTGTGTAGTACATCCCACCATTTTTAGGGACGCCTAATTAACATTCTCAAATCTTCAATTAACTTGACCTAAAAAGCTAAAACAGTGCTGTTTTATGATACCTAAAAAAATACTACAATAGATTTTAGACTATAAAAATGTAAATATCAAATTCCTATTGTCTAACAACTCCTCCCCCTTTTCTGAAAAAGAATCCCATTTACTGTGTTTTCATTTTCAGAAACATGAAGAAAGAATGGTTATGCATAGGAGGCAGAGGCAAATGCCGTGACCTGAGAACTTTACGACCCTGGCGTCCTGCTTCAAAGTGTCCTCCGGTTTTTGTTTTACGACACTGGCTGCTTGGAGGCCGTTTTGGGGGTGTCTAAAACAACAGCCGTCTGTGAACAGGTTTTCTGCCTGTGGGATGGGCTCGTCTCTGAGATCTATTCTTAGCTTCACATCTTGGATGATCCTTTCCTCACACCTGTGGGGCTCTCCGCTACCTATGGTGTCTGCGCTGTTCACTCCTTCGTGTGTGTATGTGATGTGTGCCTTTGTCAGAGTTTTCTCCAGCCTTGTTTGTCTCGTTGAAGTCATTGTGAATGCACTTGAGTTCACAAAAGAGACAATGCTGTGTGTTGTCAGTTAAAATCTACTCAAATGATGGGCTAAATGACGTTCCCACGTCTGTGTGTTTAACTGATCTACCTCTGGATTGTTCACTGATTGTTCCTGTCATAGATATCTGCTTAACTTTGCACCTCGCCCTCCTGCTGTCTTTCTCTTCCTTTTATGGCCCGCTCTCCCCTCACCACTGTCCCCCTTGGACATGTGTGATAAGACGTCTCACCTCTCTCCCCCTCCTCAGCGCGCCTGTGTATTCTGTCTAACGAGGAGGAAACTTGTGTTTTTTTAACTTTTAGTTTGAGATTTGTGCTCTGAGTTAGAGACAACATTATTTTGCATTGTTCTAAAATATTCGACTCGTTCTGCGACATAGTCCAGAATGTCGCCATCTGTAGGCACCTCCGTGACTTTAACACCATGAGGGAACAGAAGAGTGTCAAATTCATCTGTTTTTATCGGGCTGTGGATTGCCATTGCACCCGGGAGATTTTGGTCTGTGACGGGAGGAATTGTAATTCCACTCATTGCGAGGGCAGCATTGTGACAAACCCTCCTCAATCTATCTAGTGCCTGCGTCTGTTTGTTCCATTTGCTACGAGCAAACCATCTGGGTTTCTGTTCGTTTAGGTGTGCAATTTGCTTTACAATCTGTCTTTCATCTAAGTTAAATCTATCCATGTTGTGTTACAAGCATGGTTAGATTTGTAACAGAATACAAAACTAACTGTATTTAGCGCTATATTTGAAAAACAAGTAATCTGATTACAGTTATGTAATTTGACCCAAGTGTCGGTCGTAAAAATGTTAACAAACACCAACTACAAATTAAAGATAAATTGATTTAGCAAAATGAACTCTTATGTGATTCAAAAATGTGACAAAAGAACAATGATTTGTCTTACACAAGATTGTAGTCTAACAGAATGACTGTTGACCTCATGGGGTCAAATAACTTGGATGACCGGGGGAAGGGAAAAGAAGACTCAACCATGTGCAGAGAGAAATCACACTGCTTGGAGACTGAGTTCAATAAAAATTAAACCATACGACTATGTAGTCTGGCTTCAATAAAAATGTAACCAGACAAGGCCAGTTCATAACACACAAATTGTCCTCTTTGTATGTCTAATCTAGGTAGAATAATCCACTATTATATTTAATTTGAATGTACTTAATTCTCTGAAAATCAATCTCTTAATCTGTTCCCATTGCTCCCGGTAACTACCTGGAATTTCAGAATCGTTTTTAGCATTCTGTCGTTCCATATTCACTTCGCTTTTATTTATCTGACTCAATTAATATGTGCACTTCGCTTTTATTTATCTGACTCAATTAACATGTGCTCACATGTATTAATATACTGGGCTATTGTCGTAGTTACTATTAACGCGCTTCCCGTCTTCAATACCGGTCAGCAATGTAATGTTTAAACTCAGCGCTTGAAGCTAAATTCATATAAAAATGTCAAAGGTGTACTACCCCCTTTCAGCCACTAGATGGCAGCAGCAGACCACCAATGAGCCTCACTCATCCGAGTGCTTCTTGGAGATCCACAAATATTGAGTAATTACCATAACACAGACCTCCGGCTCTTAGCTTTAGAGCGTTCGTCTGTGCTGTAAAACTCCTCAGTTCTAGCCGGCGACCCGATCTGAAATATCGGGTTTCCAGGTTCTGTCGTGCGGTACTCAAAACACGCAACCCACAGACTGCACCGTCTCTACGCCACTCAGGACTTTATCTACCTGTAGATCCGCGCTAAACCGTTCTTATGTACGCCACTCAGGACTTTATCTACCTGTAGATCCGCGCCAAACTGTAATTAATATGTAACTGTCTATGTACGCTACGCAGGACTATATCTACCTGCGATCAACGACTATGTTTAAAATATGCATTGTATATTCCATTTAAACTTTAAAAACACTGTGAAACGCCTTCAGACAATCCTAACATTTTAGTGTATTCAATCACAGACAATCGATTATCATAACAGGCGTCTGTAAGTACCTTTGAGTTGTGCAGGGCCCTGCGTGATTGTCTGAGGTGTTTAAAAGCGCTTATTCTCGACCCAATCCGGTCGTCTGAATTCCTCCTCAGCTCGTTATCTTGCACGTCGGGGCACCATATTGTTAGATATTATAATGGATTTACGCTCCACGTTTCAAATATCTCCGCGTCCTTCTAGAGCTGTGTTATATGGAAGGAATTCAGTGCCACCAAGTCAACCATACTCTACTTTAATGGCAATATTACAATGCACCAGAAATCATTACATTCAATACAACAATACACATACAAATACAATATACATACAAATACAATATACATACAAATACAATATACATACAACACAACACACATACAACACAACACACATGGGAACCCAATTACCTGGTGATCACGTCAGCCGGCCAGCAGAAAGAGACTGAACACAGCTGCGTCTCTTCATTTATACTCTCTAGCAATGGGAGGGGTCTCTGATGTTCTGCTGACATCCTCCAAATATCCCCTGCTATCACCTTCTCCCAATTTTAAATTCCCCCACTCACAGGTGACGAGAGCATTTGCATACAGTGCAAGTCAACACATGCTGCCACCTCCCCATGGCCCTTTGTCCTCAAAAACCACATGGTCTCTCAAAAGTCACATGTGATTGCGTCAAGGTCCATATGGTCTCTCTGAAGTCACATGTGCTTGCCCAAATTCCAGCTCACAGTTTTAACCCAAATCATTCTCATTTTTAAGCTTATTCATTTGGAGCTAACATGAATACATTCAAATATTCTACTGCAGTGTGTGTGTGTGTGTGTGTGTGTGTGTGTGTGTGTGTGTGTGTGTGTGTGTGTGTGTGTGTGTGTGTGTGTGTGTGTGTGTGTGTGTGTGTGTGTGTGTGTGTGTGTGTGAACTACTAGTTATGGCAGTGTTTTTATTTGCTTAATACTAACTTTAACTTATTCGGCAAAGATAATAAACATGTACAAGTACAAAAGAGAACTGATATTATCTTTAATATTATTTTTAAATAATAATTATTAACATTAATTATTAGATAAATGTTTGAAAATAACACATAATCCACAGAAATCAATTTCAAAATGAGTATATGTACCCTACACTTAAAAAATAGAAAGCAGGTGGGGGCAAGGTCGGCCTTCCTCACACTCATGGCGCTCATCAATTAAGTCTTCAGCACCAAATCTGATAATCAATCATCTCTGTCCGGTGCATTGTTCCTTACTCCAAGTACCAGTCCACGCTCCATTTTTCGGTCTGTTCGGGGACTTGAACCAGCGACCCTACGGCTCCCAGTCCAAGCCCCTACTGACTGAGACCCTGCCGGACAGGATGTTCAGAACGTATTGCAGGGATGTCTTCTAACTCACTGTTTGACTGCCTTGTGATTTGATACATATGATAATGTGTACGTTCTCCATTTTCTCTGCTCCTCATTTGGACATTTCACTCATTTTCTTTGCACCTTTGCACATCCTGATCATGTATGTGCAAAATTGATAAAACATAGTGTAACCATGGTAATTGATTGTAGTTTTTATCTTTTGTGTGTGTCTGCGTGTGTTGCATTCATTTTTTGTAAGTCAATGACAGTGGATTTCAGGAGGAACTTTATATTGTATTTCCCAAAGTTCTATATTTTTCCAGAATGTGCCATTATAGCAGCATCACAGTTTGCTGCTCTGTGTCCCTCCTGACCTGTTTTTCTTTGAGATTTTTTCAAAGTCCATCTCCCATTCATCCACTGCTGAGGAGCCCATAATCAACCTCCATGCGGAACATGGACACCCGCCTGCGGCTTTATTTCCCTCCACACTAACCGAGGGGAATTCATCGCCATGACTCTTTGTGTGTCTGACGGCATCTGTAAAAGAGGAGAGCTCCTACATGAAAAAGTTTAGCCTCCTATAATCCGCTTTGCCTTTGTCAAGTGAGTGACTTTGAAACTCGCTATCACATTTACCCCCCCCCCCCGCTCTGTCTTACCCAACTCACCGGAAATAGAAAGAGAAACGGTCTCCTTTACTGTCCGTCTCTCTCCAAATCCTCCTGTTTGTTTAGGGAATTGTCAGTCTCTTTTTTTGTTCTTAAATAATTTTTCATTATCCTCTATTGATTTTCCTCATTTGGAGCCATCCTGGTGTGCATAAATGCATGTGGAAATTAAAACTTTTTGGTTTATGAAAGAGATTAGTGTCCAGTGGAGGTCAAATATAATAGCTTTCATTTAGCAGGAAAATAGATATGATTATATGCATGCTCTCCGCTCAACTTTTGTCCTCAATCTAAACGGCGCTGCTCCGATAGCTGTGGCCTCATTACGCAGCAACAAAAGGGCCCATAGTTCACCCTGCCACTGTTCACTTCCTATATTTAACATCATATCTCTATGAACAGACATGCTTTTTACTCCCCTTCCTTTCTGTTTGCTGGTAATATTTATAGTGTGAAACCATCAAAGGCTTTATCAGACAAGCAAATCGATGAATATTCAGTGTGCACTGGAAGATTAGACAGGTCTACAGATTTTCTGAGTTTCTGAACTCCAATGTGGTATTGGTTCATCACCATCTGTAGATACCATAATCTACCTTGGATTACAGGCTGATAAAAACAGACAACAATAACATCTCTAAATCTCCACGGCTGCTGTAAAAAGGACTGAGTGGATTACAGATTGTGTGCACTGGACAGAGGAGACAGTGAAGGACAACAAAGATTATTTTCTTCTTGAATTGTAATTAAATTCGGAACACATTGGGGTCATGTTTTAGAGGAAGTAATCACAAGTGCTCATTTCATGCTGACACTAATCTGCGGAAAGGCTTTTATCACTTAGCTTAATCAATACACGTTGGTGCCACTGATGGAGATAATTAAGAGTTTTTATTTATGCTACCTTGTATGGAAAACTAAAACCTGCTGCAAGGTTACAAAAAAAATATCAATTTGTTTAAAGGTTTAAAGCATTGAAAGCTTTGCCGGCCATAACCCGAAAGACTGTCTGGGCCTGTAATAAATAAAAGTCTGCCATATGTATGTCTCTGTGGAGAGGTAAACGCTGCAGAGCACTGCAACATCACCCGGTGGTTGCCTCATATCTACCGACTCTACCCATTCGGTAGGCGGTTTTGGTGCAGTGGTTAGAGCGTTGATCATCAGATCGAGAGGCGTTAGTGAACTAGTTCGAAACCCGCCACTGCGTCAGGCCGTTGTGTCCTTGGGTAATGTCCACAATAATGACTCTTACATGTGTAATGTGTAATTGTAAAGCGCTTTGAGCACCTGTAAAAGCGCTCTAATAAAAAATGTAATGCATTATTATTATGTATTATTATTATTATTATTATTCCTGCACAGATTTAATTGTTATTGAGAGTTAATCAGTGCAAGCATTTGAGAGAAACTTAACATGTCTGCATACGTCTTCCACCTTTACTACTGATGTTATCTGAAAATTGATTAGCAGCTCATTTAAATCCCTATAAACACATTTGGTAATGTGCCAAGAGCACAAGCTGCATTATGTATTGTTTCTGTTGCCCTTCATGTTCTTTCAAGTGCCTACAGTGGTCCAGAGAACTACTGTGTCATTTTTTACATTTTAAAGCAGGAGTGGCATACAATCAGCTTTTGATGACCTGTCCTTGTTGGTACACTAATTACATTTCCCAGAGGAATTACCAAGTAATCAGTTCACTTAAAGCAAATTGTGACACTGAATCTAAAGCTTTGGGTTTAAACCCCCCGTTTGTAGGGGGTATAAGGCCATGACTGTTGACCCATGAACAATAAAAGAAAATAGAATTCCAATAACCAGGTCAACTCAGACTTTCTCTAATACCAAAATAAAAACACATACGACGGTCCTTTTCACAATTTTTCTGTTTATTGTTGGCATATTGGTGTTTTTGTGAGAAAAAAGTGTGTGTATACTCGAGTCCACTGAATTGTGTACAACAACTTTTGCATCTGGCCCTGTTTTTGTTGTGTTTCTTTATAAATTGACTCTTAACGTTTTGGTTACAATGACACAAAATTACCATGGTTTTCAATCTAAATTATTACCTCATTTTTATGATATAGACATGATCTGTATCAATATCCCAAAGTGGAAAACAGAAATGAAATAAGTCAAACAATGAGAACTTGAGCTTACATCTGCTAAGGCTGTTCTGTGTCTCTGCAACCTCCCCCCCCCCCCCTCCGGTAAAACAAGAAGAGTCAGACCTGAACCAGAATGTGTAACCCAGCAAATGGATAGCACGCCTTCAGAACAAGAAGATATAGAGAGAATTATATATAGAGTTTTATATTCAGCTTGAAACTTTAAAAGGGTACAGTAAACACTTCTCACACATGATAGAAACTACTTGACGCCTCAGAATCAGAAAAGTGTAGGAACTTTGTCCAATGTGAAGGAAAAAACAAAAAACAAAGCCAAAAAGTGAAAAGGACAGAAAAAAGAAACACAAATCAAAAGATATCCTGCCCACAATCTTTTCTTACAAAGTTTGAAGTAGATCTGAATAGAGACACCTGACCACACGAACAGAATAGAAAAATCTAAAACAGTGGTATTGCATTTTGAAATGCACAACGATTCTCCTGTACAATTTGGCGTCACTCTTTGAGTACAAACGCCTAAAGGGCTCAGTGGCGGTTTTCTGAGTGGCTCTCCTTTGATTAGTCTGTCAGTACACATGTCATCTTGGAGTGGTTCTATTTTCCTCATAGATGTATACATCAGTGCTGTAAACAGGCACACGCAGATTGGAAAAGGACGGAGAGATCAGAGTCCAGTTTTATCTCTCCGCCATCGCTGTCCTTCCTCCTCTGTCGGTTTTCTCAGTCCCGCTGAGACATTAGGCTCCTCCATGTAAGGCTATCAGCACCCCTCCCCCTCCCCATGGACCACCGTCTCCTAAACCCTGGAGTAGGGTGCTCCAAAGCCCGGCATTGCTCTTAGGAATTTCAGCAGGGTGTTGGTTTCTCATTTTGTTTGAAGTCGAGTGTGATTTTCAATGTTCGCTGCAGGGTGAGGAGGGTCGAGGGCGAGGAGGGCGAAATGGGTTGAACACTTTTACTGTAGCCTCAGTCATCGGGGAGTGATTGTGCAAAGTCAAGCGGTCTCCGGTATGTCCACACGAAAGGAGCTAGCAAACCCTTTTCCGCGCTGCAAGAGAATAACACAAAGCCTGGTTAAATGAAAGATTTAAGATTCAAAGGCTTCATTGTCATTAACACAGTAGCTACACTGTAGATATGGCAATGGAAATCTGAAGTCCCAGGCTCCTCCAACAATGCAACATAAATATATATATAACACATAAAACAATTAAACCAATGTAAAGCAATAATAGGAGTGCTAAATGAAACAGAGAAGAAATAAAATTGTGCAGATTATGTGGCAGAAACTAAATACATGTAGAATAAAATCCAATAAGCTAAATGTTAGTCAATGCAGGAGTCTATGTACATGTAAATGTGAATAAGTGTGTTTATGTAGGGTGGTATTCAGGTTTGTCTGAGAGGGATGACAGAAAACAGAAAGAAAGAAAAGCTGCACTTTAATGGCCTCATTCACATAGAATCAGGGGGTTCACACGCACACACACACACACACACACACACACACACACACACACACACACACACACTAACAACAAGTAGGAAGTTTCACATCCCTCGGCTTGATTCAGTTATGTGAAATGGCTCATGGATAATGTGTGTGTGCGACCATGTGTGATAGGGGGGTGGGTGGTGGGGCAGTCATGGGAATAGTGACATCGGATGTGTGTGTGTGTGTGTGTGTGTGTGTGTGTGTGTGTGTGTGTGTGTGTGTGTGTGTGTGTGTGTGTGTCCACATGTCAGAACTATGCCCTGTGAAGGTTTCATGGTTGTCCCCAAAAATCACTTGTACTGACTCCGTGCAAACAGGAGGTAACTCAGTATCGGCCTCTACTGGCCAAAGCAGGTACAGCATCCCACACATTCCATTCTCCATACACACTTGGCTGAACTGCACATGCGCAAGCAGCAATCTTCCAAGGGGACTAGCTGTTTGATTAGCTGGTAGCATTTAGCTCCTTAGCTTAGTGTCTTTAATGAAATACAGAATTAAAAACACAAATGTATACATTTTTGGTGAGTTTGACTCGTGTTGTCACAATAACAAGCAATGAATCATTAATAATTAATTAGGTAAATGACATAAATATAAAAAGATTTGTGAGATTACAGTGCATTACATACTACAGCTAACTTAACATTGAAAAATCCACAGACAAGCTAATTGGATTAGCATTGCGATTATTTTACAGCTTTCTATTCCTAACTATTCCAGGTAAGTATTTAAATCAAATATAACCAATTACTCACAAAATGTGTTATTGAAAGTTCAACAGAGTAAAAAAGGGAAACACTGCTGATTTGCTTCTTAGACTTTTCCATTTAAATGAAGCTACAGCAAATCTACATGGACAAAGAGTGCTGCACAGCCAACACTCTTATTCCCTTAAAAGGGCAGTACACCTTATTTAAATCCAAAGAAAAACTTTAAACTTTTGATTTTATGTTAAATGCAGAGACTATTAATCACTATCAACAATGAATAATAGGCAAACGTAGTTTTATTCAAGCTTTCTTTCATTGCAATATGCACATTAAATGGAATACTTGTACTGTAATGTTTTGAAGTATGAGAAGGTGTTATTAACAGATGTATATAAACAGATGTATGAGCATGTATATTTAAACAAATACATAGATAGTATGGACATGTGCTGTAACTAAAGATATAATGTATGAACAGATGCAACTATAAACATAATTCAAAGAAAATAAGTTGATACTATATATATATATATATATATATATATATATTAGGGCTGTCAAGTTAACGCGTTAATAAAAAAAAATTAGCGCCACTAATTATTTTAACGCGATTAACGCATGTGTATTTTTTGTCCTTGGCCGCCCCGTAGTTTCAGAGCGCATCGAGTTTAAAATACATTCTACAAGCTGATGCTGACAGCCCCGCTCCTGCCGTCCGCTTGTGGCAGACCACACTTCCACGCTCACCGGCAGCCACCGACTGGCTACTGGGAGGACCGGGAGGGTGTGTGTATGTGTGGCCCGAGCGAGCGAGAGAGAGACCTTACGTGCATTGTTGTTGTTAGCATCTGGTGCTAGCTAGTGTAATAGAATATTTGAATATATTCATGTTAGCTCCAAATGAATAAGCTTAAAAATGGGAATGCTTTGGGTTAAACTGTGAGCTGGACTTTGACGCAATCACATGTGACTTTTGAGAGACCATGTGGTTTTTGAGGACAAAGGGCCATGGGGGAGGTGGCAGCATGTGTTGACTTGCACTGTATGCAAATGCTCTCGCCACCTGTGAGTGGGGGAATTTAAGATTGGGGGAAGGTGATAGCAGGGGATATTTGGAGGATGTCAGCAGGACATCAGAGACCCCTCCCATTGCTAGAGAGTACAAATGAAGAGACACAGCTGTGTTCAGTCTCTTTCTGCTGGCCGGCTGAC
Source organism: Harpagifer antarcticus (assembly GCA_902827135.1). Lineage (NCBI taxonomy): Eukaryota > Metazoa > Chordata > Actinopteri > Perciformes > Harpagiferidae > Harpagifer > Harpagifer antarcticus. The sequence goes on along the minus strand of CADEHL010001051.1, from coordinate 364,752 downwards.
GTGATCACCAGGTAAATTCGGGTTCCCATGTATATTGTATTGAATGTATTATTGTATTGAATGTATTGTATTGATTTGTGTTGCATTGTAATATTGCCATTAAAGTAGATTATTGTTTACTTGGCGGCACTGAATTACTTCCATATAAAACAGCTCTAGACGGACGCGGAGAGATTTGAAACGTGGAGCGTAAATCCCTTTTAATCTCCAACACTAGCTGCGCTAACGGATATAAGGAGCTGTTTAAATGAAAACAGAGGAGCGACATTTCGCCACAACTGTGCCGAGCACTTGACTTTATGCAGGAAGCAAGACAGTGGGACATTGTACGATAAGTCAGCACACTCAGCACGGATAGTGCGCAACATGATTGCAGCGTCCAGGCAGCTCCCGTTCGAGCATATGCCTTTGTTGCACATAGCTCCAACGAACACACACACACACACACACACACACACACACACACACACACACACTTTGTATTGTATTATTGAATGAGAGAGGTTCCAGGTTGAATTGAGGCGAATATTTGTAATGTTCAGAGGTTGTTGTGTTTAATATTCATGAGAATAGTTGTCATTGTTCAAATGATAATAAACATTAGCATAAAGCATATTTGTCCACTCATATGTTGATAAGAGTATTAAAAACTTGAAAAATATTCCTCTAAGGTACATTTAGAACAGATCAAAAATGTGCGATTAATTTGCGATTAATCGCGATTAACTATGGACAATCATGCGATTAATCGCGATTAAATATTTTAATCGACTGACAGCCCTAATATATATATATATATATATATATATATATATATATACAGACATTTGCTGGGAATTCTATATATATTTGGTAGAAAAACCCTAATTTACAATCACAGCTTTCATGCATGTTGGCATCCGTTTTTCAGAATGCTGTTAGGTGACTTTTTGCCACCCAGGTGCAGATATTCAAGCAGCTAAGTTTTGTTTGATGGCTTGTAACCGTCCATCTTCCTCTTGATGATTCCTATGATTTTCAATGGGCTTCTAGTCCTAAGATTAGGCTAAGCGTGAGGGCATTTGCACAAGATGGCGGCGCAGACAGCAGCAACGACCTAGCTCTCCCGAGTCTTTAGTGTTTTCAAGTTTTTTCGTCTAATTCACTTCAAACATCCCGAACCGATAGTACAGTCAGGAGTATACAGTACAGTCGTGAGTTCCTGCTGGACAAGGAAACAACAAAACAAACAATAGACGCTACGTTGGCAGAGGTACTCATCGTCTTTGGAATACGTTCAACCTCGCCCTTGCCTGCTACCTACATGCTGAATAGGAGACGCCGCAAGCGGTGTGAGAGGAAGCAGAAGAGGAGTGAGCGCGGAGGCATCCGAGCTAGGCTAGCAGCTAGCCCACACAGGCCCGCTATTCCGAGCATTCTCATGGCTAATGTTTGCTCATTGGCCAATAAAATGGACATCATAAGACTACTCCGGTCGAACCAGAGTCAGGTGAGAGAGTGCTGTGTGTTTGTTTTCATGGAATCCGACTCTGCCATTCAGCTCAACCGGCTAACATGCTACCGCTCAGACAGAGCTACGGCTAGCGGGGGGAAGAGCCGCAGCGGCGGTGTGATTGTTTACATCAGTGATGCATGGTGTACAAACACTGTTCACCGCAGGCGGAGTTTATGTAGGGAAATTAACTCCATCCTGCTAGCTGCCGTTTACATCCCCCCCACCTCTAACAACGAGGACAGAGAGGATGCAGTGATCTCTAACCAGCAGACAACACAGCCAGATAGACTTCTCATCCTCGCTGGGGACTTCAATCATGCAAACCTGAAAATGTTCATCCCAAACACGCCGCGAAGACGATCAAACTTGACTATAGAGGAAGTAAATGTCGTAACAAGTTGCTGGGGACTTCAATCATGCAAAGCTGAAAACGTTCATGCCAAACACGCGAGAAGACGATCAAACTTGACTATCTACAGCAGGGGTGCCCAACCTTTTTTGAACCGAGAGCTACTTTTAAAGTTGCCAGTCTGCCGAGATCTAACAGTCCAAATAGAGAGGCATAGCCATTACTGACAGCCTACTACCACACTTCTACTTGTATATACAGTGGGGCAAAAAAGTATTTAGTCAGCCACCAATTGTGCAAGTTCTCCCACTTAAAAAGATGAGAGAGGCCTGTAATGTTCATCCTAGGTACACTTCAACTATGAGAGACAGAATGGGGGGAATGAATCCAGGAAATCACATTGTAGGATTTTTAATGAATTAATTGGTAAATTCCTCTGTAAAATAAGTATTTGGTCACCTACAAACAAACAAGATTTCTGGCTCTCACAGACCTGTAACTTCTTCTTTAAGAGCCTCCTCTGTCCTCCACTCGTTAACTGTATTAATGGCACCTGTTTGAACTCGTTATCAGTATAAAAGACACCTGTCCACAACCTCAAACAGTCACACTCCAAACTCCACTATGGCCAAGACCAAATAGCTGTCAAAGGACACCAGAAACAAAATTGTAGACCTGCACCAGGCTGGGAAGACTGAATCTGCAATAGGTAAGCAGCTTGGTGTGAAGAAATCAACGGTGGGAGCAATTATTAGAAAATGGAAGACATACAAGACCACTGATAATCTCCCTCGATCTGGGGCTCCATGCAAGATCTCACCCCGTGGGGTCAAAATGATCACAAGAACGGTGAGCAAAAATCCCAGAACCACACGGGGGGACCTAGTCAATGACCTGCAGAGAGCTGGGACCAAAGTAACAAAGGCTACCATCAGTAACACACTACGCCACCAGGGACTCAAATCCTGCAGTGCCAGATGTGTCCCCCTGCTTAAGCCAGTACATGTCCAGGCCTGTCTGAAGTTTGCTAGAGAGCATTTAGATGATCCAGAAGAGGATTGGGAGAATGTCATATGGTCAGATGAAACCAAAATAGAACTTTTTGGTAAAAACTCAACTGGATGTGTTTGGAGGAGAAAGAATGCTGAGTTGCATCCAAAGAACACCATACCTACTGTGAAACATGGGGGTGGAAACATCATGCTTTGGGGATGTTTTTATGCAAAGGGACCAGGATGACTGATCCGTGTAAAGGAAAGAATGAATGGGGCCATGTATCGTGAGATTTTGAGTGACAACCTCCTTCCATCAGCAAGGGCATTGAAGATGAAACGTGGCTGGGTCTTTCAGCATGACAATGATCCCAAACACACCGCCCGGGCAACGAAGGAGTGGCTTCGTAAGAAGCATTTCAAGGTCCTGGAGTGGCCTAGCCAATCTCCAGATCTCAACCCCATAGAAAATCTTTGGAGGGAGTTGAAAGTCCATGTTGCCCAGCGACAGCCCCAAAACATCACTGCTCTAGAGGAGATCTGCATGGAGGAATGGGCCAAAATACCAGCAACAGAATGTGAAAACCTTGTGAAGACTTAAATAAAACGTTTGACCTCTGTCATTGCCAACAAAGGGTATATAACAAAGTATTGAGATTAACTTTTGTTATTGACCAAATGCTTATTTTCCAGCATCATTTGCAAATAAATTCTTTAAAAATCAGACAATGTGATTTTCGGGATATTTTTTTCTCATTTTGTCTCTCATAGTTGAGGTATACCTAGGATGACAATTTCAGGCCTCTCTCATCTTTTTAAGTGGGAGAACTTGCACAATTGGTGGCTGACTAAATACTTTTTTGCCCCACTGTAACTGACCTTTGTACGATTAATACTTCATAAAATACTGCAGATCCTTTATCTTACCTCTTTCTAATCTACACACATACAAGTATTTAACTGAAGTTACACAACAGTGTTGTTGATACAGAGTTGGAGTTTATTCATACGTTACATACTACAGTGGGTAATGTTTTCAAGAAACATTGAACAGTGCTGCCACATATGACACTGGAAAAAAAGAAAAGACTCTGAACCCTTTCTTTGCCATTATATAAAAATGGTGATGCTACAAAAGTATTAATTAGGCTTACTAATAAAACAACTCAGATCTGAAGCTGCACAGGAATCTGCAGCCAAAGTGCAATAAAAAAGACAAAATTAATAGAATCAAACCCTTTTTTTGTTGCATTTTAGTAGAGTATAAAAAGAAATGCCTTTTTACAATAGGTTGCAAGCAACACTAGTTTCTTAACCTGAATTGATAATAGACTATAATCAATTTAAGTTTGCATTCTTATACCATTTTGTACAATAATTATAATGAATAAGTTCAAACAAACTAAAACGTACAGCTGATTAATAACGGTATCTAACCAGCCTTGCTCTTGTTGTTGGGCCTGGTGAAAATGGACTGCTGTGCATTTAGCTGTTCTTTCAGGTCCCTCCCCTTTTGGGAGCGTCGGGCAGAATTAGGAGGGAATTCCGTCTCGCAGCGTTTTTGCACTGTTTTGAAATGCCGCTCCTAAATTGCCCTTCTGCGATAAAGCCACGCTCGCATTGCAGATGAGAGACAGATGGACTTTGAATTGGATTAGATACAAAAATAATCATCCTCCCACTCGGAGTGAAAATTATATATTTTGGGATTTTTTTCCTTCTGCCATAATTGCGGTTGTGTGTGCGGACTGTCACTCCTGTTGAGTCGACACGGACAACGTCAGCGAACTAGTGCACTGCCCACTGCCCACCAGCCACGCCCCGAAAACATGGGGTCACGCCGGCCAATCACAAAGCTTTGATGCGTTCAAGTGCATTATTCTGGCACAGGAAGATTATGTTATAGGACATTAACGATAAAACAGAATATTGTTGTTCTGTTTTTAGACACATCTCGCGATCGACTGGGAATCTCCCAGCTGGTTGGGCACCCCTGATCTACAGGAATTAAAAGTCGTAACAAGTTGGCAAAGTCCGGGATGTTGTAATTTAGCCATGTTGACTTCCCAACAAGAGAAAACAATACTCTGGATCTTGTTTATACCACCATCAAGGGAGTTTACAAGGCTTCCCCCCTCCCCCACACCGGCACTCTGATCACCTCACTGTTTTGCTTTACTTTAATGTTAAAGTGAATAACAGGCTAATGGTGATATCTGCACTCTGGCTGACTGAGTAACAAGTGAAAAAGAGTGATGTATAATGTTATAGCTAGTAAACATGGAGTAACCACACTATGAATGCCCTTATATGTTAGTATGTATACAGAACATGACTCAAAATTATCCTAAGATTTAATGTTAATCCTTCATACCTCAGTCTACTTTTAAGACACTAAAAGAAGACAACAGGATTAGAAGAAGGGAGTGAAGAACAGAGCTGTAAAAGACAGCAGAGGTGCCAGCCAGGATCACATGTAAGAGACTAAGATACATTTCATGTTTCTTATTTACATCTGAAGTTTATGAGGTGCCAGTCAGGATCACATGTACTGTAAGAGAATAAGATGCATTTTATTGTATTGTTTTACATATTAATTATATGGTTGATCTTAATTTTGTTTTATATTTTCTTCTTTCAGTGGATGTGAGGCATGTTCCCTGGATCAGTGATCTGAAGTGACTTCAACCAGCTGCTGACTATATTTGAGTGTGTTAAGGCATTTGTTTGCTTCATTAAAGGGTGTTAATGAATAAGTGTTCTCCAGTGCCTTTTGTCCGCTTTCCATCCATCCATCCATCTTCTTCCGCTTATCCGTGGTCGGGTCGCGGGGGTAGCAGTTCCAGCAGAGAGCCCCAAACTTCCTTTTCCCTGGCGACATCAACCAGCTCTGACTGGGGGATCCCAAGGCGCTCCCAGGCCAGCGAAGAGATATAATCCCTCCACCTGGTCCTAGGTCTACCCCTTGGTCTCTTCCCAGCTGGACGTGCCTGGAACACCTCCCTAGGGAGGCGCCCAGGTGGCATCCTAACTAGGTGCCCGAACCACCTCAACTGGCTCCTTTCGACGCAAAGGAGGAGCGGCTCAACTCCGAGTCCCTCCCGGATGACCGAACTTCTCACCTTATCCCTAAGGGAGACACCAGCCACCCTGCGGAGAAAACCCATCTCGGCCGCTTGTATCCGCGATCTCGTTCTTTCGGTCATGACCCATCCTTCATGACCATAGGTGAGGGTAGGAACGAAAATGGCCCGGTAGACAGAGAGCTTTGCCTTCTGGCTCAGCTCCCTTTTCGTCACAACGGTGCGGTAAAGCGACTGCAGTACCGCTCCCGCTGCTCCGATTCTCCGGCCCATCTCACGCTCCATTGTTCCCTCACTCGAGAACAAAACCCCGAGATACTTGAACTCCTTCACTTGGGGTAAGGACTCATTCCCTACTTGGAGTGGACAATCCATCGGTTTCCTGCTGAGAACCATGGCCTCAGATTTGGAGGTGCTGATCCTCATCCCAGCCGCTTCACACTCGGTTGCGAACCGATCCAGTGAGTGCTGAAGGTCGCAGACCGATGAAGCCATCAGAACCACATCATCTGCAAAAAGCAGTGGTGCAATCCTTAGCCCACCGAACTGCAGACCCCCCCCCCCCATGACTACGCCTCGAAATCCGATCCATGTATATTACAAACAGGATTGGTGACAAAGCGCAGCCCTGGCGGAGGCCAACCCTCACCGGAAATGGGTCCGACTTACTGCCGAGGAGCCGGACACAGCTCTCGCTTTGGGAGTACAGAAATTGGATGGCCCTGAGTAGAGACCCCCTCACCCCATACTCCCGCAGCACCTCCCACAGTAACTCCCTGGGAACCCGGTCGTACGCCTTCTCCAAGTCCACAAAACACATGTAGACCGGATAAGCGTACTCCCAAGCCCCCTCCAGGATCCTTGCGAGAGTAAAAAGCTGATCCGTCGTTCCACGACCAGGACGGAATCCGCATTGTTCCTCCTCAATCTGAGGTTCGACAATCGGCCTGACCCTCCTTTCGAGTACCTTAGAGTAAACTTTCCCGGGGAGGCTGAGTAGTGTGATGCCTCTGTAATTGGCACACACCCTCTGGTCCCCCTTTTTAAAAAGGGGAACCACCACCCCGGTCTGCCACTCCTTCGGTACCGTTTCCGACTTCCACGCAATGTTGATGAGACGTGTCAACCAAGACAGTCCCTCAACACCCAGAGCCTTCAGCATTTCTGGGCGGATCTCATCCACCCCCGGGGCTTTGCCAATGTGGAGTTGTTTAACAAGCTCAGTGACCTCCCCCCGGGAGATTGGTGTCGATCCCCCGTCATACTCCAGCTCTGCCTCTAACATAGAGGACGGAGTTGTCGGGTTCAGGAGTTCCTCAAAGTGCTCCTTCCAACGCCCTAACACTCCATCAGTTGAGGTCAACAACGTCCCATCCTTACTGTACACAGCTTGGATGGTTCCCTGCTTCCCCCTCCTGAGGTGTCGGACAGTTTTCCAGAACAACTTTGGTGCCGCCCGAAAGTCCTTTTCCATGTCCTCTCCGAACTTCTCCCACACCCGCTGCTTTGCCTCGGCCACGGCTGAGGCTGCTGCCCTTCGGGCCTGTCGGTACCTTGCAACTGCCTCGGGAGTCCCCCGGGATAACAAATCCCTGAAGGCCTCCTTCTTCAGTCGGACGGCTTCCCTGACCACCGGTGTCCACCAGGAGGTTCGAGGGTTACCGCCCCTTGAGGCACCTAGGACCTTGAGACCACAGCTCCCCGCCGCGGCTTCGGCAATAGAGGCTTTGAACACCGACCACTCTGGTTCAATGTCCCCAACCTCCACAGGAATGCCCGAAAAGCTCTGCCGGAGGTGTGAGTTGAAGGCCTCCTGAACCTGGGCCTCCTCCAGACGTTCCCAGTTCACCTGAACTACACGTTTGGGCTTACCAGGTCTATCCAGAGGCTTCCCCTGCCACTCGACCCAACTCACCACCAGATGGTGATCAGTTGACAACTCCGCCCCTCTCTTTACCCGAGTGTCCAAAACATACGGCCTCAGGTCCGATGATACGATAACGAAATCGATCATGGACCTTCTGCCTAGGGTGCTCTGGTACCACGTACACTTATGAGCATCCCTATGTTCGAACATGGTGTTTGTTATGGCCAATCCATGACTAGCACAGAAGTCCAGTAACAAACCACCACTTCGGTTCAGATCAGAGGGGCCGTTCCTCCCAATCACTCCCCTCCAAGTGTCTCCATCATTGCCCACATGTGCGTTGAAGTCTCCCAGCAAGATTAAAGAGTCCCCTTCAGGAGCCCCATACAGGACTCTTTCCAGGGTCTCCAAGAAGGCCGTATACTCTGAACTGCTGTTGGGTGCATAAGCACACACAACAGTCAGAGTTTTCCCCCCCATAACCCGCAGGCGTAGGGAGGCAACCCTCTCGTCCACTGGGGTAGACTCCAACAACGAAGCACCCAACCGGGGACTTGTGAGTATCCCCACACCCGCCCGGCGCCTCACACCTTGAGCAACTCCGGAGAAGAATAGAGTCCAACCCCTATCCAGAAGTAAGGTTCCAGAGCCGACGCTGTGCGTAGAGGTGAGCCCAACCAGATCCAACTGGTACCGCTCCACCTCCCGCACAAGCTCCGACTCCTTCCCCCCCAGAGAGGTGACGTTCCACGTCCCCAAAGCCAGCTTCTGTCGCCCGGGTCTGGTCCGTCGAGACCCTCCGCTTTCACTGCCACCCTTCTGGCAGCGCACCCGACCCCATCGTTGTTTCCCGTAGGTGGTGGGCCCGCGGGATGGAGAAGCGGAGGTGTTGCCCACGTTGCCTTTTCGGGCTGGGCCCGGCCGGGCTCCGTGGCAAGCCCGGCCACCAGACGCTCGCCGACGAGTCCTCCTTCTGGGCCTGGCTCCAGAAAGGGACCCCGGGCTTCCTCCGGGCCGGGTATCCTCACTCCTTGTGTCGTCTTTCATGAGGTCTTTTTGAACCATTCTTAGTCTGGCCCCTTGCCTGAGACCAATTTGCCATGGGAGACCCTACCAGGAACACAAGGTTCCAGACAACACAGCCCCCAGGTTCATCAGGGCACACAAACCTCTCTACCACGGTAAGGTGCTGGTTCTTCAGAGAGGAAGTCCGCTTTAAGGTAAGTTTAATTTCGCTCTCAAAGTGCACCAGATTGATGCTTTTAACTTCAATATTAAAAAAAAAAAATCTTCTCGGGGGCGAGGACCAACCTAAAGGATGTTCGGTCCGCCCCCCACTTGTATAAAATAGCACTTGCAGATGATTACCCCTGCACCAAACCCCCCGCTCAACAACTCCTGGGCTAAGCCACGGATCTCCTACAATCCTAAATCCGCCACTGGCAGAAACACACGGAGCCTGTGGCAGAGTATCAGGATCATCACGGACTACAAACCCTGCCCACAGTGTCCTAGATGTAGTTGTCTAATAATTAATTGTAATAATTATGATGGTGTCTGGTCACATTAACACTTCATTGTTTTTGATTATTGGACAAAACATGTCGGGACTGAGACACAGGAAACCCCCGCTCACCGATGCGATCGAACATGCGACCAAGGCAGTTGACATGACTGCAAAATTGGAAGTGATGTACATCAACTCTTTTAAAAGGTATGCATTGTTGTCATTGTTAGGGAAATAATTGTCCTCGACTCCTACAGAAGTTTCCTCCACAGTCATCAGTACAATTTGTGTTTTTATGTTCAAAGTTGTATCAGATCCTACACCCTTACTAGTACTTAGAGTTCATTGATTAAAGTAATGTGGCATGAATTGCATCCTCATACTATTAATATATTTTGCATTGAAGGGCCTGATGGAAAAGCTAAATTGTTTGCCTGGTCTAGTGTGCCAGGATACTGTATATACCAAACCAGAGCAAATAACTATTATTTCTATAATACTATATAGTTTTGGTGGATTTTAATAAAAAACCATGGCAAGAAGATGAATCACTGTACATTTAATCATTTTAATAATAACCTGTAATTGGGATAGGTCGAGGGGTCTTTTCCACTGCTCATTTACAAAAAGGAGACTTTGTGGTGGAGTACAGAGGGGAATTAATACATTCTGAAGAATTACAAAGTAGGAGGAGGATATATCATGTCAGCTGTGCTGTCTTTATGTTTGACTTCTACTGGCAAGAAAGAACATCGTGGTAAGACATAAATACTATATTTACATATTTGAAATCGAGTTGTAAGTTGTTATTTTGTGAACATAAAACGTGGTTTATTTTTATTTATTAAGTGTTGATGCAGCACAAGAAGATTCCAGTCTAGGAAGATTAGTCAATGATGACCACAAACATCAATACAGCAAAATTAAGAAGGTCGTGGCAGAGAACAAACTTTCAAATAGATTTGACAACGATTTATTTGCTTATGGGTATGTTAGTAAATATTAGACTAGGAGTTATTCTCTTTCCTCGCATTTAGACTAACACAGTTGTTTTTACGTCTGATAACTTTTGGATCAGGTAAATGCACCGTCTTCTCAATAATAATGTTGAATTATTCTTCAGGTTGGAGAGCAATCTACTGCCACCGAGTCTACTGAGGCTGAGATCCCGAGTGAGCCAGCTCCTCAGAGATCTAAATCTCGAACACACAGGTTTTCAATTAGATTTGTATCATGAGCTACTTCATAAAATATAATTGATTATTTTGTATATCTAGTTTTCAGAGGGTCAAGTCACATCCACTCAGATGGAGGAGAATAAAACAACGATAACACCTCCACCAGCCGCTCAACCACAGACCCAGATAAGGCAAAAAGGTCAACTTTTTAGACCACACTTTGTTACTGAATGTTCTTCCATGGTTGATGTAATGTTTCATGGTTCTACACTGATATATTTTAGATCTGCTTGTGTATAATGTTAACTGTTTTGAATATATAACATTATATACATATTACATCCTCTTATTTGCTCTCTTGCATTTTCAGTTACTGGTGTAATATTGAAAGCAATTTTTCTTTGTTTCAATCCAATGTAAAAGGGTTATTTCAAACACATTAGAAAATGTATACCTAGTTTACCACCAGGCTTATGTAGTTAGTTTTTGTGCACTCATGTGTGAGATTTTGAGATATTCTCCTCTGATATAAAGGGCATGGTGGCAGAAGTTTCAAAGGTCAATGGAATCAGAATTATTGCTGATATTCTGGAAGAATGTTGTAAAACTATTTAAAGAGCCTGTGACAGCCTCCCAACAACTGTTGTGCAATGAAATATTGGGCTACTAGTAATCTCGAACCATCAGCTTAAAAAAGAAGTTGCGATACCGTTCCGATAAATATCAATAATTTCGAACATCGCGGGGAAATTCCTTCGACTCATTTTGAAGTTTTGGGGGAAGCCGGAAGTGACGTCAATGCGGGAATGCTTCACTGTGCTGCGAGAGAGCCAAACACGGACTAAGTGTGTTGTCATGCGTAGAAATGGTGAATTACTGAGTTTAGGCACGTTAATAACGTTTTAATGAAGTTGACTACAGTATATTCATATTTGTCAGTGCTTTCATGTCAATTCGGCGAACATAGACATAAATGATCGTGGTGAAAATGATGATTAAATTAGGATTAAAAATCGGTAGTGAGAGCTGCTGAATTTCCTCCCGTCGGATGTGATATAAAAACAAATAGATTATTTTTGTAGTTGTAAACTCAAGTGGATGAAACTACATTTATTAGTGCTTTCATGTCAATTCGGCGAACATATGATACATTAAATGATCGTGAGGATGACGATTCAAAATCGTTTGTTTGAGCCGGTCTGCATTTCCTGATGAAAAAACAAACCGATGCTTTTTGTAGTTGTAGTACACCAACATGGATTAAACGTGTGTTTTTTTTACCACAATGTTGGGGAAATTAATGTATGAAATGCACGGATTATGATTATTATTATTATTCCCACTCCGATCGGGACACTAGGTCCACCGTTTCCCCGCAACGAGGCTCCTCCCGTTGACAGTTTACGTGGGCTGGGCTGGGTGCAGTGGCGGACTGGCCATCAGGACGAATCCCAGTAACACATGTAACGCAGTGGTCCGGTCGGATAAGTCACTAGCACATCCCCCAATCCCCCCGTTGACAATTTACTAGCGGTACCGAAGTGGGCCGGTCGAGAGTCCCGGGATGATTTTTAGTCCCAGTCCACCACTGGCTACATGACCGTATTATCGCCCATATTGACGCACCTAATTCCTAAACTTCTAAAAGATAAAACATAAACCGATCCTTCAGCTTCATATGAGCTCTCAGACACGTTCAAAATTAAACTGTCATCGCTGTCATCGCTTGCTGCTGTGTGCGCCATCGTGCGTTTACATGCAGATGCTGGGATCCTGAACGGTGCAGCTGGAGCGCTTGGCCCGCAGTGACGTCACAAATAATTTGGCGGGATTTGAAGAATCCCAGAGAAGATCCAGAATATGGTCAACATTGAAGGGCAGATTAATGGTTATCAAAGTACAAATATCCAAAATCAGTTCAGTAACGGTGGGGACAATATTTACTCAAATTGATGGGTTTGGATGATGGGGGAAACTCGTGTCACGGGCTCTTTAATATGTATTAATATTTATCATTTTTTCCCGTACAAATCAATATTGATTTATTATAGAATCTAAAATGGAGACGGAATGTATTTACATATTATGCTATTTGTGTTATTATTCATATATGTTTATCAACTTTTTCTCTCATATAACTTTTCAGAAAAACACAAAATAATTTATTTGTGTCATTTTTATACAGGTCGGCAGCCTTTCAAGAAAAAGATGGAGATCCAAGCTGTTGAGAAGCACATGATGACCTTCATTAACCTGTTGAACCCCATCCCCCCACGCGGAAAAACGCATCATCTGCAGGAAACAGCGTCTGAGGGCTTCTTAATATTTAATAAACTATGAATGTTTTATATCCATGTAACGGGAAGAAACTCAGCTAACTGATCTTTTTTTTTTTTTAAAAAACCCACAAAGCTAGTGCTGAGCCTCTAAGTTAGCTACGAGCGAAAAAATGCTAACGCATAGAAACTCACTCATAACACCCTTATTACTTATCGTAGCTGTACGTCCAACCCATCGATTAGCATTGTGAGAAGACGTGTCGATCGGTACCTACATTATCACTCCATGATAAGAACTCACAACCTATAAACAAAAACAGTCATCAAAACTATAGGTTACTTACGTAACCCCAGTTCTCAGAGTAACATGAAGTGAGATGTCTCACTATGGGATGCGCCTCAACGCGTATGCAAACAGAAGCATCAATCTCATTACGCCAATCCTGATTGGCTGGTGATCTTGACGTCAACGTCAGGGAATCCACCCACCCTTTAAGTAGCTTGCGCTACGACGCAGCGTCATTCAAAATAAGCACCTTGCTTCGCCTTAGCAAGAAGAGCCGTCTGGTGAGACATCTCACTTCATGTTACTCTGAGAACTGGGGTTACGTAAGTAACCTATAGTTCTCATTCATAACACTCCGTTCGATGTCTCACTATGGGATATTGAAACTCTCGTATTGCGAGACATGCTTATCTCGAAAATCACCAAGACAACCAGAACATAACAGGTAGAACCCTGTCTCAACACGGGGCCCACCACTGCGCGGGCCACACTTGGAGCAGAGACATCTAACCTGTAAAAGCAGACAAAAGTGAGCCGGCGAGGACCAGCTCGCTGCTGGTCAACCACCTTAGGTATAAAGGCAGGGTTGGGCTTCAGCAACACTCTCGTTTGCCCCGGGGCAAACTGAGTGCATGAAGGATGTACAGAGAGCGCATGAATGTCACTGACTCGCTTGGCAGATGCCAGAGCCAGTAACAGCACTGTCTTAAGTGACAGGTGTTTCATGTCAGCTTCTTCCAGGGGTTCAAATGGAGGTTGAGTGAGCCCATCTAAAACCACTGCCAAGTCCCATAAGAGCACCAGTGACCTGGAAACAGGGAGGAGCCTGCGAGCCCCTTTCATAAAACGGCAGACCAAAGGATGTTGGCTAGCCGTCTTTCCCTCAAAGCCCACATGGCATGCAGCAATAGCAGCCAGGTACACTTTGATCGTAGAGAAAGCTCTGTTTATCAATTAAGTCCTGTAGAAATGATAAAATCACCACGACAGGACATTGAAAAGAGATGTGTCCTTTTTGAAGGCACCACTCCTCAAACACCTTCCACTTACAGTCATAGAGAGACCTGGTGGAGGAAGCTCTTGCTCTTTGAATAGTGTTTATCACCTTCTGAGGGAGCCCCACTGTATTCAGATTGTACCACTCACGGGCCAGGCCCATAGTGCCAAGCGCTCTGGGTGTGGGTGAAAGATCGTCTCCCCCGCCTGTGACAGTATGTCCCTGCGTAGTGGGAGCTGCCACGGCTGCCCGCACAGCAGCTGATATATCTCCGCCAGCCAGTACATTGCAGGCCAGTGAGGAGCTATCAGGATAAGTGTGTGGCGTTGTTCTCTCACTCTGGCCAGAGTTTGGTGTATGAGAGCCAGGGGTGGGAACGCGTACAGAAGGACCGGAGGCCAAACGTGCGTGAGCGCGTCAACGCCTAACGGTGCGTTTAAATCACGCATTGAAAAGAACAGCTGACATTGACGCGCGGGGTCCAATCTGAGGGCAGCTACCCAGCGCTGAAACTCCCTCATGTGTAAGCGTCCCAGTCGTACCACCAGAATGGCTGGCGCCATGAGCCCCAGCAACCGCAAACATGATCTGAAGAGAACATATTTGCGTGGCTGGAAATGAGCGAGGCATGCCCTGAAGGATTTCACTCTCTCTGCTGACAAGGGGGCTGTAAAGGGCACCGAATTCAGGCGTAGGCCCAGGAAGAGTACAGTCTGGGCTGGGGACAACATGCTCTTTTCTGTGTTTATTACGAAACCCAGGTCGAGCAGGTGTTTTACGAGGACATTCGTCTGCGTAATAGTCTCTTGCTCCGACTGTGCGAGAAGGAGCCAATCGTCCAGATAAGTTGCCAGGCGAATACCCTGTTGTCTTAACGGGGCTATCGCGGCTTCTGTACACAGTACAAACACTCGCGGGCTGAGAGACAGACCGAAGGGAAGTACTCTGTACTCGTAACAGACACCCTGAAAGGCGAACTTCAGATATTTCCTGTGTGGGTAATATACTGGGATGTGGAAATACGCATCTTTCAGGTCGACTGATGTGAACCAGTCGATTTGGCGCACGAGACGCAACAGAGATGTGTGAGTGAGCATTCTGAATTTGTATCTTTTGAGATATTTGTTCAGAGCTCTCAAATCTAGTATAGGCCGAATTCCGTTCCCTCTCCGTTTGGGAACGAGGAAATACTTGGAATAAAAGCCGCTCTGACTCTGTTCGGCGGGTATTATCGATATAGCCTTCTTTTCTAGTAGCGAGAAAATCTCTTGCTCCAGAATATGGGCCGACTCTCCCCGGGCCTGTGAATACAAAATGCCCGAGAAGTGAGAGGGGGGTGACAGCGAATTGGAGCCTGTAGCCCCGTGTTACTGTCTTGAAAACCCAAGCAGAATCTGTGAGCATCCTCCACTTTTCGCTTCTCAAAGCGAGCGGAGATGTCACAGCTCTGTCGTCTGCTCTCAGTGTCTTTATTTCTTGTGTTATGGGGCCCCCTAGTGTCTGAACACGATGGTACCCCAGGTTGACAACTCCGGCCGACACTGCGCAATGCGGGTGGCGGTGGTGCCTTCACAATCCCGTCTATTGTCCGCCTTTTGAGAGAGGTCGTAGCCGCTCTCAAAAGAGGGGCAGACGACAGACTGTTTATTGTTTTTTTTGTTTTTCTTTTCATTTGTATTGACTGCGCCCTTGGCTTCAAGCCTGGAAACGACAGTGGGAAATGATTTATTAGGAAACAACAATGATGACATGCAGGGCCGTATCCAGGATTTCCTAAATACCGAGGTCCAAACATGCTAGGGGGGTTCGGGATACCCCCCAAGATTTTGGGGATTTTCATGATCGAGTTAGGTGCTTTTTAAGTCCTGTGGGGGGTCACAAATTGGATAATATATTGATTTCAAACCATGTCAGTGGGCTGCAGCATACAATATTTTTGAAAGTGTGATGCATAAGAATCAGTTGATTGTTACTATTAATGATCTGGACATGCAGAAGAGGCTAAAATGATCACAAAACATTGTCAACATTCATTTTCCATGTCTCTCTCCTTTCCATAACCTGCACCCTTTTTTCCATCTTCTTTAGTCTCTCCGTCTTCTTCCTGTTCATGACTCTCTCTGTCCTCTACTCTTTCTCTTTGTTCAATCTCTCCCTCATTTTTAACTTTTTGCTCCTCCTCACTTGTCGCTCCTGCCAGTGAATTCAAAGCAATTCAGCCATTTAGTTAATGTCACTTGTTTTATTTAAATCTGTTTTGTTTGATTCTCAAAAGAGAACAAAGATGTAAGCAAATTGTGTTTTATACAATTGTATGTTATTATGACATCATAACTGCAATAGATGTATGTTGTTTAAAAATTATGCCTATTGTAAATGAAGACTATTGTTATGGATGGATGGATGGATGGATGGATAGATAGATGGATAGATGGATAGATGGATAGATGGATGGATAGATGGATGGATAGATAGATGGGGTTATTAAGCCTACATTCTTTTGTGTTTGTTCCTCCCTGACTTCCATCCCTTTCTCTCTCTCTCTTTCTCTCTGCCTGTCCTGTCTCTTCCTTACCAACGCTGAGCTTCGACTGACGTAGTCTTTTCATTATATCTGAGTCAGTGTAAAAAGAAAACAATACAATGTTATATCTTCAATGTTTTACTCAAATTGAAATGAAAGAAAAGCATTACAACGTTTGTTAAAAGGTAATCCTTCTGACATTGGATGAATGTAATTAACGTAAGCTCTCTAGCGCCTCGATGACTTCGAGGCGTGAAGATGGACGGTGTGGCGCAGTGCGCTGTGCAATGATCATCAGATCAAGGGGTGAAACCCGCCGCTGCTGCGTCTGTAAAGCCGTTGTGTCCTTGGGCAAGACACTTCACCTGAACTTGCTCCTGTGGGTATTGTCCACAGTGGTGACCATTGCATGTGTAATGTGTATTTGTAAAGCGCTTTGAGCATCTGGAAAAGCGCTATAATAAATGTAAGGAATTATTATTATTATTATTAGTTTATTCACGCAATTTAAACCAAAGTATAGCCTATAGCTGCAATATAAGTTAGTGTGCATGTTGTCGGACGTCCACTGACTAACGTAGAGCGTTCACACAGGATATGCTAGTCATATGATGTCCTGATGAACAGAAACACAAGCAGCCCGCTGGACTCACATCTCTAGATACTTCATCACTCCTTCACTGCTCCGATACAAGTCCGGGCTGCGGTGGTTTGTTGATACATGTCGTCTTCTTCTGTTTGCTTTAATCGAGGCTACGTAGTTATGCAGCGCTCCCATCGGCAGTAAATGGAAGTACTACAAAGAATCGCGTTTCGTGCAATTATTTCACAAGTTTTGTTATACACAGCTCGGAAAATATTACCGAGGTCCGGACCTCGGTGACCTCAATGGTGGATACGGCCATGATGACATGTGTTTGTGTGACTTAAACAGGCAGCGGAACTTGCTGTTGGCGAACTTGAGGATGACGTTCTGGCATCACTCGAGGCGGCGGGAAGATGGGGGCATGGTGGCACCCCGAAAACACATGAGCATCTAACACTTGGATGTGCTCTGGAGCTGGGGAACAGGGAACTTCCAGCTCATTCGTCGAGGAGACGTGAGGCGGCTCTCAGGCCGCCCGCTTCTTCTTCCTCGCCTGGTGGCTGAAAACCTGGGTCGGCTTGCAGCCTGAGCCGATGAAACGAAGATGTCATCCTCATCCGAGTCGGACAGGAGGAACTCAGAGGTATCCTCTTCGTCCTCCATATAGTCCAACTCCAGGACATCTTCCGCGGGTGGAACCATGGTGAGGTCCAGTTGGACCTCACCATGAGGTCCAATGCGGCTCTTGCTGCCACCGGGTCCCAGCCTGACACGGCGTGGGGCTCCGGTTCAGCGGCTGTCGCTGTTGTTGAGCCCCAGTCTGACACAGCGCGAGGCTCAATCTCTGCGGCGGACGCCACCATGTCTTGATTGCCGGCCGGCGAATCAGCGGACATGAGGGGGTCCCGTCCCGACAAGCTAGCTTGGCGTGCTAACCATCGGCGGAGGCTCTTAATGGTGAAGCGAGAACAATGCCCGCACGAGCCGGGGTTATCGATAGCCTCCCGGGCGTGTTCCAGCCCGAGGCAGGACGAGCAGACCTGGTGTGAGTCTGTGCCTGAGATCTTAAACCCGCAGCCGCATAGCCGAGCCTCCGAGTCCCTGACTCCTCTGGTGTGAGGGAGAGAAGGGTCCATCTTCGTTCGCCGGGGTGTCGGCGTGGAGTGGACACGCTAGTAACAGGTACGTTACTGAGAAAAAAATCCAACCTTGCCGTTAGTCCGAAAGGAAACAAGCGACAGTGTAGACTTTATTCTTTAAAGAATATTAACTGGTGTGTTAATACCTTTTGTATCTCTGTCTCCTCTGGTGTGAGAGAGAAAAGAGAACGTCCTCGTTACTGTGGTGTCGGTGTGGAGGGAAGAAAAAACTAGCAACAGGTATGTTACGGTTTATGTTTCTCTGCTCATTAATCTGCCTGTGAGTGTTTTCAGCTGTGTGTGTGATTAGGTAAATGAGCTGTGTGGTTGCTCCAACATCATTGGCTGCCCATCCTCTGGTCCACCTCTGAAGATGGTGATTGGATTGACGTCATCCAATCGCAGCGCACAGCCGGCGCACACATGCTGGGGAGGAGTACAAAGGCCGCGGACTATCACCACTCTGGAGGCTCTGTTGAGTGAACAGACGCCTCTCGCTATTTGCTCTTCGTTCTGGGGGTTACCTTGTGTGGACCGTGTTATTGTGACTAGCAGTACTGTTGTGATTAGATGTGCTTAGATTAGTTTAGTATTGTTTGACTGTTGTCCTAGCTGTGTTTTCTTACAGCCTTCCTTTATTTAGTTGTACCACTTTTAAAGTGAGGTTTTGTTTTGTTCCCTATATTAGTATTTATTTCTTCTGTATGCGTTTAGACTCACTTTTTAGAGTCCTCCCTTAGTTTGGTTGCCCATTTAAACTTGCGCCCTTGTGGCCTCTATTGTTTGTTATTTAAACCGTTGTTTGTGGCAATTTGTTTGTTTCAAGCTGCTTGCCTGCCATTTTGTTTACTTCTGCTATTTAAAATAAACCACTTATAATTATACCAATACCAATCTGGTTGTGTTTCTTTCCCTAGCCCAAAAGGGAACGTAACAGGTATGTTACTAGCTTGAAGAAAAAAATCAAACCTTACCGTTATTTCGACAGAAAGAAACGGCGAGGCAGATTACAATATTAACTGGTGTGTTAATATTGTTCAGTCTTCTTGCAAAGCAAAAAAGTAACCGGCAAGCGCCCGTCGACCGAATGTTAGCTTTGGGTTCAATCTGTGGACCGTTAAGCTAGCCCGGCTACTGATAATTCGAGATGTGTTCTGAAGCGAGAAGAGGTGTTTGAATGACGCTGCGTCGTAGCGCAAGCTACTTAAAGGGTGGGTGGATTCCCTGACGTTGACGTCAAGATCACCAGCCAATCAGGATTGGCGTAATGAGATTGATGCTTCTGTTTGCATACGCGTTGAGGCGCATCCCATAGTGAGACATCGAACGGAGTGTTATGAATGAGAACATGTGGCGCTAGGTAGCTAAAACGGCAAAATGGCTTATCTTTGTCGTTGTCTGAAGTGGTCTTCAATGGCATTAAAATGATAAAAACGCTGCTGAAGAGATGTCAATCACCAAAATTGACCAATGGGTTCCAGAGAAACTGCAAAAATGCCCATTTCCACCCAAATCACCCCAGAGGTGGAGTTTATTTTGCTAAACCTCTCTAAAAAGGTCAAATGTCACTTGTTTTGCATCAATCCTGATACATGGTACTTATCGTTAGCCTAATAGCATAATTGCCCAAGTCATATTTGAATGTTTTTGGAAAACAAGGAAAAGTGCCCTGCAAAAATGCCTAAGTCAAAGCGATGACTTAGGCAGATAGTGATTTTGGACTCTAAAATGCATTCTGATAGGCTGTGGACATAGGCAATAAGGCAGGGTGATGCAGCAGTGGTAGGAGAGTAAAGTTAGGCAGATATCACAATTTGGCCAAAAAATGACTTAGGCAATTATGCTATTAGGCTAACGTTATTATATGTTGTACTTTGGATTCCTAAAGCTTTTAGTCTACCATCCCATCATTCAAGGGTGGTTTTCACTATAAGTAAAAAATAATTTTTGGACGGACACTAACATTTACAGTTTTTTACTATGTTCAATCTGAATTTTCTTTAAAATAAAAAACATCTATATTGATTCTGACTTTTCTATATCCAACTCACAGGTTTATCATTACTTTGAGAAAAAGATTATAAATGTCCCCCTTTTAGAAGTGTAGTTATGGTAATTTGCTCTGGAAATGTCATTTTCGAGCATGAGACCTGAAAAACAGGGATGGGGTTCACATGTCGCGTTCCGCGGAAAAGCGACTGCGATAAGTGTCTTGAAATGGAAGGAGAAGCACTCTATGGCCATAAAGTTTTACATAAACAATCGGATCACAGCTCTCAAGAGCACATTTAAAGTGATCATTACTGTCTGTTGACACCATTAGTTGTTGTTGTCAATTGTAGTGCTTGCAAAAGTTAAATGTTTGATGCAAGCCACTATACAAATATATAGATCGTAGTTTATTTCTTCTTTCACCCCTCATTGATGTTCTCTTAATACCTCACCTAATCTCCTTTTCTTTTATCTGAATTATTCACAATTTCCTCCTGCCTTATCTCTTCAACCTTATCTATTTAATCTTCTCTTACCTCTATGCTTTTTAAATCTCATCTCTTTTTTGTAATCTTCCTTTTACTTTCAACTACTGTACCTTATCATCTCTTCTAGTTTCTCATATTATATTATTATTATTATATTATATTGTACAATTTATTTAATCTTGTCCCTTTTCACACTTTCAATTTCCTTATTGCTTTCAATGTCTCAAAATATCACATCTGGTGTCCTCGTATGGACACCAGATGTGGTGATTATCTACCATTTTATTGTGTCATTACCTTTGAATCCCATATCATTACTTAAAGTAATCTCCCTTCATGTCCAACATAAAAGTTTTGAAGGTTAAATTATTTCAGTGACTTTAGACCCTCATTTAAATAATACTTACTTATAATACTTATAATACTTTAGACCCCTCATTTAAATAAGCCCTTTTTGGGACCTCTGTCATATAATAATGCCGTTCTTAAATGGTGATGTTTTTTGTGTACACTGAATACAGTTCTTCATTTGAAAATTAAAAGTCTAATAACGACAATCTCCTTGTATTTACTGGAAAGCTCTATAATAACATTGTATTGCTGAAATTACTATTACTATTTAAGCAGAATAGCCTTATAAGCATGACTTATATGGCTTCAACAATTAACACTTATAACACAAACCCCTCTTTATTTAAAAAGAAGGAAACTGATGCAATTTCAGTAAATGTACTGTGAGTCTCATTCGCGAGTCCAGACATCCCTGACGAAGGAACCCAATGTCTGAACGAGGGATAGTGGAAATGTTTCACTAAAGATGCGGACATTTCTGGTGCACCAACCGCCTGTATACGTGCCAGTGTCACAGTGGGTAAATAGACTAATAAAAAACATTACTATAATAGCTTAAATATTCATTAAAATGTTATCAGTACATTGTCAGTGACCTCTACTTTCTCTGATTGATAATTTGAAGTAAAATCTTTGTTTGAGTCCACTTCAGGATTCTGCCTGTATTTTTACAGTGCTGGACAACCTTCAGAAAGGGTGGATCCCAAAAGGGATGGTCAGGTACCCCCAGAATGTAATGTGTGTGTGTGTGGTGTGTGTGTGTGTGTGTGTTGTGTGGTGTGTGTTGTGTGTGTGTGTGTGTGTGTGTGTGTGTGTGTGTGTGTGTGTGTGTGTGTGTGTGTGTGTGTGTGTGTGTGTGTGTGTGTGTGTGTGTGTGTGTGTGTGTGTGTGTGTGTGGTGTGTGTGTGTGTGTGTGAGGGGGGGCTGGAGAATATTGCATGGCCAATTTATTTAGGACACCAACAAAAGAGTCTAACCAGTCTAACCTCCCCCCTCGTCTCCGTGGAGTCTGAGTTTGATGACGGTAATCAACGGGCTCTGGCTATCAATCTCCCACCTCTCTCTCCTCTGTACCCCACCCTGACCCCACCCCAGGCCGGCCCCCCCAGCACAAAAGGCTCTCTGTGTATCACTCGCTCACTTGATCAGATTAGGGAGCTTCAGCCTCTTGGCATCATCTTCTATCCCCCCCCTCCCTCCTCAGTGGCCACCCCCGCACTCATTACCATAAAGGCCACAGTGATCTACTTTGGGAGGGAGTGAGTGGAGGTGGGAAACAGAGATATTGAGCCCTTCACTCTGAGCGCTGCATCAGAAGCCCATAATATCCATGGTAACTATTAGAAGCCGAGCAGCGCACAACAACACAAGGTGCTTCAACTGAAGGCTGGGCAGCATTAGAGGAGAACGTGGTGATGCTGGCTGCTGGTTTTGTGGTTGAAGGAGAAATGTGTCATTTCTCTCCACTGTGGGACATCAGCAGGGTTGGTGCTGCTCACATTCCCAGACCCGGTTTTCTTGCCTTTTATATAAATATGTCTCATTTTCATTGCAGCAATGGCTTTATAATAGTTTTTTTTAATGAATGAGGCATTATTATTTATTTTATTATTCTTATTTTTGCATCAGATAGATAGATCAATGCTTGTCAATGCTCATGTATATTACATTGATATTAAATTGTATTTATTATTTCTGTTAGGTTGATTTGTATTTCTTATCGGTATGATGACCTATTCTTTTTTTGTCGTACCATTGCTACTGCGCTAACCTGGAATCCTTGCCATAATCATGATAATGTTATAATAACCTGCTCAGAATGTCCTTTGGTCACCTGAAGTGATGATGTTATTATTACATAACTCGTTCCTTGTCAAATATATCTCATTAATGTATATTTATGGTAATACTTTTGTGAATCTTGTTTTGTATTTTTTTTTTTTAAATGGTTTGTAGAGCAACAGTTTGAGTTATTTCTGAGTTTCATTTTTATTCTTTTTTTTTGCTTTCTTTATTTTGTATTTCTTTCTTTTACTGTTGTGGTTGCTTTTTCTTTATTCTTTTCTCAACATCTGAAATACAGTGTTGCTGTAACGGGTAGGATGTTATATTGAATAACATTATCCAGAGAAGAAATTATGATGTTAGCGAATGGTAGCTTTCTTGACATAACTTTTTGATCCAGGAAGAAACAAAAACTAAAAATCATAACAAATGAATGAAACATCAATTAAAGGGAAATAAAGACTTCCCAGCTGTTGCTACATCACGCTGTGGTTTTAAACGCCGGCAAGGGGAGCAGCGGTGCTCTGACAGTGAGATAATTCCTGCTAGCTGTGCCGGATGATGAGAGGGGGGGAGGCTCTTCAGGCGCTGCTTGACAAAATTATAATTAAGCATTATCACCAAACTGCAGTGATTGAGGATGTATCTCTTTGTGGCCTTTGAATGAGAGTTAAGGAACAGTAATTCCCTGGCCTAAAACAATGTTTTGATCATCCGCTCCTACGCAATAACACCCGACAGATGAAGAGAGACGTTAAGCTCCCCGCTCTTCTTCTTCACTGAGAGAAAACAACCTCTTTGAGGCCCCCCCTCAATGAGGGGGCAGTGTTGCTTATATTACGGCAGCCATTCTCCCAAACTGAGACAGAGCTTCCTCCACGCTGACGCTGTAGCAAACTTATAGAGAGGTGGAAGAAGTACTCTTTACATTAGTACAAGTAGAAATACTACAGTGTATATACTATGTGTATGTGTAGTGTATATATACAGTGTATATACTACAGAAATACTACAGTTTACTAAAAACTGACTTAAATACAGTACTTGAGTAAACGCTAAGTTCCAGCAGCCAATCCAGGGGGAAATTGAAATTTGAATCTTTTTATTTTTCACCTAACTCGATCACCAGATCAGAGAGGAGGAAAAATACAGTACTCACTTAAATAAGTCGGGTTATAGGGCACAAACTCTTTCCTCTCTAGGGAGCCCTGCTGGTGGTGATGGTTTTTGAGGAGATGGTGGTGGAGGTGTTGGTGACTGAGAGGCGTCTCTTTGCCAAAGGTGGAGAATGATTGATCAGCCGTTAGCTCGGGGCTTTCAAATACCTCTGTGTCGGGGACCGAGTCCATGCCGGGCACGTGCAGGTTGCTGCGGTAGTCCGGGCCCTGGCGCCCATCAGAGGGCCCGAAGCTCGGCATCCAGCAGCGGTCCGAGTGGCCCAGGGCCTTACACTCCTCTGTGCAGTTAGAGAAGAGGTCAGCGCCTGGGGGGGAGGGAACAGAGGGGGAGGGACGGAGAGAAATAAAACATAAGTTTAAGTCTTTTGCATTTCTTATGCAAGGCAAACATGATACCTGCACACACACACACACACACACACACACACACACACACACACACACACACACACACTTATATGACACTGTCTGACGAATTTCCGCGAGACTTTCATTATGTATTTATGTAACCTGCTCTTTGAATCCTCATGTCAAGGCACATGAGGATGTTTTAACATCGATAAGATCAAAGCCGCCCGCACAATAGAGAGAAAAAATGCTCTGCTCACACACACATACACACACACACACAATGACGGTTGAACAAAGTTAGTCATAGGACTGTGTCCCATATACTTTGGGAAAGCATGCAACATATACAAACAAATATTTGCCTCTACGTAGTTTGAGTATTTTCATTCCTTTTTTTTCATTACATTTCTCTTTATGTAATAAAATACTTACTTATTAATTACAAGACTCGACATACAAAGCATAGGATCACTTTTTAAATGCTCAACCCTGTTTAATTATTTGAATAACCTGTGTTAGGGATTTGTTAATATCATGTACCTATCAGTCAGACTAAGACTAGACAGTGACATATATCCGACTCGATTTCAATGCAGCCCTATCATTATCACAATGTCTATGTGTGAGAGGTTTTACACTGTTCAAAGGAATTAAGGCATGACTTTTAAATATGTAGCATTACATTTAAATAATGTCAGAATGGATTGTAAAACACTGATTGCTTCACTGCAAAAAACACCCGACTCAATTCATTCACATATTAAAGCTAATTATATTCAAACGTATCAAAATATTTTACAGTATATCGCAGAAAGTTAGTGTTCAAATAATACAAATAATGAAAAGAAAAAGCAGCATATGTTCACATTATAGAAACTGGAACCTATTATCTTTGACAGAATATGTTCATGTTTTATGTGTAAAACTCTTAATTTGTAAAGCAACTAGTTACACACGATTATTACACATTTTTGATTACTTTATTGGCTGAATCGAAACTTTCCCAAGGTTCCTACAAGACAGTAATGATGTGTTAGGCCCCCCAAAGTAAATGGTGAATTAGGGTTTGTCTTGCAGGACTGACAGCCTCAGATTCATCTCAATGACATCACAGCATCACGGTGTGTGTGTGTGTGTGTGTGTGTGTGTGTGTGTGTGTGTGTGTGTGTGTGTGTGTGTGTGTGTGTGTGTGTGTGTGTGTGTGTGTGTGTGTGTGAAAAATGGATTCACAAATGCCTGATCCGAAGTTGTCAATGTTAGAGAGACTCACAAATTCCTTTTGTTTATTTGTAAACTAATTAGAGTATTCACAAATCTTTTTTTAATTTGTGAAAACATTTTGCGTATTTGCAGATCCGTTTTACATTTTTGTGAGTTTGCAAATCTTTTGAATGCACATTTACACACAGATCATTTTTATGTTCACACAAATATTATTGAGACAAATATAGCCCCATACCAGCCCGCTGAACATGCGCATCAAATGAACCAAACCACAAACTCAATAGTGTTGAATTACCCAGCCTGCCCCTGTCCCGGGCCCTCAGACCTGAAAACGAGTTTGAGCGTGGAGTATTACTTTGTGAGGAGTCTTAACGGCTGGAATTCTCTGTGAGAAAATCACCTTTTGTCAGAGAGCAGAGGGGAACGGAGTTAACAGGAAACAACTATTCAGGCCGAGTGTGAGCCTTAAGCCAAATTGTGTTTTCATTGCCCCATATGTTTTTCTGCAGCAGGGCCCATATCCCGCATTTGCATGTGTTTTAAAACTCTAAATCCGCTTGTTGTGTATGTGTGTGTCTGAGTCGCTGTTTGGAGCTGCAATCTGAACTGTCCAGCTATCTGCTACTAATCCCTCTGAACACAGACTGATTAGACTAAGGTCTGCTCTCGTCCCAGTAAGCACAAAGTGTGTGTGTGTGTGTGTGTGTGTGTGTGTGTGTGTGTGTGTGTGTGTGTGTGTGTGTGTGTGTGTGTGTGTGTGTGTGTGTGTGTGTGTGTGTGTGTGTGTGTGAGCAAACAAAGAATGAGAACACACAGGTCTGCTTCCGTTGCAAAATGGATGCTGTGTTCATTCTTAAAATGGGAAAGGGGAGATGTGGCATTTAGACTTTATCACAGAGATAAGACTCTCTCTCTGACAAATACACACGCGCGCGCACGCGCACACACACACACACACACACACACACTCAAAATGGTAGAGGAAGGGTAATTTAAGCCACAGAGCCAGATTAAAACATCTTGATATTTTTTGACATTTTTGGCTAAACGAGAGGTTCCTCTGGCACACCACACTGTAAAATTTAACACACATACACACAGACAGAGCGTGAGCAGTGCTTAAATTGAGAATAAAGGTTGTGGCTAATGCCCTTATCTCTGCACCACGTACTTCTCTAACAATTTTCTCAGAGCAAACAGTGTTCTGCTGCTCAGTCTGCCGTCCACTTCAAGCCGGGACCAAGAAGAAGTGTCATCATGTCTCACACTTAGACAGAGCAGCAGAGAAACCAGCAAGCAGACAGGGGGGGTAATGTGATTTTGGAACGCGCTGACCCTCGTTACTGCTAACGCCTCATCTCATTTTAGCATTCTGCACGGCGCTGGCGCAGGGCAAATGCAAAGTCTCGATAATAACCTTCATTTGGTAATTGGTATGCAGGGATCTGAAAAATGAATTACTGATCAGCGAGCTGTTACCACAGTGATAACATGAAGCGGGCCTGAGGAGGAATCCATCATGGCAGCGGGAGAGATGGGAGATAAGCACAGAGACTTAATCTTCTCCAAGTGCGTGACATTGGCTGTATTGATAATATGTACTTTACACGTGTAGCAGGACTGATGGGGGCCCCAGAAGAGGCTCTACAGGGGCCACGGCTAACACTCAGAGCTTTAATTCCAGCAAATTACAGAATGTTCGTTAACATTAACTCACCATGACTACACAAAACATTTTCTAGCTTTTACATTTAAATTATTATGCCAAATTCTATTTTCAAAGTCAAAAAGGAAGTTAACAAACTATGAATGTGTCATACCCACTTAATGGGAAGAAACCCAGCTATCAGACAATATTAACAATTTTTAGCTAAATGAAACATAAGGGTAATAACAAAGGCTCTGAATTAGCCCTGAGTGAAAAAAGTGCTGACGCACTTAGCACAAGAACTCACAGTAAAATACCCTTATTACTTATCGTATCTGCACAAACAAGATATCGATTAGCAAACTGAGATTGCACAGATTCGACAGGTATTAATATCATTACTGACCGATCCGAACTCGTGACATGAGAAGCTAACAAAGACATCACACCACGTAGCATTAGGTAGCCAACACGGCAATATGTCTTACCTTTGTTGTTTTCTGATCAAAAGTTGTCTTCAATGGCATTAAAACGATAAAAACGCTGCTGAAGGTTAATCCATAGTTTAATCCAATGTGTCTGTGTCACTTTGAAATTATTTCTGATAATCCATCAACAATAAACCTAGTTTTCAGTTTTCAGAGCATAAGATAGGTTTCACTTTGGGCAAACTGCGTGCGCATAGCTCTGACTTCTCAATGGTAACGTGTGTGTATGTGGAAATTCCCCTTCGATTCTATTGGCTCTAACGGTTCAAAAGAGATGTCAATCATCAAAACCGACCAATGGGTTCCAGAGAAACGGCAAATACACCCATTTCCACCCAAATTACGCCAGAGGTGGGTTTTTTTTTGCTAAACCTCTCTAAAAAGGTCAAATGTCACTTGCTTTGCATCAATCTTGATACAGGGTACTTATTATATGTTATAGTCTGACTTTTCTATATCCAACTCACAGGTTTATCATTGCTTTGAGAAAAAAGATTATTAATTTACCCCTTTTAGAAGGGAATTTATTGTCATTTGTTCTGGGAATGTCATTTTCGAGCCTGAGACCTGAAAAACAGGCTTGGAGCTTAACAGGTTAAATGAGTACCATGTTGACCAGATACAGCATTAAAATGATTTACATTCTTTGTAAATGTTATGCATTTATGCTGTGTTTCAGCAACATTCATTATTGTCTAACGCAGCACACAGAGGAACATGTTTAACAAGACACACATGCATCAAACTGAGACATATTATGTTATTAATGTATTAATGCACGTTTCTACGGGTAATAATGGGTATCAGAAAATATATATTATATGAGAGGGTAAATGCATGCAAGGGTAGAATAAAGTATACTGTATATTAAAAACATGTACCCTATATACTACGTCTATATATTTTGTATTATTTGAAATGTGTTTTTGCAATATGATATTTACAGTATATTCTTGCTTAAAGGTGGGGTAGGTAATTTTGGAGAAACCAGCTTGAGTGCGCTAGAATTTGAAAATACACAGCCGGAACAAATCTGCCACTTCCTTACAGAGCCCCTCCTCCAACACACACGAACGTGCACATGACCAATGAGGGCAAGAGATAAGTTTGTGCCCAGATGGAAGGCTGACAAGCAGGTAGTCCATCCAGTTACTTTAGCCGGGCCGGCTAAAATGATTGGTTGTACTTTTTACAGTACTTCCACAGATGACTTTTTTTTATGGATTTTTTGTCAAAGCACTTCAGATATTCATTGCTATCGGGATGTTAAGAGCATTCCATGGAATATAACAAAAAGTGTATCTCGAGTCGGTTTCTCAAACTTACCTACCCCATCTTTAAGTAAAGGATCTGAGTTTTTTTGGCACTAATGCTTAAAATTATAAATAGAATAACCATGGCAAAAAATAAACTTTCAGGTGGTCTAACATGTTTGATATGATTTATTCGTTGGAGCATTCACCAGTTAGTTTCAAAAGGGAAGATTTTGACAGTGAAATGTTGAATAGTAGTGTCAGTACAAGTATTGGTGGTAGGTTTTAAAGAAATAATAGCAGCAGCAGTTATGTACCTATAATGCAAAACGTATGCCTTCAATCGAAGTAAAACATGTATTCACAGTTGCATCATGGGGCATCACATCAACACTGCTCCTCCTCACATATCTGCACACGGCACCGTGTTACAGGACGCAATGTGCAGTATTTGTTCATTTGAATCCTGCTTTTGACCTTTACTGCAAATCCTCCTGTCCCTCTCACACACTCTGCCACACACAGATACGCCTCAGAAATGGTCTTAGTAAGGATTAAACGGGTCAGAATGTATATAAAGTAAAAATAATCAGTGTGAAATAAGAGCAGAGGTACAGCATGGTATAGATACAATATAAGTATATATTTCCTCCAATTCCTATGAGATTTGTGATTCTTTAAGTGCGTCCTCGTTGAAAAAAAGGCTGAGTAGTTTAGGTCGGGGATGCGTTGGCACGACAACACAGGCAGCAGCAAGCAAAAACAACAATCTGGTATTGGTGTTTTCAGAAATACAAAGACAAACTGTGGGGCAATGAGGGCAAACAGCAGCACCCTCCCCTGAGAGCACACAGTCACACTAATCATGGAGTATCTGTCCATGTGTAACGCTTATTCATTGTTCAGTAAATGCAGCCCACAATTAAAACAAGATGCATTATTGGTCCCACTACATGGAAAAGCGTCTCTCAGAAAAAAATAGAAAGAAAAAACTGATTTCCTGGCCCTGCCATCCCCTGTCGTAGTGAAGAGGCTAACGCCTGTGACGGCTGACATGGACACGTGTGTATTTAACATTAGCATTTGTGAAACACTGACTGTACCCTCACTGCTGACAAACTAAATTAGCACACAGAGAGTAAAGCCGGCGCTGTTTTTGTCAGCGTTGTGGGAGCACAACTGCGGGACGCTTAGCCACACTATCAATTATCATAATCAAACAAAGATTTAATGCCAAGCAAATAATCTGTTTAAGGGCCATAAACTAGCTGATAACTCTGCAACAAAGTAACAGCTTCCTTTCTGCCACACCAAGCCAAGGGTACTGAATGTCAGCAGAGTGCTGCTGGGCCGCTGCACCACTGGAGAGAGGAGAGTTGAACAGCCGCACGAGATGAAATGTAACCTGTAATGGAACGGGTTTAAGGTAACTCAGCACAAATTTACTACAATGATCACCCTCTCCCGCAGAAGGGCCCTTTGTTAGAATAACATTTTAATACCTTAAATATGTGGGCTTTAGCAATTGTTTGGACAACATCTAACATTCGACAACTTTTTGTTAAAATCATGTTTCTTTTTACACTGAGCTAGATGGGGAGCCATGCATGGGAAATACTAAACTGATTTAGGAACCATGAAACTACTTTCACATAGAGAATCAGGACATTGGTTTCAAATGTGTGCTATATTAAGGGTATATCTAGTTGTATTTTATCAGATTAATCTTAACCAGGCAAGGATCTAACATTTGGCACCGCGGCATATTTTGTTAAATGATACAGAAAGGGATTATATTGCTTAAAGTAAGGCATCAAAGAATGTCCCTTTGCTGTTAAGACCAGAACTCGTGTATACATTCCTTAGCCTCACACATGACATGCAAAAGCCCCAAAATAGGACACCCACACAACTGGCTCGGGACCCGGTTAGGAGAGATCTTCCACAGTGGGGACAAAGAGAGACCTGGAGCTGGGTGAGGGTCTGACTGCGCTGCAGCTGAAACACACTGTTCACTGGTGTGACAGTGGAGGCTCCATTAGGCCCGGTGAGGCTGACAGGCTCGTCCACAGAGAGCTGCTGCTGAATGGAGTCATACAATCAGCATTCAGTCGGGCCCTATTGTATGAGCTAAGATAGGGTCCTTTAGAAATAAAAAAAGGATGGGTCGGAAAGAATGTGGTCAGGGAGGATAAAGAGAAGTGCAGAGGGAGTGCAGTTGAAGAGGAGCTGCATGAATGATTGCATTAATTAATTAATTCAATGAATCGTCTGTTTTGTTTGCTGCGGCCCAACCTATTTGGTCCACTTCCCAGCACTACAGAGCGCGGCCTCATTAAACAGCCTGTCACGTTCTGCGGAGCGACTCCAGCACAGAGTGAACCGGCACAGGGAGCAGCTCCTCATTAACACTGCCAGATATTTACCAACAACACCTTTCATTGAATCATCACGTGTCAGAAAAGAAAATATTAAGAAACATGTTCCTACTGAAGGCAGCTCACAGAGCCCAAGCCATCTTAAGCTTTTTTCTTCTTTAAGAACATAAGAGAGACATCAGAATGTCTCGGAGTACCATTAACCCCCCTGTCGTGTTCGGGTCAAATCTGACCGCTTTACTACTTACATCAATCATAAATATTGTGTTTTACATTTTATTGCTTCAAGGCCTTATGATATTCTCCACTGTAGACATTTGAACATATCAACTTTGAAACAGCTCTAGAGAACCGCAGTGACGCGTCGTAAAACCCGGAAGTAAGTTAGCATTTTTAGCACTTCCGGTTCCTTCGTCAAAAAGCAATGCATTTTCTCCATAGGGTTTTGGAAAATAGCTCCAAATAAGGTCTGTGGTTGACACAAATTTAAGAGATAAATCACGTTTTGTTCTACGACATTAAATACATCAGCAGTGACCCCACTGGTGATTTTTGAAGAGTTTACGTGTCTGAAAAACGATGGTTGTTACCGAGTGGCTGAATAGGACTACAGAAATTGTCGAGGCCGTTGTACGTCATTACGCCGAACACGTAAACACTCCTCTAAGTTTGTTTTCCCCTGTGTTCTGCTTGAAAGCAAGTACCTGCCTATCTCTAGTATCTGTATATCTATATCTGACCATTAGAATCTGTATTTTTGAAATTGTCGTTTTTAACACCGTAGTTTTATAAATTATAGAATAATTAATTACCAGTGTTTTCCAATTTTACTCGGCAGTTCGTATCGTTAGCTAACGTTAGCTAAAGCTAGTGCTACTAGTTAGCTACGCAATGGTTTGTTGCTTTGCTCCGGGTTGCAGCCACAGGTTTTTGCATGAAACGTGCTCGTTCTATCGTTTCCCGGCCAATGTTTTCCAAAGGAGAGTCTGGATTCGTGCCATGAGGTAAGCTGACGTTACATTTTTGTCCATGTCACGGTGAAATGTAAATGATGGGTACTGACTGTATCGCCGTTTTAGAGATGGCGCTGCTGAAAAGACCGCAACCTTAGTAAAGATAATGAATACATCCTATTAAAACCTGTGTGGCTTATATGATAAGTCTAATTAGTCCAAGCAGCATAACGTTTCACCATGTAGCTAAAGATTGTAGTCAGGGAAATCAGTTTGACATCTTGAACTAATAACAAATCACCTCTGGCTGGCAGAGAACTCTCTGCTCCATAGCTTCTCTTGGACGTAAAATCACATGTACATTTATATTCAATTTAATATTCCATCCCTCACATACTTTTGTATATATAATAACTTATATTTTGTTTTTCTTGTTATGCTGCTGCAACACAAACATTTCCAAAATTGGGATCAATACAGTAATATCTTATCTTAATTAATTAAGAAATATAACTATTATAATTAGTGTAGCAGCTGACACTTATTTTCAATATGGATTAATCTACCATTTATTTCTTTAGTTCCATCCATTTTCATCTATAAAAATGTCAAAATAGTGAAAATGTTCACGAGACAAAGTGCAAGGTTATATCTTTAGATGTTTTGTTTTAGCCTATGTACTGTATGTCTTAATGCTCTTATATGTGACGGTGTGACTTCCATGAAACTAATATTTTATATCTGCCCAACAGATGAGCTGACAGGAAGCCTAACACTGACTCTAACAACCACAACATTGCAAAGGCGAGTAAATGTAAATTAAAAGCGATTCACAATTTTTTAATTTCTTCTTCTTTCTTGCAGTGAGGTGAAGCTGACCTTGCACTTGGTGCCAGTAAGGATGTTCCTCACGCAGGCTGAATGTTTCTCCCTCCTTACTGACACAAAAGCCCTTGATTTGCAATGCTTCACTAATTGTCATTTCCCTGGCTCCGTAGGGACACTTTACCTCCAGCACAGCGGAAGACCCTACCAGACCATCTGGAGATGCCCCCAACACTCCTGATTGGGAGAGCCACAAACCTGACTCTGGGTTGCAGTGGTGAATGCCCTGACACCCTCACATTCATTCATAGTTCCCCACTGTACAGACAAAACACCATCGAGGGCCTGCAGTCAACCTTCCTTTCCTGAACAAATGCCAGGTTGGTTCGCTGACCAGTGGTAGCCCTCTGTTGCTCCTCAGACAATGCCATGCTTGCCACAATTGCCTCAGGTCCCTGATGCCCAACAGATTTGAGAATTAAGTAAGTAAGTGTTTCCAAGCTGTAGTGTTCCTCTTCTGGCTCGGGGGAGAGAAGCCAAGAAATTCCTGAGAACCTGCCCCCGAGTCTGTCCCTCAGCCAGTCACGATCTTCGGAGGTGGGCTCTCTTGTCAGCGGGTTGAATGAGTTATTGGTTGGAGGAAATAGCTCATCCACTGAATGCGTACGTTTAGCTGCCTTTGGCTTCTTCCACTGACAGGGGGTGTCAGTGCAGCTGAAACTGTGGATGGCAAAGATGGCTAATGCAGCCGCATGACTGCATTTCCAATCTCCACGTGGGCATTCACATTTTGTGGAGAGAATTCCCTCTTCTCCTGTAGATACCTGTGGTGGTGGGAATGTTTTATTATTTAAAATATATTTACATTTGTAATGCCTTCCCAATTATCCCTTTAATGGTTTATAGCCTACTGTATGTTTATTTCATGGATATTTCTGTGTTTTCTGGTGTGTAATATTTGTAATCTTGGGGCCCCTTCTCTTTAACATCTACATGCTACCACTGGCTCAGATAATGAAGAACAACAAAATAAGTTACCATAGCTATGCAGATGACACACACATTTACGTAACAATTTCACCAGGAGACTATGCTCCAATTCAAACACTGAGTAAGTGCATGAAACAAATCAATGACTGGATGTGTCAGAACTTTCTCCAATTAAACAAAGATAAAACTGAGGTAATGGTTTTTGGAGCCAGAACGTATAAAAGTTAGCGCTGAGCTTCAGTCTGCAATGTTTAAAACAACAGATAAAGCCAGAAATCTAGGTGTAGTCATGGACTCTGACCTGAGTTTCAAC
Organism: Harpagifer antarcticus; assembly: GCA_902827135.1. Taxonomy (NCBI): domain Eukaryota; kingdom Metazoa; phylum Chordata; class Actinopteri; order Perciformes; family Harpagiferidae; genus Harpagifer; species Harpagifer antarcticus. Next base: position 330,253 of record CADEHL010001051.1, on the reverse strand, counting down.
AGTCACATTAAAACAGTTACTAAATCAGCCTACTATCACCTAAAGAATATATCTAGGATTAAAAGACTAATGTCACAGCAGGATTTGGAAAAACTTGTTCAGTAGACTGGACTACTGCAATGGTGTCTTCACAGGTCTCACTAAAAAATCTATTAGGAAGCTGCAGCTGATTCAGAACGCCGCTGCTCGAGTCCTCACTAACACTAAGAAAGTGGATCACATCACTCCTGTTCTGAAGTCTTTACACTGGCTTCCTGTGTGTCAAAGAATATATTTCAAAATACTGCTGCTGGTTTATAAAGCTTTGAATGGTTTAGGCCCAAAATACATTTCTGATCTACTGCTAAATTATGAACCATCCAGATCTCTCAGGTCTTCAGGGACTGGTCAGCTTTCTGTCCCCAGAGTCAGAACTAAACATGGTGAAGCAGCGTTCAGTTATTATGCTCCAAACATCTGGAACAAACTCCCAGAAACCTGCAGGTCCGCTGCAACTCTGACTACTTTTAAATCCAGACTGAAGACTTTTCTTTTTGTTGCTGCTTTTAATTGAACTATTCACATCTTAGACGGCACTGTAACTTTTATCCATGTATTTTTTCTTTTAATGTTTATTTTATTAGCTTTTCTTTTTAATGACTGATTTTAAATGCCATTTTCTTAATGTCTTTCATTTTTTGTAAAGCACTTTAAATTGCCTTGTGTTGAAAAAGTGCTATATAAATAAACTTGCCTTGCCTAATAAAGATTTCATGTGACACATAAAATGGATTTGTTGATGGGAATTAATGTGAATAAATTAACTCTAGGTTAACGGTACTCTTGCTATCACTACTCACTACTCATCTTTGTAAAACGATATCAGACTGGTAATTGACACAGCCATGACTTCTAGTTAAATTCAGTGTGGCTAAAATGAAAAGCTTTCTTAAAATATGCAAGCACGCGGAAGTCAAAGTCAGCTTTATTGTAAAAAATTCTACATGTGTTATACATCCAGAAATATCGAAATATCGTTTCCCACAGTGTGACATGTATACAAAAAAACAAAACAAAAAGGGCCTAGATAAACGGGGTATACAGTTTAAAATGTTAATATATTTAAAGTGTTCAAAGTGCAGTTTCAGTGCAAGTCAGTTGAAACGATCTTAAGTTGGCGTGACGTTGAAGTCGTGCGACCCTGCTGCTGTACTCGCTTGTAGTTCGTTTATAGCATAACGTTAGCATTTCGCTTTTGGCGACTAGATTTATGATTAAAAAATTATAAAAGTAGGGGAGACATGTGGAGATTATCCGGCTGAACAAAACGTGATCTGTCTCTTAAATGTGTCTCAACCACAGACCTTATTTCGAGCTATTTTCCAAAATCCTATGGAGAAATTGCATTGCGTTTTTGACGAAGGAACCGGAAGGAGTTTACATCTGGGGTTTAGGACGCGTCACTGCGGTTCCCTATGGTGTTCCTGGTCCAAAATGATCCCTACAGGAAATGAATGGGTAACCGTAGATCAGGGGTCTCCAACCTTTTTTAGGATGAGAGCTACTTTCAAAAAATAAAACAGGTCGTGAGCTACTTTTACTTTTTTTCAACAAATGTTAACGTTATTATATACTTACCTTTAACCTTTGTGTGCTATTTGGGTCTGTGGGACCCGTTGTCAGTGTTCACTAAAAGAAAATGTATGCAATTTAATTATTTTAACCTGCTTTATTTGGGGGTGGACCTCACATCCTCTAGGGGGGGTCTGGCATCCCCGGGAGGATTTATTTTTAAATGTTGAAGTTAAATGCATGAATCTGGTTCAACTCTGTTGTTTTTATTTATTTTCAAAATATTTTTATTAATTTTCTTGTTTAACACAGAAATCCTACAGATGGGCCAAAACAGTATCACAATGCAATGAGTTGTGCAAACATGTAACTGCACATACAAAAAAAAAGACATTTTATAGAAAAAACAAAAAAAACACCATCAGCAAAGTATTGTGAACAAATAATTATGCCGGAGATTCCCCATCCCTCCCCGTTCCAGTGGATTATCAAACTAATTACACTGAACAAAAATATAAATGCAACACTTTTGTTTTTGCTCCCATTTTTCATGAGATGAACTCAAAGATCTAAAACATTTTCTATATACACAAAATAACCATTTCTCTCAGATATTGTTCACAAATCTGAAAAAATCTGTGATAGTGAGCACTTCTCCTTTGCCGAGATAATCCATCCCACCTCACAGGTGTGGCATATCAAGATGCTGATTAGACAGCATGATTATTGCACAGGTGTGCCTTAGGCTGGCCACAATAAAAGGCCACTCTGAAACGTGCAGTTTTGCTTTATTGGGGGGGTCTGGGGGGGTCCGAAAACCAGTCAATATCTGGTGTGACCACCTCACGCAGTGCAACACATCTCCTTCGCATAGAGTTGATCAGGTTGTTGATTGTGGCCTGTGGAATGTTGGTCCACTCCTCTTCAATGGCTGTGCGAAGTTGCTGGATATTGGCAGGAACTGGAACACGCTGTCGTATACGCCGATCCAGAGCATCCCAAACATGCTCAATGGGTGACATGTCCGGTGAGTATGCTGGCCATGCAAGAACTGGGATGTTTTCAGCCTCCAGGAATTGTGTACAGATCCTTGCAACATGGGGCCGTGCATTATCATGCTGCAACATGAGGTGATGGTCGTGGCTGAATGGCACAACAATGGGCCTCAGGATCTCGTCACGGTATCTCTGTGCATTCACAATGCCATCAATAAAATGCACCTGTGTTCGTCGTCCATAACATAAGCCTGCCCATACCATAACCCCACCACCACCACCATGGGCCACTCGATTCACAACATTGACATCAGAAAACCGCTCTAATCCCTCTTGAGTCGTTGTAGTAGTAATTTATTAACTCACGGTTTCTTGTTTTGCCATATATATGAGGAGAAAACGGAATCTAAGGAAACAAAGAAGGATTTGGGGATGAACACTGGCACCATCTGGAATAGATAAGTGAATTTCGGGAGTATTCATTTTGATGAAGTTTACATTGTGAGAGGAGACCACAGCTGTAGCAACGTTTTCATCTGGCCGAATAAGGTCATGAAGTTTTCTTTAAATAGATCTTTAAATGTTCATGTAACTGTCACTCAAGTAAGTAAGTAAACTGCTCACGTTCAAGTTTAAATGGCGAGTCTTTGTAGTCTAAATGGAGTGCTTCACTATTGATTGGAAACAGAATACTTTTGGTTAAATGTAGCTTGTAACCAGATATGGAACCGAACTGCTCTAGCAGAGATAATGCTGCTGGCAGAGAGGTTGTTGGGTTTGAAATATATAGCAAAAGGTCATCTGCATACAAAGACACCTCATGCACCGAGCCCCCCCTTGAGATACCGGCAACGTCTGCACTGTTGCGGAGAGCAATCGCTAGCGGTTCAATAGCCAAATTAAAAAGGATTGCACTTAATGGGCAACCTTGGCGTGTTCCATGGCCCAGGCCAAAATGTTGCGAGAGTGTACCGTTTGTTTGGACTGCGGCGGTGGGAGAAGCATATAATAGATTAACCAAAGATATAAACGATGACCCAAAGCCAAACTTCTCTAAAACTGTAAATAAATACCTCCATTCGACTCTATCAAACGCCTTTTCCGCATCCAAAGCCACAACACATTCTGGGACGTTTCCAGTTGGTGAATATATTATATTAAAGAGACGCCTGACATTAAAGAAGGAGTAGCGGTTTTTAATAAACCCAGTCTGATCGGATGATATTATTAGTGGGATGACACCTTCCAATCTGCGAGCCAGAACCTTGGCTGTGTTCAGCAATGAGATAGGCCTGTAAGAGCCACATTCAGTAGGGTCTTTACCTTTTTTAGATATAAGAGTAATTAAAGCTGCAAGCAGCGTTGAGCGGGTCTTCGACGCTCCGCAGGCTGTTGTCCGCACGTCGACATGTGTGTCTAGGTGTCTCGAGGACTCGGCCGTTGGCAAACGTGGGAAGTTTCAGGTCGATCGGACAACGTACATGGGAGTTACAGCAGTATCATAAACATTTAGTTTGATAGCGAGGGATCTGTCGCCATGGCAATGGAAATTGATGACACCCCATAATATGCTTAGATGTGTTGAGGGCCACATCTTTATCAAAACTGTGAAGTTTTGTGCCATTTGGAGCATGTTAACTGGAGTTATGAGAAAACCGTGTTTCACGGCGACCATTTTGTTACCATAGCAACGACATTTGAAGAAATCTCAAAACTGACACATATATGTCTCGAGGACTTGACCGTTAGCACACATGTGAAATTTGAACACTTTTAAGGAAAACTCACTATTGTCATATTGAGGTGTTGAGGGCCGGACCATTAGCCATCATCTGAAATCTGGTGCTGTTTAGACGATTTTCCATCGAGTTATGACAACACTGTGTTTCATGGCGAGGGATCTGTCGCCATGGCAACGGCATATGATGACATCCCATAATTGGCGTAGAGCTGTTGAGGGCCGGACCATTAGACTTCATATGAAGTGTGGTGCCGTTTGGACGATTTCCCATTGAATTACAACAACACCAGGTTTTTTGGCGAGGGACGCGTTGCCACGGCAACGGCATATGATGACATCCCATAATTTGCGTAGAGCTGTTGAGGGCCGGACCATTAGCCATCATATGAAGTCTGGTGCCGTTTGAACGATTTTCCATTGAATTACGACAACACCATGTTTCATGGCGAGGGATCTGTCGCCATGGCAACGGCATCATCTGAGGTCTGGTGCCGTTTGGACCATTTTCATAGGAGTAACAGCGACACCGTCTTTCATGGCGAGAGATCTGTTGCCATGGAAACGGCATATGATGACATCCCCTAATTGACATAGAGCTGTTCAGGGCCGGACCATTAATGATAGTCTGAAGTCTGGTGCCGTTTGGACGATTTTCCATTGAATTACGACAACAGTGTGTTTTATGGCGAGGGATGTGTTGCCATGGAAACGGCATATGATGACATCCCATAATTGGCGTAGAGCTGTTTAGGGCCGGACCATTAATGATAGTCTGAAGTCTGGTGCGGTTTGGACGATTTTCCATTGAATTACGACAACACCATGGCGAGGGATCTGTCGCCATGGCAACGGCATATGATGACAACCCATAATTGACATAGTGCTGTTGAGGGCCGGACTAGGAGCCATCATCTGAAGTCTGGTGCCGTTTGGATGATTTTCCATTGAATTACGACAACACCATGTTTTTTGGCGAGGGATGCGTTGCCATGGCAACGGCATATGATGACATCCCCTAATTGACAGAGCTGTTGAGGGCCGGACCATTAGCCATCATCGGAAGTCTGGTGCCGTTTGGATGATTTTCCATTGAATTATCCGAACCCAATAAAATACCCAATATTAGCGGTGTGTGTGTCTGCCCAAGGACAATTTAAGGTAAAACCTAATAGAGGTGTCATACATAATAACCTAATAAAAGTAAATGTAACAACTACTACAGTGCAATAAAACAGGAATATTAAATGTGGTCTCTTAAACATAAGATCTCTAGCAACTAAAGCAATATTGGTAAATTATTTAATATCAGATTATAATATTGATATATGCTGTCTCACTGAAACTTGGTTGAGACATGAAGAATATGTCAGCATAAATGAGGCCACTCCACTCAGCCATATCAATACTCATATTGCCCGAGGCGTGGGCCGAGGAGGTGGAGTTGCAGCAATCTTTGACTCAAGTTTACTTATCAATACTAAACCAAAATTAAATTATACCTCCTTTGAAAATCTCGTTTGTAGTCTTACGCATCCGACCTGGAAAACTTTGCAGCCAATCTTATTTGTTACAGTGTACCGTGCACCAGGTCCTTATTCAGAATTCTTATCAGAATTCTCTGAGTTTTTATCAACTTTGGTTCTTAAAACAGATAAAGTAATTATCGTAGGTGACTTTAATATTCATGTTGACGATGATAAAAATAACCTTACTGTTGCATTTAACTCTATATTAGATTCTGTTGGTTTTTGTCAGAGTGTAAATAAACCAACCCACTGCTATAATCACACTCTCGACCTTGTTCTGACTTATGGTATTGAAATTGAGCAACTATTAGTCGAACCGCATAATCCTGCTTTATCCGACCATTTCTTAGTAACTTTTGAAGTACTGTTACTAGACTACAAAGCATTAGTCAAAAGCTCCTGCAGTAGAAACCTATCTGTTAGTGCTATAGCCAAATTTAAGGAAGAGATTCCACCAATACTTAACTCGATAGCATGTCTGCATGTAGGGGAGGAAACGTATACAAAATGTCCACCACCCCAAATTGATCATGTTGTTGATAGTGCTACAGATGCGCTGCGAATAAAATTAGACTCTGTTGCTCCTTTGAAAAAGAAGAAAATAAAACAACATAGATTAGCTCCATGGCATAATGCCGAAACCCGCAAAATAAAGCAAAAGTCGAGACAACTTGAAAGGATATGGCGTTCCACTAAACTTGAAGAATCTCGTTTAATTTGGCATATTACTCTCAATGAATATAAGAAAGCACTGCATAAAGCGAGAGCAGCCTACTACTCTTCATTAATAGATGAGAATAAGAATAATGCAATATTTCTTTTCAGCACTGTAGCCAGGCTGACAGAGAGCCATAGCTCGATTGAGCCTTCTATTCCCATAGCACTCAGTAGTAATGATTTTATGTGCTTTTTTAACGATAAAATTGTTACTCTTAGAAACAAAATTAATGACCTCTTGCCTTTGATCAGTATAGTGTTATCAACTCCCAGAAACGTAAGTTCTAATATTACACTAGATAGTAAACTAGAATGCTTTTCAGCCATAAACCTTGAACAATTAAATTCAATGATTCTCTCTTCTAAACCATCAACGTGTATGTTAGACCCAATTCCAACTAAGCTGTTGAAGGAAGTTTTTCCATTAATTAGCACTTCTTTATTAAATATTATGAATATGTCTTTATTATCAGGCTATGTTCCACAATCATTCAAAGTAGCAGTGATAAAACCGCTTCTTAAAAAGCACAACCTCGATCCAGAGGTTTTAGCCAATTATAGACCTATTTCTAATCTTCCGTTCCTCTCAAAAATTGTTGAGAAAGCAGTCGCAAAACAGTTGTGTGATTACTTAAAAAACAATGATTTATTTGAAGATTTTCAGTCTGGCTTTAGAACACATCATAGCACAGAGACGGCTCTGGTTAAAGTCACAAATGACATTCTAATAGCCTCTGACAAGGGACTTGTCTCTATTCTTGTTTTGCTCGATCTCAGTGCTGCATTTGATACTATCGATCATATCTTATTGCAAAGACTAGAGCACTTAGTTGGCATACAATGAACTGCTTTAGGCTGGTTTAGGTCCTATCTATCTGAACGCTCTCAGTTTGTACGTGTCAATGATGAATCTTCCACGCAAACCAAAGTTAGCCATGGAGTGCCACAGGGCTCAGTGCTCGGACCTATTTTGTTCACATTATATATGCTTCCTTTAGGCAATATTATAAGGAATCATTCTGTACATTTTCATTGTTATGCGGATGATACTCAACTATATTTATCAATCAAGCCTGATGAAATTAATCATCTAAATAAAATTCAAGACTGCCTCAAGGACTTAAAAACGTGGATGACCTTACACTTTTTGATGTTAAACACGACCAAAACTGAAATTATTGTACTTGGCCCGAAGAATCTACGAAACAAATTATCTAAAGATATACTAACTATGGATGGCATTAATTTGGCCTCCAGTGAGACTGTAAGGAATCTTGGTGTTATATTTGATCAGGATTTATCCTTTAACGGCCACATAAAATCAATTTCAAGGACCGCCAACTTCCATCTACGTAACATTGCAAAGATCAGGCATATCTTGCCTCAAAACGATGCAGAGAAACTAGTCCATGCATTTGTTACTTCAAGGCTGGATTATTGTAACTCTTTATTATCAGGGTGTACCAAGAAGTCAGTCAAGTCGCTTCAGCTGATTCAAAATGCTGCAGCTCGTGTACTAACCAGAGTTAGGAAAAGGGACCACATTACTCCTGTTCTGGCTGCCTTACACTGGCTCCCGATAGAACACAGGATAGAATTTAAAATTCTTCTTCTCGCCTACAAAGCCCTTAATGGGCAGGCGCCATCTTACCTTAAAGAACTCATTATACCCTACTGTCCTACTAGGGCATTGCGTTCCAAAAATGCAGGGTTGTTGGTTGTTCCTAGAGCCTCTAAAAGTACAATGGGAGCCAGAGCCTTTTCTTATCAAGCTCCACATTTGTGGAATCAGCTTCCAGTTTGTGTTCGGGCGGCAGACACCCTATCCGTTTTTAAGAGTGCGCTTAAGACCTTCCTTTTTGATAAAGCTTATAGTTAGGGCTGATTAGATTCAGCCCCTAGTTTTGCTGATATAGGCTTAGTTTGTCGGGGGACATCTTACTTCTTCCTTCTCTCTGTCTATACCTGTGTACTCCCATGTTCCGATTAACCCAGCTTCCCCAAATTTCTTTCTTTTTGGTGTCTATATACGCTGGGATCCGGAGTCATGGATGATCCTGCGGTCCTGTGTCCTGCATCGCGAGCCCTGGATCTTGAGTCCTGGATGGATATCCTCGTGGATTCATCTTCCTATTATACACACATTTCCAAACATTTGGACTACCTATGTTGCAAATGTATTATCTTTTCAATTTACACACGGCCATGGCAACGGCATATGATGACATCCCCTAATTGACATAGAGCTGTTCAGGGCCGGACCATTAGCCATTATCTGAAGTATGGGGCCGTTTGGACGATTTTCCATTGAATTACGACAACACCAGGTTTTTTGGCGAGGGAGGCGTTGCCATGGAAACGGCATATGATGACGTCCCATAATCTGGGGAGAGCTGTTGAAGGCCGGACCATTAGCCATCATATGAAGTCTGGTGCCGTTTGGACGATTTTCCATTGAGTTACGACAACACCAGATTTATTGGCGAGGGACGCGTTGCCATGGTGAGGGACGCGTTGCCATGGCAACGGCATATGAGGACATCCCCTAATTAACATAGAGCTGTTGAGGGCCATACCATTAATGATAGTCTGAAGTCTGGTGCTGTTTGGACGATTTTCCATTGACTTACAACAACATCGTATTTTTTTCCATGGAAACGGCATACGGTGAGATTTCAGATTTCACGTAGAGCTGTTGAGGCATGGACCGGTGATATAAAAGTGAAGATTGGGGGACGATGGGACCGTGTCCATTGGAGTGACAGCAACACCGTATTTTATGGCGAAGGATCCGATGCCATGGTAACGCCACATTAAGTAACATCAAATTTGACCTAGAGCTGTTCAGGGCCGTAGTGTTCACCATCATGTTAAGTTTGGTGGCGTTCCGAGCCGGTCAGTTTGACTAAAATTGATCGTAACGATATCAATTATGCGAGTTGCAGTCACGTGACTGGGCTAGCGCGGCCTATCAGCCGTCATGTGCCTTTTCTGTGCTTTTGCCGGTCATTTTCCCTGTTTTGGGTGTGTTTTGCAGGTTTACCGATTTCAATAGGGTCTTCGCGGACCTAGGTCTCAGACCCTAATTGTTGCCTCGTTGAGAGACGGGGGGAGCGAGCCCAGCTGAAAGGATTCGGCCAGAACGGTTGTCATGTATGGCGAGAGAAGCGTGGAAAACTTCTTAAAAAATTCGGAGGGAAACCCATCTGGTCCGGGAGACTTTCCAGATTGCATTGAGGATATAGCTATGGTTATTTCTGCTTGCGTTATAGGTGCCTCCAGGGCCTTTGACAAATTCGGGGGAATAGTTGGAATGGGCAGAGAGTCACGAAAACTTGATATTTGGATCGTCCCCATCAAATTGGGAGGAGTACAGATGAGAATAGAAGTCCTTGAATGCAGTATTTATCTCTATAGGGTTTAGTGTGCCATTGCCACTTTGTGTATTAATACTTGTGGTTAGTTGTTTCGACCTCCGTCCTTTTAGCTGGTTAGCTAACAGTTTTCCTGCCTTCTCGCCATGCTCATAAAATGTACTTTTGTTTTTTAGCAGAATGTTTTGAGTCTAGTGAGTACTAAGTAGGTAACCTTTAGTTTTGAGTTCCAGTCTAGTGTTATATAGCACAGGGGTCGGGGTCAGAGCGTATTGTGCATCAGTTCCAGAAATATTGGATAACAGGTCTGAACGTTCCCTTTGGGACTTTCGCCATTTGTTAACGGTGAATGAAATTATTTGTCCTCTTAGGTAAGCTTTAAGTGCATCCCAGACCATGAGAGCAGAGGTATCGGATGTGGTATTTGTTTCTAGAAAGAAGGTGATGTGATCCTCCAAGTATTTTACAAACTCATCATCAGACAGTAAAGATGAGTTAAAACGCCAGTGCCTTGTGGACATCGGGACACCTGGGAGTGCCAGTGACATCACAACAGGTGCATGGTCAGATATAACAACACTCTGGTAAGAACAAGAACGGACTTGGACAAGTAGTCTATTATCATTGAGAAAATAATCTATTCGAGAATATGTATGATGAACATGGGAGAAAAAAGAATACCGTTTCTCTTTTGGGTGGAGGAACCTACATACATCTGAGATACCACACTCTGAGAGAAAGGATTGAATTTGCAGCGCTGATTTAGTCACTGCACCTGGCTTGGTGGAGGAGCGATCCAGCGCCTGGTCCAGCCAGCAGTTCAAGTCCCCTCCAAGTATCAAATAGTGCTGGCCCAGGTCGGGAAGATTAGAGAAAAGGCAAAAAAAGAAGGCAGCGTCATCTATATTTGGGGCATATACGTTAGCCAGGACAACGTTCATGTTAAATAATTTCCCAGTGACAATTACAAATCTACCGTTCTTGTCAGCCGTAAAATCGAGTGGTTCAAAGACTACGCCCCACAAGGATAGAAACCCCTCTTGCTTTTGCCAGAAAGGTAGAATGAAAGTGTTGCCCCACCCAAGATGCCAGAAATCTGTCATTGTCTGTGGAACGGCAAATGTGTTTCTTGAAGGAAGATAATGTCAGCGTTGAACTGCTTCAGATGATTGAGTACTTCCCTTCTTTTAATTGGGTGGTTCCGACCCTTGACATTCCAACTCACAGTGTTAAGAGAGCGACTCATAATATGTTGGGAGAAAAAAGTACTGTTTGTATAAGGTTGGTTTGACTCGTGTTGGTTTGACTCGTGTCAACATTAGGAAAAAGGAAATAGACCATTTTATGTTTACTATCCACACCAGACCATTGTAAAGAGAACAAAAACAATGTGCAATTATTATAACATCCCCACCCTGTCCCAAAACCCCAAAAAGCTTCCAAAGAACTGTAGTGGACATTTTTATCTTGCGTATATGCTTAAACCAAATGCTTCTCATAACATTGTCTAAAACACTTATATGTGCTGTTTTATTCTCATACTCTAATGTGGGTTTTTATTCCCAAGCGCTTCAAGGCCACATAGCTGATTGTTAGACTAGGGTGAGACTCACACAAAGTCACACGAGAACTTCCCTGGTTCTGAGACACTATCTACAGCTCAAGGACAGGGGTCTAATAACAATGAGACCGTGTGAAGACAGATTTCTGAACTTCCCTCCCTTTCCTGTATATAAGCTTTGCTATTATATTGAACTACGCACACTCCTGCAGACTATTTTATACTCTGTGAGACCTGTGACTCTGTATTGCATTTTATGTATTTGAAGCTTCAAATTAATTAACCAGAAAGACAACTCTGTCCGTTTCACCATTTATTTGTTTAACCACTCTGACTTGTACTCTCCAGTATTGAGCTTGGATTTCCATAACAGAACTCAGAAGCAAAATAAAATGAACCATACCCCAGATAGCAACTGTGTTAATCAGTTGCATGCTCTCCCCAAAACTTACCATCTGCAAATCAACTTCCCTGCACTTGCTATCTCAGCCCCACATTGATACAAGTACCTCAGAATCAAAGCGTTTTCAACTTTAAATGTATTTTAACAACCTTACACACGAAGAGGTCAAACAAAAAGCAGTGCTCGGGGATGTAAAAAAGAAAATGCATACATACAGTGGGGCAAAAAAGTATTTAGTCAGCCACCAATTGTGCAAGTTCTCCCACTTAGAAAGATGAGAGAGGCCTGTACTTTTCATCCTAGGTACACTTCCACTATGAGAGACAGAATGGGGGGAAAGAATCCAGGAAATCACGTTGTAGAATTTTTAATGAATTCATTGGTAAATTCCTCGGTAAAATAAGTATTTGGTCACCTACAAACAAACAAGATTTCTGGCTCTCACAGACCTGTAACTTCTCTGTCCTCCACTTGTTAACTGTATTAATGGCACCTGTTTGAACTCGTTATCAGTATAAAAGACACCTGTCCACAACCTCAAACAGTCGCACTCCACTATGGCCAAGACCAAAGAGCTGTCAAAGGACACCAGAAACAAAATTGTAGACCTGCACCAGGCTGGGAAGACTGAATCTGCAATAGGTAAGCAGCTTGGTGTGAAGAAATCAACTGTGGGAGCAATTATTAGAAAATGGAAGACATACAAGACCACTGATAATCTCCCTCGATCTGGGGCTCCACGCAAGATCTCACCCCGTGGGGTCAAAATGATCACAGGATCGGTGAGCAAAAATCCCAGAACCACACTGGGGGACCTAGTCAATGACCTGCAGAGAGCTGGGACCAAAGTAACAAAGGCTACCATCAGTAACACACTACGCCACCAGGGACTCAAATCCTGCAGTGCCAGACGTGTCCCCCTGCTTAAGCCAGTACATGTCCAGGCCCGTCTGAAGTTTGCTAGAGAGCATTTAGATGATCCAGAAGAGGATTGGGAGAATGTCATATGGTCAGACGAAACCAAAATATAACTTTTTGGTAAAAACTCAACTAGACGTGTTTGGAGGAGAAAGAATGCTGAGTTGCATCCAAAGAACACCATACCTACTGTGAAACATGGGGGTGGAAACATCATGCTTTGGGGCTGTTTTTCTGCAAAGGGACCAGGACGACTGATCCGTGTAAAGGAAAGAATGAATGGGGCCATGTATCGTGAGATTTTGAGTGACAATCTCCTTCCATCAGCAAGGGCATTGAAGATGAAACGTGGCTGGGTCTTTCAGCATGACAATTATCCCAAACACACCGCCCGGGCAACGAAGGAGTGGCTTCGTAAGAAGCATTTCAAGGTCCCGGAGTGGCCTAGCCAGTCTCCAGATCTCAACCCCATAGAAAATCTTTGGAGGGAGTTGAAAGTCCATGTTGCCCAGCGACAGCCCCAAAACATCACTGCTCTAGAGGAGATCTGCATGGAGGAATGGGCCAAAATACCAGCAACAGAATGTGAAAACCTTGTGAAGACTTAAATAAAACGTTTGACCTCTGTCATTGCCAACAAAGGGTATATAACAAAGTATTGAGATTAACTTTTGTTATTGACCAAATGCATATTTTCCAGCATAATTTGCAAATAAATTCTTTAAATATCAGACAATGTGATTTTCGGGATATTTTTTTCTCATTTTGTCTCTCATAGTTGAGGTATACCTAGGATGAAAATTACAGGCCTCTCTCATCTTTTTAAGTGGGAGAACTTGCACAATTGGTGGCTGACTAAATACTTTTTTGCCCCACTGTATATATACATACACACACACACACACACACACACACACACACACATATATATACAAATATATATATATATACACATACACACACACACACACACAGACAAATATACATTAAAAAAAAGGTAACTAGATAATAACAATAATGAAATAAGTTATACAAATAAACAATGGTAAACAGCAATATTAATTAAATTAAGAAATAGTAATAATGAATAAATAAGCATTTGGAGGGTCAAAATGTGACTTTCTTTTCAGGACACACACAGCCGGTGGCATATCTCAATGCAAATCACTCCGAATAGAGTAACAGTGACTGGGGGTTTATTCATAACAGAAATGAATAAATAAATAGTCCCGGTAATGTGATGGGAAAGCATAAGACTGTACCTCGACATATATAGTATGAAAAAAACAGCAAAGAGTGTCAAAAAGTCCATCTCCACAGCTTTATAAGATATATTAGCTTGTTATGGAGTGATGTATGACGCGCAACGGCGCTGATGAAACATAGATCAAACCTGCTATTAAAGTTGGCCATCACTGCTCCTCTCTAGTCGAAGACTCCGACGTGTTACACTGCAGTGTTTCCAGGAAAGATGTAGCGTCCTCCACCGATGCAAAATGCTTTTTCCCCCCGTCCTTGGTTGTGATCCGTAACCTCGCTGGATATAGGAGTGACGGTCTCAAGCCGCGTTGATAAAGTGCGGACATCACCTCCCGGTACGCATTGCTCCACGATCTCTGGGCAGTAGTCTTCAAAGATAGCCACCGGCATCCCCTGGAAAAACAGTTTTCCACGCCGCTTCCGGGCCTCCTGAATGATCAGCTCTTTCGTCCTGAAATGATGGATGCGGGCTATTACCGCTCTTGGTCTTGACCCGGGACTTGGCTTGGCAGTCAGGGCTCTGTGTGCTCGGGCCAGCTCCGGAGCTGTAGTGAGGACTTGGTCACCCAGAAGCTCCACCAGCAGTCTCGAAAAAAAAGTCTGTGGGACGTGCACCCTCAATCGACTCCGGTAGGCCAGTTATCCTTATGTTATTGCGGCGGCTGCGTGACTCAAGGTCTATAGCTTTAGCCTTTAGCTTGTTGTAGCTTCCCTCCATTGCTGCGCACTTAGCCTCCAACTCTTCAATTTTGTCGCTGTGCTGATTCACGTTAGCCTCGAGGGAGGTCAGGCGGTTGCCGTGGTCTGTGACTGTCTCCTGGACAAAGTCTAATTTCGCTTCCAAAATATATTTTTTTGGGGCCCCAATTCTTTCACACACACATACAGGTATTGGGCCGCAGACGACACCGTACTTCCGGTATCCGCCATTTCAAGCGAGGTGCAAGCAGAATATCATAGTCTATTGCCTTAATCAATATCTAGTCAACTCTAAAATACCACATATATGCAATGGCATGATAATATTGTGACAAATGGGGTATTCACCTGGTGTTTCCAGAAGATAGACGTAGATGCTGCCAAAATCGACCGAAGGCCACTTTCGAGGGTCGTTTCGCATACATCTGCAGGCAGTCTGTAAAGGCAATCCGACAACCCACACAGCTCTAGTTTACGCTGGTAACGACCTAGAGCACACCCCTCAAGTCCAGAGATGTAATCCGAAGACATGCAGCGATTTCTTCGGTCGTTAATTCAGAAAAAAAACCTAGTGCGCTCTGCATGGCTACGTTAGCTAGCTGTTTATATTAGCACCTCCAGGATATTTGCACCTCCAGGAAAATGGCGTATTTATATATATATATATGGCACACGTTGCATTGTGGGTAGCTCGTGACGTCACTGTGTGTGAAAGAATGGCATTGACCGGTTCGCGCAGTCTTCAAATTAACCAAGCAACCTAAATTAATTTGTCTGTCCAATGACCTTGCTCCTTTTCATGCAGGGCCGGTTTTTGGCATGGGGACATAGGCGGTTGCCTAGGGCGCCAGATCTGGGGGGGTGCTGCGCTGGCAGCTCTGGGAGGGGAAAAACATTTTGGACCGTTGGTGCTCATCCTAATGTTCGGCCTTGATGTAACAACATTCATAATTAAGTAAAGGTAACACCCTTTTCACCCCGGTTACACTTTTCATTTGCCCTGTACGATGGGCGCTGTAAGTGATGAAAGTGGGGGATTTTGGCTTATCTGGCGCCCGCAGCTCACAGCCAAAGTGCGAGTGAGCGTGGGAGCGAGGTACCGGCGCTGTTGTTATTAGCATCTGGTGCTAGCTGCACTAACGGATATAAGAAGAAGATGTTTCTACAACAAAGGTGGAGGGGAGCTCTCTCCTGATAGACTGAGAGGCTGATAACTTCATGTTAAATAATTTCCCAATTTCCTCAGCTCAGTGAGGTAAAGGACTCTCTCAGTGTTTAGATAGTTCACTTTAGTCTAAGTTATCTCAATGGGTCTCAAACATTTTGATCACAATTTATGTAAACACATATTTCCAAGGCACTCCTTCATAATTATTGGGATAAACAGGTTTGAAATCATTTCAATGTATACTATAGGACAGTAAACCAAAAATATTCTTTAAAACTGGAGAGATAAAAAAAAAGTTAAATTACTAAATAAATGTTAACTAGGTAAAATAAGATATGAATGAACAGCAAAAATTAAATACGTTACATTTATTTGTTATTGGCTATGGTAGGTTATTGGTTATGTTCACATACTTATTTGATTATTAAAATGTAAACCGATCTTTTTTATATGGGTGTTTTAGTGTTGTACCCCCAGATCTAGTCTCTAGTAATTGTGTGCTCAAAGTGCACCAGATTGAAGCATGTTACTTTAAAATGTTCAAAGTTTTTTCCCCGGGGGGGGCATACCCCCGGACCCCCTAGAAGAGGTGATGTCCACCCCCCAATTCAAACATGTTCATACAATACTGAATACATTTGAAGCCTTTTTGATGTATATTACCTATGTCAATACGTTTCTGTTTTGTAGTGTATTTGTCTTTTGTAGAGATTTTTCATTTACTCTATAGGGGGGGGGGGGGGGGGGGGGGTCGCCAGCTAAAAAAAAACTGGCCCTGCTTTTATGTCATGTGATACCTTGCGTGGTGAGCGAACCATTTAATCAACCTCTACTGTACTGTAGCTAGCAGCAGCAAGTTCGGCAGCATTATAAAAAATGTAATAGCTTACATTTATAATGAACAGCAAACCGAAGCACAAAAGCGGCACTCAAAAGAGAAAGGACAAGAGAGAGTGTATGTCTGTGCCGTGCGTGTGTGAGCGCATCAGCGTGCGCTTATGTTTGGGGCGAAGGGGGGCCCAAAACAATATTTGCACCGGGCCAATCACAACCTTGTTACGCCACTGTTGTAGTAAGTAGATAGAGTGATTTGATTGAGGTTTCGTTTATGCATAGGGTAGATTCATTTAATTACATTTCCTTTTTTTGTGTGTGTATTTTTTACATTTTGGATTTGCTTGGCGAGCTACTTATTGAGGGCTTGCGTGCTACCGGTAGCTTGCGATCGACGTGTTGGAGACCCCTGCCGTAGATTATGTTCATCCAGCAGATAATACACATCCAAATTGACAACGTTAATTTTGGAATACATTTTCAGTGTCCATTCTTTGTATATTCACTGCAGTTTTTCATAAAAAACAGTAATCTAAGACATTGTTTTGGCCGTTAAATAAAATGTGATTATGATTCGTGTTTTTGTGTTAATGTAAGAGCAGATAAAACTGAGTGCGGAACACAAAGTAAGGGGGGGAGAAACAAACATGACAGGAGGGTTAAGAAACAAGTTTCCATCCAGGGCTCACAGGCTCCCAGCCATCATAAGCTTTTTTTCTTTTTCTTTAACAACCACACACCACAGTGTCACAAGAGAGAAATCAGAATGTCTCAGAGTACTGCATCATCAGCATTAAAGCTCGGACGCAGTGAAATGCCTGGATGCTGCTGACTCCAGTCCTGTGGTACGCTGGCTCTAATTAAAATGGGCCTGTTTTTTTTCTCCAGCCTACACAATGTGCTCCATCTGAGCAGAAGAGTCCAATATACAGCCGCGGAGAGACAACCTGCTCCTAGAGCCACAGCCGTTTGCTAATCATCAAAGCCTACTCTCGTGCTTCATCGATTTACCCTTTAAACACACAGCTTCAATCAAGTTAAGCACAGTGAAGGAAGAGGCAGGTCACACACCTGCAGCAGAGCGCTTCTTACCGGAGGAATGTCCTCGGTTGGTGGCGTCGTGGTCGCTGTCCCCCTGCTCACTGTCTCCGTGGCCGCTGTCTTTGGAGCTGACCAGGTCTGCCTCCAGGAAGGCCGAACTGAAACCAAAGAGAATGTTCCATTAAAGCCTCACACAGCTTACTTACTTTACTGTCGCTATTTTAACTATATGTTGATGATAATACTTTTCTACTTTTACTTGAGTAACATTTTGAAAGCAGGACTTTTACTGTAACAGAGTATTCCTACACTCTGGTACTTCTACTTGTACTCAAGTACAATATCTGAGTACTTCTACTTTTACTCAAGTACAATATGTAAGTACTTCTCCAAGCTCTGGTTCTGAAACGAGGAAGTGTTAAGGTGACAGGTGAGCAGCATATGTACCTGTTGACGCGTCTCGGCCTGTCAACCAGGTAGCTGAGTTCAGCTCGCTGGTGTTTGGTCTGAAAGAAAAGAGGAACATATCAGTGTGTGTGCTCGGGCCCTATGTGTAACACCATCACCACCACCCAAACCGAAGTGATGCAAAACACACAGTGCACTACTGATGTAAACTGTTAAATAGCCTGCGCTGTGTACAAGCATTACACATATCACTCACATCTGGTGATGGGGGCAACCATGGATTAAACAGTGTTATAAATTCAAAGAGTTGGGAGAGCTGTAAACATGCAGTGCTGTTTCAGGGCGCTGAGCACTGCTGAAGGAGAATGTCTACTGTCAGTGTGCTACTGTGAAGACTTTCCTCAAATAAGTCAGAGGATGCCACCACATGCTGTTTATCAGTTCTCAATAACAGCCATTTCTAGACCTGACATCCCACTGAGCTGAGGTAGGGCTTCGAGGCTTCTGTATGACAAATATTTTCCTATCCATTATGTGTGATTTAAAACTGTTTAAAACAGGCAGGTTTTCATGTGAATAACGGTTTGGACATGCTGAATTCTCTCTCTCTCTCTCTCTGTGTGTGTGTGTGTGTGTGTGTGTGTGTGTGTGTGTGTGTGTGTGTGTGTGTGTGTGTGTGTGTGTGTGTGTGTGTGTGTGTGTGTGTGTGTGTGTGTGTGTGTGTGTGTGTGTGTGTGTGTGTGTGTGTGTGTGTGTGTGTGTGTGTAAACTCTTACCTCGTTTGATAAAATGCTGCCATTTGATATGATGTCGGGCTGCTGGTCTGTGTACCCTGTCACTACGGCCCCGCACGGGTTGTGTTCGGTGTCGGTGCTCCTAGACGGACTACACGGCTTTAGGAACATGAGGTCGGTTTTGGCAGACTCTGGAGTCAGACATACCTGGTAGCAATAGTTCTGATTTTGATGGTGAGAGCCGAAGCTACCTGACTCCTCCACGGGGACTTGAGCCGTACCGGCCCCGCTGACGTTACCGGCGCTTTGCACCAGCATGATATCTGACTTGGTGAGCTTTTTCTTGCGGGCCCGGGCCTGCCGGGAGCAGCACGAGCTGCATCCCAGGCAGCACTCGCTGGTCAGGCAGCTGTAGATGTTGAGCTTTTTATCCTTCTGGCAGCGCACGGCCAGCACGATCATGACCAGCAGGAATATGAAAGAGACGGAGCCCAGGGCGATGATGAGGATGAGGGTGAGATCCAGGGTCCCCTCTTTGGCCTTGGCTGTGCCCCCCCTGTTCCCTACGCCGCGGCCTTCAGCCACGCTGTCCACCAACATCACCAGCACGCTGGCGCTGGAGGACAGCGGCGGCTGGCCGTGGTCCCGCACCTCGATCAGCAGGTCGTACAGCTGGTGGGGGTCTCGCTTGGCAGACACCCGCCTAGCCGTACGGAGCTCACCTGTCCTCCAGTCCATCCGGAACATACCATTTTCGTTCCCCCTCTGGATGCTGTAGGATAAACGGGCATTCTCTCCGTCATCAGCATCCATGGCCACGATGCGGGTCACCAGGTAGCCCGGTTCAGCGGTGCGCGGCAGAGGCTCTTTGGCTGTGCCGTTCTTCCCCAAGGGAGCCAGCACCAGGGGGGCATTGTCATTCTGGTCCACGATGATGACTTTGACTGTGGAGTTGGTGGACAGCTCCGGGGTGCCTGCGTCTTTGGCCTGCACCATGAATGTGAAATCCTTCAGCTGCTCGTAATCGAAGGACCTGAGCGCGTACAGATAGCCCGTCTCCTCATTGATAGACACATACGTTTTCACTGACATGCCCTGGATGTCACACTCTAATATGGAGTAGCTGATGAGCGCGTTCAGCCCGATGTCCGGGTCCAGGGCCGTCACAGCGTGGATGTAGGCCCCCGGCACGTTATTCTCGGTCACATACACATCATATATGGGCTGCGTAAAGGTGGGCAGGTTGTCGTTCTCATCTGACACCTGGACTCGGATGGATTTACTGGTGGCAAGAGAGGGCGTCCCTTTATCCCGCGCCACCACAGTAATGGAGTAAGAGTCTGCCTGCTCCCGGTTCAACGGACCGTCAGTCACTATAGTGAAATAATTCCTGAAGGATGTTTTTAATTTAAACGGAACATCACCGATGATCTCCACGTGGATCTGTCCGTTTTCCTCCGCGTCCCGGTCTGTCACACTGAGCAGCGCGATGACGGTGCCCGGAGCCGCCTTTTCGCTCACAGACTCGGTGACGGTGCTGAAGGTGATCTCCGGAGCATTGTCGTTTAAATCGGTGACTTTGACCAGCACTTTGCAGTGCGCGGCCACGGCGTTTGGCCCCAGGTCCTTGGCCTGGACAAAGATCTGATACAAGCTGCTCTCCTCAAAATCCACCTCTCCGCGCACCTCGATGCGCCCGGTGCGCGGGTCTATGCTGAAAAGGTCCTTTACGCGGTTGGATATGTGGTTACTGAAGGAATAAACTATCTCCCCGTTTAGTCCTTCATCCATGTCGGTGGCGTTCAGCTGTATAACCAGCATGCCCACCAGTGCGTTCTCCGAGAGGCTCACCGTGTAAACGGGCTGGTCAAACACCGGCACGTTATCATTAGAGTCTAGCACTTTAACCACCAGCAGCGCGGTGCCAGTTCGAGGAGGCTGGCCGCCGTCCACCGCGGTCAGCACGTATCTGTGCGCCGCCTGCTGCTCCCGGTCCAGAGGCTTTTCCAGGACCAGCTCTGCGAACTTGTTTCCGTCGGTTTGGGTCTGCACATCCAAGTAAAAGTAGTTGTTAGTGGTGATATCATACGTGCGTAAAGCGTTAGAGCCCACGTCCGGGTCGAATGCGCTCTCCAGAGGGAACCGGGTGCCCGGGACGGCGCTTTCTGAAATCTCCACCGTGATGTCTGTCTCCGGGAAGCTGGGCGGGTTGTCGTTAATGTCTACCACCTCAATTTCGACCCGAAACAGCTCAAGCGGGTTCTCCAAGAACACCTCCATGTTGAGCTGGCAGCTCGCGCTCTGCTTGCAGATCTGCTCCCGGTCGATCTTTTCGTTAACGAACAGGACGCCGTTCTCTAGGTTCACTTCCAGGTACGGTGTCCGAGAGCTGGGCACCACCTGGAAGCGGCGGGATGCCAGTTTGGTAAGGTCCAGTCCCAGGTCCTCGGCAATATTCCCCACCAAAATGCCATGGTCCGCCTCCTCCGGCACAGAGTAGCGTATCTGGGCGAGCACTCCATCCGTGATGCACAGGACAACCAAAAGCACAATCATCGCCGGAAAAACAAGTGCACTTGGGTAAAAAATATTATAAACCTTATTATCTTCTGTTATTGGACAACATTTCCATTTCCATCACCCATTTTAGTCGGGAGATAAAGTCTCCAAATTGCGTAAAAGTCTCAAAAAAAACGTAAGGCGTCCGGAGAAATGTGCCCCATTAAAAGAGAGGCATTTTGGTTTATTAAAGGAGTTTTTATAACAGCAAAAGCTCTTTTCTATTCTCTCCCGTTGCCTTGTTTTTTCAGATGTGTTCCGGAGAAGCTCCAGCGCGCATTACGATGAGGCGCAGTGCTGCTTGGAAAAAGAGAAAATAAATATCCATTTATAAAAAAAAAAGGAGAAACGTTTTCTATTCTATTATTATCATCCCTATTTAGAAATAAAAGTCAGTGTTGTCCTCTTGCGTTCTGGCTCTGTGTCTTTGGCACCCTGCGCCCTCACTGCGTCCCCTCCACTCCACTCTCTACTGACGCTGTTCACTCAACTATTTGCTTTTCCCCCTGCATCGCACCTCCCCCTCTCAGCCCCCGCGGGTTTAAGTCACGCTGAGAGCTCCCTGATTGGATAACGGGGCTGCCTGTCAGTGCCCGCTCAGTCCATAGGCTACTCTCTCTCTTACCTCGCTCTACCTCCCATTCTCTTCCCTTTAGAATACCTGACGCAAAAGCGAAGAGGGACAGAGAATGACAAGGCTGGATAGATATGACTTTAACCCATCGGCTGCTAACCCCCAATCCTACCTATGCGTAATTTAAAGCCTTTGCGTGCTCAGAGTGAGCCTTTGCGTGCTCAGAGTGAGGAGGACTTGCTAGGTTAATGCATGCAAATGTTGTGAAGTGTATGCAGGGAATCATCGGCCATCCACGTGCTGCTCTTAAGGATGTGCGTTATAATTACACCCAGTAGTTGAAACGTTATTAACTCACCTCCAGCCGCAGCAGCGGGACAGGGAGGGAGGGAGAGGGGCATATGCAGAGCTCATGCGACCCCTAGCGGCACACGTGCTAACCAGAGTCTGACTCATAACAAGAAGCAAATAGACTAAATTATGTTAAGCATAATGCTGTGCTTATTACAAAACAATTACAAGAAAACCCTTTCAGACTCAATGTAAGTCCACTCAATGTCAGTGTTCCTTACCCTATATCAAACACTGAATAACTAAATGTGTCAACTAAGGTCTTTATTAGATATCTGTGACAGTGTGACATGGACGGATGGACACATGTCGGGCCACACAGGTCTGTGTGCAGTCTATGGTCTGTACCTGTCATTCACAGAGGTGCACTCACTGCTCTGGAAGAACTAACATCCACATATAAATGTGCATGTCATTTGAATGAGTTTTAGTTAGTCTTATGAGGTTGGAAAACAAGCCCAATACTGCAGCCTACTAAATTGGAGAGAAAATATTACAACATGAATAATACAACAGCATTAAAAGCAGACAGTATTACTAAAAGTACTCTGAGAATAGACTACCAAAGGAGTCATTTACATACAGCAGGGTTTATACTCGTGAATTTAATCAGAGAATCCAATTGAGCCATTTTCCTTTTGCAGACACGACTCCCCATCTCTGTCTGTATTTTAGAATATTAATATTCTAGCAATCAAGCAATTGCACATGACATCAAAGCCATAGTTGTTTGAATATTAATGTATTATTTATAATTGGTACATTACAAAGGGAGAAATGGCTATAGTGGAACTATTTACTTAAAAGGAATTCTTAATTTATTCTGATTTTTAAAACAATGGATGATTATGATGTGGTTTAAGATGGATGAGTTATTAATGCCTTAACCACATTAACTGTGTGTTTCTCATGTTGAACTGAGAAGCGTGTTCATATACCTGAACTTTGTGAGTACATACTAGCAGGCAGAATGTGTGCAGAAGTTGTTTTGTAATCTTTTCTTTATTTTTGCATTTTATTTTGGACTCCTTTCTGTGAACTGATCTGTCCTAACAGGAAGTGTGTGATCTGAGCAGCAGACCGAGTGCTCCCCCTATTGAGAGACTACAGCACCACACCCGCACACTGCTGCACCCTGACTGTGTGCTGTGCAGAGTCCATGATGGCCACACATCCACCTTCTGAGCTGCAGAGAGTTCAACACACAGTGGGTGATTCACTGTCAGAGCTCACAGAGGAGAATCATCACTTCTCTAAATCAACTTCCATCTGGTCAGTGGTACAGTCAGACATGCATCATACATGCACACAGTAACCCAGATGAAGCACTGACACAGAAACCATCTTCGCAGTCATGAACAATAAATGATTAACTATATAAAATGATTATAGCAGTCTCTCATACACACAGCAGCAGAGCAGCCTCTTATCCTGATGTACAAGGTCATAACATCCTATTCTCTTGTCCTTTTAAATGTAAAAATAGTAATGACTGTCATTCGCTGGGTAAAAATAATGTCTCTCTCGCACATCAAGTTCCTCAAACATTGCAGTGGGCACTTAGAACTGTTAGTTTTTAAATACAACTAAAAAGGGCGCCTCAAGCAATCGCACCCATTCGATCATTAGAGCTGGAGAAACAGCATGTAATCATCAAGTGTTATAAAGCTACAGGCACCACAGAGTAATCTGAAACCAAGCTTTAACAAGCACACTATCAAATGTCCCTGTGGTGTCACATGGGGACATTTAGATGTTAGGATGGCAACATTGGGCCACATAAAGCACAACACAGTCTACTAGAAGCACGTCTTTGGCAAAAATACACACTGTGTCCTACACACTGCACAGGGCTGTGTTTCTTTTTAAAGTCTGACATTTAATCAGCTCCTTGTACCAAAGAAAAGGCAGTTTTTTAATATGAAAGGACTCTGCACTGACACTTCCTTGGAATCAGAGGTGTATGCCTTATGATATGAAGTTGAGTCATATTGTACAGTCTACATTTCCTGTCTTATACTTACTCAATCTCATGGCAGCCAAACACTATTCACAAGTAAGAGGCCAATGTGAGTCTGTGGATGCAGAGCAGTTGACTGACAGATGTGTCTCAGATCAGAACACCTGGCTGGGTTCAACAACAAACTGTGATGTCAGACTTCATAAAAAACATGTTTTAAAGAATGACCTATGAACAACACAGAGGGGGTGATCAGTGTTTACCTATGTCAATACGTTTCTGTTTTTGCATTTTACTTTAAAATGTTCAAAAGAATAATCTTCCCGGGGGGGCATACCCCCGGACCCCCCTAGAGGATGTGACGTCCACCCCCCATTTCAAACATGTTCATACAATACTGAATAGATTTGAAGCCATGTTGACGTATATTACCTATGTCAATACGTTTCTGTTTTTGTAGTGTATTTGTCTTTTGTAGAGATTTTTCATTTATTCTTTATAAAATCTCGCCTAGGGCAGCAAATTGTCTAGAACCAGCCCTGGTACTAGGCCTCAAGAGCCTTTATTGTGCTGGCAGACACATAGAAACAAGTTGCACTTCACACGTGCACACACTAAAAAATTCCACGCGCTCCGCGCTCACATTATGCTGAACCCACGTGCCTTAGCACCGCTGCTATGACTCCATCCTAGGGGAATCACTGGGGTGATGACATACTGTACTACTTATGTTAAATTCATATTGCATGATGTTTATGAAAACACTGTAATCGAGTGCCTGTGCGCATGCGTAAATGTAGCATCTTGCGCTGTTGTGCTGATGATGGAAGTTTTTCATAAATATCATAAGGTTATTTTAAACATCACGTTTAAGTCATAATAATTCATGTTTCACCCTGACCATCTGTCATGGCAAGCATTATTTCTTTAAAATGTCTAACTATTAGTCCTAACATTTCCGTTTGCATTTGTTAGGGTCGAATAATTATGTATATACCTATACAGTACCTGTGATAAGGAAACACAATCTAGGAGTTAAAATTGATCTTGACTTGGACCTTAATGTGGGACTTGTTGGTTTCAACTTCAGACTTGGGCTAAGCTCAGGTCACCTCACTCACCTCACAAGACCTGTCTATCAAAACAGTGACACGTTCGCTGAAATTCTGTAAAATGTAAATAAACCCTGAACAATAAAACACATGAAAACATCAACATTATAATTAGCCCGTTCAGTATTATACAGAAACGCAGAATAACAGGACGTTGCATAACAGACAGGTATCTAATGTAGCAGAATGAATGGCGTTAAAAACCCAAATCACACAACTCAACAAGTCTCCTTTCACTGCAGACACAGCTGCACCATCCTCTCTACTGCCTCAATATTTACTATACAACTATAAAATGACAAGAAAATATCAAGAATGTAAATTAAGGTCATTATAGCCCTTACTCACCGTTGCTTGTGAGTATCCAGCCGTGCTTTTGTGTCTTGCTGCTGCCTTGGTTAGACAACTCAAGGCAGCAAGGTTGGCAGCACCAGAGCGGAGGGAGCGGGTGGGAGTGTGTCTGTGGAGCAGGTCAGTCAGGTAGGATGGGGCCAGGTTATGGAGGGCTTTGTATGTCAGGAGGAGGATCTTGTACTGAATTCTCTGGGGGAGTCAGTGGAGCTTGATGAGGACGGGGGTGATGTGGTCACGGATTTGGGTGTGGGTGAGTAGACAGGCGGTGGAGTTCTGGATGTATTGGAGTTTGTTGATGATTTTTTTTTTAAATGTAAGAAACATGTCAATTAAAAATACTGTGAGCTGTCGCAAGGAGTATTGGTTTGACAGAGTAAACCAAGGCAATACTTTGAAACTTAAAGGATAATTGGGTGCTATTATTCTACATTCAGCCATCCTCACTGTCACTGTAATCGTACTAATCAAGTTATTGCTGGGATCTGAGAACACAGTAAGCACCACATTACACACTACAGTGATCATTACAGTCACATTAAAGGGGGCAGTGATTCAGTGTGGGATTAGAGTTAATTAAGAAGCAACTTGTAATGAATGTATCCTTTAATGAAGACCCTGACTCTACATGTTTTGATGTGAATCAGGAGCCACAATATAAGCAGGCTGTGCTTTAATGTGAAACACAGTGCATGTGATTATGTGGCTCACTGCTGTGTATTACAGAGTGCAGCGTCTGTCTGACTTTGTAAAAGTGTGATTGCAGTTACGTGTGCACAGCATGGGGCGTCAGTTACACTGTGTGGGATTCTGAAACTTCAGGTGTGTACAGCGGTTAGAGAGACAGGGCTCGGTATAATCCTGAATGAGAGGAATGATGGGAGTAAGTCACGGCTGGACTTGAACAAACAGAAGAACCACCTGTGAGGCAGGCCGCAGACACGCTGCATTCTGATTGGCTGCTGAGATTTAGTTTTGATGCATGCATTTAACAGGAGACAACAAGGCAGAGGTCTTAGTCAGATGTTTAGATGTATAGTATAAAATTAAACCTAATGATTTTACAACATTACGGTTCGCAAAATGTTGTAAAATCCTTGAATTACACAAAACATTAATTTCACATTACATTTTTCATAAAATGATTATAGATCTATAGATATAAATAAATTGCCTGCCAATGCGATGCGGTGATCCCTATGTAAACTCATATAAATGTATTTTAATATTCTTTTTCTGATCTGTCAGCTCCATGAGAATTCCCAACTGTGTATAGCTGAGAGGTTGAAATTGTCATAAGAAAACTGAAATAAAGAAAATAACAAAAAAGACAATGCCACATAAACATGCCCTTTTGTGAACACTCTTGAGTGGTACAGGCTTATGAGCCTTTTATTTTTAATCTTTTGATTTCTGAGCAATGCTTCATCTCAGTCCACTCCTTCCTGCTTCAGTTGGGAACCGTTGATTTTCAGAATAAAAGTTGAACTCAACACAACAAGGTCATGTATGGACATGATTTATCTGATAACTAATGTTTAGTTATCAGATAAATCATGTCCATACCATGGTCCATACATGTTAACTTTAGAAACACTTACTTAGATCCAGCTGAGCGGCTGTGGTCTTCCTGCCTTTCAAGCTTCTGCCACCCAGTCCCACAGCTACGTAAGTAAGATCACAAAAACCTCCTCTCAAACTGTGACATGGCTACATTATTTTAGCCATACATTATTTGTTTCGTCAAAAACTGTCTGCCAGTGAGGTGTTTGAAAGGTCATTTCTGAGGATGATACAGACATTTAAAGTACACATAGTATACAATGCCAACAAAAATAAATGATTATGTTAGTTTACATATGTAATGATCATAACCAAGGAAAATATGGACTATTTGAAGCTGTACAATGAACCTGTATACACCTGTAACAGTCAAAAACAGGCCGATGGGGAGTTGGAAAGGTAATTTCTGAGGATGTTACAAATAAGGTACACACAGCATACAATGCCATAATATTTTTGTATTATTAGTGTCGGACACTTATGTATGTATAACATCTGAAGATGTGTAGTTTGATTCATGTTTTCACATAATTTTACAGGATATTGCTATATTATTTCACATATTTTAGTTCTACACATCTGAATATCTGATTTGTAAAACGTCACAGACAGAAAGGTTTAAAAAAAAAGTAGCAATCTCACAATTTCAGGCGGTGCGCACAGAGCAACCTCTGTAGTTAACATACGTAGTATATACACGTTTTCCTGGCGTGACCTGACATCATTTTTGTAATATCCATCAAAATATAGATCCTACACATCCACTGGACGTAGATTCTAACAGTACACTTCTCGCTAGAAATCGAATCAAAAAGCATTTTAGAAAACTTCCGGTGGGGCAAGATGGAGTAGGCAGTGTCGAATCTAGCTCCCGTAACTTTTATTCATTGACTATTTTAAATCCCCATAGTTTTGCCTTTGGCCATCTCCAGGTGGATAATTATTCCTCTCTGAACACTCTGGTGCTGGATTATGGCTTCCAAGCAGCAGAGATCGGGCAAGAAGGAGCAGTCTACGGTGCCGGCGGCAAATGGCAGTGACTTCAGCATGGCGGCCTTGGCTAACCAACTGGAACAACACCGGAATGCTATCTCTGCAGATTTCAAGGCTAGTATATCTACACTCGAAGCCAAGCTAGACTGCATTCAAACCACAGTCTCTGATCATACCCACTCAATTAATTCGCTTGAATCCAACGCTAACGAGCAAGACGGACGCATACAATGTTTGGAATCGATGTGTGCTAAGCTAGCTGAGAATAATACTAAGCTACAAGCTAAGTTGACGGACCTCGAGTCTCGCAGCCGCCGTAATAATATCAGGATCATTGGTCTACCTGAGTCCATCGAAGGGCCTCACCCCTCCACCTTCTTTTCTGAACTTCTGTCTGAGGTCCTTGGTGACAGCGTTTTTGAGTCTCCACCGGAGTGCGACAGAGCGCACCGTACACTCTCCAACAAGCCAGGACCGGGTCAGAGACCGAGACCCGTGGTCATCAGGCTCCACCGATTCCAGCAGAAAGATAAAATCATCCGTGAGGCCAGAGCTAAGAGAGGCAAGCTGCAGTACCGTGGGACCCCCATTGCAATCTACGAGGATTATCCTTCTGAGATAGTGGAGCAGCGCAGGGAATACCAACAGGTGATGTCTGAACTTTACCAACGGGGCTTCAAGCCCGCACTACTTTTCCCTGCGAGGCTTAACATCACACTGAAGGATGGGACCAGGAAGAGACTTTCTTCCGTTTCTGAGGCCAAGGACTTTATTGCAGCTATCCGATCTGATATCGGCTCTCATGCCTCCTCCTCCGCCTAACTGCTGCGGGTTGGTAACGTTAGCCCATTTTACTAGCCTTACTGGCTACCAAAGTAACTTGTCTGACCTGTTAGTTCACATGGATTCTAATTATGCCGTTAACACGCAGACAGACATGTGTTTTTCCACGGCTAGACTTCTTATGTTTTCCTTTTTTGTGTGTGTTGCTTGCCGTCATGAATGCCTGTTGATAGGTCACACGACATGTTATCCGCAGAGTATCGCTTTTGCCTCCAGAGGGAGCCACAGCTCCATTGATGTGGAGCTGTTGCGCTAGCTTATTTTCTTGTCCACCTGTGCCTTTACCATTCAGAGATTTCTTTTGCACTTTATTTTATTTCTTATTATGTCTCATTCAGGGTATCTGTATGGATAAAATACATTGTATTTACTTGTTGGACCGGCTGTTCATGCTGATTTGTACTGCACTAAATTGTATGTGTGTTCTGTTCTCTGTGGTTTGGTATTGGAATAGATTTATCTGCATAATATTTGACAATTTCCTATTCACTTACCCATCCACTTGTTCTGTGTGGGATAATATGGGGATGGTTTACTGTTTAGATAGGGACTAGGTCCCCGGAAGACTAGTGTTAGTGTAATTACAAACGTTAGTGTAATTACATAGATCTAAGCTAGAGTGCTTGATTATGCTGTGCATTTTGGGTTTAGCTATAGGTATGGCCACATGGGTTTTTTTTGTTGTTTTTTTTTTGTTTTGTTTGTTATTATCATTACTATTATTATTTTTCGTCGTCCTCTCGTCTCTTTCTCCTGTGTATGCAAGACAGTGTTTGTCCAGGTAAACTTGTCTTTGAGGAACTTCCTAGATGGTGTCTGCCATGACAACGACAGGTAGAGGAGTGCGCCTGATTTCCTGGAATACTAAGGGCATGAACAACGCTACTAAAATTGGTAAGGTAATGACACGGTTGCAACATCTGAATGGAGATGTCATATTCCTGCAGGAAACTCATCTTAAATCTTCTGATACCCTTCGTATTAAGAGGGCATGGATGAGTCACTTGTTCCACTCAAAATTCTCCCACAAAGCCAGAGGGGCAGCTATTATTATTCACAAGAATGTCAGATTTGAATTGACAAATTCGATATCAGATCCTAATGGTCGTTATGTCATAGTTTCGGGCATGCTACAGAACACACCAGTGATACTAGCTTCTATCTACGCTCCCAATTGGGATGATGGTAATTTTTTTGTGAACCTCTTTGCTCAAATTCCCAACGCCGACAACCATCGTATTATTATGGCTGGTGACTGGAATGTGGTCCAGGACGTGAGTCTCGACAGGTCATCGCTTACACAAGCCACTCTCTCCAAGTCGGCCAAGGTAGTAATGCACAATGCATCACGATTAGGACTCTTAGACCCCTGGAGATGTATTAACCCGCAAAGTAGAGCATTTTCCTTCTTCTCGCACAGGCACCACACTTTTTCACGAATTGATTTATTTTTACTCGATAACAATTTGATTCATCGAGTCAATTCATGCGAATACCATCCGATAGCCATCTCAGATCATTCTCCCACCTCGGTTGACATTAATTTCCCTCTTGGTATGTCCCCCCCTCCATTATGGAAATTCAATTCTCCCCTGCTGTCAGACAGTGAATTTAGAGACTATCTTTCCACTCAGATTTCTTCCTACATTGAAATTAATGACACTTCCGACGTTAGTAGTGGTATTCTTTGGGAGGCTCTTAAGGCCACTGTGCGGGGACAGGTCATTTCGTACACTTCACGTAAGAGAAAAGATGAAAAGGCTAGGCTTTCAGAAATCTGTGTTGAGCTTCGCTTACTCGATGAAACATACTCCTCCTCTCCCTCTCCTTCTCTCTATAAAAAACGCCTCCTGCTACATTCAGAACACGACCTTTTGATGACAGGCATTGTTGAGAGACAACTGAGACAGTGTAGGCAGCGTTACTTTGAGCAGGGCGACAAAGCTGGTAGACTCCTAGCTCAACAAGCTCGTGCGGTCAGTGCGTCCAGATTGATTCCCCAAATCAGATTGTCCGATGGCAACCTTACTTCTAATCCAGTTGATATTAACAGGTCTTTCTCTGATTTTTACACCAATCTCTACACTTCGGATTGTCCCCCGATCCCTGCCACGACCCCCAATCCTCTTGACTCCTTAATTTACCCCAAAATTAACGAGAACATCGCTAGTGTGGTGACCACCTATTTAACACTGGTTCATAATCCACACATGGAACTATAGTTGGGGGTATTGTTCCCACACGGACATGTTATGTGTTTTCCTATATATGTTGTGTGCCCTCCCGGTTCTTCCTCTTGTCGACCCGGCTGCGACCCGACAACATGTCCTGTGCAGCTCCTAATTAAAGTACCCTTTTGCACCTTCGATTGCACCGCCTCCGACTCCCATATCTCCTGGCACTACACTGGTGACTCTGACACGTCTGGGGAAGTTTCCGGGACGAAGCCGAACACGGCAAAAGGAACTCAGGTTCCTTTCTCGAAATGCCGGGGATTTTTTGGAGACGTCCGTGGCTGCCACCGGCACGCGGACTGAGGCTCGGTGCGTGCTCCGCAGAAGGCTGGAGACGTTGCTCGCCGTTCCCGCATCGGGGGGACGATGCACGACCTGCTGGGTCGACCAGCAACCCATGGCTACCCTCATGGGGCTGTTTTCTTCGGGACGTGCGGCTGCTGCACGTCCCAGCGGCGCTAGCTAACCACGACTAGCAGCTATCCACGTGGGGCTAACGACGGCTAGCAGCTACCGATGGCTGCCAGCTAACGGCCTCAGCTAACGGCTAGCTGCTAACGGCTAGCTGCTAACGGCTATCGACCTTTTCGAGCTTTTTCTGGTGCCTGAGAGGAGGTTTGACCATGTCTGGTTGGCCTCGTGTGAATCCTCTCACTATTTCGCCCACCTGTTTTTGACCGTGGACAGTACGGCCCTTTTTGAGCTTTTTCTGGTGCCTGAGAGGAGGTTCGACCATGTCTGGTCGGCCTCGTGTGGACACTCTCACCTGTTTCACCACCTCGACGGCGGCTCCAGACGCCACTCACGTTCATCGACGCCTGGGTGGTGCACTCCTGGACCCCGTCTCGCCTCGGCGGTTTCGGACGTGCCTATGCCTTCATCGGCCCGTGGGTGGCGCGCTCCGGGACCCTGCCTGGCCTCTCTTCTTACCGCGGCTCACGGTTCACCTCGACGGCGGTTCCAGACGCCACTCACGTTCATCGACGCCTGGGTGGTGCACTCCTGGACCCCCGTCTCGCCTCGGCGGTTTCGGACGTGGCCTATGCCTTCATCGGCCCGTGGGTGGCGCGCTCCGGGACCCTGCCTGGCCTCTCCCCTGTCCACGGCTCCTTCCTCCCGGCGACGCTGCTCCTGCCCCCCGGGGACCCTGCTCCTGCCCCCCGGGGACCCGGCTCTTTCCCCCCCGAGGACTTTGTGCCCGCTGCCGTTGTGCCCTCGCCTGCGGCCGGGCAGCGCTCCTCCCTGCTGGGGACCACCGGGATATTCACGCCGTCCCCACGTCGCAGCACTGCGGCCCCCTTACGACGCCTACTGCGGCCCCGTTCCGGCCCGTCTCCCACCCCCGGTGAGGATGCCCTCGCCCTCGTTAAAGCCCCTACCCTCTCCTGCGGCCCCCTTCCGACGGCCCGTTCCATGGCCCGGCCCCACCCTCCTCGGACGTGGGGATCTATTTCTTTCCATGTTTGAATTCTGGGGGGGCTTGTGTGGTGACCACCTATTTAACACTGGTTCATAATCCACACATGGAACTATAGTTGGGGGTATTGTTCCCACACGGACATGTTATGTGTTTTCCTATATATGTTGTGTGCCCTCCCGGTTCTTCCTCTTGTCGACCCGGGCTGCGACCCGACAACATGTCCTGTGCAGCTCCTAATTAAAGTACCCTTTTGCACCTTCGATGCACCGCCTCCGACTCCCATATCTCCTGGCACTACACTAGCGAATTGGGCGGCCCCATCTCCACCCTTGAGATACATGAAGCAATACAATCTATCCAAAGTGGGAAGTCTCCTGGGCCCGACGGCTATACAGTTGAATTCTATAAGGCATATTCTTCCAAGTTAGCCCCGATTTTGGCTAGGATGTACAATGACTCTCGCCAGACAGGCCGATTGCCAGAAACGTTGTCCATTGCGTCTATCTCCTTGCTTCTCAAGAAAGACAAAGATCCTACTTCGTGTGGCAGTTACAGACCAATCTCACTGTTAAATGTGGACTGTAAGATACTGGCCAAAATACTGGCTATCCGCCTCCAACGTGTACTGCCAGATATCATTTCGCTGGACCAAACAGGCTTTATGGTGGGGAGACACTCTTTTTTTAACACAAGGAGGTTGCTCAATATCATTTTCTCTCCTTCCTCTAACACCCCCGAAGTCATAGTGACACTTGACGCAGAGAAGGCCTTCGATAGGGTTGAGTGGGGTTTCCTATTTTCTAGTCTTGATAAATTTGGTTTCGATTCCCAATTTATTTCCTGGATTAAACTCCTATATGCCTCTCCATCTGCCTCTGTACATACTAATGGCATTAGATCTCCCCCTTTCTCTCTCCAACGTGGTACTCGCCAGGGGTGTCCTCTTTCGCCGCTGTTGTTCAATATAGCCATTGAACCTCTCGCTATCTGGCTCAGAAGCCATGATAGGTTTGAGGGCATTACGCGTCATGGCATGGTTCATAAACTGTCTCTATATGCTGATGACCTTCTTCTTATGATCTCAAACCCCTTATCCTCTCTCCCTCCCATACTGTCGATTTTAGATCAATTTGGCCGTATATCAGGTTACAAACTAAACATTCAAAAGAGCGAAGTATTTTTTGTAAATAAAATGGCTGAGGCACTTCCGCAATCTCTATTCCCCTTTAAAAGGGCTGTGGAGGGGTTCAAATACTTGGGGGTGTTTGTTGCAAACTCTTTTAAAGACCTGTTCCCTAAAAACTTTCAGCCTCTACTACAGGGATCACCAACTACATTTGTCCAAGGGCCAAATGTATCCAATAGACACTATCGCGGGCCAGCGGGGGGGGGGGGACTCTTCACATGCTCTGAAAGTAATCAGAATACAGTTACAGTTACGTGTCTTAAAAAAGTAACGTGTTCAGGTTACTTGTAGAATACTTTTGGAATACTTTCTTTTTCCATAACAGATGGGTATGTTTTGTTAAACAGGAGACACTTGTTTTACTGTTTTAATGGCTTATCAAGAACTCAAACACAACATCTTGGTGTCATTCTGGACAGCTCCCTCTCATCTGCACCCCACATAACATCACCCGGACTGCATTCTCCTACTGTAAACCTTTCCTTAGAATATGTTATGAATTGTAAGGTGTCCTTGGGTGCTTTGAAAGGCGCCCCTAAATAGAATGAATTATCATTATTAATTATCATTAGTTATTATTATTATTATTATCTGAAACGATGTAATAACTTTTAAAACTTGTTCCAGTCACTTGCCCCATGCATTCAGCAGCAGCAGACCATTCACTTTGATTTGATCCCGTTATAAATGTCATAATTTCGACAATAAAGAAATGCTACATCAACGTTATCTTGCACATTTTATCTAACCATCTCCGTTTCTAACTTTCAATATATTTTAAAAGAGATCTCTCTCATCTGCGTGCGGGGGCGGGGCCTCACAGACACGCTGCATCTCTCTCTCTCTCACAGACACGCTGCAGCGCTGTGCAGTGTGCACACAGTTCTGCCGGTAATGAATATTACATTTTGTGATGAAACTTTTCCACCAATAATTCCAATAAGTATTCCAAAATGTATTTACTTCAGGTTTACGAAAGTAACTGTAATCAGATTACTCGTTTTTCAAATGTAACGCCAGCTGAATACAGTTAGCCTACTTGATTTTTGTATTCTGATTACGTAACGCCGTTACATATATTCCGTTACAACCCAACCCTGCTTCTAGGCTACTGTCCCGCAGCTCCTGCCTCTCTGTTGGACTCTGTCGCAGCGGGGCTGCTGCTGTGGTGCGGAGCCACAAAGCAGACTCTTCACAACGAAGAATCACTTCTTCTTCTTCAAGGAAGGGAAGGTTTCGCAGTACGCAGTCTACAGTCCCGCAGCTGCTGCCTCTCTGTTGGACTCCGGTACTGCACCTTACTCACGAGACGTTGTAAAAATAAAAATGGGTGGGGGGCGAACGCAGTAACCACTCCGCCAACGCCACAGTCACCCCGTCGTGCGGGCCGGATGAGAATGTCTGGCGGGCCGGATGTGGCACGCGGGCCGCCAGTTGGTGGTCACTGCTCTACTAGATAAATGCAAAGCCGATATGTCTAGGTGGGCCTCCCTTCCCCTGTCTCTTGCGGGTCGCGTAAACCTTATAAAGATGGTCATCCTGCCAAAGTTTCTTTACCTTTTCCAACACATCCCAGTGCGCATCAATAAATCTTTTTTCACTGATCTTGATAAGCAGTTGAATGCGTTCATCTGGAACAACAAGCCTGCGCGTATTAGAAGGTTGTGTCTTCAACTCCCTAAATCAGAAGGGGGCCTGGCGCTCCCCAACTTTCGTCACTATTACTGGGCCACTAATATTAACAAACTCCTCTATTGGGCTAAATATAAACTTTCAGACCCCTGCCCACCTTGGGTACATATCGAGCTGTCATCCTCTGCTCCTTTGCACTCTATAATCTGCTCTCAGCTCCCTGCAGCTACCCATAAACATTTGAGTAACCCAATTGTTACTAGCACCTTAAGCATTTGGCTCCAATTCAGGAAACAGCACGGGTTACATGGAGCTTCGGTTCACACCCCAATTTCAAACAATCACCTATTCTCCCCATCGTGTACTGACCCGGCCTTCCGTGTTTGGTCGAACAATGGTCTCACAACGCTTAATGACCTTTACGAGGATGGAGTCTTTTCATCCTTTGAGTCCCTTTCAGTCAAATTCAACCTGCCCAACAGTCATCTCTTCCGTTTTTTCCAAATCAGGCACTTCATCCAAAAGCAGTTTCCCCATTTTCCTAACCGCCCCCCCGAATCGACAATTGATACATTTCTCACACTCAACCCTGATCAAAAGCGCTTGGTTTCAGTTCTCTATGGTCAGATTGGTTCCCTGAGTCCGGACCCTATGGTGCCTCTTAAGGAGCTCTGGGAGCGTGATCTAGGTAGCAACATTTCCGATGATCAATGGAGTGACATTCTCAACCTAGTCCATACATCATCTATCTGTGCTAGACATGGCCTACTCCAGTGCAAGGTGCTCCACAGAGCTCACTTTACTAATGCTAAGCTGGCTAAAATGTTCCCAGATCGGAGTGATGCCTGTAACAGATGCAATCAATCCCCAGCTGACCATCTGCACATGTTCTGGACTTGCCCGAGGTTGGACACATTTTGGTCTGACATATTTGGAACCATTGAGCGGGCCTTTAACACAAAGATAGACCCTAATCCTATGACTGCACTGTTCGGCCTTCCTCCATCTGAGAATATGTCCAATACTATACGCCGTGTCATTGCCTTCACCACTCTATTAGCTAGACGCTCTATTCTCTTAAAATGGATACATGCTTCCCCACCAACACATGATCAGTGGATACGTGATGTCTTGCAATGCCTTCACATGGAGAAGTTAAGATTCTCATTAAAAGGATCTCTGAAATCCTTCCATACTACCTGGGACCCACTATTAGGCCTTATCAAGGAACTCCCTATCACCTCTGACGCTGAGTCGCAGGTAGCTCTCTGAAAGGAAATAAATAAAATAAAAGTGACCATTCATATTACTGCTCTTCCGCCATGACCCTTTGTCTTTTGCCCTAGACTACTCTTCTATATTTCCTTTTCCCTCTTAATGAAACCCTTTTTCCTTACCAAGAAAACAATGTTTGCTATTATTTTCTTCCCTTATACCGGATTCTTACAGACTATTTTCGCTCTCGACTTTCTTTTTATTTATATTTGTATTTGTATTAGTATGATTACTATTATTATTATTATTATTTTTTTTTTATTTTTTTTTTTTTACTTACCAATTCAGTTATTTTACTATTTGGGGCCAGCCATACCTGTGGGTGGGGGGTGGGGGGGGTTAAATGGAAGAAAAAAAGAAAAAAAACTGTAAACAAGGACTCTACGAACCTTGAAGTGAATGTGGAGCGGTGCATTGCTTTGCTTTGTTTTCGGGGAGGTCCTTTGTGGTGATCCCGTTGTGTGCATTTGCCAGCTGTGGCATCTGTACTGTTTTCTACTGATTACTGCTGTTCTTGCTTCTTGTCGTTTGCTAGGTTGTGACTTGTTTGCAATAAAAAGAATTGTAAAAAAAAAAAAAAAGCATTTTAATGGCTAAACTATCCTACAGTTTAGGATTTTCCACAAAAAATAAATCGGGTGTCCACAAAACTAGGGCCACCAGGGTGGGTGGAGGGGGTCTGGAGGACGGGTTTGGATTGACAGCGCAGGAGCAAAGCAGAGTTTGCGTGGGGGTCTCAGGCGGACAATCAGGGGGCAAGGCAGAGTTCACAAAGGGGCGAAGGCCATAGCGGGCAAACTCAGGGGGCCGGGCATGAGGGCGAAGGCAGCGGTTGGAAGAGTCAGGGAGCCGGGCCCGAGGGCGAGGACCGCGGCCGGGAAAGTCAGGGGGCCGGGCTCGAAGGCGAAGACCGCGGCTGGAAGAGTCAGGGGGCCGGGCCAGAGGGTGAGGACCGCAGCCGGGAAAGTCAGGGGGCCGGGCTCGAGGGTGAAGACCGCGGCTGGAAGAGTCAGGGGGCCGGGCCCGAGGGCGAGGACCGCGGCCGCGAAAGTCAGGGACCCTGGACGGAACCTGGGCTGGTGTCACTGGAACCCACGACGGAGCAAGGGCTGGTGTCGATGGGACCCGAAACAGGACAGGACACGGCGTTGGCAGGAAACCCAGCGGAGCAGGCGTCCCCCAATGGGACAGGACATGGAATTGGCATGACAGAGGAGACATGGAGTTGGCAGGACAGAGGAGTAGTCGGCGGGGACTCCAACGGCACAGGACACAGGGTTGGCAGGACCCCCGGCAGAAGAACAGTCGGCGGGACCCCCAACGGGACAGGACATGGAGTTGGCAGGACCCCCAGCGGAACCTCCAACGGCACTTGAGTAGGGACTTGAGTAGGGACTAGAGAAGGGACTTGAGTAGGGACTGGAGAGGATAATCGAGATGGAACTTGAGAGGGAACTCGAGAGGGAACTCGAGAGGAGACTCGAGAGGTGTCAAAAGGGGACTCGAGAGGGATCGAGAAGGGACTCGAGAGAGGACTCGAGAGGGTTCGAGAGGGCTCGAGAGGGTACTCGAGAGGGAAATTGAGAGGGGACTAAAAACGAGACTCGAGAGGGGACTCGAGAGGTGACTCGAAAGGGGACTCGAGAGGGAAATCGAGAGGTGACTCGAGAGGGAACTCGAGAGGAGACTCGAGAGGTGACTTAAAAGGAGACTCGAGAGGGAACTCGGGAGGGGACTCGAGGGGGAACTCGAGAGGGAACTCGAAAGGAGACTTGAGAGGGAACTCGAGAGGTGACTTGAGAGGGGACTCGAGAGGGAACTTGAGCGGGGACTCAAGGGGGAACTTGAGCGGGGACTCGAGGGGGAAACTGAGAGGTGGCTTGAGAGGGGACTCGAGATGAGACTCGAGAGGGGACTTGAGAAGGAACTTGAGAGGAGACTTGAGACGGTCGGTTCACCGACAGAACACGGGGGGCTGGAGTCGGTCGGAATGCCGACAGGACACGGGGAGCTGGCGTCGGCCGGAGAGCCAGTACTGGAGCCAAAACCATGGCTACTGGTGCCGGTTATGGAGCCGGAACCATGGCTGTTGGGCACGGAACAGAAGCCTGGACCCTGGCTGTGTAAACCAGGTAATGGAGCACGGAAGCATGGCTGTGTGGGCCGGTACTGGTGCACGGATCCATGGCTTTGTGGGCCGGTTCTGGAGCCGGAACCATGGCTGCTGGGGCCAGAACTGGCACATGACATCGGGTTGGCAGGACCCCCGACAGAAGAGTAGTCGGTGGGACCCCCAACGGGACAGGACATAGGGTTGGCAGGACCCCCGGTAGAAGAGTAGTCGGCGGGACCCCCAATGGGACAGGACATAAGGTTGGCAGGACCCACGGCAGGAGAGTAGTCGGCGGGACCCCCAACGGGACAGGACATGGAGTTGGCAGGACCCCCAGCGGAAACTCCAACGGCACTTGAGTAGGGACTTGAGTAGGGACTAGAGAAGGGACTTGAGTAGGGACTGGATAGGGGACTTAAGATGGAACTCGAGAGGGAACTCGAGAGGGGACTCGAGAGGGAACTCGAGAGGGAACTCGAGAGGAGACTCGAGAGGTGACTTAAAAGGAGACTCGAGAGGGAACTCGGGAGGGGACTTGAGAGGGAACTCGAGAGGTGACTAGAAAGGAGACTTGAGAGGGAACTCGAGAGGTGACTCGAGAGGGAACTCGAGAGGTGACTCGAAAGGAGGCTGGAGAGGGAACTCGTGAGGTGACTTGAGAGGGGACTCGAGAGGGGACTCGAGAGGGAACTCGAGAGGAGACTCGAAAGGAGGCTTGAGAGGGAACTCGAGAGGTGACTTGAAAGGAGACTTGAGAGGGAACTCGAGAGGTGACTTGAGAGGGAACTCGAGAGGTGACTTGAAAGGAGGCTGGAGAGGGAACTCGTGAGGTGACTTGAGAGGAGACTCGAGAGGAGACTCGAGAGGGAACTCGAGAGGGAACTCGAGAGGTGACTTGAGAGGGAACTCGAGAGGTGACTTGAAAGGAGGCTTGAGAGGGAACTCGAGAGGTGACTTGAGAGGGGACTCGAGAGGGGACTTGAAAGGGAACTCGAGAGGTGACTTGAAAGGGAACTCGAGAGGTGACTTGAGAGGGGACTCGAGAGGTGACTTGAGAGGGGACTCGAGAGGGAACTTGAGCGGGGACTCGAGGGGGAACTGGAGAGGTGGCTTGAGAGTAGGGGTGCAACAACTAATCGACTTAATCGATTAAAATCGATTACCAAATTAGTTGGCAACTAATTCAGTCGTCGATTCGTTGGTGACGTCATCACATGTGTTCTACACCCCGTTAAGCTCCAACGTTATCGCTCTTTTTTATCGGTACAGGAGACATTTAAAACATATGTCATATGTATTATTGCTACATAAACATTATATCGCAGTCTTAGTGTCGCCAACTCCGTTTCTAATATGCAATATGACTACAAAATGCGTCTATAATGTATTTTCGATCTTCCCAATTCAGACGAGAGATCTCTCCCCCCGCCTGCTTGCAAGGGGGCGGGGCAGTTTACACACACGCAGCTGCTACATGCATGCAACACACACACACACACACACACGGAGGAGATGGCGGAGAGAACGCGCTCCGAGGTGTGGTTAAACTTTAGCCGTCTCGATGTGGACAATGCTCGTTACCAAAAGTGCAATAACAGTTTATCATGTAAGGGCGGTAACACGAGCAATTTGTCTAAACATTTAGCAAAAGTGCTCCACATCGGAGAAATGCACCGGGTTCGACTGTCTTTCTAGCAGCTCTGTAGCTCTGTAAAGTCAGGGACCCTGGACGGAACCTGGGCTGGTGTCACTGGAACCCACGACGGAGCAAGGGCTGGTGTCGATGGGACCCGAAACAGGACAGGACACGGCGTTGGCAGGAAACCCAGCGGAGCAGGCGTCCCCCAATGGGACAGGACATGGAATTGGCATGACAGAGGAGACATGGAGTTGGCAGGACAGAGGAGTAGTCGGCGGGGACTCCAACGGCACAGGACACAGGGTTGGCAGGACCCCCGGCAGAAGAACAGTCGGCGGGACCCCCAACGGGACAGGACATGGAGTTGGCAGGACCCCCAGCGGAACCTCCAACGGCACTTGAGTAGGGACTTGAGTAGGGACTAGAGAAGGGACTTGAGTAGGGACTGGAGAGGATAATCGAGATGGAACTCGAGAGGGAACTCGAGAGGGAACTCGAGAGGAGACTCGAGAGGTGTCAAAAGGGGACTCGAGAGGGATCGAGAAGGGACTCGAGAGAGGACTCGAGAGGGTTCGAGAGGGCTCGAGAGGGTACTCGAGAGGGAAATTGAGAGGGGACTAAAAACGAGACTCGAGAGGGGACTCGAGAGGTGACTCGAAAGGGGACTCGAGAGGGAAATCGAGAGGTGACTCGAGAGGGAACTCGAGAGGAGACTCGAGAGGTGACTTAAAAGGAGACTCGAGAGGGAACTCGGGAGGGGACTCGAGGGGGAACTCGAGAGGGAACTCGAAAGGAGACTTGAGAGGGAACTCGAGAGGTGACTTGAGAGGGGACTCGAGAGGGAACTTGAGCGGGGACTCAAGGGGGAACTTGAGCGGGGACTCGAGGGGGAAACTGAGAGGTGGCTTGAGAGGGGACTCAAGATGAGACTCGAGAGGGGACTTGAGAAGGAACTTGAGAGGAGACTTGAGACGGTCGGTTCACCGACAGAACACGGGGGGGCTGGAGTCGGTCGGAATGCCGACAGGACACGGGGAGCTGGCGTCGGCCGGAGAGCCAGTACTGGAGCCAAAACCATGGCTACTGGTGCCGGTTATGGAGCCGGAACCATGGCTGTTGGGCACGGAACAGAAGCCTGGACCCTGGCTGTGTAAACCAGGTAATGGAGCACGGAAGCATGGCTGTGTGGGCCGGTACTGGTGCACGGATCCATGGCTTTGTGGGCCGGTTCTGGAGCCGGAACCATGGCTGCTGGGGCCAGAACTGGCACATGACATCGGGTTGGCAGGACCCCCGACAGAAGAGTAGTCGGTGGGACCCCCAACGGGACAGGACATAGGGTTGGCAGGACCCCCGGTAGAAGAGTAGTCGGCGGGACCCCCAATGGGACAGGACATAAGGTTGGCAGGACCCCCGGCAGGAGAGTAGTCGGCGGGACCCCCAACGGGACAGGACATGGAGTTGGCAGGACCCCCAGCGGAAACTCCAACGGCACTTGAGTAGGGACTTGAGTAGGGACTAGAGAAGGGACTTGAGTAGGGACTGGATAGGGGACTTAAGATGGAACTCGAGAGGGAACTCGAGAGGGGACTCGAGAGGGAACTCGAGAGGGAACTCGAGAGGAGACTCGAGAGGTGACTTAAAAGGAGACTCGAGAGGGAACTCGGGAGGTGACTTGAGAGGGAACTCGAGAGGTGACTAGAAAGGAGACTTGAGAGGGAACTCGAGAGGTGACTCGAGAGGGAACTCGAGAGGTGACTCGAAAGGAGGCTGGAGAGGGAACTCGTGAGGTGACTTGAGAGGGGACTCGAGAGGGGACTCGAGAGGGAACTCGAGAGGAGACTCGAAAGGAGGCTTGAGAGGGAACTCGAGAGGTGACTTGAAAGGAGACTTGAGAGGGAACTCGAGAGGTGACTTGAGAGGGAACTCGAGAGGTGACTTGAAAGGAGGCTGGAGAGGGAACTCGTGAGGTGACTTGAGAGGAGACTCGAGAGGGGACTCGAGAGGGAACTCGAGAGGGAACTCGAGAGGTGACTCGAGAGGGAACTCGAGAGGTGACTTGAGAGGGAACTCGAGAGGTGACTTGAAAGGAGGCTTGAGAGGGAACTCGAGAGGTGGCTTGAGAGTAGGGGTGCAACAACTAATCGACTTAATCGATTAAAATCGATTACCAAATTAGTTGGCAACTAATTCAGTCGTCGATTCGTTGGTGACGTCATCACATGTGTTCTACACCCCGTTAAGCTCCAACGTTATCGCTCTTTTTTATCGGTACAGGAGACATTTAAAACATATGTCATATGTATTATTGCTACATAAACATTATATCGCAGTCTTAGTGTCGCCAACTCCGTTTCTAATATGCAATATGACTACAAAATGCGTCTATAGTGTATTTTCGATCTTCCCAATTCAGACGAGAGATCTCTCCCCCGCCTGCTTGCAAGGGGGCGGGGCAGTTTACACACACGCAGCTGCTACATGCATGCAACACACACACACACACACACACGGAGGAGATGGCGGAGAGAACGCGCTCCGAGGTGTGGTTAAACTTTAGCCGTCTCGATGTGGACAATGCTCGTTACCAAAAGTGCAATAACAGTTTATCATGTAAGGGCGGTAACACGAGCAATTTGTCTAAACATTTAGCAAAAGTGCTCCACATCGGAGAAATGCACCGGGTTCGACTGTCTTTCTAGCAGCTCTGTAGCTCTGTAAAGTCAGGGACCCTGGACGGAACCTGGGCTGGTGTCACTGGAACCCACGACGGAGCAAGGGCTGGTGTCGATGGGACCCGAAACAGGACAGGACACGGCGTTGGCAGGAAACCCAGCGGAGCAGGCGTCCCCCAATGGGACAGGACATGGAATTGGCATGACAGAGGAGACATGGAGTTGGCAGGACAGAGGAGTAGTCGGCGGGGACTCCAACGGCACAGGACACAGGGTTGGCAGGACCCCCGGCAGAAGAAACAGTCGGCGGGACCCCCAACGGGACAGGACATGGAGTTGGCAGGACCCCCAGCGGAACCTCCAACGGCACTTGAGTAGGGACTTGAGTAGGGACTAGAGAAGGGACTTGAGTAGGGACTGGAGAGGATAATCGAGATGGAACTCGAGAGGGAACTCGAGAGGGAACTCGAGAGGAGACTCGAGAGGTGTCAAAAGGGGACTCGAGAGGGATCGAGAAGGGACTCGAGAGAGGACTCGAGAGGGTTCGAGAGGGCTCGAGAGGGTACTCGAGAGGGAAATTGAGAGGGGACTAAAAACGAGACTCGAGAGGGGACTCGAGAGGTGACTCGAAAGGGGACTCGAGAGGGAAATCGAGAGGTGACTCGAGAGGGAACTCGAGAGGAGACTCGAGAGGTGACTTAAAAGGAGACTCGAGAGGGAACTCGGGAGGGGACTCGAGGGGGAACTCGAGAGGGAACTCGAAAGGAGACTTGAGAGGGAACTCGAG
Organism: Harpagifer antarcticus; assembly: GCA_902827135.1. Classification (NCBI taxonomy): domain Eukaryota; kingdom Metazoa; phylum Chordata; class Actinopteri; order Perciformes; family Harpagiferidae; genus Harpagifer; species Harpagifer antarcticus. The sequence continues at coordinate 286,056 of CADEHL010001051.1, read as the reverse complement.
AGGTGACTTGAGAGGGGACTCGAGAGGGAACTTGAGCGGGGACTCAAGGGGGAACTTGAGCGGGGACTCGAGGGGGAAACTGAGAGGTGGCTTGAGAGGGGACTCAAGATGAGACTCGAGAGGGGACTTGAGAAGGAACTTGAGAGGAGACTTGAGACGGTCGGTTCACCGACAGAACACGGGGGGCTGGAGTCGGTCGGAATGCCGACAGGACACGGGGAGCTGGCGTCGGCCGGAGAGCCAGTACTGGAGCCAAAACCATGGCTACTGGTGCCGGTTATGGAGCCGGAACCATGGCTGTTGGGCACGGAACAGAAGCCTGGACCCTGGCTGTGTAAACCAGGTAATGGAGCACGGAAGCATGGCTGTGTGGGCCGGTACTGGTGCACGGATCCATGGCTTTGTGGGCCGGTTCTGGAGCCGGAACCATGGCTGCTGGGGCCAGAACTGGCACATGACATCGGGTTGGCAGGACCCCCGACAGAAGAGTAGTCGGTGGGACCCCCAACGGGACAGGACATAGGGTTGGCAGGACCCCCGGTAGAAGAGTAGTCGGCGGGACCCCCAATGGGACAGGACATAAGGTTGGCAGGACCCCCGGCAGGAGAGTAGTCGGCGGGACCCCCAACGGGACAGGACATGGAGTTGGCAGGACCCCCAGCGGAAACTCCAACGGCACTTGAGTAGGGACTTGAGTAGGGACTAGAGAAGGGACTTGAGTAGGGACTGGATAGGGGACTTAAGATGGAACTCGAGAGGGAACTCGAGAGGGGACTCGAGAGGGAACTCGAGAGGTGACTAGAAAGGAGACTTGAGAGGGAACTCGAGAGGTGACTCGAGAGGGAACTCGAGAGGTGACTCGAAAGGAGGCTGGAGAGGGAACTCGTGAGGTGACTTGAGAGGGGACTCGAGAGGGGACTCGAGAGGGAACTCGAGAGGAGACTCGAAAGGAGGCTTGAGAGGGAACTCGAGAGGTGACTTGAAAGGAGACTTGAGAGGGAACTCGAGAGGTGACTTGAGAGGGAACTCGAGAGGTGACTTAAAAGGAGACTCGAGAGGGAACTCGGGAGGTGACTTGAGAGGGAACTCGAGAGGTGACTAGAAAGGAGACTTGAGAGGGAACTCGAGAGGTGACTCGAGAGGGAACTCGAGAGGTGACTCGAAAGGAGGCTGGAGAGGGAACTCGTGAGGTGACTTGAGAGGGGACTCGAGAGGGGACTCGAGAGGGAACTCGAGAGGAGACTCGAAAGGAGGCTTGAGAGGGAACTCGAGAGGTGACTTGAAAGGAGACTTGAGAGGGAACTCGAGAGGTGACTTGAGAGGGAACTCGAGAGGTGACTTGAAAGGAGGCTGGAGAGGGAACTCGTGAGGTGACTTGAGAGGAGACTCGAGAGGGGACTCGAGAGGGAACTCGAGAGGGAACTCGAGAGGTGACTCGAGAGGGAACTCGAGAGGTGACTTGAGAGGGAACTCGAGAGGTGACTTGAAAGGAGGCTTGAGAGGGAACTCGAGAGGTGACTTGAGAGGGGACTCGAGAGGGGACTTGAAAGGGAACTCGAGAGGTGACTTGAAAGGGAACTCGAGAGGTGACTTGAGAGGGGACTCGAGAGGTGACTTGAGAGGGGACTCGAGAGGGAACTTGAGCGGGGACTCGAGGGGGAACTGGAGAGGTGGCTTGAGAGTAGGGGTGCAACAACTAATCGACTTAATCGATTAAAATCGATTACCAAATTAGTTGGCAACTAATTCAGTCGTCGATTCGTTGGTGACGTCATCACATGTGTTCTACACCCCGTTAAGCTCCAACGTTATCGCTCTTTTTATCGGTACAGGAGACATTTAAAACATATGTCATATGTATTATTGCTACATAAACATTATATCGCAGTCTTAGTGTCGCCAACTCCGTTTCTAATATGCAATATGACTACAAAATGCGTCTATAATGTATTTTCGATCTTCCCAATTCAGACGAGAGATCTCTCCCCCGCCTGCTTGCAAGGGGGCGGGGCAGTTTACACACACGCAGCTGCTACATGCATGCAACACACACACACACACACACACGGAGGAGATGGCGGAGAGAACGCGCTCCGAGGTGTGGTTAAACTTTAGCCGTCTCGATGTGGACAATGCTCGTTACCAAAAGTGCAATAACAGTTTATCATGTAAGGGCGGTAACACGAGCAATTTGTCTAAACATTTAGCAAAAGTGCTCCACATCGGAGAAATGCACCGGGTTCGACTGTCTTTCTAGCAGCTCTGTAGCCCCATCCACGAGAAACGTTTCCACGTCAGGTGTTATGTCAGCAACACACAGAGTTAACTCAGTTATAAAAACATAGGTTAATGATTCTCTAATCATTAACCTATGTTTTTGTAACAGAGTTATTTATTTTGTTAAAGTTTCAGCTATTCTGTTTACAGTTCTGTCATCACATTATTTAATTATTATCCCATTTATTATTATTTGTTACAACATTGTTGTTTCTTTTGATGTGAAATATCATTTAATTAAAATAAAAAGCAATGTTAGTTTTGTTCACAATTTGTTTAGTTAGTTTACCTTATTTCTTGTCAAAAGAACCGTTAATAGTATCGTTTAAAGGACCGGATCGATAAGCAGTATCGATATAAGTAGTAGTACAGTTAAAACCTTAACGATCCGAATAATCGATTAATCGTTTCATTAATCGATAGATTAATCGATTATCAAATTAGTCGTTTGTTGCAGCCCTACGAGAGGGGACTCGAGATGAGACTCGAGAGGGAACTTGAGAGGAGACTTGAGAGCTGACTGGAGAGGGGACTGGAGAGGGGACTCGAGTCGGCCGGTACGGCGACAGGACACAGGGAGCTGGCGTCGGCCGGAGAGCCAGTACTGGAGCCGAAACCATGGCTGCTGGGGCCGGTTATGGAGCCGGAACCATGGCTGTTGGGCACGGAACAGAAGCCTGGACCCGAGCTGTGTAAGCCAGGTAATGGTGCACGGAAGCATGGCTGTGTGGGCCGGTACTGGTGCACGGATCCATGGCTTTGTAGGCCGGTTCTGGTGCAGGGCCCAGAACTGGGGCTGGAACCATGGATGAAACATGAAACCAAAGACAGAAAAAGACAAGACAAAACACACAGACAGATCGTGACACAATGCTCTGATTCTGTGTACATTTTGAGTAGTATTCTTTTTTTATTCTATTGGTGCATTTTAACACACTTAATCATAGATCCTGAATTAGCTTTACATATTCAACCTATATATTTTTTGTATCTGTTTTTCATATTTTTCTCATATGTAAAATATAAATGTATGGTCTCCGATATATTTGAATCACCCAATTTCCCGCCGGCGATAAATAAAGTTATTCTGACTCTTCTCCAGAGGCTTTGATTTGGTTCTTTTTTCAGGAGGTTTTTATATCTTGGTGCCCCCACTCTAAGTGTGCCAGCCTTCTCTCTGCTCTGTGTTCCACTTGTCCTCTGACACCATTGTAAGTGGCTTCACTTGCTCTAGTTCTATCAGGGCAAGAGGGGAGGGTGGAAATTGCCTCTTTAATTGAGTTACCTTGCATATCTATTCCCAATTCCCTCCCCAACTGATCACCAGCTCTTAGTCTCTCGCTCCATCACATTATCATTTGGCCTGTCAACAGATTTGGAGGTGAAGCGTCTGCTCTCCTCTTTTTCACCGGGAGTCTGTCTCCTTCCTGTCCCAACAGTAAATATTTACATTCACCTGACGGTGCCCATTTGTTTTTAGCCTTTATTTATCCAGGTGAAATCCCATTGAGATCAACAATCTCTTTTTCATCTCAAGGGAGACCTGCAGCACATTGGTTACACATGTAAACATAAATACAACAGAAAACAAATAGGACGTCATACAACATAATTTACAGGGGTACAATTTACAAACCTATTCACAGGTACCAAGAGTATAAAATATAATTTCATGCAGCCGAGCTTTAAAATGATGCAGGGGAACCAAAATGCTCAGTTTCCAATTTTTTTGCGGAGTGTTCCAAGCTAGAGGAGCTGCGCACATAAAAGCTTTAGTACCTAAAACAGTCCTAGCACTTGGCTCATGTAATACAAACACATCCTGCGATCTTAGGCAATAGCTACTTGCGACTACCAAAAAAGTATTTAGTCAGCCACCAATTGTGCAAGTTCTCCCACTTAAAAAGTAATTTTCATCCTAGGTATACCTCAATTATACGAGACAAAATGAGAAGAAAAAAATCCAGAAAATCACATTTTTAAAGAATTTATTTGCAAATTATGGTGGAAAATAAGTATTTGGTCAATAACAAAAGTTCATCTCAATACTTTGTTATATACCCTTTGTTGGCAATGACAGAGGTCAAACCTTTTCTGTAAGTCTTCACAAGGTTTTCACACACTGTTGCTGGTATTTTGGCCCATTCCTCCATGCATATCTCCTCTGGAGCAGTGATGTTTTGGGGCTGTCGCTGGGCAACACAGACTTTCAACTCCCTCCAAAGATTTTCTATGGGGTTGAGATCTGGAGACTGGCTAGGCCACTCCAGGACCTTGAAATGCTTCTTACGAAGCCACTCCTTCGTTGCCCGGGTGTGTTTGGGATCATTGTCATGCTGAAAGACCCAGCCACGTTTCATCTTCAATGCCCTTGCTGATGGAAGGAGGTTGTCACTCAAAATCTCACGATACATGGCCCCATTCATTCTTTCCTTTACACGGATCAGTCGTCCTGGTCCCTTTGCAGAAAAACAGCCCCAAAGCATGATGTTTCCACCCCCATGTTTCACAGTAGGTATGGTGTTCTTTGGATGCAACTCAGCATTCTTTCTCCTCCAAACACGTCTAGTTGAGTTTTTACCAAAAAGTTCTATTTTGGTTTCATCTGACCATATGACATTCTCCCAATCCTCTTCTGGATCATCTAAATGCTGTCTAGCAAACTTCAGACGGGCCTGGACATGTACTGGCTTAAGCAGGGGGACACGTCTGGCACTGCAGGATTTGTGTCCCTGGCGGCGTAGTGTGTTACTGATCGTAACCTTTGTTACTTTGGTCCCAGCTCTCTGCAGGTCATTGACTAGGTCCCCCCGTGTGGTTCTGGGATTTTTGCTCACCGTTCTTGTGATCATTTTGACCCCACGGGGTGAGATCTTGCGTGGAGCCCCAGATCGAGGGAGATTATCAGTGGTCTTGTATGTCTTCCATTTTCTAATAATTGCTCCCACAGTTGATTTCTTCACACCAAGCTGCTTGCCTATTGCAGATTCAGTCTTCCCAGCCTGGTGCAGGTCTACAATTTTGTTTCTGGTGTCCTTTGACAGCTCTTTGGTCTTGGCCATAGTGGAGTTTGTAGGTGACCAAATACTTATTTTACCAAGGAATTTACCAATTAAAAATCCTACAATGTGATTTCCTGGATTCTTTCCCCCCATTCTGTCTCTCATAGTTGAAGTGTACCTAGGATGAAAATTGCAGGCCTCTCATCTTTTTAAGTGGGAGAACTTGCACAATTGGTGGCTGACTAAATACTTTTTTGCCCCACTGTATATATGATGGTAGTTACCCAACATGGCTTTATAAATGAACATCTACCAATGACTGAGCCTCCAAACAGTAAGTGAAGGCAGACCTGCCCTTGCATACAGGGTACAGTGATGAGTGAGTGCTTTACAGTTAGTAACAAATCTCAGTGCACTGTGATAGGCGGCATCTAACTTGATCAGGTAATGGGCAGGTGCATTCATATATATCAAATCACCATAGGTAAAAAGGTCACAGAGACTAGCCTTTTCCTGGCCTCAAGTGAGAAACAGGATTTGTTTTTGAAAAAGAAACCTTCACCCTCAGCTTTCTAAGCAGATTATTGACCTGAAGATTAAAAGAGAGACAATCACTAAGCCAGATACCAAGGTATTTATAACAGGTAACCACTTAGAGTACTTTTCCTTGCATAGTAACAATATTCAAAATGGTCTCCGGTGTCTTTTTTTTAATATATGATTTATTTTTGAGATTTTCAATACACAAAGGCAAGGCAAGTTTATTTATATAGCACTTTTCAACACAAGGCAATTCAAAGTGCTTTACAAAAAATGAAAGACATTAAGAAAATGGCATTTAAAATCAGTCATTAAAAAGAAAAGTTAACAAAGACAGCAACAATACAATACATTACATTTACCCTGCGATTGCTAACAAAACAACCCCAAGAAAGAATACATCAGTTATAATTAGACAATAATGTAATAATTAAATAAAAAAAAATTCATAATAATAATAATAATTTAAAAAAAAACAAAAAAAAACCTGCAGGTAATGTTGTGAGCATTCCTGTGAACTGTTGCGGTACAGGGGGGTGACTCAGCCAATGGGGACAGGCTCCAACTGGAAGGACTTAACATGTTCTAAGAAGGGTAGCCACATTTTTGTGAACTTTAAGTCTGAGCCAGACAGCCAATACAGTGTTTAATTTTTTCCAATTTCACAAAGTATAGGGCATCCTTTATCCAATGTGTATGAGAGGGGGGACGAGGACACTGCACCAATGCATCAAAAATAACGTGCCTAGCCAGCAATGTGAGGAAAGCTACAAGTTCAGCGAAATAGGATGGCAGTAAATGATCAACGGGCAAGAAAAGCTCTAAATGGGCTGGCTCCTTCCTATATAGTTGAACTCCTCCAGCGCTACACCCCAGCCAGAGCTTTAAGGTCTGCTGACCAGCTGCTGCTGGTAGTGCCGAAGACTAGGCTCAAAACCCGAGGGCACCGAGCCTTCGCAGCAGCTGGCCCGAGGCTCTGGAACACTCTGCCCCTCCATGTGAGGTCGGCCCAGACCCTAGGGGTTTTTAAATCCTATCTAAAAACACACTTCTTCTCTCAGGCTTTCTAGCTAGAGCGGAGCACGACTACTGACATTTCCCTGTGTATTGTTTTTATATTTGCTGTTGCAAAATGACTGTCTTTTGTTACAATTGCACTGCAGTAAAGTGTTTTTATTACATGTACAGCACTTTGGCTCGACCAAACATCGTTTTTAAATGTGCTCTATAAATAAAATTTGATTTGATTTGATTTGATTTGAAGACACCAAACAGGCCAATTAAGGGTGAGGGATTCTGCTGCAGAAACTCTCCTCTCAATTCTCTCATCCTCTCTGGACTCTCTCTGTCCTCTCACATCTCGGCAGGCTCGTCAGTCCCCCCCTGCTCCCTGGCTAAATGACGCACTGCGTGCTAATAGAACCGTCCTTCGGGCAGCAGAGCGGAAATGGTGGAAATCCAAACACCGTGACGACCTCCTAACCTATCAGGCTCTCCTCTCCTCTTTCTCTGCTTCGATCTTTCAGGCAAAGAGCACTTTCTTTCAAGATAAGATCCAATCTTCCTATTCCAATCCCAAAAAACTATTTTCCATCTTCTCCACCCTCTTGGACCCTCCCAAAGCCCCTCCCCCCTCCTCACTTCTGTCAAGCGACTTTGTTAACCATTTTGAAAAAAAGGTTGATGATATTCGCTCTTCTTTTTCTGACTCACCTTTACTCACCGCTGGGTCATCAGACCCTCCTTTCACCCACACACTAACCTCCTTTTCCCCTCTCTCTCCAAGTGAGGTTCTTACCCTCATTACCTCTGCCCGCCCTACCCACCTGTCCTCTGGACCCTATCCCTTCAAACCTCCTTCAGACTATCGCTCCTGATATTCTACCGTTTCTCCCCCATTTCATCAACACTTCTCTAACTTCTGGTCACTTTCCAAACAGTCTCAAGGAGGCAAGAGTAAACCCTCTCCTAAAGAAACCCACTCTCAACCCGTCTGATGTTATAAACTACAGGCCTGTCTCTCTCCTCCCGTTCCTGTCTAAAACACTTGAACGCGCTGTCTTTAAACAACTCTCCTGTTATCTCCATCAGAACAACCTTCTGGATCCGACCCAGTCGGGTTTCAAGGCAGGTCACTCCACAGAAACGGCCCTCCTTGCTGTCACTGAGGAATGCAGTAGAATATTTGAATGTATTCATGTTAGCTCCAAATGAATAAGTTTGAAAATGAGAATGATTTGGGTTAAAACTGAGAGCTGGAATTTGGGCAAGCACATGTGACTTCAGAGAGACCATATGGAGTTTTTAGGACAAAGGATGTACGGGGGAAGGTGGCCGCATGTCTTGACTTGCACTGTATGCAAATGCTCTCGCCACCTGTGAGTGGGGGAACTAAGATTTGGGGTGTTGAGGATATTTGGGCTGCCAATCAAAGGGGAGAGATCGGATGATCCCTCCCATTGCTTCAGCTTAAGGGGAGAGACACAACTGAATTCTCTCTCTTTTCTGCTGGCTGGCTGATGTGATCACAAGGTAATTTGGGTTTCCAAGTATATTGTATTCCAAGTATATTGTATTATTGTATGTATTATTGTATTGAATGTAATGATTTCTGGTGCATTGTAATATTGCCATTAAAGTAGAGTAGGGTTGACTTGGTGGCACTGAATTCCTTCCATATAACACAGCTCACAGACGGACGCAGAGATATTTGAAACGTGGAGCGTAAATCCATTATAATATCTAACAGGAACTGCACACTGCCAAAGCAGCATCCCTCTCCTCTGTCATCATCATGTTGGACCTGTCAGCTGCATTCGACACGGTGAACCATCAGATCCTCCTTCGCACTCTCCAAGAACTTGGAGTTTCAGGCTCTGCACTTTCCCTCCTCACCTCATACCTACAAGACCGTACCTACAGGGTAACTTGGAGAGGGTCCGAGTCCGACCCTTGTCAATTAACTACAGGGGTCCCTCAGGGCTCTGTTCTTGGTCCCCACTTCTTCTCCCTGTACACAAACTCGCTCGGATCAGTCATTAGCCCGCATGGTTTTTCATACCACTGCTATGCTGACGACACCCAATTAATTCTGTCCTTTCCCCGCTCAGAGACCCAGGTCGTCGCACACATCTCTGCTTGTCTAGCTGATATCTCTCAGTGGATGTCTGCTCATCACCTCAAACTCAACCTTGACAAGACTGAACTGCTTTTCCTTCCGGGAAAAGATTGTCCCACTCTTGACCTGACAATCAACATCGGCACCTCTGTTGTTTCCCCGACTCAGACTGCAAGGAATCTGGGAGTAATCCTCGATAACAACCTGTCCTTCACTGCAAACATCGCTGCTACAACCCGTTGCTGCAGATATACGCTGTACAACATCAGGAAGATTCGTCCCCAGCTGACCCAGAAAGCCACCCAGGTTCTGGTCCAGGCTCTCGTCACCTCACGCCTAGACTACTGCAACTCCCTCCTGGCTGGTCTACCTGCATGTGCTGTCCGACCTCTGCAGCTCATCCAGAATGCAGCGGCTCATCTGGTCTTCAACCTTCCAACATTTTCCCACACCACTCCGCTCCTCCGCTCCCTTCACTGGCTCCCGGTAACTGCTAGAATCCACTTCAAGACACTGGTACTTGCATACCTTGCTGCGAATGGATCTGGCCCTTCCTACATCCAGGACATGGTTAAACTATACACCCCAGCGCGTGCACTCCGCTCTGCATCAGCCAAACGATGGCGTCAGTCGAGCCAACAGAGTGGAGAAATTGCACCTAAACAAATCTGAGAAGCTCTTGGTCACGCAAACGCCCAGATATGTAAAACTTGCCAGAGATGTCTTAAACGGTAACTTTGAAAGGGGGTAGGCTGTAGCTGAAGCGTTAATGGGAAGCAGTTCACTTTTGGTAAAATGTAACTTATAACCCGAAATCTGCCCAAACTCCCTCAGCACAGCCGATACTGGAGGAATAGATTTGTCTGGGTCCGAGATGAATAGCAGAAGGTCGTCAGCATACAGGGAGAGTTTATGCTCAACTCCCCCCCTTGAGATGCCCTGCATCTGACTGGACCTGAGGGCCACCGCCAGCGGCTCAATGGCAATGGCAAACAAAAGAGGAGAAAGTGGACCACCCTGCCGAGTTCCACGTTTGAGGGGAAAACAATCAGAATAATCATTATTTGTGCGGACGCAAGCTAGGGGGGATGTATATAGAAGCCTAATCCATGACATAAATGTGTCGCCAAATCCAAATCTTCTCAACGTGTGAAATAAATAAGGCCATTCTACCCGGTCAAAAGCTTTCTCAGCGTCCATTGAAATAATCATTTCCGGGGGATCGGGAGAAGACGGTGAATATAATATGTCAAAAGTGTCTGTCTTTAACAAACCCTGTTTGATCTGTGGAGATGATAGTAGTCAGAACAGATTCTAAACGTTTTGCTAGCACCTTAGCTAAAAGCTTGACGTCAGCACAAAGCAAAGATATAGGGCGGAAATTACCACAAAGAAGAGGATCCTTGTCCCTTTTCAGTATAAGAGAAATAGTATTTTGACGTAGCGTAGGGGGGAGTGTGCCAGATTGAAACGATTAATTAAACATGTTTAGCAATAGAGGGGTTAATTTATCAGCAAACTTTTTTTTTAATTCAGCAGGGAAGCCATCAGGGCCCGGACACTTCCGACTATGCATCAACATTAGAGCAGCTTTTAATTCATTAACTGTGAAGGGTTCATCTAACCCTGACGATATTTCAGGATCAATGGAGGGGATGTTTAGGGACCTAAATAAGTTGTCATATTGTGTCTCATCAGATGAACCCTCAGAAGTATATAATGAACTATAAAAGTCCTTGAATTGGTCATAAATGGTATGAGGATTAATAGATATTCCATCAGCAGTATTAATTTGAGTGATGTGCTGAGAGGAAGAGGATTGTCGAATTTGGTGGGCGAGTATTTTGCTCGGTTTATCTCCGAATTCATGGTAATTATGGCGTGTTTTTAAAAGTGATTGTGTTGCCTCTGCTGAGGCCAAAATGTCAAATTCAGCCTTTTTTGTCAGTAATTCTTTGAGAAGATCTGCACTGGGGGAGTCTACACATCTTGTCTGCAGATCCGATAAAGCCCTGGAAAGGCAGATACTCTTCTCAGTATTGATTTTCCTTTTGTAAGCGCAATAGGATTAAGCATGCAAGGCCTATCTAGGAGGGGAAATAATATTTTCCCTCTTAGATAGGCCTTGCATGCTTCCCAAACTGTTGCTGCAGATACAGCTGGGTTAATATTAGTGGAAATAAAAAGGTCAATGCGATTCCTAATAGTTTTGATAAAATCCGGGTCAGAAAGTAGTAGTGAATTGAAGCGCCAGGGGGAACCTGCCGGGAAGAAAGATGTCAACAATGACAGATGCGTGGTCCAATATCACTATAGGGCTGTATGAACACAAGCTAACAGAGGGGAGCAATTTGTTATCAATAAGAAATAAATCAATTCGGGAGAAAGTACCATGAACAGGAGAAAAGAAGGAGAACTGCTTGGCACTAGGATTCAAAAAGCGCCAAACATCTAAGACTGCGTATTGCTCCATGAACAGTTGAATAACTTTGGAAGATTTAGATGGGGAAGAGGGCTTGTTAAATGAATGTTCAAGTGAAGGATCGATACAACAGTTAAAATCAACTCCCAGAATGAGCTGGCTGGAATTTATGTCAGGAATGGAGAAAAGAACATTTCTGAAATAGTCCTCATTGTCAAAATTCGGGCCATACACTTTCGCCAACGTCAGATTGTTGCAACATATTTTGCCAGTTGCGATAATAAAACGGCCACTTGGGTCTGATATAACATTGGACACAGAGAATGGGACAGATTTATGAACAAGAATTGCAACGCCTCGGGCCTTGCTCGAAAAAGAAGAATGGTAAAGCTGGCCCACCCACCCTCTGCGAAGTTTAAGATGGTCTGATGGTTGGAGGTGGGTTTCTTGCAAAAAGGCAATTTCAGTGTTTAAATGTCTTAAATGGTTAATCACATTGTTACGTTTCACAGAAGAATTCAGGCCCCTGACATTCCAACTAGTAAATCTTAAAGCACCACTTGGTGCTGTTAAGGAGTTAGAGCTTAGCATAACATGATACTGGGCAGGTGGTGTACCTGCATGTCCCTGTCTCCATACCTGCCACCCCCCGCCCGCTGACAAGCAACAGGGAGAGAAAAGGTGTGGCGTGAGACCAAGTTTAGTATAAGTCTAGAAGCAGCCCACAGGCAAAGGATAGGAAAACATAAAATAAACAATATAATAAAAAAACCTAACTGAAAAAACATTGGACAAACAATTATCTTATGGCCTTTGTAGTTCAGCTCACCCTGCCTCACGGATCACTAGGTCCTTAATTTGGAAGCGGTGGAAGCGCAGGGTGACAGGTCTCAGTCTCCCTCCTGGGGCAGGCTTGGTCGCAAGGCTCCGGTGAGCTCGGTCAAGCTCGGGGAGCGAAGCAAGAATCTCCGTGCCGAGGGTATCAACGAGGAGTTGAGAGAAGAAGGCAGACGGGCGAGGACCTTCGATAGATTCAGGTAGGCCAATAATCCGAAGATTTTGGCATCTGCTGCGTCCCTCCAAATCCGCTACCATAGTTTTGAGTGTCTCATTGTCCCCCTTTAGAGCAGAGCAAGCGTCCTCAAGTTGCTGGAGACGTTGGTCGACTTCAGTAGCATTAGCTTCCAGAGAATGTATACGCTGCCAGGGTAGATGTCAGAGACTCGAATGAGGATTTGAAATCAGCCGTGAGAGCTGCTCTATGTCCATCCAGTAGCAAGCTAATATCAGCCAAAGTTATGCTAGGAGTCGAAGCTGGAGTTATGCTAGGAGTCGACGCTGATGGAGACCCTTTGCCCTTTTCAGATTGTTTTCCCTTTGCTTTCGACATTGCCAGAGGTCTTTGCAGTTGACACTGGCTTATAAAACTGTTGCAAACAAATTATGTTGAAAAAAAAACGAGGTTTAAAAGGTAAATAAGAGTGGGAAAGTTAGAGCCAGCCGAGCACACGTCTAAGTGCTTTGACAAAAAATCCATTAAAAAATGTCATTTGTGGAAGCCGTAGTACTGTAAAAAGCACGACCAATCATTTTAGCCGGCCCGGCTAAAATAACTGGATGGCCTACCTGCCTGTCAGCCTTCCATCTGTGCACAAACTTATCTCGTGCCCTCATTGGTCATGTGCACGTTCTTGTGTGTTGGAGGAGGGGCTCTGTAAGGAAGTAGCAGATTTCTTCCGGCTGTGTATTTTCAAATTCTAGCGCACTCGAGCTGATTTCTCCAAAATTACCTACCCCACCTTTAATGGAGGGACCTGCACAATACATCACGGCATCGTCCGCATAAAAATGTAGAGTTGCTTCATCCACATTTTGACCTAAACTGTTGGAGAATAAAAGTGGACCTAAAACAGAACCTTGTGGTACACCATTTGTAATGTTTAACCACTCAGAAGTGAGCCCATCAAAATGAACACATTGGGACCTTTCAGAGAGGTAGTTCACAAACCACCCCACTGTATGGCTGGATATGCCAATACTGGCCAGCCTCTGCTTCAGGATATGATGATTGACGGTATCGAAAGCTTTGGAGAGATCAATAAACAGAGCTGCACAACTCTGCTTTTTGTCTAACATACCCGCAATGTCATTCACCACTTTCATTGTCGCAGTGATGGTGCTATGTTGCTTTCTGAAGCCTGACTGATGTTGACATAGTACATCATTCTTACATAAAAATACCTTTACCTGCTCACTCACTAGGCTTTCAAGAACCTTGGCCAGAACTGACAATTTAGAGATGGGCCTATAATTATTTAATAAAGTGGCCTCCCCACCTTTTAGTAGAGGAAGGACATAAGCTAACTTCCATATTTTTTTAATTGTGTTCGTGCTGAGCGAGAGGTTAGAAAGAGAAGTAAGAGGTGGTGCAATAAAATCTGCAGCTATCTTTAAAAAGAAAGGTTCTAAGTTGTCCGGAGCAGCCGGTTTCTTAGGATCTAACTTGGTTAAGGCTTCATGAACGACTTCAATAGTAAATGGAGAAAAACTGAAAGGGTTTTCCAAACTACGTTTTTCAGAGTCACAGACTGTGGTGTTCACAGTAGCAGAGTTTGTAACAGAATCAAACAGAGAGCCACAGGACACAAAATGCTCATTAAAACAATTTAAAATAGCAGCCAAGGCAAGGAGGTAGCTCATTTCGGATTTGTTTGTGTTTCGTATCCCCTAAACCTCCAGGGTGTACACAGTTTAATACTGGCAACTTCTAATTGTGGGAAGGGGGGGGCTGGACCCGGGGGCTGGATCCGGGGGTTGGACCCGTCCAATTCCAGTTTTGGAAAGTCTGCCGTGGTTCCATTCCATTTCATAGAGCTGTTTGACACTCAGCGTAACCTTGTCGCACTGCCACTCCAACATCCGATCACTGGGCTTGATGACTAATCACGGAGTTTGTAAAGCAAGGGGGATGTTGTAGTTCCAAACGATAGCTTGGGATTCTGGGTAGTGTAGTGCCTTCGGAAACTGTAGTGTCTAAAACTATTTGTTTCTCTGAATCGAAGGTTAAAAACACAAAAGCATTTTACACAATTTAAACCAATCAATATTGTGTAATTAACAAGGATAAACTGATGTTTTTTAGTGGATGAGTAATGCAGATATCACTGTGTAATCATTTGACAGTGAGGGGAATACATCTGGTTTTATTATGAAAACGTCGAGACCGGAAAAACTGTTTTCACCCACGCTAACTTTACATGGAAGCTGCATACACGTTATCCTGGCGAGACCTCAAATCATCTTCGTAATATCTATCAAACTATAGATCCTACACATCGACTGGACGTGGATTCTAAGAGTACAATACACTTCTCGCCAGAAATCGAATCAAAAACCATTTTAATGGCCAAACTATTCCACAATTTAGGATTTTCCAGAGAGGGTTATTTGTGAATAAACGTCCCTCCGGAGCGTTTGCAATGAACGGGCCGGGAGCATGTTGTTTCTTACAGGACCACTAGAGCACCTCTAGTGGTCGTGTAAGAAACAACATACACTTTCAAACGTGTCTCTTGGTCGTAATAAGGACTTGAACAATCGGCCTATATGGTCGTTTTTTGTAGGAGGACAGGCTGGATTGTTTCCACCTGTTCCCACTCACCTCATGTTTAAATAGTCCAGTCTCTCCCCTGTCCTGTGTCAGTTCGTCTTGTTTGTTTCCCACGAATGGTCGTGCCAAGACTCTACTCAGAAAGGATTGCTTCTCTCATGTCAGGTTATTTTATTTTGGATATTTTTGTAGGCTTAAGTTTTTTCTCAAGTTCTCTTTTTGTTATGCCTAGTTTTTTCCTCCTTGTGAGCGCTTTTTATGTATTCCACCACCTACTCTGTTAAGAGGGATTTCCTGATCATTGGATTTAATAAATACATTTTATTACATTCAAGACTTTGTCTCTGGGTCGTGCATTTGGGTTCATCAGTTTGTGTCGAGGTCCTGACACAGCTTTAATGAAATACAATGTTGTTTGATCATAAGTTATAATACGCTTATTATTCATATTTGATTTGTCTGCTCAGATGACTGAATATCTTTGGTAGTGGTCTATAAATCTGTCCCATCTTTCAGTATCCAGTCTTGGTAGCCACTTGAAGGGTCTTTGGACTTTATTGTTGTTTAGTTTGATGTGGTTTGAGTCAGATGGACCTAATTCTTGCCTTGACAGTAATGTTGATTTGTGTCGTATTGTAGACTGCAGCTCTAGGGCCACATCTCACACGCTGATCCAAATATGGGGGCGTGGCTCTGGAGATATCTCGTGCGTCGACATAGAGGGAAGGCAGGAGTCTTGAGTCTGCTCTTGTTTTAATCATCAGCAGGGACGTGTATGTGTCCGTCCAGCGGAGTGCTAACCAGTGATTCAGAGCTCGGATCAAAGCGAGGGGCCGGGCGGGGGCTACACAATCAATAGGCTCTCATTAGTAAGAACACTACGGAAACAGAGTGCACGGCTCCCAGCTGATTAGCACCAGCTGAATAATGCTCCTGGAAGCATTATTCTCTCCCCGTCTATCATCCATCTCTCTGCTCTGATGAATGGAGAGCCGCCTGACAGTCTGCTGGCATCGTGTCCTTACATCATTATCATCATCACCTCGCTCCAATCCTAATTACCAACACATTTACCATGTATCTTAATTACTCCCAGACCCCTCCCTTACCCCCTCTGAATTAATTAATGTAATCAATAATTAATTCAAATATCACTTTTTTAATTAATTATTGTTGCATTGCGACTAATTAGCCATGCTGATTAACAGAATGTGTCTGAATCCCCCTCTGCAGATTTGTGTCAAGAAGTGTTTCATTGTTTACAGGCGAGTCCTCATTATCAGCTCCCAGAGTCTCTCCCTCAGACTTTCCCTCGTCTTCTTCTCGTTGTTTGTTTATTTGGGTGGAAACATCCTCCCGTCCTGTCACTGAGCTGCACATCATTTAGCAGCTTTAATTGTCGAGTCTTTTTCCCCCTCTTCGTCCAACCTCCTGATTATTTATAGCTCGCCACAGCTCGCGTTCTTCAGCATTCTTCTCACTTTTCTGTTTCACACCATCACTCATTCCCTTTTTCATCATCTCACAGTTTGGTGTTTCTCTACCGAGTGTTTGTTCCACTGTTTCCCTCTCTGTCTTGACATTAGCCTTCATCCTACAGAGAGAGTTGTTGTCATGTGGTGCTCCATGGACAAACAAGAAGATGATATGGTGACAAGAAGAGGAAAAGGGTTGTTAGATCACAGTGTCTGAAACAGGGGGAGCTCAGAGGAGGCACACATTCTACAGGTAACTGATAGCTGCTCTTCAACAACACTGTTAAATACATATATATTAGTCTGGAAACTGTTCAGTCAGGATCCTGATACAGAAATATCTATCATCCCTGCCACGTTCCCTACCTCTGGGCCCCATGAATCATTCAGCATGCCTTTGTACAAATGGGTGTTATAAGAATGTGAAGCAGGCTGAATTTGATCCGATTAGAAAGGTAAAGGTTATGGATACCTGTCAGATCTCCACCAGGGAGCTAACGGTTAAAACAGGTCTGATCCCAGCAGTCTCCTTCCCCCAGCAAACGCTGCAGGACGCTCCAATTTAAAAGGCAGTTTTTCCTCATCATGTCAGACGCAGTGAGAGACCTGATATAAAAGGAGGGCATTAGCATGTTGAAGCAATTCTCTGAAGCTCAACTCCTGAACATAATACTTTTCAACTGAAACTAAAGCAGGCCTTTTCCATGCCTCATTATTTGATGATGAACAACATTGATTCCACAAACACCAATTCACTTCTTTTACAGGATTGTAATTACATGCTTCAACCTAATTGCAAGATATTATTTTTCAAAGCTACAAATGACCGTATCAAACTTGTCATGTAACACTATCTGTCATGTGTGATGAGAAACCAGATCCACTAATTATTTTAGTTATTATTTAAAGTTTCCTTGATGCCATCAATATCCCACAGCATAGAGATAAATCAGTACCCTGATGGGTTACCAATACTACAAGTTTTGTTTGTGGTTTTCCGTGTAAATCGATAATATTCTAGCATGATATTGTGGTTTGTTGGGAGGAGGGTTTTCGTGTCTTTTATTTTTGCGTTTGAGAAGCAGGGATTACATATCACCTACAACATAATTGTAAGTCAGGCCAGAAGCTGGTAACAGTTAACTATCTGTTTTTCACATAGTTCATATAAATATGTCGGTTTAAGACTTTTTAGTTGACTGGCAGCATCTCATCCAGCGTTAATCTGTAATAGTTATGCATGGATATAGGCAGCTAGCTATATAGGAATGTACTTTTCCTTAATTCTTACAAGTTCCTATATCCTTAGAGGTTGATTGTTCCTCCAAAACCCATCACATGGCACAACATCAGGTCTATTTTAATCACTGAACCATTTGTTATATTCTGAGGTCTGGAACCAGGTAAACCAGGGAACACTTTGTCCTCTCATTTGGGAACAAAACTGCACCATGGTTGAATTCATCTAAGTGAAAAACAGTTTAATATTTTATCAAGTGTAATCTTTAGTTCCTGTTCACCATCATACATGCATGCAACAGAACAGTAAACTGTAATTGGAGGTTTCCTACATCAGAGGGGAGAATGACAAAGAAAGATTAGTGGGATAGCAAGGTGTGCCGCTCCGAGAGTGGAAGTATGCAATATAACAGTTCGGTTCCAGAGTCCTGGATCCTGAGTCCTGAATCCTGAGTTGTGGCTGTGCCTGTTGCTGTGGTCCTGAGTCCTGTATTCTGAGTCCTGCATCCTGAGTCCTGGATCCTGAGTCCTGTATCCTGAGTCCTGCATCCTGAGTCCTGGATTTTGAGTTGTGGCTGAACCTGTCTCTGTGGTCCTGCCTGACTCTCATCATACTACTTCCTTGATGGCTCCCACAGGATTGTTGACATCCTCATGGATTCATCTTCTTATTATAGACACATGCATTTCCAAACATTTAGACTACCTATGTTGTAAATGTATTTTTTTTCAATTCACACACGGCATCTATTGCATGTCTGTCCGTCCTGGGAGAAGGATCCCTCTTCTGTTGCTCTCCCTGAGGTTTCTCCCATTTTCCCCTTTAAACTGTGGGTTTCTTTGGAAGTTTTTCCTTGTACGATGTGTAGGGTCTAAGGACAGAGGGTCTCGTATTGTGATACTGATATTCTGTACAAACTGTGAAGACCACTGAGACAAATGTAACATTTGTGATATTGGGCTATATAAATAAACATTGATTGATTGATTGATGGTATAAATACAATAAAAACATGACTTGTTTCGATGCTGACTTCCTGAAGCCTTTTTTTTACACTGCTGATAATAGAGCACTGATTAAAAATTGTGGGCCAAATCAGGCCCGCAACTTCATTTTATGTGGTCCGCAAGAGCTTGCAAAGAATATAATATGTTTATTATACGGTAACATGCTGTTTTACAGAAGCACGTTGGCCATAAATGCATCTCATTTTGTGACATGCCACTGAAGAGACTTGTAATTATTTGACCTTGACTTCTGCTTTCAGACGTAGTTAATTATGAAATTATTACCCTATCCGATAATAATCCAATGCAGAGTCAATAATGTAATATAATACATTATTTTATATATATTATATATTTATAGATGTATATTTATATAGTTTTACAACTGGCCCCATAATGCTGATGTGGCCTGCCACAAAATTGAGTTTTTCACTCCTGCTTTAGAATGTCACACTGAGGTTATACTGAGGCTATTGTTGCAAAGACTAAGCTAACTCAAAGAAAGCCTGGCTATGTTGAACTACACCCTTCATGTTTGCTACAGCTATGAGTTTGTAACTGTAAGAACCAGAAATGTTATGATATAGATGCTTAAACTGTTGGAGCACTTGGAAACCCAAGACACTCATTGAGATTATCAAGCCAACAGTTTAACTACATCATCCACTGTCTTCAGAGGTCAACATTTAAAATCAGTGTTTAAGCTTATCATGTTTCAATGCTGGAACTACCATGCAACCTAAATAAGGTGCAAAAGACAAGTGAACAGGAGGAACAGAGGATTGAACCCCCCATCTCTGCAATAAGTGGACGACCATGCTAGTCCCTGATTCACAGCCCTCCATAAAGAGACACCTACCTATACATTTACTTATATAATAAAACATTTAAATGTACAATGTGAGTCAAATGTTTTATCTAAAATAAATCACGATAAACAGAACTACCAATATAATACCCAGGATGTATCCTTTTATTGGCGTCCTCCCTAGCCTTGGGACGCTACATTATGCTTGAACACACACAGACACACACAAGGCCAGTGCATGCAGATATCAGTGGCTGTGGACCCTTGCACATGGCTGGCTGCAGCAGCCTGTGAAGCGCAGCCAAAAGCAGGCTACATTTAATGACATGGAGGACAATTATTGAGCATCCCGTGGAGACCGACACTAATTTAATAAGTTATGCGTTTGTTCGGTGTGCCGAGCCTCTGGCCTCATCAGCGAGGGGCTTTCAGAAGGAGTACTTCCACACTCCACCATGCTCATTTTTCTCTCTCTGTCCCTCCATCATGATAAGCTGGGGCTTGATTAATTTAATAGGGTCAGGAGTTACTACCACCTCCACTGCACACACGTTATTACCAGGAAGCATCACCTGCATTATGAATTCTCTTTTTTATTGCACATATTTTCACACACAGACTTTTGCACACAGGCCTCTGAAGGTACAAAGAGAGGCGAGCAGCATGTTATATTTAGGTACAGTATGTGCAGACTAAAAAACCTCTACATTTCCAGAAATGTGGATTTGCATCAGAAACCAAAGGCATCATTTCAACCATCAAGATCATTGATCTCTGCTGTGAGACTTAATGGACATTAGAGTGGAGTAAGACTAAAATAATGAGGCATCTGTTATGAAACTGTTGGCAAAGTATAAGCCCTTTTAAACTAATTTGAAATATTAAATAACCATATTACCTAACTTTTCAAATTCATTTTTGTATTTCGTGTTCCTACTAGTCTACATTCAGCAATGTTCAAAAACCATTATATATATATATATATATATATATATATATATATATATATATATATATATTAGGAGGGATGAAACCCTCTTTAATGGTCACACATGCAGAGCACACAGCACACACAGTGAAATGTGGTCTCTGCATTTAACCCATCCTAGTACCAGGAGTCTAGTTCTAGGAGCAGTGGGCAGCTATGGTACAGTGCCCGGGGAGCATTGGGAGTGAGGGGGGAAGGGGGGTGTCCAGTGCCTTGCTCAAGGGCACCACTGCAGGGCAGGAGGTGAACTGGGACTTCTCCAAGTAGCAGTCCACACTCCATATTTTAGGTCTGTCGGGGACTTGAACCGGAGACCCTACAGCTCCCAGTCCAGGCCCCTACGGACTGAGCCACTGCCAGACTTTAATGTTCTCTTGCTTTATTTGTCCCACAAAAATTACACAGACATTTAAATTGTTACAGCAAAAGTGAAGATAAAGACAAAAAAGGGAAAAATATAACACTATTAGATAAAAGAGTCTATAAAAGAGTCTATAAACAGAGTTTGAAATATCTATCATGAATCCCATAACCAAAATAATTTACAGAGCCCATTTTAACTGTAATGCCCCACCTGCAGTTAAAACAGTATATGTCAGGGGGATATTTTTGGTTTTCCAATTGTCTTTCTCTTTAAGCTCTGTTTATGGTCTCCACCAACTCCTACGAAGAATCTAAATAAGTTCAGCAGCTAGCCTCTCACTGTGCCTGTTTGCTGTGGTGTAGACTCTACACCACAGCAAACACTGTAGAGCAAATAGGCTTTTTGAGCTTTGTTTCTGAAAACAACTTCACCTAAAAACAAAGCTATGAGTGTGAAACAAACGTTGCGGAGCTTTAAAATTAAATCACTTTATGGCATAATCATCCATATAATGCACTTCAAGTGTTCATACTG
Organism: Harpagifer antarcticus; assembly: GCA_902827135.1. Lineage (NCBI taxonomy): Eukaryota > Metazoa > Chordata > Actinopteri > Perciformes > Harpagiferidae > Harpagifer > Harpagifer antarcticus. The sequence continues at coordinate 264,671 of CADEHL010001051.1, read as the reverse complement.
GTTGGTAACCTCAAGAAAGACTATCCGCAGATTGACAGACATCTCTTACCCAATTTAAGTCAAAGGGAAAAAGCCTGATTGGGTACAAAGGCATCAGAGGAGGACTGACACGGAAGTTGTAGTTCCACTGTTTGGCTACTACGAAAAACCGCCTTCGCTGTGTTTACTTTCTTCAGAACAGCTTAAGAGTGACTGCAGGCTGCTACGTGTTAACTACACACACCTCTACACACACACCTCTACACATATCGAACTGCCCGATTATTCCCCGCATTACTCGTTTTATGAAGGAGATGTCCGGTCACCAATCATAATATCTTATGAAAACAAATGCCAGTGTCACACACCCACACCCACACCCACCCTGGCGACCGGACATCTCCTTCACGAGGAGCCTTCTCCTCGTTTTCCCAGCATTCACTTTTATGTATCTGCCGGTCCTTGGCACAATAAAGGTTGGGAACCCCTGGTATAGACGGTTCTTTCACACGAGGCCGTAACGGAACCGCGGAAACGGACCCCTCAAACGATAACGGGTCCCAAGGTGGGTAGATCTGCGGACGGAACGCTCTGGGGGGTCAAACAGCTCAGTGTGTAAGCCATATCCCCGCTGCTCCCCACCTCTCCTGCTCACCCCTGTGCCACCCGCATCATTGCTGATGTGTTTCGCCAACAACAACAACCGAGTGTTTCGAGCCAGGTCCCGGTATCTCGCAGGACAGTGCACCCAGCAGGAGCCTCCATCTAGATCGGACAGGAGAGAGAGAACGGAAACTCTGCCGCACACGTCCCTCGTCCCTTGGAAGAGGCGGAGGGGTGGGTGTTTTTCATCTGCTGTTGGACTATGTTAGTGTATTCTGGAACCCTGAAGGCAGGAGAGACTGAAAAGAGTCAAGGGAAGCTTATAAAAGTTAACAGCATTTAATTACACAAAAGATGCGATGGTGGGTCGTCGGGGGGGGCGGGTCCAATGCAATTCCTGTCTTTTTCTGTTGTTAAATTATATCATTCTGGTGTCTGTGGTTATTTAAACATTCCCTAATAAACGTTATTCAGCAGTAATAAATGAGTGCTAAACCCAGTGTGCTCAGTGAACAACATCACATGTCATTTCACCTTTGATTCACGGTTTGAAAATGCAGCATTTCGCTACATGCTAATGCTAACCGGAAGTGAATAATTTTCAGAATAAAAGTATTAAGTTAATAGTTAGTGAACTTCCGGTTATTCAGAATACAACTGATTTAAATTAAATAGTGTATTTAATTCAAATTAGGCCATATCAACATTGATTTTAATTTCTAACAACTACCGGGAGATTTACAGCAGGAGCACACGCTTACCTCGGGGAGGGAGAAAAAGAGAGACAGCCAGAGCCCTGCCTCTCCCCACCTCTGCTGCTAAATCCACCGCGGACAATAAACAGAAGGGCAACCATGCTCGGGAAGTCTTCTTCACTGCTTTTGGTGTATTTTGTGGCGGAAGTACAGCGCCACTTACAGGCCCGGCATATGTACTACAGCGTCTCCAGCGGTTCGAGCGTTCTCGTGTGAACGGATACGTTTATTGAGCCGATTCCGTGTGAACGGAAGACTTTTTTGATATCGAATTCGGTTCATTTCCGTTTCCGTTCCCGTGTAAATGGGGCCTTAATCCTCTTAGCATTTAACTTGCTGCTGCAGGGTGACAAGACGTCAATAAGCAGATAGAAAATGCAAAGCAGGCTCTATACAACAGCTGCCAGAGGACCTGCATATAACACACAGCAAATGTTTCAATTAAAGAGTCAACGCCTTTCATCTGGAAGCTTTAAAACTGACGGAAGCTTCTGATCAATATAGGATATAATTGATTCTCCCCTGTCTCCTGACACGCTCTAAAAGGGAACATGAAAGAACATGTTCACTACTGAAGATTGCAGAGGATTCCCAACAGGGGATTCTGACATCTTATTTCCAGCATTAATTGTTCACAGAGGAGAATCTTCTTCAGTTTTGTCCCATCGTTCAGTCACTGCTGCTTTGTTAAAACTCCAAGCCTATCTCCTCTAATAACTCTCAGCGTGGGGCTTGAGGAGCTCTGACCATCAGTTCTATGACTAATGAGAAGAGTGTCAGTTAAATACTGTAACACAATGTTGGCAACTTCATCAGTTGCTAATATTAAGCTGGCTGTGTATCTGTTGGCTTGTCAAAAATACAGGGTAAACATATTAATATGACAACTATTGATGTTTTAGGATACACTTATTTGTCGTGTGAATATAAGGACAAGTGGAATTATTTACTGAGGAGAAACAACCACTGGAGGGTAGAGAGTCTGAAAGTGCACATCCCATGTGTCCTGATTACCTCCTGCACATAACAAAATAGTTGGACCTGTATCTGCAAAACTGCTATTTTACACTTTCTTACAGTGGAACATTGTGTCTGGGAGCTACTACTCTATGTAGGAGCTTTATTCCCTCACAAGGGACTGTAAAGGCCCAAATAAAAAAATGTCAAAACTCAGTTTGAAAGCGCAGACAGGCCCTAGGCACCGGCAGCTGGTCGGGCTGCACATTTCCACCAAAATGGCAGCCTCTCAAAGGCCACAGACCAGGCTCCATCTCCACTGATTTGAATGGTATTTGACTAGGACCTTCACCATGTGCGGTGAGGCCATTATGACTGGAAATAGAACTGAGAATCACAGCACAGTGACCTGTTCATTTTGGAAAGACAGCAAGACCTCTCCACTCTCAGTTGTGAAAGGAGAACTTTTTAAATGCCTCAGTTGTACTATTCAGTAGAAAGAGTATATAAGCGTGATAGAGACAGTCTATCCCCTGGAACATGTGGTTGATTTAATATATTTATAACATCTTTATATAATCTGGGGTTACATTTGGATTTCTTATGTCAGGGAGGCTTATATGAATTAAATTGGAATTGAAATTATATCAAATATGTTAAAATATTATAATACACCTTTCAAATATCCAAATGAACAGTTGTGTGCACACTGAATACACATTATCACACTCGCTTATGGCCCAAATTATAATCACCATTATTTTTGATCAATATTGAGGTCCTGATCATTTGTCAATTAATATAGTAAGAAATTAAATACAAAATATGCAATACAAATAATTGTATTGCATTTTCAAAATGAAAAAAATAGATTCCAAGAAATGTACGTCTAAGGTTGCACTTTTTACAAAATAGCATCTCAGAGTGCTATAGACTGGAACATGTAGACCAGTGTTGAGTTTCTTCTGAAGCACCTCACTGCTTTTTGGTATTTTTTATGCAGCCAGATGATCTGGCTGCATAAAAAATACCAAAAAGCAGTGAGGTGCTGTATTTCCAAAAGCTTTTGGCAAACAATCACATTTCTTGTATAACTATTTTAAGCAGAAAAGCCTGAACAGCACTCTGTAGTCTGTAGCACAGAGAGGCTTTACATCTTAACTGAGATGCTCTCTCCAAAGTTTCTCCTCTGCTGTACTTGATCTTCATTGGTGAGAGCAGCTCAAAGGAAAGTGTGAAGGGTGTTTCCATACTGTAATGACCCTACATCTTTGAGGACACAAGATAGGTGCCAGTAATAGTGTGAATTCAACACATGCAATGTGTGACACATGTAGCTACACACTCATGAGTTCGCCATTTGTTTTGCTCAAAAATATTTTATGACTTGCCACTGGTCAATGGTGACCCTGAAGAGGTTGTTTTAATTAACAGAAAATACTTGGTTTAATGTGTTAATTCCAATTCATGCTGGAGCTCTTTAAACACCATGATATGTGTTAGGCGGCGATATGTTTGCCACTGTTACTGTATTTACTTAATAATTATACCTTATAATTAAGGCATGCACCCCCGGGAAAAATCTTCCCGGGGGTGCATGCCCCCGGACCACCCTAGAGGAGGTGATGTCCCCCCTGGAGGATGTGAGGCCCCCTCTAGAGGATGTGAGGTCCACCCCCAAATAGAGCAGGTTAAAATAATTAAATTGAATACATGTTCTTTTAGTAAACACTGAAAACGGGTCCCACAGACCCAAACAGCACACAAAGGTTAAAGGTAAGCATATAATAATGTTAAAATGTGCTAAATATATACACTGTAAAAAACTAAAAAAAGAGGAGTAAAAGTAGCCCCCGACTTGTTTTATTTTTTGAAAGTAGCCCTCATCCTAAAAAAGGTTGGTGACCCCTGCTCTACTATCGTAGCAGCTAATATGAAATCTCCGTTATTGACATGAAAATGGAATGATGGATTATCAGTAATCATTTCAAAGTGACACAGACACATTGGTTTAACATATGGATTCACCTTCAACAGCGTTTTTATCGTTTTAATGCCATTGAACAAAACTTTTGATCAGAAACAGCAAAAGGTAAGACAAATTAGCTGTGTTTGCTCCGTAAAGCTATGTGGTGTCATCATGGCCGTATCTACCATTGAGGTCAGCGAGGTCCGGACCTCGGTAATATTTTCCGAGCTGTGTATAACAACACTTGTGAAATAATTGCACTAAACGGGGTTCTTTGTAGTACTTCCATTTACTGACCATGGGGGCGCTGCATAACTACGTAGCCTCGATTAAAGCAAACAGAAGAAGACGACGTATCAACAAACCCCCCGCAGCCCTGTATTGGAGTAGCGGAGATCTAGAGATCTGAGTCCAGCGGGCTGCTTGTGTTTCTGCTCATCAGGACCAGCAGATCCTGTGTGAACGCTCTACGTTAGTCAGTGGACGTCCGACAACATGCACACTAACTTATATTGCAGCTATAGGCTATACTTTGGTTTAAATTGCGTGAATAAACTAGCGAGAGAGCTAAAGTTATTTACGTTCATCCAATGTCAGAAGGATTACCTTTTAACAAACGTTGTAATGCTTTTCTTTCATTTCAATTTGAGTAAAACATTGAAGATATAACATTGTATTGTTTTCTTTTTACACTGACTCAGATATAATGAAAAGACTACGTCAGTCGATGCTCAGCTTTGGTAAGGAAGAGACAGGACAGGCAGAGAGAGAGAGAGAAAGTGATGGAAGTCAGGGAGGAACTGGAGTCACACAAAATAATGTAGGCTTAATATGCCCATCTATTTATCTATCTATTTATCTATCTATGTATCTATAACAATAGTCTTCATTTACAATAGGCATACTTTTAAAACATACATCTATTGCAGTTATGATGTCATAATAACATACAATTGTATAAAACACAATTTGCTTACATCTTTGTTCTCTTTTGAGAATCAAACAAAACAGATTTAAATAAAAAAAGAATGCAAACAAACGAGTGAAATGATCTAAATAGCTGAATTGCTTTTAATTCACTGGCAGGAGCGACAAGTGAGGAGGAGCAAAAAGTGAACAACGAGGGAGAGATTGAACAAAGAGAAAGAGTAGAGGACAGAGAGAGTAAAGAACAGGAAGAAGACAGAGAGACTCAAGAAGATGGAAGAGAGGCTGCAGGTTATGGAAAGGAGAGAGACATGGAAAATGAATGTTGACAATGTTTTGTGATCATTTTAGCCTCTTCTGCATGTCCAGATCATTAATAGTAACAATCAACTGATTCTTATGTATTACACTTTAAAAATAATTGATGCTGACATTGTCAGCCCACTGACATGGTTTGAAATCAATATATTATCCAATTTGTGACCCCCCACAGCACCTAACTAGATCATGAAAATCCAAAAAACAGCATGTTTGGACCTCGGTATTTAGGAAATCCTGGATACGGCCCTGGGTGTGATGTCTGTGTTTACTTCCCCTGTCGCGAGATCTGATCGCTCAGTGATGATACTTATATGTCTGGAATCTGTGCCGGGGGCATGGGGCTTAACCAAGCGGAAAACTCTGAGGCAGAGCCGGGAGGCCAATAAGGAAGTGCCTCAAACTGCAGTTCTTCTAGTGGCCAGAAGGAGCAGTCTGCAGAAGGGAGCAATTTCCATAGACCCCCACGTTAAAATGCCCAACTTTACAGCAGAAATAAACATGTTTACATCGTGGTTCAAAAAACCATATTCTCTGTATAGTTAGATTCCCCCTTTATGACAAATTAAAAAAAAAATACGTTTTTAGATGTAAACCTATCATCCACCACCCCGTTAGCAGGTGCCACTTGATTGACATATATTTGAGACACCTCAATAATATAATACATTCACCGTGCTTTACGTGAACCTCATCATGACACAAGAGAGGACGGCAGGACTGCAATTTCCCGTGTTCAGTGAATGCAACAGAGGCAAGTCACCAGACCAATCAGAGAGTTGCATGGAAATACACGTGTGCTTGTGTCATTCAAACTCGGCTCTGTGTGTGTGTGGCAATAGCGCATTTAGTGTAATAGAAGGAGAGAGGGAGAGAGAGGGACCGGTGCTAGCGGGGACCGGGATGTTAGCATCTGGTTAGTGTTAGAAATTAAAATCAATGTTTAATAGCATAATGTAGCTTAAACATACCGTCAGTTTAAATGCTATTTTATTCTGGAAAAAAACGGAAGTTCTCAATACCAAGCTTTTATTCTGAAAATCCTTCATCATTACCGCACTTTTTATTAATTAAAGTACCAATTTTGAACCTTCTCAGAGACTCCATTTAGTCTCCTTTTTAAGCTTCTCTCCTGGACGCGAGAGAAACGATCACCGTTTACAATCTGGTGACCCCGACGTGATCTTCGTTGAACCAGGAGAGACTACAACCAGCTGTTTTCCGGAGACGCGGCATCCGTTCAGACACACAACGAGCTCGTATCAACTCGGTAAGAAGAAACCTGTTCAATCGAATTCTTCATAGTTTAAGCAGTACAAAATAGGTTTGTGTTTGACGGAGGCCAGCGGATCCTGAAAATTGCTCTGCATTTAATGTTAAAACAACCAAAATTGATAAAAATAAGCATCCTATACCTTGTGGCACTGCTCTGTCACAAGCAGGGTAAGTTCAAATGTCTTCTTTTTCTTACATTTAACCCTGCATGCTATTAATTTGTGTGTGTGTGTTGTATTTTAAATATAAATGTGTGTGGTCATTGTACTTCTGGCAGGTGTCTTGTTGCATTTTCATGTAGGTGTCTCTTGTTACGTTAGTAGTTAGTTAGCCTATGACGTAAGGATATGTAAGTCCATTTAACGATTTTTGTTAAGATCTATCAGACATAGCGAATTGGTTAAGCACCGAGTAATTGAAAGCCAACAAGGCATAGCGAATCAACTTAGGGTTGAGTAACTGAAGACAGTGCTAGTCGAAAACAGTTGAGAACTGTTTTAAAAAAGTCCTTTTCGAGGAAAAGGCTTGACTAAGGTGTAAGCCTTTATCAGTGGTCATAACTGTTTTATTTTCAACCAAGATATTGCGGGTAGAATACGGTATTTGGAGTTACAGCAGCAGTACGTTAAATTGACGACGGTCATTTAATAGTCGCTGATAGGTTTCCATATTACTCCCACCTAATGTGTCTAAATGGCAACGTTTGACCAATAGTGGACTATAAAGTCAAATAATACGTAGATAGGTTTATAGCTTATGCGTAAGGGTTCCTAACTTTAAGTGATGATATCAATAAGATAAAGCCCATTTAGATAGAAATGTTATTTTAAAAGTGTTGTTTTGTATTGAATTTTCTAGACTAAAAGATCACCCCGCCATTATTTCAACTCCCCTGTGAGAGAGACGAGGTGTGTTTTCAAATCCCTTTGTTCTTCAGGTTAAAGGTTGGAAAATCAGTTGCCATCTTGTCTTGCCCTCATGTTGAAAATAAGCCACACGGCAGTCGCCATTTCGTGAAATACTAATTGAAAGTACTCTGTTTTTACACACTCAGTCTCACTCACATGAGGCTAGGCACTCCATCTTGAGAAGGACAAATCATATTTCTTGGCAGAGTTGGAACTATAAAATAGACAGGTTATCTTACCGTGGGAAGTTTGGTATTTGTAGGAATCTGGTTTTGGAAGTATTTCTGCTTGCAAGTGTGTATTGTTTTTTTTTTTTTAGATATTCTTGTTTGCAAGTGTGTATTGGCGTTTTTTTTTTATATTCTTGTTTGCAAATGTGTTTTGGCAGTTATGTGCTGTGTTGTTTAACCATATTCAAATTTTCTTCCCATTTTTAAGGAAAATAAGCTTCTTCTTGTTAAAAACAGGTCAGTTTTGCAACAGCCATCCCTTGTGGATTGAGCTGGAAATTACAACGGCGCACTCTGCTGGTAATACAGAATTATTACAAAGATACTATAACATTTTGAAGCTTGATTTTAAGTGTTATAATGAACACATGCGCTAATCGCCAAGATATAATTGCAAAGTGGTTTCTAATTAAAAGATGAGAAACTTTACATAATAGTCTTTCAAACTAGACTGTAGAATATTCAAACACCAATTTATTGAAGCTAACACAAGTTATGGCATTTGCATAATTCCATACACGTCGGTATGCACTGTACACACTGGATTTAGATTTTCACCTGATTTCTATTTTCATATTTCAAAAGTCAAAACCATACACCAGTGACCACCAACTGGCGGCCCGCGGGCCACATCCGGCCCGCCAGACATTCTCATCCGGCCCGCAGACGGGGGTGACTGTGGCGTTGGCGGAGTGGTTACTGCGTTCGCCCCCCCACCCATTTTTTCTTTTACAACGTCTCGTGAGTAAGGTGCAGTACCGGAGTCCAACAGAGAGGCAGCAGCTGCGGGACAGTAGACTGCGTACTGCGAAACCTTCCCTTCCTTGAAGAAGAAGAAGAAGAAGAAGAAGAAGAAGAAGAAGAAGAAGAAGAAGAAGAAGAAGAAGAAGAAGAAGAAGTGATCCTTCGTTGTGAGTCTGCTTTGTGCGCTCCGCACCACAGCAGCAGCCCTGCTGCGACAGAGTCTAACAGAGAGGCAGGAGCTGCGGGACAGTAGCCTAGAAGCAGGGTTGGGTTGTAACGGAATATGTAACGGCGTTACGTAATCAGAATACAAAAATCAAGTAGGCTAACTGTATTCAGCTGACGTTACATTTGAAAAACGAGTAATCTGATTACAGTTACTTTCGTAAACCTGAAGTGAATACATTTTGGAATACTTATTGGAATTATTGGTGGAAAAGTTTCCTCACAAAATGTAATATTCATTACCGGCAGAACTGTGTGCACACTGCACGGCGCTGCAGCGTGTCTGTGAGTGAGAGAGATGCAGCGTGTCTGTGAGGCCCCGCCCCCCCGCACGCAGATGAGAGAGTGAGAGATCTCTTTTAAAATATATTGAAAGTTAGAAACGGAGATGGTTAGATAAAATGTGCAAGATAACGTTGATGTAACATTTCTTTTTTGTCGAAATGATGACATTTATAACGGGATAAAAGTGAATGGCCTGCTGCTGCTGAATGCATGGGGCAAGTGACTGGAAACAGTTATAAAAGTTATTACATCGTTTCAGATAATAATAATAAATAATAATGATAATTCATTCTATTTAGGGGCGCCTTTCAAAGCACCCAAGGACACCTTACAATTCATAACATATTCTAAGGAAAGGTTTACAGTAGGAGAATGCAGTCCGGGTGATGTGTTTTATGTGGTGCAGATGAGAGGGAGCTGTCCAGAATGACAACAAGATGTTGTGTTTGAGTTCTTGATAAGCCATTAAAACAGTAAAACAAGTGTCTCCTGTTCACCAAAATATACCCATCTGTTATGGAAAAAGAAAGTATTCTAAAAGTAACCTGAACACGTTTTTAAGACACGTAACTGTATTCTGATTACTTTCAGAGCATGTAATCAGTAACTGGTCACATTTACAAAGTAACCCTCCCAACCCTGCCTCGAAGTGATCCTTCGTTAGCGTGAAGAGTCTGCTAAGCTTTATGCAATACTTGTACCCCGCTTGAAACTGTTGGAACAGTGGCAAACAAGAGGACTGATTCCAGCAGATGATCAACCTGGACCAACAAAAGCCCATAGAAGAGCAGTACTCGACTATGAGCACGAACAATGCCTACAACAGCTAACTATATGGAGGGAAGCTGAAGAAAGATTTATAAGAGTTACAAGTCTGATACTCCATCTGGAATATGCCAGCCTATTGGCACACAGCATAAATGTGGTCCGAGTAGCAGACCTCCCAGTGAGGGAAGACATAGCAGAAAAAACAAAAGACACCGTAGCTTGTAGGAACAAGACAAGGAGAAGGGAGGAGAAACTTCCAGAGAATGCAGGGCAGACACCTCAAACAGTAACATCTCAGATAGTGCCAGAGAATCAGAAGCAGATCCAACAACCAGGAGGTTTCCAAGGAGGCACAGGCAGAAGACTTTTACGGTTTGAGGGATGTTACCATCCATCCATCCATCTTCTTCCGCTTATCCGTGGTCGGGTCGCGGGGGTAGCAGTTCTAGCAGAGAGCCCCAAACCTCCTTTTCCGTGGCGACATCAACCAGCTCTGACTGGGGGATCCCAAGGCGCTCCCAGGCCAGCGAAGAGATATAATCCCTCCACCTGGTCCTAGGTCTACCCCTTGGTCTCTTCCCAGATGGACGTGCCTGGAACACCTCCCTAGGGAGGCGCCCAGGTGGCATCCTAACTAGGTGCCCGAACCACCTCAAATGGCTCCTTTCGACGCGAAGGAGGAGCGGCTCAACTCCGAGTCCCTCCCGGATGACCGAACTTCTCACCTTATCCCTAAGGGAGAAACCAGCCACCCTGCGGAGAAAACCCATCTCGGCCGCTTGTATCCGCGATCTCGTTCTTTCGGTCATGACCCATCCTTCATGACCATAGGTGAGGGTAGGAACGAAAATGGCCCGGTAGACAGAGAGCTTTGCCTTCTGGCTCAGCTCCCTTTTCGTCAAAACGGTGCGGTAAAGCGACTGCAGTACCGCTCCCGCTGCTCCGATTCTCCGGCCCATCTCACGCTCCTTTGTTCCCTCACTCGAGAACAAGACCCCGAGATACTTGAACTCCTTCACTTGGGGTAAGGACTCATTCCGTACTTGGAGTGGACAGTCCATCGGTTTCCTGCTGAGAACCATGGCCTCAGATTTAGAGGTGCTGATCCTCATCCCAGCCGCTTCACACTCGGTTGCGAACCAATCCAGTGAGTGCTGAAGGTCGCAGACTGATGAAGCCATCAGAACCACATCATCTGCAAAAAGCAGTGGTGCAATCCTTAGTCCACCGAACTGCAGACCCCCTCCCCCATGACTACGCCTCAAAATCCGATCCATGAATATTACAAACAGGATTGGTGACAAAGCGCAGCCCTGGCGGAGGCCAACCCTCACCGGAAATGGGTCCGACTTACTGCCGAGGACCCGGACACAGCTCTCGCTTTGGGAGTACAGAGATTGGATGGCCCTGAGTAGAGACCCCCTCACCCCATACTACCGCAGCACCTCCCACAGTAACTCCCTGGGAACCCGGTCATACGCCTTCTCCAAGTCCACAAAACACATGTAGACCGGATAAGCGTACTCCCAGGCCCCCTCCAGGATCCTTGCGAGAGTAAAAAGCTGATCCGTCGTTCCACGACCAGGACGGAATGATGAGACGTGTCAACCATGACAGTCCCTCAACACCAGAGCCTTCAGCATTTCTGGGCGGATCTCATCCACCCCCGGGGCTTTGCCACTGTGGAGTTGTTTAACAACCTCAGTGACCTCCCCCCGGGAGATTGGTGTTGATCCCCCGTCATACTCCAGCTCTGCCTCTAACATAGAGGGCGGAGTTATCGGGTTCAGGAGTTCCTCAAAGTGTTCCTTCCAACGCCCTAACACTCCATCAGTTGAGGTCAACAACGTCCCATCCTTACTGTACACAGCTTGGATGGTTCCCTGCTTCCCCCTCCTGAGGTGTCGGACAGTTTTCCAGAACAACTTTGGTGCCGCCCGAAAGTCTCAATGCTTCTCCATGTCTTTTCCGAACTTCTCCCACACCCGCTGCTTTGCCTCGGCCACGGATGAGGCTGCTGCCCTTCGGGCCTGTCGGTACCTTGCAACTGCCTCGGGTGTCCCCCGGGATAACAAATCCCTGAAGGCCTCCTTCTTCAGTCGGACGGCTTCCCTGACCATTGGTGTCCACCAGGAGGTTCGAGGGTTACCGCCCCTTGATGCACCTAGGACCTTGAGAACACAGCTCCCCGCCGCGGCCTCGGCAATAGAGGCTTTGAACACCGACCACTCTGGTTCAATGTCCCCAACCTCCACAGAAATGCCTGAAAAGCTCCGCCGGAGGTGTGAGTTGAAGGCCTCCTGAACTTGTGCCTCCTCCAGACGTTCCCAGTTCACCCGAACTACACATTTGGGCTTACCAGGTCTATCCAGAGGCTTCCCCCGCCACTCGACCCAACTCACCACCAGATGGTGATCAGTTGACAACTCTGCCCCTCTCTTTACCCGAGTGTCCAAAACATACGGCCTGAGGTCCGATGATACGATAACGAAATCGATCATGGACCTTCTGCCTAGGGTGCTCTGGTACCACGTACACTTATGAGCATCCTTATGTTCGAACATGGTGTTTGTTATGGCCAATCCATGACTAGCACAGAAGTACAATAACAAACCACCACTCCGATTCAGATCAGGGGGGCCGTTACTCCCAATCACGCCCCTCCAAGTGTCTCCATCATTGCCCACATGTGCGTTGAAGTCTCCCAGCAAGACTAAAGAGTCCCCTTCAGGAGCCCCATACAGGACTCTTTCCAGGGTCTCCAAGAAGGCCGTATACTCTGAACTGCTGTTGGGTGCATAAGCACACACAACAGTCAGAGTTTTCCCCCCCATAACCCGCAGGCGTAGGGAGGCGACCCTCTCGTCCACTGGGGTAAACTCCAACAACGAAGCACCCAACCGGGGACTTGTGAGTATCCCCACACCCGCCCGGCGCGTCACACCTTGAGCAACTCCGGAGAAGAATAGAGTCCAACCCCTATCCAGAAGTAAGGTTCCAGAGCCGACGCTGTGCGTAGAGGCGAGCCCAACCAGATCCAACTGGTAACGCTCCACCTCCCGCACAAGCTCCGGCTCCTTCCCCCCCAGAGATGTGACGTTCCACGACCCCCAAAGCCAGCTTCTGTCGCCCGGGTCTGGTCCGTCGAGACCCTCCGCTTTCACTGCCACCCTTCTGGCAGCGCACCCGACCCCATCGCTGTTTCCCGTAGGTGGTGGGCCCGCGGGACGGAGAAGCGGAGGTGTTGCCCACGTTGCCTTTTCGGGCTGGGCCCGGCCGGGCTCCGTGGCAACCCCGGCCACCAGACGCTCGCCGACGAGTCCTCCTTCTGGGCCTGGCTCCAGAAAGGGACCCCGGGCTTACTCCGGGCCGGGTATCCTCACTTATTTTTGTTTTTTTCATGAGGTCTTTTGAACCAATCTTAGTCTGGCCCCTTGCCTGAGACCAATTTGCCATGGGAGACCCTACCAGGAACACAAGGTTCCAGACAACACAGCACCCAGGTTCATCAGGGCACACAAACCTCTCTACCACGGTAAGGTGCTGGTTCTTCAGAGAGGTTACCATTGCAGCCAAATGGGCCATTGGGCTAGAGATTGTCCACAACAACAAATGAAACACCCACCACATGCACCAAACAACGGCCCTCCATGCAGATACCCCGGGGGAGGTTTCCATGATGACAACGGAGGCAGGGGGTCCCAGAGATGTCAAAGACGATGAGGGGTGCCAAACATGACCCAAAAGCCACTGACACCCTGTTATCAACCACAACAATGAGGAAGCTCAGAGGGCCAGACCACCAGGTGATGCATCTTCAGCACAAGGGTATTTTGAAATCCAGCTACATTGAGCCATATCTGTCACCACAGGAGGGAGAGGTTTAATGTAAAACAAAATCGAGAGTAGCATTTGCATTTACACATAAAGCATCCACAGAATAGAACATTTAGCAGACTATTTTTGTAATTATGAGAAGGAAAGAGATTACGAGTGATGTTGTTCCCCTACACAGAAAACTATTGTGTCCACACAGCTAGTGAGGTCAAGACGACGGGTTTCCACCCAAAAATATGAAGACGGAAACCTGGTACTCGCCCAAGACGGAGGATCCTTACCAAGTCCTCCTACACCGACTGCAGTTCAAGGGGCGGCAATACACCTGACGTGGAGCTGTTGAGACCTAAAAACAGAAACTCGATTCTGCTGTGGTGAAGTCTGGCTACAAAGGGAGGTGTCCGATAGGCTCGCTTGTCTCAAACCAGTGAAGAAGTCAACAAGAACCCAGCAGAACTAGAGAGTGACTGTTTGCGGGAGAACAGTGACGGAGCGACAGAGACTGGCACAACATTTTCCAGCCAGTACATAGATAGACCCCGTCAAAGACCGGGCTTTTAAAGGGGAACTTCATTTATTGTTAGTGGAAGTGTAGTTTTTTAGTCAAACAATTATGTGATTTATGGAGTCAGATTATATTTTTTTCTCATAAACAAAATGTTATAATCGGTCTGAAGTATCTGTTTTAAGGCATGAGCTGCAGATTAAATAACATAACACTGATTGAGAGCTTGGATGAAGAAGTTGTAGTGACTTTACTGATTTATAATGTAGTGCGTAAGGCAATATCTCATTTTGAGTGAGGGGCACCAGCCCTTCATGCATGTCACCCTCTGTGAGAATAGTTCGTATTTTCCCTCTAGCTTAGAGAAATATTATTTTATCATATGTTTGTTCAGCAGTATCAAACAATCCTCTAATCCTAGAATTATTGAGACGCATTAGCGACACCAGGGGTATTGTTTTTCGCAGCAACAATGATGCATAATACCATGACAAAAGCCATTATTGAAACAAGTAAACCATTGTTTGTGCTAATGGCAAATTTTAGTGAATATGTTTTTATACCAGCAGAAAACCATACATCATACGATATTTGTTGTACGCCTTATGTGTACACGGAGAAGTTATATTTATTTTATGCAACGTTATGGGTTTTACATGTCCTGTTCAGAATAGGGTAATCATTGCAATATTAATTGAGCATGTTATGCTCAAAGGAGGGAGTGTCATGATAATACAGATATGTTGATTTCAGTGACGTTGTAGTTAATAAATAATAACATGGAGTTAATAATAGATCTCATAACGACAAAAGGTATGCCGAAGCTTGGGCCTTCTCCAAGGAGGGAGTGGTCCAGTTTTAGATATTAGACGAATAGAAGTAATGAATATGTCAGAACTCTGAGTAATATTATCCAAGTTTTGTCTACACAGGCTAGGAAAGCTACAGAGATACCAGACGAGACACCAGAAGAGACTCCTGTTCGGCCAGGTGAATGGGTGAGGGTGAAAGTTCACAAAAGACAGTGAGCTGATCCCGGTGGACGGAACAGTGAGAAGTTGTAATGAACTTCACACGCGCCCAGGTTTAAAGGTAAAGAAAAAGGAGCAAATTGACACCACCTCACACATTGTCACCCTTCAATGGCAACTTCCAGAACATTATTGGGAGTTAAGACTGATTTGGCAGAGCTGGAACAAAACAATAAATAGAAATAAGATAAAGATAGAAATAGCTCAAAAGACAAATTGTCTATAGATTTTTATAGATTGTACACTAAAGTGAAAACCTATTTTTGCTTTACATCTGAAAAAGAGTCCAACTTTTGTATACGTTATTATAGTACTCATTATTTAAATTCTGTAACTGACACAACCAGGGATAAAATAGAGATGATGTCAAGAACAAAGCCAAAGCAATTGTGGGGTCCCCTAGGGATAAGAGTCAGAATAGCATTGTTGATTGTGCTCATTACACTTGGCACCTTTCTGGTTGGATGGGGAGTACAATATCAAGTAAGACATGGATCCATTAGTCCACTCATAGATAATGCCCACATCACTAACAAAACTCCAGCTGTGTTTCAGAGACTTTCACTTATCCCCAGAGCCAAAAGATCAGCTGAGCAACAAGAGGAGGATTTAGAAATACTCGTTCCCAAAGGTGAGGCGGTTATAATCAAGATGATACACCCCCCATATATGCAGTTCTTGTATTAAATGATGAGATGGGTTTAAGTGATCGGGATAATCAGTGATGGGGATTTACAGATTAGGGGAATCTCCAAATACACTGGATCCATGTTTTAGTCTGTACCAGAAACACCCCTGTTAAGTTTATGGACAACCGACCGGTGACCTGAGCAAAATTATTGAAAATGATTACAGTAGAAACAGGCTACTAACCCACAAGTACAGCTTTGTATGTACAAACTCTATGAACAAAATTCCCCAGCAGATTGTGGCGACATTGCAGATATGTCCTGTCACAAAAGTTAGTTACTTATGTTCTAAATAACAGTGAGATTTAAAAGATGGAGAAAATATGGGAACGTTCTTGTATCGTGTGTGAAATATGTGGTGCTTGAAACATGTAGGTATTTCACCAATGGAAGAAAATTGTTTCCTGAAAGTGTTATTTGGAGTAGCCATGTTACAGTGGGTGAAAGCAATGTTTAGGGATATGGCACAACCATTAGTAGACATTAATTACATTTAACATCTAAGACAGATAGTAAGATTAGGAAAATAGAGTGGAAAGGATTGGATTTATTTTACCTCAGTGTGTTAGAATTAACTATAGGTAATGCGTCCCGAGATCTCTCTCTCTCTCTGCCTGTCAGAATGCTACGACCCCATCTTCAGACAAATGACCTCACCACAGGAGACTCCTCCTCCATCGAAAAGACAGAGAACCCGAGCTGAACCAACAACGACCTGAGGCATCCAGAACCATCTCCACCTAAGGCATCCAGAACCAAACCAGCATGCTGACAAAGAGGCAAACGCTCATCGGTCCCTCAGACAGGACATGAAGTTCCAGCCTGAGCCACGAGATTTGGCACAAGAGCAGAGTGTGGGACATGAGAGCGGAATACGCCCTCCATGCAACAGTGTAGAGACTGAAAAGGAGGAGATGAAATGCAAAGCAGTTGGGCCACTGAAAAGAGTTACAGCAGGAGGATCCAAGAGTGGATGGACTGAGGAGAAGGCAGGACAGAGGAGAGGACAGAACCAGAGGAGTTGGCATGGGCCAGCAGAACGTGAGGGGGTCGTGGCTTGACAACCAGAGGGGGAGAGAAGGAACACGGGAGTGAGTGAGTTTACACATAAACACTTATTAGAAAATAATAATAATCTACTGAGGGTAGAACATATTATTCAATCTTTTCATCATATAAACAAATTATTCTTTTAGAGATTCTTATTCATGTGAGAATTTGGAAAAGATTTAATTTGTTACAATATAGATAGCAGGCAAATCTTTATTTGAATGGATGTTAAAGGTAGAGCTAGAACCAAGCCAAAGAAAGTATTCCAATCTAGAGTATTGGTTTCACCATTGTAGCATGGTTATTATCATAGGAGAACTGTTAAGGTGGAAACAACATTTGTTTGTCGTCCAAGATGTAGAGTTTTAAAAAAAAGACACTAGGCAAAGAGCGATTGAAAATTTAAATTTGAAAAACTAGTATAATTGGGAGTAATACCTGCGGGGATCACTTGGATCACTAATTTTAATGGTGCATATATATGCGTACATGACAACAAATATCTTTCAGGGAGAAGGGGTCGCTCAACCCACCCTGCAGATGTTTTAAATCTTACTTGCAGCTTCAGAGGGAGCGCACGGCACCAGAGTATGAGTTTTTAAAGACAAGTGCCACCACCTCCTAATGCTCATCCATTTAATCAGTGATGACCTGACATTTAGAGATGTTATTTAAAGGAGAAACATATCTGCCATAAGTCAACATTCCTGAATTGAACTAATTATCACATGCTCGGGCACCCAAGTTTCCACACACTGTAAAAGGATGGTTCTTCAAGGAGACCAGAATTGAAGATAAATTAGTGTAATGCGTTAGTGATATTCCACCGGTTTTCACACCATTTCAGGGACTTTATCACTGCATTAAAACAGACCACCCAAAGCCACCAAGTAGGAACTTTTAAGTGATGAAATTCTACAACTGTTGTAACTGACCAAAATCTTCTCCCAGAAATGACAGTCTAGAATGGCGTATCCCAGAGTAGATGTTTGGTGGTATCGTGGAACTAAAACCTTGTACTCAGTCTTGCCACAGGATTGGGCTGGGACCTAGCACAGTCAGTGATGTTTTTTATGTAGTTAATCAACATGGCGAAACACCCCAAAGCCAGTAGGGCTAAGAGACCAGTCCCAGGGGGAGTTTAGGCTCCACAGTGTACAAGGATAACATAGAGCCCAGGAGAGGCCTAGATGTTGCATTTCCATGTCCTAACGTACCGATTGATCACGACGGCCTCTTCTAGAGAACATATTACTTTCATACCTTAAATGGTATGAAAGGAGGGAGGGTACGTTTCTCATGAGGAGACAGTTACAAATGCTAGCAGAACGAGACGACCCACCCCGTATACAGATATTGATGAAAATGATGAGATTGTTCAAAGAATGTCCAGCTGATGTGATACTTTAAATTATGAAATCATGTGAAGAAGTTAGCAAACTAAAATGCTAAAATGGAGTGAATCCATTTCAATTTACTTTACACTATTCCTATTATATAGTTTATTTTATTCTTTATTATTTTATACTATTCTAATATGGTAGATCTCATGTTTTATAAATCATTGCTATTTTAAAACGGTTTGTTTCTTTTCACTTTGTAAAAACAAGTGCCTTAACACTGAGCGTGGTATGAGAAAGGTTTCTGTGAAAGGAGGGAGGAAGAAATGTTCTGATACCAAGCCATTGCTTGATTGATTGATTGATTGAAAAGTTTATTAACAGCTTGTATATTGGGTACAGTACAGTACAGCTCAAAACATACAATTGTTAAGGGGATGCAGACCAGAGAAAGACTTTCGTCTTGTTTACATCAGGGTCCCCCATTTCCAATTCATCATATCACTTAAGACATGTAAGACATATTTTGACAAACAGATGGGTTATTTACAATTTACATACAGGTGGTTTTTTACATACAGATTTCTTATTTACAATTTTCATTTTAGATTTCATTCTAATACATCCTAACCGGACATTTAAGACCAACCAAGTCTACAAATATACAGTTAGTAACAGAGTCTAAAATGCGAGTATATACATAGATGGGGGGGGGGGAAGCTGTCCATTGTACGACAGGTTGAGATTTGTACCATTACCGGGGCCAGTTTTGCAATGCTCTCCCCCGAAGGTGCTCTTTAAGAGAGGCTTTGAAGGTAAGTACAGTTTTACTTTCCTTTACAGTTGTGGGAAGAGCGTTCCACCTTGATGTGGCATAATTGCGAAATGTGTATTCCCCTTTTTTTGTGCCAAATCTGGGTTTCACATGATTTGTGGAGCTCCCTCTGGTGTTATGATCATGGTATTCACTGACCTTTGGAAAGAACTTTGACATGTACATGGGTACCATAGAGGTGTAGTGGATCTTGTAGACCAGGCCCATTGCAAGAAGCTGTACTCTGTCGTCTACTCTAAGCCATCCTAGGTTGTCAAAGTGGGCAGAGGTGAGGTGGGTTCTAGATGAAAGGTCAAGCAGTAGTCTGACCAGTTTAGTTTGTGATGTTTGAAGTTTTAATTTTAGCGCCTTGGAGGTGCTATGGTACCTATGGTGCTATGGTACGTGCAAGCATAGTCATAGTACCCTTGAATGAGGGCTCCTACCAGAGTCTTCAGGGTGTTTTTGTTTACCAGAGAGGAGATCCGGTATAGGAATCTAGTTCTTTAATTGACTTTTTTTATTACATTGGATGCCATTTTGTCACAGGAGAGGTTTGCCTCAAGAATAGATCCTAGGTAAGTAATTTCCTTCTTACTTGTGACAATAATGTCGCCCACTGCAACTGAGAAGTCGTCGGATTTGCTGAGATTATGTTTTGAACCGAAGAGAATGGACTCTGTTTTACCGAGGTGTAATGATATTTTATTATCGGCGAGCCAGGTGCAGATTCTGCCGAGCTCGGAGCTGAGGGTTTTTTCAACCTGCAATCTGCTCCTGTCCGAGACCAGCAGTGCTGAGTCGTCCGCGAACAGGAACAAGTTGCAGTCACATGCTGATGACATGCTGCTTTTTTGAAGAATGATATTGAATGTTAACACTAGAAGTTATGCACAAGGGAACACTTTTATGTTTAAGCACAGTCAAAGTATTTTTTGTATTTTCGTAAAGTTGAGGCTATTGAACCATTCCATTTTGATTGTATGTTTTTGATATGAGTTATGTACTATGCAAAGTTCAGATGAAGAACTCATTGATTTCAGTATGTCACAAATTATTCAAAATATTATTTCCGCGGCACACCTTCATATGATCATTATAGTTATACAAAAAATAAGAGAATACATGAAAAACAGGTATGAAATACTATATGGCAGTAAAACAAGAATACAGTTTAAAAGGGGAGTGATTTGTAAAATATCCATAAAGAAAAAGAAAATCTGTTTACAGTTCTGTTTCATATGGATGTTGAGAGATGTATCCATAGATCTCTTCATTTTGCTCTCAAAGTGCACCAGATTGATGCTTTTAACTTCAATATTTAAA
Organism: Harpagifer antarcticus; assembly: GCA_902827135.1. Classification (NCBI taxonomy): domain Eukaryota; kingdom Metazoa; phylum Chordata; class Actinopteri; order Perciformes; family Harpagiferidae; genus Harpagifer; species Harpagifer antarcticus. The sequence continues at coordinate 244,136 of CADEHL010001051.1, read as the reverse complement.
AACAAATCTTCCCGGGGGAGCATCCCCCCGGACCCCCCTTAAGGAGGTGAGGACCCCCCTAGAGGAGGTGAGGTCCGCCCCCCACTCATAAAAAATAGCACTTTACCCCTGCCTATATGCCGTGAGCTGATTATGGAGCCTTCATTGTAACAGTAATTCAGATGCAATTAGCCTATATAAAAGGCCTCAAATTGGAAGCACTGTCTGGGCTGTCTTTTTCACTCAATTCTGCAATAGGTAGATCTCGCCTTTCACCTAGGCCGAGGTCGGTGATCTTGGGCTTAAAAAGGTTGGTGACCACTGGTTTAAATAAATGAAGTATTGACTTTAATACACTGATATACATTCCATTAAACAATACTAAATACCAGATCACCTACACATCTGTGCATTTGAGGGTGTCCATGCAAAAGGTTACATTTAGATGTTAACAAGCAATATGACTTTGTCAGCTTTCTAATTTTTTTTTTATATATGATTTATTTTTGAGATTTCCAATACACAAATACAGCAGCAATACAATGCATTACCCCTGCGATTTCTAACAAAACAACCCCAAGACACAATACATCAGTTACAATTAGACAATAATGAAATTAAAAAAATAATAATAATAAAAAAATTTAAAAAATAAATAAATAAAAATAAAAAACAAACAGGGAAAGAAGAAGAAAAAAATAAAATAAATAAAAACCTGCGAGACATTTTGTGAGCATACCTGTGAGCTGTTGCGGTACGGGGGGGGGGGGGGCGACTCAGCCAATGGGGACAGACTCCAACTGGAGGGACTTAATATGTTCTAAGAAGGGTAGCCATATTTTTGTGAACTTCAAGTCTGAGCCCCTAATACAGTGTTTCATTTTTTCCAATTTCACAAAGTATAGGGCATCCTTTATCCAATGTGTATGAGAGGGGGGACTAGGACTCTTCCAATGCATCAAAATAACGCGCCTAGCCAGCAATGTGAGGAAAGCTACAAGTTCAGCAAAATAGGATGGCAGTAAATGGTTAACGGGTAAGACACCAAACAGGCCAATTAAGGGTGAGGGATGGATGGTAACAGACGTGATAGCTGAGAGTGAGTCAAAGACAGACTTCCAAAACTGAGATAGGGTGGGGCAAGTCCAAAACATGTGGGCGAGATTAGCTGGTCCTAGGTGACATTTATCACAATTAGGATCAGTACCAGGATAGATGCGAGCTAGTTTACTTTTGGACCAGTGCACTCTATGGACCACTTTACATTGTAAAACCCCGTGGCGGGCACAAATGGATGATGTGTGGACACGTTTCAAAATAGACTGCCAAACCTCAGTCCCTATCTCTATATTGAGGTCCTCTGACCAATTAGTTCGAAAGTTATCAGAGAGCAGAGGGTGGCATGTGAAAAGAGTATTGTATAGCTTTGAAATGGTACCCTTGAGGTTAGGGTTAATACTTAAGATAGTGTCAACCCAGGTAGAAGGAGGAATAGCAGGGAAACTTGGAAAACGATTACGAATAAAATCTCGGACTTGTAAATATCTAAAGAAGTGGGACTTGGGTAGATTGAATTTACGGGCCAGCTGATCAAAAGATGCAAATGTTCCATCAATGTAAAGTTGTTTTACAGACACAATCCCATTTATCTCCCATATTGAAAAGGCAGCATCAGTGATGGAGGGAGTGAACAGCGGATTGGAATGCACAGGGGACAGTAGAGGTATTCCCTGGAACCCAAAGTGCCGTTTAAGTTGAGTCCAGATCTTGAGACAGTTTTTAACTACAATATTTTTGGAGTATTTTGAGGATGGTAACGTCAGGGGGAGGCACAAGAGGGACGTCAGAGAAGAAGAGCCACATGAGGCATCCTCAATCGGCAGCCACGGTGGAGGTTGTTTGTTAATACAACGCCAGGACAATAAAGTTTGAATGTTAGCAAATAGTAAAATAAAAAGTTAGGCAATGCTAAGCCACCCATTTCCTTGGTTTTTTGAAGAATGTTTTTTCGAATTCTGGGTGTTTTCTTGTTCCATATAAACTGAGAAATTGAGCGATCGAGTGAATGGAAGAAATGTCTCGGAATAAAAACTGGTATGCACTGAAAAAGATATAGAAATTTGGGGAGCACATTCATTTTAATGCAATTTATTCTGCCAGCCAGAGATAGAGGTAGGAGAGACCAACGTTGGAGGTCTTGAGTCAGTCGGACCAACAGAGTGGAGAAATTGCACCTAAACAAATCTGAGAAGCTCTTGGTCACGCAAACGCCCAGATACTTAAAACTTGCCAGAGATGTCTTAAACGGTAACTTTGAAAGGGGGTAGGCTGTAGCTGCAGCGTTAATGGGAAGCAGTTCACTTTTGTTAAAATTTAACTTATAACCCGAAATCTGCCCAAACTCCCTCAGCACAGCCGATACTGGAGGAATAGATTTGTCTGGGTCCGAGATGAATAGCAGAAGGTCGTCAGCATACAAGGAGAGTTTATGCTCAACTCCCCCCCCTTGAGATGCCCTGCATCTGACTGGACCTGAGGGCCACCGCCAGCGGCTCAATGGCAATGGCAAACAAAAGAGGAGAAAGTGGACAACCCTGCCGAGTTCCACGCTTGAGGGGAAAATAATCAGAATAATCATTATTTGTGCGGACGCAAGCGAGGGGAGATGTATATAGAAGCCTAATCCATGAAATAAATGTGTCGCCAAACCCAAATCTTCTCAATGTGTGAAATAAATAAGGCCATTCTACCCGGTCAAAAGCTTTCTCAGCGTCCATTGAAATAATAATTTCCGGGGAATCAGGAGAAGAGGGTGAATATAATATATCAAATAGCCGTCTGACATTGTGAAAAGAGTGTCTGTCTTTAACAAACCCTGTTTGATCTGTGGAGATGATAGTAGTCAGAACAGATTCTAAACGTTTTGCTAGCACCTTAGCTAAAAGCTTGACGTCAGCACAAAGCAAAGATATAGGGCGGAAATTACCACAAAGAAGTGGATCCTTGTCCTTTTTCAGTATAAGAGAAATAGTAGCCTGACGTAGCGTAGGGGGAAGTGTGCCAGATTGAAACGATTCATTAAACATGTTAAGCAATAGAGGGGTTAACTTATCAGAAAACATTTTTAAAAATTCAGCAGGGAAGCCATCAGGGCCTGGACATTTCCCACTCTGCATCAACATTAGAGCAGCTTTGACTTCATTAACTGTGAAGGGTTCATCTAACCCAGACGATGTTTCAGGGTCAATGGAGGGGATGTTTAGGGACTTGAAGAAGTTGTCATATTGTGTCTCATCAGATGAGCTCTCAGAAGTATATAATGAACTATAAAAGTCCTTGAATTGGTCATTAATGGTTTGAGGATTCATAGATATTCCATCAGCAGTATTAATTTGAGTGATGTGCTGAGAGGAAGAGGATTGTCGAATTTGGTGGGCAAGTATTTTGCTCGGTTTATCTCCGAATTCATAGTAATTGTGGCGTGTTTTTAAAAGTGATTTTGTTGCCTCTTCTGAGGCCAAAATGTCAAATTCAGCCTTTTTTGTCAGTAATTCTTTGAGAATATCTGCACTGGGGGAGTCCACACATCTTGTCTGCAGATCTGATAAAGCCCTGGAAAGGCAGATACTCTTCTCAGTGTTGATTTTTCTTTGGTAAGCGCAATAGGATATTATTTCTCCTCTTAGATAGGCCTTGCACGCTTCCCAAATTGTTGCTGCAGATACAGCCGGGTTAACATTAGTGGAAATAAAAAGGTCAATGCGATTCCTAATAGTTTTGATAAAATCCGGGTCAGAAAGTAGTAGTGAATTGAAGCGCCAGGGGGAACGTGACAAGGACCTGCCGGGAAGAGAGATGTCAACAATGACAGTTGCGTGGTCCGATATAACTATAGGGCTGTATGAGCACCAGCTGACAGGGGGAGCAATTTGTTATCAATAAGAAAGAAATCAATTCGGGAGAAAGTACCATGAACAGGAGAAAAGAAAGAGAACTGTTTGGCACTAGGATTAAAAAAGCGCCAGACATCTGAGACTGCGTATTGCTCCATGAACAGTTGGATAACTTTGGAAGATTTAGATGGGGCAGAGGGCTTGTTAGATGAACGGTCAAGTGAAGGATCAATACAACAGTTAAAATCCCCTCCCAGAATGAGCTGGCTGGAATTTATGTCAGGAATGGAGAAAAGAAAATTTCTGAAAAAGTCCTCGTTGTCAAAATTCGGGCCATACACGTTCGCCAACGTCAGATTGTTGCCACATATTTTGCCAGTTGCGATAATAAAACGGCCACTTGGGTCTGATATAACATTGGACACAGAGAATGGGACAGATTTATGAACAAGAATTGCAACGCCTCGGGCCTTACTTGAAAAGGAAGAATGGTAAAGCTGGCCCACCCACCCTCTGCGAAGTTTAAGATGGTCTGATGGTTGTAGGTGGGTTTCTTGCAAAAAGGCAATTTTTGTGTTTAAATGTTTTAGATGGTTAATCACATTGTTACGTTTCACAGAAGAATTCAGGCCCCTGACATTCCAACTAGTAAATCTTAAAGCACCACTTGGTGCTGTTAAGGAGTTAGAGTTTAGCATACAATGATACTGGGCAGGTGGTGTACCTGCATGTACCTGTCCCCATACCGGGCACCTCTCCCCCGCCGACAAGCAACAGGGAGAGAAAAGGTGTGGCGTGAGACCGAGTTTAGTATATGAAGTGTCGAAGCAGCCCACAGGCAAAGGATAAGATAACATGAAATAAACAATATAATAAAAAACCTAACTGAAAAAACATTGGACAAACAATTCTCCCCCCCCCCACCCACCCCTCCCCTGAACCCGGATCCCAGCACAGTTGTTGCAAAAACAAACAACAACAAACACTCTGATACCATGATCAGCATACCTTGCTACTTCCTTAATTCTATCGCTCAATTCCCACAACAATGTATAATTGAACTTTAACAGTGAAAATGTAACCTTTTTTAAATACCTCAAACAGAGCACTTCAAGAAATGTGCATCTGGTTTAACAGGATATTTAGAGCACTTAAGCCTTGCCATTACAGCAACCTGCCGGACATATGCCTAAAAAGACAATGTTAACCTAACAACAGAATATGACTGCATCAATCTACGTCTGAGTTGACAGTTAAAGTACATCTAGAGCAGTTATATAACACAGTGTAACTACATGACAGTTAGCTTGCTTACGGAGCTATGTTCAAGTCCTGAACAAACTTGACGGCCTCTGGAGCAGACATGAGCCATTTCCGGTCCCCGTTAGGCAGGGTGATGCGCAGCTTGGCTGGGAAGAGGAGAGCCGGCTTGTACCCACGCTTGTACATCTCAGCCATGGGGCTTCTGTACTCGGCGCGCTGCTTTAACACGTCGGGGCTGTAGTCATCATACAAGCGGATCTTATGGCCTTTGTAGTTCAGCTCACCCTGCCTGCGGGCCTCACGGATCACTAGGTCCTTAATTTGGAAGCGGTGGAAGCACAGGATGACAGGTCTCGGTCTCCCTCCTGGGGCAGGCTTTGGCGCGAGGCTCCGGTGAGCTCGGTCAAGCTCGGGGGGCGAAGCAAGAATCTCCGTGCCGAGGATATCAACGAGGAGTTGAGAGAAGAAGGCAGATGGACGGGGACCTTCGATAGATTCAGGTAGGCCAATAATCCGAAGATTTTGGCGTCTGCTGCGTCCCTCCAAATCTGCTACCTTAGTTTTGAGTGTCTCGTTGTCCCCCTTCAGAGCGGAGCATGCGTTCTCAAGTTGCTGGAGACGTTGGTCGACTTCATTAGCATTAGCTTCCAGAGAATGGTATACGCTGCCCGTGCACGGTCTGTGATAGTGGAATGTATGCTGTCCAGGGTAGATGTCAGAGACTCGAATGAGGATTTGAAATCAGCCGTGAGAGCTGCTCTATGTCCATCCAGTAGCAAGCTAATGTCAGCCAAAGTTATGCTTGGAGTCGAAGCTGTAGTAATGTTAGGAGTCGGAGCTGGAGACACTTTGTCCTTTTCAGCTTGTTTTCCCTTTGCTTTCGACATTGCCGGAGGTCTTTGCAGTTAACACTGGCTTATAAAGCCGTTGAAAAATTATGTTGAAAAAGGACGAGGTTTAAAAGGTAAATAAGAGTGGGAAATCTAGAGCCAACCGAGCGCGCGTCTATTCAGCACACCCCATACCGGAAGTCCGTCAGCTTTCTAATTTAATGTATTTAAGGCAAAGATATTTGACACAGTGAGAACTGCTACTATTTATCTCTCAATATTGTCTGTAAAAAACGTGGTAAAAGTTATTATTTCAGTGAGACAACAGAGCAAGCTTCTACAGTTGCACTACGTTTTGATAACAGTTAAATATTATTTTGATAATAAAATATATTTCAATGTTGATGAATTTCATACTGTTCATTCATAATCTGATTGTCTTTGTAGCTCACTGTTGAAATAAAAAAAAACATTACAATTACAAAATAATTATATCTACAGCCCCTAAAAACACAAACACACCTCTTTCATAAATAACACACTTGTTCTGCAATAATATGTTTTATGTTTCCTGTAATTTTTGTTAGTAAAGGACATGCCTGAAAGACACGACTCAACATTTTCTCCTTCTCTGAGGGTCAAGAAGAACATCCAAAAGGAAAATTAAAAGCTGATGTTATGAGATTTTAAGACCAGTACAGGACATTCACTTAGAAACTACACTTTTATTGTGAAAACAAAGATCTGCACACCGAATATTTTTGTAGTCTATCAGGACCATCATTAAATGTATTGAAATGTGAACCGAAAGTTAATCAAAAATGTTTTTAAAAAAAAGCACATATGGACATTTAAACCTATTAAATGTATAAGTAAACACATTTAGTCAAATAAAGTGACAGACTAGGCCTGTGCCGTTGGTATCGGCTATGCCCAGCATGGGCTCCTCCATCAGGCCTGGTCCTCCTCACAGAGGAAAGACCCTCAGTCCTCTCCAAACCAACAGATAGGACGTCCATCCAACCCAGTCTCATGGCATTTCGTGTTCACCAACACGATTTTTAATCTATTGATTTGTGTTCACCAACACGATTTTCCCCTTTTTTTCGTGTTGCACAGCACAATTTTAAAAGCAATGTATTTCTACTGGTAAGCTGTGTGGTTCATAAAAACATGTTCTTACTCAATATCAAGCCACAATTATTGCTTTTATTTTAAATCGTATTATTTCTGACTTTTGTTGCCGTCTGTGAGGAAAATAAATGGGGCTCAGAGTCTCAGAATACTGAAATCTGTATTTTTTAAATCTTTTTTACCTTCTAATTTGTTATTCTTTTCAAAATAACACACTGTTATTTACTCACCAATAACACACAATTATCCTTGCTTTTATTTATTGGTTTAATTCCATAATCTCTGGCTTTTTTGGCGTCCGTCAGGAACTGAATTTCAAAATAAAAATAACCGGAAACAGACGTAGGCATTTCGAGCGATTACCCAAGATCCTCAGCTATGGTTTAAGCTCGCTGTTTGGATGTTTTAGCCACAATGCATGCTGGGATTTGGTGTTTATATGATATGAAATCCGGAAAACATTTTAAAAGAATAAAATAATACTTAATTCCGAGTGTTCTTGCTTTTCTCTTTGAAAGTCATCACATAACGGCATTGTAATACACGGTTCGGCTGCATTACATATTACAGATCTGCCGTAGTTCTTTATTTATAGAGCCGTGATGAGAAGACCTTTGGAAAAACTGGAAGAAATGCCGCCGAAACTGAATACTTGACGTGGATCATAAATATATCAACAATTAAACAACATCTTCAACTTTTCTTCACACAATACGTCTCCTTGCAGTATCAACACTAATTCGGCTGACTTTTACATTTGATCTAATTCATAGATAGGTTATATTTACACCATAACGGTGCACAGCTGATATAATACTGATTTTCTTTGAATATAAGAATGTAAATACTGAGTCTGAAATAGTATAGCAATATGCTGTAAAATTATGTGAAAGCATGAATAAAACTACACATCTTCAGATGTTGTACATACATAAGTGTCCTACACTAATAATACAAAGTTATTATGGCTGTGTGTACCTTGTGTGCACCGCCTAGTGGTTAATGCACGTTATTGAATTATTGTTTTTATGTGTTATATTTTATTAAAAAAATATTAAGAGTACATACTTTCATAGGGGGAAAGTAGAAGGTCTGTGATAGAAATATAGAATATAAAAAATCAAGACGATACTATAAGTGATCTCTACAATAAAACAGTTTAGTGCAGGATGTACAAAGATATTAAGGAGGAGGTGCAAAACAGAAAAACGAATTAACCTTTATTTAAACATTAAATAATACTTTAGATTAAGGTCTTCTTTTAAATAAGAAAAAAACTTTGGGGGTATCTATCTACAGATAAATATTAAGCCTGACAAAGTACTTAATGTCTAATATATCGCTTTCCTGCAATGTTAACTATGTTGAAGCACTTATTTTAACTGATATTATACATATGAATTATACTCTTATGTATGTAGAAAGTATAAGAAATGTGCAGAATATGACAGTTTAATGGTGGAGGTACACACATATTGATAGATGTCTTGTAATGCGCTGTTGAGGAACCTGTGACCCAAGATTTTCATTCATTGCATACACCGTAGTTGTGTATATGATATGTCAATAAACCTTTGAAAATCTTGAAATCTTGAAAGGGATGTGCAAAATAGCCATAATATACAGTCTTTAATTAACTATTAGTAGAGAATAACGAGTAATGAATATACTTTATTACTCGTTTCCATTCATGTCAATTGCAGATAAATGTTTAGTCTTCTCAAGCATCCATCCATTCATCTTCTTCCGCTTATCCGTGGTCGGGTCGCGGGGGTATCAGTTCCAGCAGAGAGCCCCAAACTTTCTTTTCCCTGGCCACATCAACCAGCTCTGACTGGGAGATCTCAAGGCGCTCCCGGGCCAGCGAAGATATATAATCCCTCCACCTGGTCCTAGGTCTACCCCTTGGTCTCTTCCCAGCTGGACGTGCCTGGAACACCTCCCTAGGGAGGCGCCCAGGTGGCATCCTAACTAGGTGCCCGAACCACTTCAACTGGCTCCTTTCGACGCGCCATCAAATATCTCTCCTAATTGTTGGCACTTGACAATCACCTTACCTGAATTTTACTCAGGTTGTTTATATTTCACATCATTAATCAGAATCTGCAAAGTAACTCAAATAAGTGTAGTGGAGTAAAAATACCAGGTTAACCTCTGAATTGTAGTGGAGTAGAATTACAAAGTAACAATGAGCTGTCATGTGGGTATATTAATGCTGCGCATTATGGACACAAGAGATTTTCACCCATTTATTAATTATATGTTTTATATTTGATAGCACCAATGTGTTTAATACTGGCAACTTCTAATTGTGGGAAAAACGAAAAAACATCCCATAGAACATTTTGCGAAACACAATAGCCAGCATGTGTAGTTCTGGGGGGGGGCGTTCGATTCCAGTTTTGGATAGTCTGGCGTGGTTTCGTTCCATTTCAAACAGCTGTTTTTGACGCTGGGCGTAACCTTGGCGCACTGCCACTCAACAACATACAATCCCAGAGTTTGAAGATTAATCACGGGGACTGTAGTCCTAAACGATAGCTGAGGATTATGGGTAGTGAAGTGTCTTCGGCCATCCTAAACTCCGAGAGGCCTACATCTGTTTCCGGTTATTTTTATTTTGAAATTCAGTTCCTGACGGATGCCAAAAAAGCCCGAGATTATGGAATTAAACCAATAAATAAAAGCAAGGATAATTGTGTGTTATTGGTGAGTAAATAACAGTGTGTTATTTTGAAAAGAATAACAAATTAGAAGGAAAAAAAGATTTAAAAAATACAGATTTCAGTATTCTGAGGCTCTGAGCCCCATTTATTTTCCTCACAGACGGCAACAAAAGTCCGAAATTATACGATTTAAAATAAAAGCAATAATTGTGGCTTGATATTGAATCACACAGCTTCCGGTCTTCCACGACCCGTTCGGAGAAAAAGACATGCTGCAGGCACGAAACACATTACCAGTAGAAATACATTGCTTTTAAAATCGTGCTGTGCAACACGAAAAAAAGGGGAAAATCGATAACTTAGATTATTATTTATAATTTTGCTGAATAGTTTCATGTCCGCTTACCTTAGAAACATAAAATGCGACGGCAGTGTGCAGACGGGGAGCATGTTAGCTTAGCTTGGTAGCCTCAGCTAGCTCTGGAACTTCCAGCTCGGTGGCAGCAGGTCCCGCCTCGGCTCCGCCTCTTTGCCCTTATTTGGATCAGGCTGGAGTTGGACTCTGACGTCACTGTCGAGACGTTAGTGGCCGACACTGCCTACTTTAGGCTTCTCGGCAACTCTGCAGAATCCTATGGGTGACGTCACGGACCCTACATCCATTTATATATACAGTCTATGGGCTAAACTGGTTAAGCACAATATTGAATAATGCATGCACATCAACGTGCATACAGGCACCTTTTATTTTGGTTCATGTACGTGTAGCAACGGATACTGATAAAGGACTGAGAGGAGTGGAATGAAGACTTTAAAAGTTGCTCATCCCATATCACATCAATGACTTCATGACTGTGGAGCAGCTGCAGGGAAGTTTCAGCAAGATAGCCTCATGTTGGATGTTTTTTTTTATACGATTAATAATATATACGATGAATAACATATATGTCACGATTCTTTTGTTATGTCACGTTTTTAGTTTTGTATGTTTGGGTTTATTTTGCTGTTCGGTTCTCCCTGTCTCCCTTGTGTATTGTCTGGTCCCTCTCTCTGTGTTTTTCCTCCCTGTCGTTAGTTTCCCTGGTGTGTCTGATTGTGTTCACCTGTGGCCCTTGTGTTTTTCTTCCCCTGCCCGGCTGTTTCTCGTCTTGTGATTACCCCTCCCTGTATTTAGTCTTGTCTCTTCCTGTGTTCAGTGTTGGTTCGTCTTTTGTTTGTGACTGAGTTTACCGGTGAGTGGTCTGTTTTGTCCAAGTTATTTATTTGTATCCTTGAAATAAAGGTATTATCAGTATTATCTGCATTTGGGTCCTGCTTGCTTTACTCTACCGTAACAGTACCAACCAACCACATATGGACCCAGCAGATGATCCATATGAAGTGGAGTTATATTCATTTACCTACTTGCTGGCTTGCAGCTATGGTGAATGGAGAGGAGCAACCAGTGCGGAGCAAAAGAGGGCTGCCCTGGCAGTGGCGTACCAGAGGGCAACAGAGAAACCAGGGTTAGTGAAGTTCTTACCTGGCTGGATTATGGACTTCCTCCAGACATGCGTTTCCCGGCCTGCTAGCCCCAGGCATGCTAACCCCTGCCTGCCACAGTTCACAACATAGCTTCTTTCGAGAACGCTTTTTTTTTTGAACAAAATGTTTATTCAACTATATGCAGATCAATTTTACATTGTTGAGATAGAAAAACAAACAAAAAATGACTTACAGTTCGGCAAACACAGATAATTATACATCATGGTATCTTAAAAGTTGCATCCAAACAAAGAGGAATGAGAGAATATTGAATCGGCAACACACAAATAAATTAAAATAAACTAGACTTAGTTTTGTTCAAGTCCAACCTTATATCGTTACAGCACCTTTTCACAATTGTAGCCCAAAATGATCAAGTACAGGAGTCCATCTATTTACAAACACATCCGACTTCATCTGGAGTCTTGCTGTTATTTTTTCCATTGAGAACACCATCAGTAGCCTGTCTCGCCACTGACGTAGGGTGGGTGGCAGTGGTTTAAGCCAAGATATCGTTATCATCTTTCTTGCAACCAAGAGAAGGATATGCAGCAAATAACCCTTTGTCTTATCCATAGCCCCTTCTGGGATTACTCCTAAAATGTAATATCGTGCGTCTAGTGGTAAATTAATATTCAAGATGGCCAATATTTCTGTACGAATCCCTTCCCAGAATGACTTCAGCTTCGGGCAGTCCCAAAAAATGTGAGTGTGATCTCCAATCTGTTTACAGTCCCTCCAACACAAATTTGTTAACGCTCCGTTATATTTTGAAACAATAAGAGTCCTAAAATATCTCATTTTTATTTTCCAATTAAATTCTTTCCACGAAGGGCTATTTGTTATTTTGATGTCCCCTTTCACACCCATCTTCCCACGAGTCGTCATCAATAATAACATTCATCTCCATCTCCCATTTTTCCTTAATATCCAAAGTATTCCCTGACATTTGCAGACCTTTGTATATTTGTGATACCATTTTTGTGACACTCTTTTCTTTCATAATCCTTATTAGTAACAATTCTATGGAAGTGGGTGTTCGCTTAAGTGTGTTCCATTCTCTATGTGACATTTAAATAATTTCTCAATTGCAAGTATCTATAGAAATCATGAGAACCTAAGCCAAATTTATCTTGTAATTGTTTAAATGAACAAAAAAATGTCACCCTCAAACATTTGGTCTATTATAATAAGTCCTTTCTGCGCCCAATTCCTAAATCCTGTATCCAGTTTACTGGGCCTAAAGTCCCCATTCTTTGCAATCTCCATCACCCTTGAAATTGTTAGCGGTGCTTCCACTTTTTTTCTCACTATTGACCACACCTTTTGGGTGCACTTCATCCATTCATTCTCTACCCCAAGTTTCCTCCAGCTCTTTTGTCCCAGAAATGGCAGCATCTCAAGAAGCATTAATGGGCATGATTAATTCTCTAATAATGAATGTGGGAGAATCTCCCATCTAGCCATATCTAATTTTAGTTCCGTTATTAATCTACCATAATTTGCCTTGTATAACTGAAGTTTTTGGAGTGATAATGATTCCCAGATACCTGAAGCCTTGTGCTGACCATTTAAATGAAACCTCCTTGTCTAATTGAGATGGCCAATCACCCACCAACATCATAGCCTCCGATTTGGATTCATTAACTTTATACCCTGACACTTCACCAAACTCATCCAGGCAACTCCATAGGGTTGGAATTGAGGTTAGAGGATCACTAATATATAATATTACATCGTCCGTGTACAACGCTAGTTTGTGTGTTCTTCCCCCCTCTGATATTCCATTGATTCTAGGGTTCTCCCTTATCATTTGTGCCAGTGGCTCTATACTAATTGCAAATAGCAGTGGGGAGAGAGGCGATCCTTGTCTGGTCCCTCTGTATAATTTAAATTGTTCAGATGTGTAACCATTAACGCGGACCCTTGACACCGGATCGGAATTCAGAACTCTAACCCAATTAATCAAATCTAAATGAAATCCCATCTTCTCTAGTGTACATTCCAAATATAGCCAGTCTATCCTATCAAATGCTTTCTCAGCATCTAAGCTGAGAAGCATTGAAGACCGCTTACTTTTCCGTGCCATTGACATTATATTTAGGGTTCGTCTAATGTTGTTCTTTCCCTGTCTTCCAGGTATGAATCCTGTCTGATCTGGATTAATTAATTTAGTGATATATTTCTGGATTCTTTGAGCTATTATTGTACTCAACATTTTTCCGTCACTGCAGAGCAAACTTATAGGACTGAACGACGCACAATGTGTAGGGTCTTTCCCCTCCTTGGGAATCACAGATATTATTGCTTCAGACCATGTTTTGGGAGGTTGGTTCTCCTTAAGAGCATAATTAAATACTCTTTGCAAAAGTGGTGTGATCTCCTTCTTAAAACATTTGTAAAACTCCCCCGGGTACCCGTCTATTCCTGGTGATTTATTGTTTTTCAACTTCTTTATAACTTCTTCAATTTCCTCCTTTGTGATAGGTTCCACCATTGTTTTTGACTCTTGTTCACTTAATTTAGGTAAATTCAATCCTTCAAGGAAGGTTCTAATTTTTCCTGCTTTATCCTCTACCACTGGCGAGTCATAGAGTGCTTTATAATAAATAGAAAAGGCTTCCGCTACTTCTTTAGGGTGAGTCACCATTTTTTTTCTTGGAGGGACTCATAATCTTCGGAACTATCCTGGTTGCTTGTGTTTTACGTAACTGAAATGCTAATAGCCGACTTGCTCTGTTTCCTGATTCATAATATCTCTGATTAGCAAATCGTAAAGCACCTTCGGCTTTATGTCAATAAGTCACTCAAATCTCGCCTGCACCGGTCAAGAGCTTTCAGGGTGGATTATTTTTTTGTCCTTATGTGTTCTCGCTCCAACTCTCGTATGCAAGTTTCTAAATCTAATTGTTTCTTTTCACGTTCTTTTTTCAATCTTGAGGAGATGATCTGAGATGGTAATGGGTTCAATGTGATAATCTGTGACTTTATGGGCATCCTGTTTGGAGACACAGAAGAGGTCAATTCGGGAGTAACTCTTGTGCACTTTTGAAAAAAATGTGAAGTCCCTGTCTCTAGGATGTTATAAGCGCCATATATCTGTGAGCCCAAGTTCCTCCATGTTACATAATGATTTAGCTTTTCGTGTTTGTGGTCCTAGTACAGGTGGTGTGTCTATTCTTTGGTTCACAACACAATTAAAATCCCCCCGACTATGTTTATTCCCTTTGCGTTTTCTGCTAGAAGTGTTGCAATTTCTTTAAAGAAGCTGGGATCTTCTTCATTTGGAGCATATCAATTCAAAATAGTAATATTTACATTCCCAAATGTCCCCACCACCAAAACATGCCGTCCCTTTTTGTCTTCATGTACTTTCTCTGGAACAAAACATAACGACTTATGACACAAAATAGCTTCTCCTCTTTTTTTTTTCTCCTCCACATGAGGCACTGAACACTTGCCCCACCCATTCCCTTCTCAGCTTTTTGTGTTCCTCTGCACTCAAATGGGTCTCCTGCAGTAGTGCTACTGAGCTATTCAATCTCTTCAATTAACTGATAATTTTCTTCCTCTTTATGGGGTGGTTGATTCCTTTTACATTATAACTAATGAAATTCAATGTATTCATATTATGACCAGTAATTTAAATGAACTATTAAACCTGCATTGTGTCTTGTTCTTTGTTTCAAACCCAACTTCAGTGTTTTGTCAACTGTAAATTGAAATCCAGGTGCTTATCCTCCTTATACATATGTTTGCCGAACAACATTGAACAATAATAACCAATAAATGATGGAACAGTATTACACTTTGCAATAAACAATGATGAACTTCCAAGTGCCTGGTAGAATGCCTCCAGTAGAAAACAAAAAAGGCATCCCACCCCCCATATGAATTGGGCAGAGAGCTCCAGCTCTCTGGGAAAAACGCACAAAGTGCGCATGAAACGGTCCACCAGGTTGCCCTGGTTTGTAGTCCTCGTCGCCTTGACTGCAATACTCTCGCCAGAGTTTGCGGTGTTTGCTCCCTCCCTCCCCATTCAGACCCTATTCATATACACATATTATCCTTGCCATCTCCACTTCTTTTATCAAATTATCCATGTCCGACAAATTATTATCATGAGTCAATCAACCCCACAGTCTGTTATATCCCCTGTATTCGCGAATTATCACTTTACTCACGACCCTTCAGTCATTCATTCCGTTGTCTCCGTGGATGATAGCTCTCACGTCTGTGGGGTTCAATTGCATCTGGTTCCTCCTCCGATTCTCCTGGGTCGACCACTTGTCCTGCGTCAACTCCCTCTCCAGTATGTCTCGTTCCTCAATTCTTGCGTCGACTCCAAGCTCTTTCAGAGTCGATTGTGCCTCTACCAGTGTGGGGAACACCCTCACTCCCGTGGCCAGGAAAAGCTTCAGCTGTGCAGGGTATGGTGACTGAGCCTTGATAGTCTTCTCCTTCAGTTGCTTAATAACCTCTCGTACTCTCTTCCTGTTTCCTTGCAAGTCCGGGGAGTAATCCTGATCAAAGTACACCCTCTGGCCCTCGAATTCAATGTCTCGTTGTTTCCATGCCTGTTGCAGTATTATTTGTTTGACACTGAAATCCAGGAATCGCACAATGATGGATCTCGGCGGTGCTGATGACTTTTTTGGCTTAGGAGCAAGGGCTCTGTGCACTCTTTTGAGTTTAATTTCCGTATCTCCCGGTACCTTTAGCTTCGTGTGTAAGAGTGCGGTTATGAACGATATCATGTCGTCCTTCTCAGCTCCCTCTCTTATTCCGTACATCCTGATATTATTGCGCTGAAGTCGGTTTTCCATGTCATCGCATTTTGCTGCTAAACTAGCCTCTCTCCTGAGTAAGTAGCACACAGCCCTTTCTTGACGTATGCTTCTGTCTTCCGTGGCGCTCACTCTATTCTCTGCCGTTGTTATTCTTTCCTCCAGTTGCACTATTTGCTGTTTCATCTCAGTCATGGACGATTCCAGTCTGTTAAGTGACAGCTTAGTGTCCTTAAAGGACTCACTGTTTTCTTGTCTGAGTTTTCTCAACTCCGCTAGCATCTCTGATTCACCACCTGTTGGTTCGCTGCTCATGCTACGCATGCTGTCCGTTAGCATTAGCTGCTTTTGGCTAGCTTTCATTTCCTCCTGTTTTCCTGTTTTAGCGTTCTTCTTGGTTTCTCTCTTGCCCTGGTTCATTGAGTTAGGGATTATATCATTCAGTCTAGTGTTCATTTGTCGGATATCTCTTGGGTTTTTGCTATTTTAATCACGGGTCTGACGGAGCTGAGAAATCAAGCGTCTGCTCTTGGTATTACGTAACCGGAAGTCTCGAACGCTTTTGATGGGTCTCGTCTGGCTTTTGGAGGTCCACCGAGCCTCCAAAAGGCTCCCAAGAGAAGGAGACCCAGGTCCAGGCTACCAGCCCGAGCCCCTGCAGCCATGTTTCCGGCTCCAGCACTGGCCCCTGCAGCCATGTTTCTGGCTCCAGCACCGGCCCCAGCAGCCATGGTTCCGGCTCCAGAACCGGCCCACACAGCCATGGTTCCAGCCTCAGTTCTGGCCCCAGCAGCCATGGTTCCAGCCCCAGCAGCCATGGTTTCGGCTCCAGTACTAGCTTTCCGGCCGACGCCAGCTCCCTGTGTCATGTCTGTGGTTCGGCCCACTCCAGCCCCTCGTGTCCTGTCGGCGTTCCGGCCGACCCCAGCTCCCCGTGTGCTGTCAGCGTACCGACCGAAAAAGTCTCCTCTCGAGTTCCCTCTCGAGGCCCCTCTCCAGAGTTGTTCCGTTGCCGCCTGCTTCGCCCTCGATCCCGGCCCCCTGAGAGCCGCGGTCCTCGCCCTCATGCCCGGCCCCCTGACTCTTTCTGCCGCTGCCTTCGCCCTCATGCTCAGCCCTCTGAGTTTGCCCGCTGTGGGCTTCGCCCCTCCATGGACTCTGCCTTTCCCCCAGGCCGTCCGCCCGAGACCCCCTCCATGGTCTCTGCCTTGCCCCCGAGCCGTCCGCCCGAGACCACCACGGACTCTGCCTTGCCCCCGGGCCGTCCGCCCGAGACCCTCACCATGGACTCTGCCTTGCCCCCATTTTGAAATGTGTATTACAATTAAATCACGGTAGAATGTGTTAATTTAGTTGTAGTTGTATTCCCATGTAAAAACAATTGAATACATATTAAACTGAAAAGGATATGTAAGCACAACTTACTCTCTTTCTCCCTCTTCGAGAAATTCTGGATATCAGCTTCACTGTTCAAACATGCTAATTCCTGGCAAGTAAATGCCATGAATGCTGAATTGCCATCCATCTTGACAAACTACCTTAACCCCCCAAATCTCAAATGGAGGTTCCCCTCGGCGTAATGAGCTCTATAACTCCCTTCAGCGCACTCTTTTGATTTTACAGCCTGCTCTTCAAACCTGTTCCCAGCATAAGATGTGTACAGCTGTGATAAAGTGAACTCTATTAAAATGACTGTAAGATACATTTTTATGGATGAAACCTTAAAACTACAAAATGAATTACTCTGTCTGAATGGATTTTCTTCCTGATCTACTTGTTGATAACTTTTGTATTTGGTATCAATGAAAAGCGTATTACCCATTAGACCAGGGTGTCATCACATTATGTTTGAAAATAGTAAAGATGTAGTTTGAGAAAAATCAGTCAATGGAGCTGTTGGAAATATCAGACAACAAGGACGTAGGAGATATTCTCTGTGTTGTTGAGCTGAAAGGAAAGAGTGATAATGTCAGGCAGATAGTTGCCTGGATATACTTCCGACAGTTGCTGTCAGTCATTTAAAAGCATTTTAGTTTAGCAAGGAGATATGTATTCACAGTGAAGGTAAAGTCATACATAACAAGTATTGTGATGACGAGAGAGAGAGAGCCTTTGCCGTCTAAAGCTTATCTGGAATCTTTCTCTCTCTTTGTTTCAGAGCAGACCTGAACCTGACAGGATTCATAGCTCTTAAAAAAAGGTGGAGGCTGAGTGATAACATAATTACAGAGCAACCTTCCCACCTCAGCTGTACTAAGATTAAGGATGGCATATCTCTCATGCCATTCAAAATGAGTGGTTGTTGTTCCGTTTCATCAGTGAGTGATTTCAGAGGTTCAGTTTGTTATGTGTCTAAATTCATATTCTAGCCTTTGTGCACTGCATGACATGCGCTTTGTACATTTATAGTGCTGTGGAGGTTGCCATATTGAGTTATATAATTAAAACGAAAGTTAATATAATCAAATATAGTTTTGTACAATTTTTTACAATGTAAAATGCACTATACTTGCTCTATACTTATACACTAAATGTAAACGGTTTGGTACATTTAAAGAATAGAGTTTGACCAGTGGTGGGCCGTCAGGGCCAGCAAGGCCTTCTCTGTTGGCCTAAACCTAAACACTATCAGAATCACTGACTAACCTTATAATGTAGTTTTTTCATGAACATGTATTAAGTTATTTCTTCTAGTCTATTTTCTTCATCTTATAGCTTTTCTCTGTGTTGCGCTTGGTTGTGATGCGACCAGTAATGGTTGGTAAAGATCTCCTATTATACTATTTTTAGGCATATATTATAGGTCTCAGATATATAAAAAACATGTCTCTGAAGTGTTTTGCTCAAAATACTATATTATGTTGCCAACCACATCAAGCATTATTTCTGAAACAGTATGGAGCTCAAACGCTTTCTCTCTCGCAAGGACAGTACCTTTTATATCCGGCTTCTTTACACATACTCTCTCCAGTACAGCGTTAGCTCTGAGTGTTAGCGATGCTTGCTAATGTGAACACAGACCATATTACTTCCAAAACACATTGTGCATTGTTTCTGATAGGGCCGTGGGTGTAAAGCCGCCCACATTTTAGTAATGTCGTCATGACGCAGCAAATCTGGATCAGCTCCCCGTTTTTAGAGATGTGGGTAAGTAGGAAAAGAGAGAGGGTTTTATTTTCTGACGCTTTGTGAGTCTCCTTACACACAGTGCATTTTGCATACTAGATGACCTTGAAGGTAAGATAGCATGTGCCACACTCACACTTAGGCAAGGCCACACCTCATTACAGATACCAGAATCCTAAGGGATCGCTTAAACGGATTTAGTAAGTGGTCTGCCTTAAAAGAGCAGTTAATGGAACTTGGTTCTCCAGAAGTTAGTAGAGGTAAGACCTTGCTGATCCAGGTGGTAAACTTGCATATACTCAAAAGCTTCTGAGAGGTCAATTAGTAGGTCTGATTAATAGTCAGAGATTATTTCAGGCCTGCCGACCTCAGCAGTGCGAATAGTTAGTATTCAATCGCTGCTGTGCCCTGACTGGAGATTGCCGCTGTTAGCTAGCTGGCTTGCGACAATCATTCATGGTACCAGATCATTACAGAATGCTCAATTGAAAATGGAAAAATTAACTGTAACCATATATTGGTACTTTACTGAATTGGTGGAAAAGAAACAGATGAATAACTTTTATTGGGTTAGTGCTGTTTACAGTCGCTGGTCGTGTAACCAAGATGGCGGATGTTGCATGTTTGAAGGTTCCAGATTTCCATACTAAACTTTTTGTCCATTATGCGTGGATCATCTGGCTACTCACAGTGCACTGCATTGTCAATGCACTCAAAGCAGGAAATGTAAATACAGAAGAATGAGATTTGAGACACAGAGAAACAAACACAGTCAAATCAAATCAGGTTTTATTTATATAGCACATTTTAAAAACGATTTTTGGTCGAGCCAAAGTGCTGCACATGCAAATAGTCAGTAGAGCAGCGCTGCAGAAATTGCTTGGATGATTTTATTTCAGTCAGACAATTCCTGTGTTTCTTGACATGTTTATTAGAAGCAGCATATAGTTTGAGTTTGGCGTCTAGGCTCGGGCCTCATCACTCCACAGATGTACAAAGAACATTGAGTGATGATTAGATAGCTATCCCCTGAGCCTACAGGTGGATGCTGGGATGGAAGCTGGGGGTGGTGGGGGGGCAGGCAAGCAGCAACATGAAACGCAGCAGCAGGGGCATGAACGCAGCAGAAGGGCACGAAGGCAGCTGCAGCAGCATTAGCGAGGCAGAGGCTGCAGATCTGGCAGCTTAAATAGAGCGGCATGTTTAGGAGAATGTGTTTGGTTGGTTGTAAGAAGGACGAGGTGCGTCACGTGTTAATGTATCATTGGTGCTCGAATTGACTGCATGAACTAGCTCGCAGGCTTCTCCCCATTTATATTATAAATAATTTGCATATTACAAAATTCTTTAACAACTTAAACCTGATTGCCCCAGCCGAAGCCATTGACATGATAGAATTACAACTTTTGGCATTATTATTAACTCAGTTAAAAATCTGCAGATGTTTAGCACACATCTTTTTCCCAATACCAGGCTCAAAACCCGAGGGGACCGAGCCTTCGCAGCAGCTGGCCCGAGGCTCTGGAGCAGTCTGCCCCTACATGTGAGGTCGTCCCAGACCAGGGTTTTTAAATCTTCACTGAAGACACACTTCTTCTCTCTGGCCTTCTGGTGATTTATGAACTTAAGATGCAATGAAAAGACTGTTCAGTGACTACTGATGATGATGATGATGATGATGATGATGATGATGATGATGGCAGTGAGATCTGCTCTGTGTGATGTGTGTTTCAGCAGGGATACCTTTTGTATGAATGCAGGATGCATAATGTCTGCCTGTCCTCACCCCAGCTTTGTATGAAGGTGAGTTTTCAGTCAAATATTTGCCTCTGTAATCCCCCCACGCCCCCTCCCCCAATAATGTGCTCAACCAATGCAAATGTTGTGTACTCTAGCATGAAGCCCGGAAAAACACTTGCCACCTTAATTTGTGTGTGTTATTATAGCATCAAATGGCTTGGCCATGCTATAATGTGCATAAATCCAGGAACGTCACCAGCACCTCCTCATGTAACAACCGACAGTCATCGACAGAAGGAGGGAGTGGCTCAGTGTGATAATGAGCGGATCTTCGGATCAGGGGAGAGTTGTTTCCCTGATCCGAAGATTGGTTTGAGTCAATGCTGCAGTCAGCATGTTTGTCACGATCACAGGTACAGATCAGAACCCAATAGCACTACACAGATACAACCAGTGTTTTGCAATGTTCAGTTTATTCAGGTCTGGGACAGGCAGGGTCAAAACCAAGAAATCCGTCAGACAGACAACCAAAACCAAAAAGGGAGCAGGCAGGAACTCGAGATCCGAATACAGGCAGGCAGGGGTCAAAAACCGGGCAGGACAAAAATCTAGGCTAGAGAATAACACACACTGGAGAGCTTGGCGGAAAAGACAAGACAATCTGGCAAAGGACAAGTGATAGTGAGGTGGTATAAATACTGTGGGGTGATGAGGGAATGAGTAACAGGTGAGGGGAAGGGCTGGGAAGACCAGGTGAGGGAAGTGAGCTGATTACAAGGGCCTGGAGGAAGGCGGGATCTGAAATGACAGGAGAGTTAACATGAACCAAACAAACAACAATAGATGTGTCTAACTTGTGACAGAACCCCCCGCCCCCCCCCTCTATGGACGGCTCCTGACGTCCCACGTGGTTGATCGGGATGAGCCTGGTGAAAGTCAGTGATTTGAGATGGGTCAAAGATACTGCGAGCGGGCACCCACGAACGCTCTTCAGGACCATAACCCTCCCAGTGTACCAGGTACTGCAACCCTCTTCCACGTCACCGAGACTTGATGAGGCGACGGACAGTGTAAACAGTCTCCCCGTCGACAATCCGGGGTGGTGGTGGGGGCTGAAGAGGGCTCACATTAACTGGTTTGATCTTGGACACATGGAAGGTAGGATGAATCCTCATAGAAGGGGGCAGACGCAGGCGGACAGCTGCAGGATTGATGACCCTAGATATGGGAAATGTGCCTACAAAACGGGGAGCCAAAAAGGCAAGAACTTTATTTGGGAAAATAAATATGGTCACTTTGAAGAGTCAAAACTGTTCTTGGCTTTGTTTTGTTCATAGTAGTAATGCTCATGTCATTTGCTCACTACTAGTCTTTCTTTTACCACCAGGTGTGCAAAAACTACAGGTACATTTAATATATATTATATTGTTATCGGTATCGGTCTTGAGAAGCAGGAAGTTATCGGTATCGGTTTCAAAAAACCAATATCATGCATCCCTATTGATAATCGATTAATCTATCGATTAATGAAACGATTAATCGACTATTCGGACTATTATGCCTTGCACAATTTCTCAAACGCTCTTATTTAGCCATCAGCTTTTAGATGTAGCTAGAGGTTGTTTTAGGCATGTGGAAACTAACAATGAAGACAATAAAGATGAATACTTGATTCAAAAATACATATATTATTAAATTAACACATTTTTAACTAAATTAACATTGCTTTTTATTTAAAGTAAATAAATAATATTTCACATCAAAAGAAACAACAGTGTTTTAACAAATTGTATTAAATAATGTGATAACAGAACTGTAAACAGAATAGCTGAAACTTTAACAAAATAAATAACTCGGTTACCTCTAATCATTAACCCATGTTTGTATAATTTAGTTAACTCTGTGTGTTGCTGCTAGCATACATAACACCTGATGTGGAAACGTTACTCGTGGATGGGGCTACAGAGCTACTAGAAAGACCTTCGAACCCGGTGCATTCCTCCGTCTGAATGTGGTGCACTTTTGCTAAATGTTTAGACAAATTGCTCGTGTTACCGCCTTTACATGCTAAACTCTCATTGCACTTTTGGCAACGAGCATTGTCGACATCGAGACGGGTAAAGTTGAACCACACCTCGGAGCCATGCTCGGAGCACGTTCTCTCCGCCATCTCCTGTGTGTGTGTGTGTGTGTGTGTGTGTGTGTGTGTGTGTGTGTGTGTGTGTGTGTGTGTGTGTGTGTGTGTGTGTGTGTGTGTGTGTGTGTGTGTGTGTGTGTGTGTGTGTGTGTGTGTGTGTGTGTGTGTGTGTGTGTGTGTGTGTGGTGTGTGTGTGTGTGTGTGTGTGTGTGTGTGTGTGTGTGTGTGTGTGTGTGTGTGTGTGTGTGTGTGTGTGTGTGTGTGTGTGTGTGTGTGTGTGTGTGTGTGTGTGTGTGTGTGTGTGTGACTGCCCCGCCCCCTCGCACACAGATGGGGGAACGAGAGAGATCTCGTCTGATCGAAAATACATCATGGACGCATTTGTTTGTCTTTTTGCATATTAGAAACTAGTTGGCGACACAAAGACTGCGATATAATGTTTTTGTAGCAATAATACATGACATATATTTTTTAAATGTCTCCAGTACCGATAAAAAGACCAATAACGTTGGAGCTTAACGGCGCGTAAAACACACGTGATGATGTCACCAACGAATCGACGACTGAATTAGTTGGCAACTAATTTGGTATTCGATTCTAATCAATTAAGTCGATTAGTTGTTGCACCCCTTGTGGCTGGTATCTGCGGGAGCATTGGAATGGAGAAAGACCAGTAGCAGAACTAGGAAGGGTGTTGTGGGCATGCTCAACCCATAGAAGCTGCCTCGACCAGGAGGAGGGAGTGGAGGAGACAAGACAGCGTAAGGCAGTTTCCATCTCCTGGTTCATTCGCTCTGCTTGTCCATTGGACTGGGGATGGAATCCGGATGAGAGACTGACACTGGCTCCCAGCAGCCTGCAAAACTCGGACCAAAAAACGAGAAGTAAACTGTGTTCCCCGATCAGACACAACGTCACTGGGGAGACCATGCAGCCTGAACACATGTTGTAGCATGATTTCAGCAGTTTCCTTGGCAGTAGGTAATTTGGTTAATGGAATCAGCAGGGCAGACATGGAAAACCGGTCTATGACTGAGTATGACTGTGTTACCGTCTGAGGGTGGTAGACCAGTGACGAAATCCAAAGAGATGTGGGACCAGGGACGATGAGGGATAGGCAAGGGATGAAGAAGACCGGAGGGAGCTTGGCGTGATGTTTTAATTTGGGAGCAGACTAGGCAAGCGGCAAGCAGCAAGCGATTCCTTGGTATCATTCTCCATGGAAGACCACCAAAATCGCTGTCGAATCAGGGCTAGGGACCGTCTCACTCCTGAGTGACAAGCCAGGCGAGAGTTATGACCCCACTGGAGAACCTGGGTACGGAGAGTGGCAGGAACAAACAGACGGTTAACAGGACAGGCACTTGGGGCTGGGTGTTCAGCATGAGAGCGCTTGACCTTATCATCCACCTCCCAGGTCACCAGACCAATGACAGTATTATTGTAGAAGCAATGATATTCTCAGGATGAGATGGAGAGCTCTCTGGCTGTAACTGGCGAGACAGGGCGTCAGGTTTGATGTTCTTAGAACCAGGTCTGTATGAAAGAGAGAAATCAAAGCGTGTGAAAAAAAGAGCCCACCTGGCTTGACGAGAGTTCAGCCGCTTAGCTGAACGGATCTACTCCAAATTGTTGTGGTCAGTCCAGACCACAAAAGGCTGCTCTGCTCCCTCCAACCAGTGTCTCCATTCTTCCAGGGCAAGTTTCACTGCCAACAGTTCTCAATTTCCAATGTCATAATTTCTTTCTGCTGGGGACAGTTTCCGAGAGAAGAAGGCACACGGGTGAATCTTCTGATCCTCGGCCGACCGTTGAGAAAGAACTGCCCCAACTCCAGTGTCCGACGCATCTACCTCTACAACAAACTGCGGAGTAGGATCTGGAAAAATCAAAATAGGAGCAGAGGTGAAGCGTGATTTTAACTCCCAAAAGCCTCTTCTGCCACAGGGGACCACCGGAAGGGAATGTTCCGAGAGGTGAGAGCTGTGAGAGGGGCTGCCACCAAACTGTAGTTTCGAATGAACCTCCGGTCGAAGTTGGCAAAACCCAGAAAGCGGTGGAGCTCCTTGTGTGTTGAAGGGAGTGGCCAGTCAGTCACCGCCTTGGTCATGTCAGGGTCCATCTTGATGTTTCCGGTGGAGACCACAAATCCCAGGAAAGGGACTTCTGTGGTGTGGAACACACACTTCTCGGCCTTGACGAACAGGTGGTTCTCCAAGAGCCTCTGGAGGACTAGGCGAACATGGACCACATGCTCCTGTTTTGACTTGGAAAAAATCTAAATGTCATCCAGGTACACAAAAACACAGATATTGAGTAGATCCCGCAGAACATCATTCACCAACCCCTGGAAGACTGCAGGTGCATTGGTGAGTCCAAAAGGCATGACTAAATACTCATAATGTCAACTAGGAGTATTAAATCCCGTCTTCCACTCGTCCCCCTCCCTGATTCTCACCAAATGGTATGCATTACGTAGGTCCAGCTTGGTAAAAATAGTAGCGCCTTGTAACAGTTCAAATGCAGAGGAAACAAGTGGAAGGGGGTACCTGTTCTTGACAGTGATATTATTGAGTCCTCTGTAGTCAATGCATGGGCGCAGAGTCTTATCCTTCTTACCCACGAAGAAAAAACTTGCACCAGCAGGAGATGATGGCCGTAAAAGTCATGCATCCAAAGAGTCATTGATATACTTCTCCATTGACTAGTTTCAGGAGCCGATAAAGAAAAAAGTCGACCTCTAGAGGGAGAAGTAACAGGTCAATAGGACAGTCATTAGCACGATGAGGCGGGAGTGAGGTGGCCCGAAACTTTTTAATGGCCTCTTTAAGGTCCCAGTAATCCTTGGGAACACCATAAATGTCTTGACACAGAGGTAATCAGCTGACTGTGTCACAGTTCTGTCTAGGTTTGGGTGTTTTCACTGTTCTCTGTCATGTTTTCCTCCTGTCGTTAGTTTCCCTGGTGTCCTTGTGTTTTCTCCTCCCTCCTCACCTGTGTCTCGTTAGCCGATTGTGTTCACCTGTGGCTCTTGTGTTTTCTCCTCCCTGTATTTAGTCTTGTCTCGTGCTGTGTTCAGTGTCGGTGCTTCTTTTGTTGGTGACGGAATTCACCGGTGAGTGTTCTGTTTTTGTCTGTTTCATTCCCTTAGCCTTGAAATAAAGGTTTATCAGAGTTATCTGCGCTTGGGTCCTGCTTCCTTCACTCAACCGTGACAGAAAGCACCGACCAGAGATGGACCCAGCAGATGACCCATTTGAGGTGGAATTACAGCATTTTTCCTTTGCTTTGGCTGGCTGCTATGATTGGTGGAGGGGAGCGTCCAGTGTTCGGCAGAAGGAGGCCGCTCTGGTAGAGGCGCACCGGTTGGCTATGGAGAAACCGGACTTGGTGAAGTTCTTACCTGACTGGATGTTGAACTTCATCTGGGTGTGTGATTTCCAGCCTGCGGACTATAAACGTCTCGGTGTGTTCCGTCTGGAGTCAACCAGTGCTTCCGCCCCAGTTCCTGCTCCTGTCCAGGAGTCGTTTTCTGGAACTCGGCTGGCTTTTGGAGGTCCACGGAGCCTTCAGGCGGCTTCTAGGAGAAGGAGTCGCAAGTCCAGGCTAGCAATCCGAGCCCCAAGAGCCATGGTTCCGGCTACAGAACCGGCCCACACAGCCATAGTTCCGGCCCCAGTACAGGCCCCAGCAGCCATGGTTCCAGCCCCAGTTCTGGCCCCAGCAGCCATCATTCCGGCCCCAGTTCTGGCCCCAGCAGCCATGGTTCCAGACCTAGTTCTGGCCCCAGCAGCCATGGTTCCAGCCTTAGCTCTGGCCCCAGCTGTCCTAGTCCCTTCTCTAGTCCCTTCTCCAGTCCCTCCTTTAGTCACCTCTCTGGCCCCTTCCCGAGCCCCTTCTCTAGTCCCACCTCGAGTCACTTCTCTAGTCCCTTCCCTCATCCCATCTCAAGTTCCCTCTCGAGTCCCCTTTCTAGATCCCTCTCAAGTCTCCTCTCAAGTCATCTCTCGAATCCCATCTCAAGTTCCCTCTCGAGTCCCCTCTCCAGTCACCTCTCGAGTTCCTTCTCGAGTCCCCTCTCGAGCCCTCTCTCGAGTCCCCGCTCAAGCCCCTACTCATGTGCCGTTGGAGGTCCCGCAGACTAGTCTTCTGCCGGGGGTCCTGCCAACCCCATGTCCTGTCCCGTTGGAGGTCCCGCAGACTAGTCTTCTGCCGGGGGTCCTGCCAACCCCATGTCCTGTACCGTTGGAGGTTCCGCTGGGGGTCCTGCCAACCCTGTGTCCTGTCCCGTTGGAGGTCCCGCAGACTAGTCTTCTGCCGGGGGTCCTGCCAACCCCATGTCCTGTCCCGTTGGAGGTCCCGCAGACTAGTCTTCTGCCGGGGGTCCTGCCAACCCCATGTCCTGTACCGTTGGAGGCCCCGCCGACTACTCTCCTGCCGGGGGTCCTTCCAACCCTATGTCCTGTCCCGTTGGAGGCCCCGCCGACTACTCTCCTGCCGGGGGTCCTGCCAACCCCATGTCCTGTCCCGTTGGAGGCCCCGCCGACTACTCTCCTGCCGGGGGTCCTGCCAACCCCATGTCCTGTCCCGTTGGAGGTCCCGCCGACTACTCTCCTGCCGGGGGTCCTGCCAACCCTATGTCCTGTTCCGTTGGAGGTCCCGGCGTCTACTCACCTGCCGGGGGTACTGCCAACCCTGTGTCCTGTGCCGTTGGAGGTCCCGCCGTCTACTCTCCTGCCGGGGTACTGCCAACCCTTTGTCCTGTCTCGTCGGAGGTCCCGCCAACCGCTCTCCTGCTGGGGGTCCTGCCAACTCCTGGTCCTCTTCCGTGGGGGATCCTGCCGAAGCCTGTCCCGCCGGCTCCGGTTCCTGTCCGGCCGACACCGGGTCCTGCCCGGCCTCCGGAGCTGTCTGGTCTTCGCCCTCGATCCCGACCCTCTGTGAGCCGCGGTCTTCGTCCGCGGGCCCGGCCTCCTGACTCTTCCTGCCGCTGCCCTCGTCCTCGGGCCCGGCCCCCTGACTCTTCCTGCCGCTGCCCTCGTCCTCGAGCCCGGCCCCCTGACTCTTCCTGCCGCTGCCCTCGTCCTCGAGCCCGGCCCCCTGACTCTTCCTGCCGCTGCCTTCGCCCTCATGCTCGGCCCCCTGAGTTCGCCCGCTGTGGCCTTCGCCCCACCATGGACTCTGCCTTGCCCCCAGGCCGTCCGCCCGAGTCCCCCTTCTCGGCTTCTGCCGTGCCCCCGGGCCGTCAGCCCGAGATCCCTTCCTGGTCCCCTACTGGGCTCCTGGGCGGTCAGCTTAGTCCCGTCCTCCGGACCCCCTCCACCCACCCTGGTGGCCTAGGGATACGTCCCTCCTCCGGACCCCCTCCACCCACCCTGCTGGACTTTATTGGATTTTTGTTGTGGGGTTTAGGGACGTCTAGAATCCGTCCCTTGAGGGGGGGGTTCTGTCACAGTTCTGTCTAGGTTTGGGTGTTTTCACTGTTCTGTCATGTTTTCCTCCTGTCGTTAGTTTCCCTGGTGTCCTTGTGTTTTCTCCTCCCTCCTCACCTGTGTCTCGTTAGCCGATTGTGTTCACCTGTGGCTCTTGTGTTTTCTCCTCCCTCCTCACCTGTGTCTCGTTAGCCGATTGTGTTCACCTGTGTCTTGTAATTATCCCTCCCTGTATTTAGTCTTGTCTCGTGCTGTGTTCAGTGTCGGTGCTTCTTTTGTTGGTGACGGAATTCACCGGTGAGTGTTCTGTTTTTGTCTGTCTTCATTCCCTTAGCCTTGAAATAAAGGTTTATCAGAGTTATCTGCGCTTGGGTCCTGCTTCCTTCACTCAACCGTGACAGACTGGAATCAATTGAGGAACTAGATTTTAAGCAGACAGCATGACAATGAGCACTCTCTAATAGTCCCTGAAGCCCAATCTATATGAGGATTATGCCTTCTTAACCATGGAAACCCCAAAATTACAGGCTGATGTGGTGCATGGATAAGGTGAAAAGAGAGTGTTTCGCTGTGTTTACCAGACATGCTCATTTGAACAGGTGTTGAACGGTGTGTCACTCTGCAGAGAAGACGACTATCTAGAGCTGTAGCATTGATGGGCTTCTCCAAAACCTCCCGACCAAGTCCCATCTGGAAGGCCAGTGTTATATCCAAAAGAGTCAATCCAGAGTCAATCCAGAGTCAATAAGAACTGCCAGTGTGTGCATTTTCCCCGAGCAGCTCAGCTGAGCATGGATTAGGGGTCGAGAGGGCATTTCTAAATTCATAATTTGGCTCACCAGCGCCCTCTGGATGACTGGTCAGCCCTGCCTTTTACAGGACAAGAGGAGACAAAATGACCCTCCTGGCCGCAGTACAAACAGCAGTTGTCCCGCAGGCAGCGCAGTCGTTCTGCCTCGGAGAGCCGGGTCCGCCCCAGCTGCATTGGTTCAGAAGAGTTAGAAAATCCTCCTCTCACCTGTTCAGTAGCATGCGCAGACGGGAGAGGCGGGGCCTGAGGTGCGACGGAGAAAACCCTCTCTCTCCTCCGCTCCCGAAGACGGCAGTCAATGCGGATGGAGAGAGCCACCAGCTCATCTAAATCAGCAGGAAGGTCACGAGCTGCCAGTTCGTCTTTAAGGCGATCCGACAGACCGTTGTAGAAGGCATCGAGAAGTGAAAAAGCATTCCAGTTACTCTCGGCGGCTATGGTACGTAACTCGATGGAGTAATCTGACACAGATCTCCCTCCTTGCGCAAGGTTAAACATTCCCCGAGCAACCTCTCTTCCGGGTGTAGCGTGATCACAAACTTTACGCAGTTCATCGGAGAATAAGCTTACAGACGAGCAGGCAAAGGATTGGCTCTCCCATTCGGCAGTACCCCAGTCTTTAGCTTTGCCCGTGAGAAGAGAGACAATATACGCCACCCGGGATCTTTCTGTTGGGAAGGCGGAAGGCTGAAGCTCGAAGGCGAGGGAACATGGTCTGCACGAACCTGGGGCTCCAGAGTAGCGTTCCGGAGGAGGCAGGCGTGCATCAGACGCTGGAGGATTGTGGATTCGAACAGCGGAAGCTGGAGTTAGATCCGGACTTTGGATCATAGGAAGAAGGTTCTGAAGATGATCACGGAGATTCACAAAGGTCCGTTTGTGACGAGCGGCCATCTCCTGCATAGCTTCAGCCATGAAAGTAAGCTGCTGCTCGTGGCATTGTAACATGACATCTTGCGTCGGCGGTTCTGTCGCTGAGTTGATGTTGGCCAGATTGTACAGTCACGATCACAGGTACAGATCAGAACCCAATAGCACGACACAGATACAACCAGTGTTATGCAATGTTCAGTTTATTCACGTCTGCTCTCAGGCAACCAAAACCAAAAAGGGAGCAGGCAGGAACTCGAGATCCGAATACAGGCAGGCAGGGGTCAAAAACCCGGCAGGACAAAAATCTAGGCTAGAGAATAACACACACTGTAGAGCTTGGCGGAAAAGACAAGACAATCTGGCAAAGGACAAGTGATAGTGAGGTGGTATAAATACTGTGGGGTGATTAGGGAATGAGTAACAGGAAGGGCTGGGAAGACCAGGTGAGGGAAGTGAGCTGATTACAAGGGCCTGGAGGAAGGCGGGATCTGAAATTACAGGAGAGTTAACATGAGCCAAACCAAACAAACAACTTGTGTCTAACTTGTGACAAAGTTGTTGTGTCCCTGGGCAAGACCCTTCACCCCGAATTGCTACTGTGGGGATTGTCCACTGTAAGTCGCTTTGGATGAAAGCGTCTCACAAGGTAATGTAATGTAATGTAACACTTTACAACACAACATAATTTGCCAGGTAGGGCCAGCGGCCATTCCACTTTCTATTTTAACATCTGGAGATACTCATAATACTTTAGTATTTAACAAGCAAGACTTGTGCCATTACATTAGACTATGTCAGACTTACTTCAGACTAAGAGGTCCACAGTGTTAAAATGAATAAAAACAAGTAAACCTACAAGTACTGAGTTGAATTAACCTGATAACCAGTGGCTCAGTCCGTAGGGACTTGCCCCTTGGACCGAAGGGTCACCGGGTAAAAAAAAAAACACGGAGTGGACTGGTAGCTGGAGAGGTGCCAGTTCAACTCCTGGGCCCTGCCGAGGTGCCCTTGAGCAAGGCACCGAACCCCAAAACTGCTCCCCGGCGCTGGCG
The DNA here is from genome assembly GCA_902827135.1 of Harpagifer antarcticus. Classification (NCBI taxonomy): domain Eukaryota; kingdom Metazoa; phylum Chordata; class Actinopteri; order Perciformes; family Harpagiferidae; genus Harpagifer; species Harpagifer antarcticus. The sequence continues at coordinate 212,889 of CADEHL010001051.1, read as the reverse complement.
AGACTGGCAGCCTCTTCACTCTGGTTCTCTCTAGATCAGGGGTGGGGAACCTCCGGCCTCCGGGCCGTATACGGACCGCGAGACCATTTGGTATGGCCCTCGAGGTAAAAAAATTAAAGAAATCTAGACCGCAAAATAATGAAACAACCTGTTTTTCCTGGTCAGGGTCCTTGAACAGAGCACGAGCCTAACGTGTCATCACGTGGTATATGTCTCGTCTGACAGGGGTGCAGTTCTGACGGAGAGCACCAGAACGCCGTTCCGCCACTTAGAAAATTGCAGTACCCATAAAGAGCCGTACACATGCTGCAGTTTTTGAATGGCTGGGTCTTAGTTGAAAGCCCAGTGGCGATCTGTTCATCGGTCATACTGATCATACAGTGAATAACTTTGTTGTTATTAGCATCTGGTTAGCTATCTATGCTAACGAATATAATAAGCTTTGTCTACAACCAGTGAGGTAAAGGCACATCTTTATATGATCATTATAGTTATAGAAAAATAAGAAAATAAAGTAAACGGGTATAAAATACTATATGACAGTAAAAAAAGCTGTTATTAATAAACAAGAATACAGTTTAAAAGAGGAGTGATTTGTAAAATAGCCAAAAAAAAAATGTGTTTACAGTTCTGTTTCATATGGATGTTGAGAGATCAAATCAAATCAAATCAAATCAAGTTTTATTTATAAAGCACATTTAAAAGCGATTTTTGGTCGAGCCAAAGTGCTGTACATGCATTAAAAACACATATAATCACAATAAAAGACAATAATTTACAACAGATATAAAACAAACACAGGGAATAGTGAGGAGTCGTGCTCCGCTCTGACTAGAAGGCCTGAGAGAAGAAGTGAGTTTTTAGTGTGGATTTAAAAACCTATCCATAGATCTCCTAATGCTGCTCTCAAATTGCACCAGACTGATGCTTTCAACATTTAAAAAAAAAAAAAAAATCTTCCCGGGGGAGCATGCCCCCCGGACCCCTAGAGGAAGTTAGGTCCCCCCCCCCCCCACTTAAATCATGGATAGGAAACTAAATACATTTGCACACATCTTGTGTCCATATCTTTCTGTTTTGGTGGTAAGATATCTGGATTAAGAGGTTGCTTTTTCTTTGCACAGCATGAAAGAAAGGCGAAATGAATGGGTTGTGATTTTAGTATTTTTAAGCAGAGGTCAATCATTTGTACGACCCTTGAAAGGAAAAAGGTTCCCCACCCCTGCTCTAGATGCATGTGCATGTATGTATATAGTGTGTATTACTGGCGGCAGCCACACGGAGACGATACGGGTCGTATCCGCTACAGTTCTCTATACCAGCGGTTTTCAAAGTGTGAGGCGTGCCTCCCCTGGGGGGCGCCAGAGAGCTTCAGGGGAGGCGCAGTGTGAGAAAAAAATAACGAGAAACAGTGAAATCTAGCTAGTTAACTTCAGCTAACTTTATGCAAGCGGCAACATGGATCGATTTTTAGTGAAGTTACCTAAAATGAAAGAGGAGACGGCGTTTGGCAGAAAACGTCAGCTTTGTTTTGAAATAAAAGTTGTGGCTCATCGGACATTTATGAGAGAAAGTCGCTAATGTCAGAGTGCAAGCACAAGACGCGAGCCTTGTAACCCCTCCCCCGGCCCTGGCACGAGCGAGGAAATGTGATTGACGGCGATTTCATTTGAACGGGACGGCGCATTCCGACCCCAAGTACACAGAAGGAATGAGTTATTTGCGGTCTACAATGACAGAGAAGAGACTGTCAAGTTTGGCTGTACTCAGCATTGAATCAAAACGCACTACAGCTTTAGATCTTAATAAGTTTGTGAGGCGTTTTGCTGAACAAGATGATAATAGCCGCATTCAGCTGTAATACGCATGCCGACTTGATGCTCTGCTCACGGATGACTCGATGAGCATAACAAACTGTTAAGATGATGACCTTACGTGTGTAAATATATTTTTTTCTTTGTCGGGGTCTTGCCTGTTTTAAATCATGAGAAAGTCAAATAAGACGGTGTGTAAAACTACACTGCCCAGCCAAAAAAAGTAACGACTTTGATTTAACTAGGCCAGTAGGTAAGGGCATTCCACTGGATAATAATACCCCTGCATTATAGCAACAACAACAATAATAATAATAATAATAATAGCAATAATAATTGGGAGGGGGGGCGCGGCTGTTCTTATGTTCTCTGAGGGGAGGCTCACCTTCCCACACTATGAAAACCCCTGCTCTATACGCTTCGTATAGAGCAGGGGGGGGGGCCACACGAAGCCGACAGCGAAACGCAGAAACGATAACGATAACGGTTCCCAAGGTGGGTAGATCTGTGGACGCAACGCTCTGGAGGGCCAAACGGCTCCGTGATTACGCCCTATACGATCCTTTCCTGATAACAAAAATACTGACGGGCTGTCAAGAGAAGGGGAGGAAAAGAGAGACTCCGTGTATTATTCTTATATTATTATTATTAGAGTTGTTATTCATTTGTTTTAAAGCTCAATAAATAACAAAGAAGACCTTTGACCGGCACTTTTATAATTTTGTCTGGAAGATTTCAACTTTAAAGGACATGTTGACCGGCGGAAACAAATTATAAAGGAAACTCTGCTGCACGGTTCCCTCGTCTCTTGGAAGAGGCAGAAAGGTGGGTGTTTTCAATCTGCTGGTGGACTACCGGGGAGATTTACAGAAGGAGCACACGCTTGGCTCGAGGAGGGAGAAAAAGAGTCAGAGCCAGAGCCCTGGCCCCTGCCTCTCCCCACCTCTGCTGCTAAATCCACCGCAGAGAATAAACAGAAGGGCATGCAACCATGGCAATCATGGCAACCATTACAGGCCCGGCATATGTACTACAGGGTCTCCAGTGGGTCGAGCGGTCTCGTGTGGACGGACACGTTTCTGGTGCCGATTGCGTGTGGACGGAATACCTTTTTGATATCAAATTCGGTTCGTTTTCATTTCCGTGTGTGGCTATAGGGTCACTGTGTGTGTATTAATTACTTGTGCATGTGTGCACCTACCGGTATACTGTGTGTTTATTCAAAACCAAAATACAAGCCAGAGTGAAAAGCTGAATTTCCCCCTAGGGGCATTAATAAAAAAATAACTTTTCTCAATATGAGTGCTGATGCCAGACGGCCCCTCCTCCTCAGTTTACTAGACAAGGAGCTCGTGCTGGAGCATTGAAATGCCATCGGTTCATAAAGGTCACAGCACAGTCAAACAACTATAAATGTGTTCACATGTTTTGTTTGTAAAGGTTGGAGTACCACACACCTTGTTCAGTTCTATGTCTACATTTAGTTTCACAACGATTAATATTCGGCCAAATTGAAATGTGAAGTGCCAGGATGTCCTCCATCTTTTTAGACATTCAATAGCTTCAGAAGCACCTTAACACAGAGCGGAGGGGTTAGTGAGGCACAATTGATTGGAGGACACACTCACAGAGATCAGAGGCAGAGACAGGCACAGTATTAAAATAAAAACACTTCAAATACAACACCCTTGAATGACGCATCTTAAAGAAGAGCAGGTGATACAGATTGCTGGTTGAGGTCAACTTCAGGAGCAAACAACCTTGAAAGTTGGCACAGGAGTAGGGACGGACGCGTCTCCCAATCTTAAGGTAGTAAAACAAAATACAGAACTTATTGAAATCAACTATTCAATGTGCGGATCAATGCACAATAACAAGCCAGTGGTCCCTTTCAATTCATTGTCCAAATATAGTTTTTTGAAGAAGTAATGAACCAAGCATGAGAGGGTTTATCCAAATCTATTTTATCTCCGGAAATGGTTCAGACAAAAAAAAAATGTAAGTTTAAGTCGCTTGGTTCCTCCTTTTTCCTTTTAATTAACACAGAGACTCGGACCCAAAGCTCTTATGATGTAAAAGGGTAAAGCCTTAAAAAAACTGTTAAACCTTCAGGTTCCAAGAAGTGGATGGGCTGTTTAGCATTTACACCTTCCATGAAAGTTTAACTTAATAATTCTTCCAGTTATTGAAGCTTGAAGACATCATTTTGAGAAATTCCCCCCCCAAAATAATAAACACAGCTTCTTATTTGTTGCTTCAATAATCTTGCTTTAAATGGCCTTTTGGGTTTCATCTTGTTGTTCAGCAACACGTTGGTGTAGCTTCTGTCTGCTAAAAAAGGAAACACACAACTGCTCAGTGCTACTTTGATTAAGAGTACTGAAGAGTGCAAAAAGATGTGATGGAAAATCATGAGAATAATACAAATTAAATATTTGAATAAATGTTAGCTCTTTTTAGACAAAGTAGAGTCGGTGTCAGACTGCAAACGTTCTCTTTGGGCTTGTGTCTGTATCCTCAGTGTGTCTTCAGCTCTGTCTTTGTTGTCTTGCATTCCCTGGAGCTCGCTACACTCCCCCCCCTTCTCTTTTCCTCCATCCCTCAAAACATGTAGATTCTCTCCTCGTCCTCCTCGTTTATTTCTGGTGAAAGGGAGAAAGGTTAACGTTTGGATTGGTCCAAACCATATATCTGAGAAAGGCCAGCCTGACATTTTACACAGCTGTGTTGTGTGTGTGTGTGTGTGTGTGTGTGTGTGTGTGTGTGTGTGTGTGTGTGTGTGTGTGTGTGTGTGTGTGTGTGTGTGTGTGTGTGTGTGTGTGTGTGTGTGTGTGTGTGTGTGTGTGTGTGTGTGTGTGTGTGTGTGTGTGTGTGTGTGTGTGTGTGTGTGTGTGTGTGTGCAAACTCACACACACCTGAAAACATCTGGCCTTGCACACACTACTGAAATACTCTCACGTTCACTGCTGAAAACATCTGGCCTTGCACACACACTACTGAAATACTCTCACATTCACTACTGAACACCTCACACACGCTACTGAAAATTAACTTCATACACACAGTATTGATTTGATTGACATTGATTGATTGACAATGTTTATAGTGTATTTTAAAAGAGAAAATCTGGGTAATGATATATTGCAATGCTACCCGTTTGCGTACACGGTATAGTACCACATACGTTTGCTCTGTGGTTAGGTTGCTGATCCTATATTTGCTTGGGTACTAGTAATCATTTTAAATAATATTGTAGTTGCTGCTGCCTGCTTTTTGCCCACCAGCACTACGTGACTACATCAGCTCGGTAACTCCTATAGTTTATATGGCTAGTTATTTAATATAATTAAATATTTGCAATAAATAACACCTTACTGTAAAATTGTTTAATGAGTTTGTAATCGCTCAACTAAAGTGTGTTGAATAGAGGGAACAGTCTAGGCCTACTCTCTGAAAACTTAATATTTATCTATGGTTTATAACATTTTATATTTTCCTTCTTTCTCCAAACCAGTCTGGAGGATGTCCCACTTACAGAAGACACCAGGGTTTTAGTGTGGCAGCCCATCCAGGTCCAGTAGCACCACCCTGCAGCTTAACATATACATTAAAATATTTAACAGGATCTAATGTTATGCATTTTAATAATTTAATAAGCTGCAATAAGCTAACAAGCTAACTACACCCAATTTGAGCCAGAACCTTTCCTTTTTTGTTTGACCATTTATTGAAGTGATTGATATTTCAGGCTGAGAGGATAATGGCCTGTTAAATATGGTTGATTAAGCTGTGTACTTCTTGCCAACAGTTATGTTAGCATTAGTTAGTTAACAGTAAGTAAATATAAGACTAACCTATGTACTCCAGCTAGCCGGCTAACCTACATCTGTTGCTCCCGGTCTGCACGTTTTATGTTGCTTAAGGTAAGTGAACATGAAACTATTCAGCAAAACCTTCAATAATAATCTAAGGTATTGAGTTTTGGGATATTACTTGCATACAAATTTATAAATGCCTTAAGGTTTCTCAAATATACAATATGTGGTAAATTCAACAGTGGACCCAGCAAAGATTCACATTATTGATTTGTTGCTGTTACTTAATTATACTTTTAATAAATTCAAGTCAAGCTTAGTTACATGTGATGGTAGCTATATGCTCTTACCTGTGTGCCTCCTCCGCAACCAGACTGTATTCAAACTCTTAAGTACCAGTTCTATCTACTTTAAACAATTAAAAAAGCAAAATCAACTACATTTATTGATATACCAATCTTTATTTTTGGGGCCTCTTCTTCTTTTAAATTAAACTTTCAGACGTGAGATATTGAAATACAGTAAGAGTTTTGTCTATTTAAAAAAGAATGAGCCATTCCTTACAGTTAACTTCATATTTCTTATTGTCTAAAGCATTTATGACACACATTTTCCCCTCATATTCACAGTGTGGATCAATTGAGACAGCGTGCAGAGACTTTGGGAGAAACCTCCGCATGACGGATGTCCTGTCTGTGGGTTTGGCTGGAGAGGACTGAGGTGAAGAGTTCTTTCTCTGGGAGGAGGACCAGGCCTGATGGAGGAGGACGTGGCCTGATGGAGGAGGACCAGGCCTGATGGAGGAGGACCAGGCCTGATGAAGAAACCCCCTAACTGCATCTGTGAACACATACTGGGCTCAGCTGTCACAAACAAATGATAGTCCTGTTTGACTTTGTGTTCACAATAAAAGTGTAGTTTCTTAGTGAATATCCTGTATTGGTCTTTAATTTGAAATCAGCTTTTTATTTTCTTCTTGCCCCTCTGAGAAAACGGTGAGGCAGTTGTGTCCTTCAGGTATGTCCTTTCCTAACAGAAATGACAAGAAACATATGACATTATTGCAGAGCAAGTGTGTTATTTATGAAAGAGGTTTGTTTATTTAGCGGCTGTAGAAATAATGTATTTTTTTAATTTTAATTTGTTTTTTTAATTCATCACAAGATAATCAGATTATGTATGAACAGTCTGCAGTTAATCAACATTAAAATATCTTATTATTAAATAATATTCAACTGCTCGGTTGTCTCACTGCAAGAACCACTTTTACCACGTCTTTTACAGACAATATGTAGAGACAAATGGTAGCAATTCTCACAATGTAAAATAATAATTGCCTTAAATACATTGAAATGTGAAAGCTGATTATAGTTGTTACTTTATCTATTTAAACCAGAACGTTTCTCGATTCTTTGTACAGTATGAAAGGAGTCTTTGTACCTTTGAGTCCATGCTGAAGTTCACTGATGTTCGGAATAGGTCTGTCTCTCGTGGTCAGCATCCTCTGGTCTGTCTGCATCACCTTTAAACAAACATATATGTATATGTAAAGTAACAATGTGTTGGTCACAGACTTTTTTTACATGCAAATGTCATGTGATAATCTTTTTGTTATCCTTAAAAAAAGTGCTGGATATCAAAGCCCTTACTGTATCTTATCAGTTGGATTGTGTATTATTGTATAGTTGCAACCCAGTCTCATGGCATTTCGTGTTCACCAACACCATTTTTAATCTATTGATTCGTGTTCACCAACACGATTTTCCCCTTTTTTTCGTGTTGCACAGCACAATTTTAAAAGCAATGTATTTCTACTGGTAATGACGCTCATGGAAGCACGGCATTCGTTTGTGTCTGCTGCCCTTAAAGGCAATGTGAGCGTCCATTCTCATTGGATAACGGAGAATTGTACACCCGGAAGTAAGTATTCCCCTTACTGTCGATTGATTTTACAGTGATATCTGCATACTCATCGACTAAAAAACACCAGATTATCCTTGTTAATTACACAACATTGATTGGTTTAAATTGTGTGCAATGCTTTTGTATTTTTCCCCTTCGATTCGGAGAAACAAATATTTTTTCGGAGTAAAGGATGGCAGAAGACACTACACTACCCAGAATCCCCAGCTATCGTTTGGACTACACCATGTGCTCTGTTTGACAAACCCCGTTTTTTTTTCACCATTCATTCCAATGGCTGGCGTCTATGTTACGTGATCTTCAAATTAGTACTACTACTGAGTTATTTCTGGAACCAACTGGAAATGTGAGTTTCATATTTTTCAGATACACAGATCTTATAGTGATCTCATACAGTACTCTGCTCTTCAACACTAATGTGACGCTAGCTGTCTGCATCGTTGAGCATAGCTATTTTAAATTAACAATAACAATGCATACAGTTACGTAACTAGCAAACTAACTAATGTACAAGCATGACCTTATTTTACCAACCTCACCGAGAAGCCTTATGTTTTACATTATAATCCTTCTTAATGTTTTACACTTCTCTATTATGTTTTAACTTGTATGTTACGGATAGCATCGTTAGCACAGGTGTAGCTTCGTCTCGCTCGTTAGCTGAATAAAAAGACAAGTAAGAAATAAAGTGCTTGAATTTCACTTACCAAATAAACTGCATTCATGGACAGTCTGTTTAAACCGCAGAGCCATAAGATAAGTGCGATATTTCAATGAAGAATACTCCACCAGGCACCAACACAACAAACATGTCCGAGTAGCAGCCTGGAGCTAATGCCAGATGTTTTCAGTAGTGTGTGTGTGAGGTGTTCAGTAGTGAATGTGAGAGTATTTCAGTAGTATGTGTGCAAGGCCAGATGTTTTCAGTAGTGTGTGTGTGAGGTGTTCAGTAGTGAATGTGAGAGTATTTCAGTAGTGTGTGTGCAAGGCCAGAGGTTTTCAGTAGTGTGTGCGTGAGGTTAATTTTCAGTTGCGTGTGTGTGAGGTTCATTTTCAGTAATATGTGTGAGGCTTAATTTTCAGTAGTGTGTGTGTGTGAGGTGTTCAGTAGTGAATGTGAGAGTATTTTAGTAGTGTGTGTGCAAGGCCAGAGGTTTTCAGTAGTGTGTGTGTGAGGTTAATTTTCAGTTGTGTGTGTGTGAGGTTAATTTTCAGTAGTGTGTGTGTGAGGTTAATTTTCAGTTGTGTGTGTGTGAGGTTAATTTTCAGTAGTGTGTGTGTGAGGTTAATTTTCAGTAGTGTGTGTGTGAGGTGTTCAGTAGTGAATGTGAGAGTATTTCAGTAGTGTGTGTGCAAGGCCAGATGTTTTCAGTAGTGTGTGTGTGAGGTGTTCAGTAGTGAATGTGAGAGTATTTCAAGTTGAGTTTGAATTTTGGCCTACACGGCCCTTCATAAGGGGCCGTACAGGCCGTAATTCATACTGGTACTCTCACACACGTATATATTTACACTCACACATTCATACATTCCGTTCTCATATTATCATATTTCAATGCACACATTCATACAGTATATTGTCACTCACATATTTATACATTGTTCACTCACACATGTACATTTTGCTCTCATATTCATATATTTGAACGCTCATATTTATACATTTTGCTCTCATGCACATTCATTCAATGTTTACATTTAATATTAAAAATAATATATGCATATCTGAAGACAATATATGTATGCAGGAGAAGAATGTATGTATGTCTGAAGACAATATATGTATGCAAGAGAAGAATGTATGTATGTCTGAAGACAATATATGTATGCAAGAGAAGAATGCATGTATGTGTGAGAGAAAGTATAGTGGAAATGGAAGGAGTATGGTTGGTCGAGCGGGGGCGGGCTCATGTTCAAAACTTCGGATTCAAATCAACATGATGGAGGGAGATGAATCTGTGTATCTACGCCGGACCATTTGTTTTTCTTTATTACAAAAGTAAACGGAAGGCGTTTTTGAGAGGCGTTTTTGCCCTTTTGCTTTTTACCTTACTAGATGGTCTAATGGTCAGTGGAGCGAGGGGACGGATGGACTTTGCGGAAGTGATTTCAAAACAAAAAGCACTCGTTTGCTTGGAACGGTGATATTATAAACAAGGGGAAACTAGGGGAATTTTCCGATCACAAAGAAAGCGGCCAAGACACACATTGAGCCCAGAAAATGAATGTTATTTAGGGCTGTAAATATAATAAGCCTATGTCTATAATGGACAACATTGTTAGGAGATTTAAACTATAGAGTGGCGAAGTCCCTCCCTTTCCGGTGGACCTCCATGGGACCTTATTTCGGAAAAATTATGTATTGAAGTCAATGGAGAGAGAAAGATTATCTTTCGATCCCGTTTGAATTGTGCCACGAATTACACATATGATGTTTGTCAATTTAAAAGATAATTTTGCCAGTCAAAAAAAAAAAATGTGTCGTAAAACTGTGAAGTAACACATTTTTTTGTGTGAAACGGTCAATGAACTACATCTCTGGTCTTGCACAACAACACACGTCACCAAGATGGCCGTCACTACTGTCTTGCTAAACATTGATTGACTACCCTCACTATCACCACAATGAAACACGTCCAGAAGAATGTCATGCAAAGCTGCCTGCCTGCCTGCCTTCCTTTGATTCTCTCTGAACTGCCTGATCTTTTTAATGTTTAATGTCAACCATTTGTGCAGATAGCATGAAGTAGAAAAGATCGCCGATGCTAATGTAGCATTAGCGTTAGCATTTCTCCCCCGGGCTTAAATGGTGAGCAATAAAAGTTGAGCAATTTTCAACTTTTGAAGCCTCTGCAGAAGCGTCAGCCAATCGAATCATGCCAGTACAAGTTCTAGCCAATCAAACCACTGCTTGTGTGTCAGGGGCGGGAGATTCATGTGATTGGTTGTCGGTCGAGTTTCAGACACGCCCGTAGGCAAGCGACAACGCACGCCGCTGTGTGGACGGGCCGTAAGAGTGAAAATATATGTATATAAGGAGAATGTATATGCGTGAGAGGATCAGTATGAATTACGGCCTGTACGGCCCCTCATAATATGGTTTATAGATTGAAGCGTTCCCTCTCCCTGCGCCTGAACCTTCTTCACTTCTCTTTCTTTATTAACCTCATTCCTTATTTTTTCCTATCATTCTTTGAGTTTCTGGATCTCTTTCCACAGCCATATGTTGATTTGTGGAATATTGATTTGCATTGAGACGTGTAGATATTGTATCCGCTGGCAGTCCTCAGTCATATTCCTGTAGGTCTATGCTTTGATTCACATTTCTAAAGTCATACTGTGGCTTTCACTGCAGTATGTTTGATAAATGATGATGTTCCTATATTGTGTTAATTGAGACACTCATTTTGATTCATGTGAAACTGATAAAGCTGTATTTGGATTTCAACTTGACATGAATAATTCCTTGTCACAAACATTTAAAGGGGACCTATCATGCAAAATGCACCCTTGTACATCTTTTATACATGAATATGTGTCCCCGGTGTGTCAGGGAACTCACCAAGTGTCAGAAAATACAACCCTCTCTCTTTTCCTCCATACCCAAATCTCTAAAAAAAAAAGGGGCTGTAACGTATCTGATACAGACTGTTCCAGATTTGAATTATTTTGTACTTCACAAAAGGGGTGCTCCGCTTAGTGGTCAATTCTCCACCTATCAGGGGAATGAGAGGTTGGGCCACGGCCGGCCATTGCCGCTCGAAAGCGCTAGAGACGCTGTAGTACATATGCCAGGCCTGTAAGTGGCGCTGTAGTCTGCCACAAAAGCAGCGAAAAAGACTTCCCGCGCATGGTTGCCATGGTTGCCCTTCTGTTTATTCTCCGCTGTGGCTCTTTTTCTCCCTCCCCGAGGCAAGCGTTTGCGCCTCCTGCTTTAAAACAAATGAATAATGACCCTATATAATCATATGTAAGGGATAATGTGCAGCGACGCGGTCGGGAAAAGAACACCGACAGGCTGATCAGGATCGAGTTGTCGTACCCAAAACTACTGTCTTGTGAGCTCGTGGCAGAACCATGAAACAAAAACAAAAAAATATACAACGTGAAGCGGAGGGATCTAGATTGGCATGAAGGTGTTATTTTATAGGCGCAAACGCTTACCTAATTTTCTGTCTGCTGCTTCTTTCATTAAGCCATCTATCTGTATTATATGAGCATGTGGGCAATAATGATAGACATGCACAGGTCTAATGGGACACAAACACTGAGGAGACGGTATGAAGGAGTGCATTCAGTTGTGTGTGTGTGTGTGTGTGTGTGTGTGTGTGTGTGTGTGTGTGTGTGTGTGTGTGTGTGTGTGTGTGTGTGTGTGTGTGTGTGTGTGTGTGTGTGTGGCCTAGCATTACTATACTTGTGGGGACCTAAATCTGTTTACACAGTCACGTGTGGGTACTCGCCTCCCTTATGGGGACAAATTGGAGGTCCCCATGAGGGGAATCATTAATTTTAGGGTGAAGACTTGGTTAGGTTTAGGGTAAGGGTTAGGGTTAGGGTTAGGCATGTGTTGGTTATGGTTAAGGTTAGGATAAGTCTCCAGGAAATGTAATGTAAGTCAATGTAATGTCCCCTGAAGTGAGGTATACATGGTATGTGTTTGTGTGTGTGTCTGTGTGTGTGTGTGTGTGTGTGTGTGTGTGTGTGTGTGTGTGTGTGTGTGTGGTGTGTGTGTGTGTGCGTGTGTGTGCGTGCGTGTGTGTGTGTGTGTGTGTGTGTGTGTGTGTGTGTGTGTGTGTGTGAGAGAGAGACATGATTGCATCCTTACTGTAATACCAAAGTAAAACCTAAAGATTGGATTGCATGTACTTACAGATTTCATACCTCCACCTCAAATAAATCAGTCTGTTAAAAGGAAAATAAATCACTCATATAACTTGTAGATCGTCCAACTAAGACAAATACACATGTGGTAATACTGGTGTGTTCCCTTTATCTTATACATCTTTGCAATACATAAAAGGCAATAAATAAATAAAATGTTCCCTTCCCACATTAGCTGTAGTAAAATATGGAACAGTGGAGGTTCATCAAAAGGAAAATGTGATATTAATTAGAATCAAATATATCTACATTTCACTGTTTACTGAGTTTTAATTCAACGTATTTTATTGATATATTATTCAATTTAATTGATGTTGATTACTAGTGGAAAAAGTTAGACAAGAGTGCGCGAGAAACCATTTCCTTTCCTTTCATTTTTATTTCTGTTCCAACCTTGGTATGAAGTTATATATTTGTAACTCATGTCTACATTTTAAAAGCTTGCATTATAAGAACACCTGGGTCAGAGTATCTAGACACGCTTTCACTAGTTCAGCTATGGAAAATGGAAGTTTTTCCCACAGCAGACGCACATCAGTTACATCATGGTCTCATCATAGATCGGTGAGGTCTCTTTTCCAAGTCCTAATGAACTCTCCTTCACATCTCTCCTTATGCCTTTGTGGATAAAACCAAGGTAATGCTCCTTTCAAAAGCAAAAAAGACACCAGAGCCTGTTTCAGATATTGTAACTACGCAAGGAACAAAACTTGAAGTTGTTGCCTGTTACAAATACTTTGGTATCTGGCTTGATGATTGTCTCTCTTTTAAACATCATGTCAATAACCTGCTTAAAAAACTGAGGGTTAGGTTAGGGTTCTTTTACAGAAACAAGTCCTGTTTCTCGCTTGAGGCCAGGAAAAGGCTAGTCACTGTGACCTTTTCACCTGTGCTGGACTATGGTGATGTGTTGTATATGAATGCACCTGCCAATTACCTGAGCAAATTGGATGCTGCGTATCACAGCGCTCTGAGATTTGTCACAAATTGTAAAACGCTTACACATCACTGTACACTGTATACCAAGGCAGGTTTACCATCACTCTCTGTACGGAGGCTCAGTCACTGGTACACTTTTATTTATAAAGCTATGTTGGGCAAACTCCCGTATTACATCTGTTCTCTGGTAAAGCAGAAAGTTGCAAGCAGCTATTGTCTGAGATCACAGGATGTAGTCTTATTAGATGTACCAAGAGTGAGGACTGTCTTAGGTAAAACAGCTTTTATGTGCGCAGCTCCACTTGCTTGGAACAGCCTACAGTCCAACTTGAAATTGTTCACTTTTGTTTCTCTGAATGTTTTTAAGGCACGTCTGCACGAAATGCTTTATGACACTATGGGTGTTTGTAAGTGTTGGTGAATATGTAAATATGATGTCCTCTATTGTTTGTTTTTATGTTTCATGTGGAACTAATTGATGCAGGTCTCCCTTGTAAAAGAGATCCATGATCTCAAGGGACCTATCTGTCTAAATAAAGGTTTGAAATGAAATGAAAATGCCCATGAAATTTTTTCACTGAGGTTAAAGAATAATGGTAAGAAAGTAGGGGTGTAAAGGTATCCGTATTCGTCTCGAACCGTCACGGTTCGGCACATGCAGTCACACGACGAATACGCCTTTTTTTATGAGTTGGAAAAAAAGTCTGTCACTCAGGGCAGTATATATAATCTAGGGGGCGGTATTGCGCCTAAAAGCTGCCCTTTAATAACAAATGAAGGACAAGAAGAAAAACACAACAAAACGAACAAAATACAAGAAGAAGAAAAGTTAGTATGGTGATTTCAGATAACACAGATAAGCAGGTGGGAGCTAGAACCCACCTGCTTCTTTTAAATCAGCTGTGTGGGAACATTTCGGGTTCCCTGTGGACTACAATAACGATGGAGCGTGAGTGGTGGAATCGGACGAGGACGGTGTGTCGGCGTTGTTCGACAGCGGTGCGGTATGCTAATGATAACACACGCCAAACATGCTAAATCATATCAGAAGGCATCACCCAGATTTGCCAATCACCGGAGCCCGGCAAAAGACAACAGCAGTTCAACAGCTTATCCCCGCTGTTTTTAAGAAGCCAATAGACATGAAAGCCGAGAGACCAAAATAAATAACGGAAGCTATTGGCATATATATTTCAATTGCTATGTGCCCTTGAAACACTTTCTTATTATTTATTTTGTAATATTTTCAAGACATTCTTTTTAGTTTTACAGCTTATTATAGATAATATGGCCATCTGAGTGTGTGTGGTACTGTTTGTGGTTTGTTTTTAACTGTGTAATAAAATTAATTATTCAAAATGTTGGAGTTCCTTACTTTTATACTGAAACTTGCACTACTGTTCAAAAATAAATAATAACAAACCTGGAATTATGCATTTGGGACTTTTTTTGTTGCTTTTTCCCGTGACCCCCAAACCGAGGTACGTACCGAATCGTGAATTCTGTGAACCGTTACACCCCTATAAGAAAGACTATGGAGCTGATTTTGTTCTTATATAAGTGTAAGTGGGTGATTTGGGCACCTGGTGTTAATGTATGAATTCGAGACAGCTGTTGGTGGGACGGGCGTACCAGAGTGAGCAAATGTTTTATTACCAGGGCAAACACAGGAGGAGCACCAGGTGAAACGTGCTGCAGCCAAACTTTAAAATGGTTCTCCTCTCTCCTGTAGTCAGCTGTGATTTCAGGTTTTCATGCTGCGCCGCCTTCACTCATCCACCTCCTCTTCATCCCATCTCCTCATCAAATCCAGATCTCCAGCATCACCACCAGTGTCTAGACCCCGGGGGGGGGGGTCCTATATGCTCACGGCTGCATTTCCGCCTTTAGATATATAGGATTTTAGGATCAGGGTCTAATCGCCAAAGACTTAACATTTATCATATAGTTAATAAATGTTCTTTAAACAAAAAATGAAATATTTCCTGATTAAAATGTCTTCACACACACTGTAGAGATCCTTAATATGTTTAAAGTCAACTCAATGTTGTATTACTCAGTTCTTTGACTACCCCTATGCCCTTGCCAAATACAATATGTTCCTCACAAGATGAACTGGCCTCTCCTCTCTTAATGATATTTAGCTGGAAAACAGCATGGGCATTAACATTTGTTCTTTTGTTTCATAGGCAAGGCAAGGCAAGTTTATTTATATAGCACCTTTCAACACAAGGCAATTCAAAGTGCTTTACAAAAAATGAAAGACATTAAGAAAATAAACATTAAAAGAAAAAATACATGGTTACAGTGCAGTTTAAGATGTGAATAGTTCAATTAAAAGCAGCGGCAAAAAGAAAAGTCTTTAGTCTGGATTTAAAAGTAGTCAGAGTTGCAAACAGTCCTGCCCCTCCAGACAACCAAACAAGCAGCAAGGACCAACATCTGGGAAGATGAATGGCAAAGAAATGACACACAAGCTCTTGAATTGCTGGACAGAGGAATCACACTAACGGAAAGCCTCGCTAGTGGCCACGACCTTGGCTGGACAACCTGGAAGTCACTTAATAGACTGCGTGTGGAACAGGGGAGGTGCAAAGCACTGATGAAAGTGTGGAACTACACCACAGAAGACACGTGCAGCTGTGGATCAGTGCAGACAATGTCCCACCTACTGGAATGTGCCGATGCCCCCCGGTGCAGTCCAGAAGACCTGGCAGAACCTACCCCATGAGCTGTGGCCTGTGCCTGATACTGGCAGAACGACATCTGAGATTGCTACGGACTCGAAGAAGAAGAAGCGGACCTGCAGCTTTCTGGGAGTTTGTTCCAGATATTTGGAGCATAATAACTAAACGCTGCTTTACCATGTTTAGTTCTGACTCTGGGGACGGAAAGCTGACCAGTCCCTGAAGACCTGAGAGATCTGGATGGTTCATATTTTAGCAGTAGGTCAGAAATGTATTTTGGGCCTAAACCATTCAGTGCTTTATAAACCAGCAGCAGTGATGTGATCCACTTTCTTAGTGTTAGTGAGGACTCGAGCAGCAGCGTTCTGAATCAGCTGCAGCTTTCCTATAGATTTTTTAGTGAGACCTGTAAAGACGCCATTACAGTAGTCCAGTCTACTGAAGATAAAAGCATGGACACATTTTTCCAAATCCTGCTGTGACATTAGTCTTTAATCCTAGATATATTCTTTAGGTTTAGGTAGGCTGATTTAGTTTAACTGTTTTAATGTGACTGTTGAAACTCAGGTCAGAGTCCATGACTACACCTAGATTTCTGGCTTTATCTGTTGTTTTGAACATTGCAGACTGAAGCTCAGCGCTAACTTGTATACGTTCTGCCTTGGCTCCAAAAACCATTACCTCAGGTTTATCTTTGTTTAATTGGAGAAAGTTCTGTCACATCCAGTCATTGATTTGTTCAATGCACTTACTCAATGTTTGAATTAGAGCATGAAATTGTTACATACATTTGTGTGTCATCGGCATAGCTATGGTAACTTATTTTGTTGTTTTTCATTATCTGAGCCAGTGGTAGCATGTAGATGTTAAAGAGAAGAGGCCCCAAGATTGAGCCTTGAGGTAACCCACATGTCATATTTGTCAACTCAGATGTGTATTTACCTATAGAAACTGTTGGGGAATATTTTCCAAGGCCCATAACTTTGACCCAGTTTATCAGTTCAAACTGTCCTGACTGAGCACACGCACCTCGTAACCTTGGCTGCTGTGCTCTCAGTGTTCTGTCTCCCTGTTCCTGCCTGTTGGCGTCAGCTGATAGAGGTGTTATGATTCTATGTTCCTGTCTGTTGACGTCAGCTGATAGAGGTGTTATGATTTTATCTTGTTATGCAGCATGTTGATGATGCTCTCAGAACTATCTAAATACATGGGTCTGGGGTAGAGTTCTTCAGAATTGACGTGGCAACTCTACCGTGCAGTCAGATCATGGCTGCTGTGACTTGTGATGTGAATTCTCCGGCCGAAGCTCCAAATAAACCATCAGTGTTTGACATCAAAGCTCCTGCTCTTCCCGTGTCTCTTTCCTGAGTCGGTGACTCCCACTGCATTGCTACACAAAAGTTTCCCTTACAAATTGGCGTTGTCGGCAGGATACCAACACATCTTCAGAACTGGTAAGTGTAATTTTAAATCTACATTTGGACATTACCAGAATCTGTGATTGACGGTATTCTAAAATTACCTGTGAAACTGAGCGGCTGTGTTTCGTTTTTGTTTAATGAACATTTGGGGATAATAAACCCAGGGGATCAGTGTCTGGGGACTCAGTCCTGGCTGATTTCCTCTGTGTAGCTGCTCGGGACGAAAGTGCCATACAAGCATGCACAGCTCATGTTTAGAGAAACCTTAAAGAAAGGCATCAGTAAAGTGGAGCTTCTGTATGAAAGCAATGTAAAGATTTGTATTGGACAAATCGCCGAATTCTGGGGGTTTCAGCCGCCAACACAGCAGTTGAAAATAAGCAGCCGGAGATATTACTCCTATCGCCTCTCTGTAAACACGGCTCCAGAGTTGCAGCCGCGGTTGTGTGTGTAAAACCTCCCCGTGTTTTTTGGGGCTAGAAGTCTCAATTAAAAACGAGATGGTCTAAAAGCACTCGTTGTTTGTGACCGTCTTCTACATTGCTGGCAAGGCCGGGGCTGCGCGAGGTGCGTGCATCACCCGATGCGCCACAGTTCCCTATACATGGCTAGAGGAGCTGGTGGCGGTCCGGGGTGCATACATAAAATTATAGGCTAATTGATCACGGGTGGGTAGTGGCAAGCAAGTGTAGAACAAAACTGTGTTTCATCGTTGTGATGAACTCGATAGCAAGTGTATAGGCTGGTCGAGTAGGACTACAGTCAACCGTGCTGTTGTTGGAGAGAAAGGGTAGCGGAAAAAAAGTCTCCTGGTCGGGGGTTCATAGCGCCACTGATGGAGTAGTGGTTGTCACAAGAGGATAAGCTAGTTATCGCTTTTGGACGGTCTTCAGGCACGATTTTAGCCAGGGCCGTTTCTTCCTATATGCGGACTATGCGGGGGCCCCCGCGGCCACTAGGGGGCCCCCAAGCTGAAAGTATTTTTTTTTTTTATTCATCCAAAAAACAAAAAAAGTTTAATTCATTCACACAAAGATGAACAAAATTAGTAGAAGCGGGAGGGCTGAAGCATAGCTTGTGGAAAGTACCCCTCCCGTGCATCATCCTAATACAGCAGCATTATTGCGTCAAAAACGTATAGAAATGAAGGAGTACAAAGAAATAAAGAAAACAGGAGAAAAAATGTAATAAAAGTTAGGGCAGGAAAACAATAAATGCATATATATATATACAAAAACTAGATATAGGGTCATTTTATGCACATGTCAATAGCAGTTTCAACTATCTTTTTTTGGAAATTAAAATACTATATATAAATATATACATAGGTACTTGGCAAATGAATAATAATAATAATATAATAATTGCATATAAACATTGTGAACACTTATTTTCAAGTTACTTTTTTTACATTCATATGTTCACGCTGTGGTTTGGAACCGCTTTTGAATGTTATTAGGCATTTTGTTATGGAAAATGTTGTGCATAATCAGTACTGCTGTACTATGTCAACACATTTTAATAGATTGAGTTTTTTTAAATATGGGAGTTGTGTGTTCATATTTACCAACACCACAGGCTATTCGTAATACTTTTTTTTGGGATGTTATTATTTTTTGTAGATTTGTTGAGTACGTGTTTCCCCATATTTCGGAGCAGTAGTAAAGGTAAGGGAGAAATAGACTGTTATAAAGAGTATCTTTTCTTCAAGAATGTTCTTAGTATGATACAAAATATCTATTGTTTTTGACAGTTTAGTCTGTACATAATTGATTATGGTGCTTCCAATTGAGTCATTGTACGCACAGTCTGCGTACAATGACACGACTTTGCAAAGGCGTGCAATAGATACGCAGAAGTCCGATTTTGCGTGCATATGATACGCTGATATTGCACCTCAAACATTAAAACAAAGAGCTCTGTGGCTTCAGGCTTGATCGCTGTTTCAATGACAGTTTTAATGTTTGCGGTTCAATAAACGACACAGCAGCTTATTGGGTTATGGTTAGGGTTAGGGTTAAATAAATGGCAAATATATGTAGAAAATAAACGCATTTAAGATATGTTCATAACAAACGTAACGTGGGAGTATCATATGCACGCAAAATCGGACTTCTGCGGAACTATTGCACACCTTAGCAAAGTAGTGTCATTTCTACGCAGACTGAAGAGAGTGGGCTGATATATATATGTTATCATAACATAACATGTGAGGAATGTAGAAGTTGCACTCTCTTCGTACATGTGATTTACAAAATACAAGCGAGTGAGTCTGATGCTGACACAGAGAGGAAACATGGATGTGTGTCACATTAATAAATGCAGAATGGGGACACTTAGATTATAGTTCCATTCAAACTGCAGCTGTCTGCAGCGGATGGGAGCGTTTATTCAACTATGACCTCTTTGAATGTTTGTAGAGTGACATTGGCCTGACACGCTCTGATCTTCACACAGACTTAATCAGTTAGTCTGTTTGTGTTATTTGTTTGGACTTTGGACCCTGCATGCACAGAAGAAAATTATAGATGGGCCTCAGTATACTGTGATGTTGGGACGCTGTCGATAGAAGCCAACAGATCACATTCTGAATGAGAGAGCAATCCAATTCTGTGGGGACGGGAAGACACCATTTATGAGAAGAAATGCAGTGATTTCTCCAGACAGAACAAAGCATAAAAAGCCTTTCTTTGTGTGTGAATATGGAAATAGGGCAGCACAGTGCAAGGGTCCTCTGAGACACTTTAATTATGAATAGAAAATGAGAGAGACAGAGCAGAGAGAGGGTTCTTTTTGTCCTTTCCTCTGATGTCTGTGACAATGAGACATTTTGGAATGACATTTAATTAAAACATGAATTGAAGAGACAAGACAAAATAAATAAAAACTAAAATAATAAAAGTGACAGTGCTGTGCACACAATATATTATCATTTAATGAAATAAAAGGTCTCCAGCCCTGATTTGAACTATTCAAGATTAATCAATAAAATCAATCAATAAAACAATGACCGTCTGTCTAATCCGTTGTGTTGATCTTCTATCCTTGAACTTTAGCCTAACTGTAACAGGCCTGGGCAGCTAAAGAGGAAAGTGGTAGTGCAGCAATCACGACAGAGGCAGTGTTCAAATCCAAAAAAGGCTTTATTGCTATCAAACTCCAAAAATACCTTCCATTAACCGACTTACCAGCTTACAAAAAACTTTTCCTTACACTGGGAGCCTCCTGCTCCCTCTATGGGCCCTTCTCACTTCTCTTATTTTTCATTTCCTCGCTCCTCGGTCTCACCATTAGTTGATTTGTCTGCGCCATCTTGAGTAGCGTCCCAATGGCCTTATTTTTGCCAGAGGAGCGAGGAGCGATAATGGAGGAGCTATAACCGAGGAGCCACCAGCCCATCCTCCGATGAAATCCTCAGACACTCGCCCCGCCCCCTTACTGTGTATCGCTCACTGATTGGACGAGGCAGTGCATGCACTGATCTGATGCTTCTTGACATGAGAGCAGTTTCCCAGCGGAGTGAAGAAAATACATGAACCTCACGGGAGTCACTCCTCACTTATACCGTGTTTTGTTTCAATTAATGTATCATTTAGTTACAAATATGTGATATATCTGAACAACAAAGTGGTCAAAAATCATTTTATTCATTTTTTGGAAACATTTTCATGATCGCTTTTTTCGTTTTACATTTTCATTTATTGTCATTTCCATTCAGTCAGTCATTAAGTGCTATTAAAATGTTAATTTACATATCCAAACAAACAAAGTGTACAATCCAATGAATGTTAATCTAACTGGGTTTTGATAGATATCTCTTTTTCTTCTCTCAATTATTGTATTTCTATTGTGCACTCTAATCAATATTAATCTTCGTTTATACATTTTAAGAATGGCATTTATCTTTTTTGAGAATGAGTTCTTATTTAATTTTATTTATTTGGGTCTACAACAGATGATACGAATGTTTGTGTCAGTAAATGTGTACTAACAGAGGCGGGGGTGTGTGTGGAAATAACGGGACAGAGCTGCTGTCAGACGATCAGCTGTGCAGCGTCATCACAAACGGACGTCGCTTCACGTGACGCTCCGGAGGAAAGGACGTCCCATTGCTCTTAAAACTAATTTCCCTGCTTCTCGTGGTTTCCTTGCGTCTCTCCATGCTTCCCTTGTGGGAGGGACTAGTCACAGGGAAACGACGCAAGTGAGGGACGCAAGGAATCCATTTAACCGAAGTGAGAAGGGCCCCCTGTGCCACACACAACTGAGCAACTCTGTGTGCTGTGTCTCCCTTGAGGGAGTGATTAGCACCAGGTGTGAGGTCTCCACACCTGCTCCCAATACTTCTAATTGGAAGAGGGTGGAGCCACCTGTTGGGAATGTAGGTGCCTCCCACTACCCTGCCTCTCAGCCCCTTACACTTGTTCCCTTGTGTTCAGCTTCCGGCTGATTTACATATCGGGATGTTCCTCACCGTGAACCTATGCCCACCTCTGACGCATCCGTCTGCACAATCATCCCCCGGCCGAAGTCTGGGGTCACCAACACCGGCCGTGCACAGAGAGCCCTCTTCAGTCCCTCAAAGGCGTGTTCAGCCTCTCCTGTCCACTTGACCATGAGCGGCTGTGAGTCTCTGGTCAGGTCTGTAAGGGGAGAGGCTACTGTGGAGAAGTTTGGGATGAAACGGCAATAGTAGGACGTCAGACCCAAGAATGTTTTCACCCGTTTCTTTGTTGATGGCCGTGGCCAGTCCTGGATCGCCTGAAACTTCCTTTTTTGTGGTCTAACGTTGCCGTGCCCAATGGTGAAGCCCAGGTATTCAGCTTCCTCCAGTTCAAGCTTGCATTTTCTTGGATTGGCTGTCAAGCCCGCCCTGCGGAGAGATTCCAGCACTGCTGCAAGCCTTATGAGATGGCTATCCCATGAGTCACTGTGGATAACAACGTCATCTAAATAGACAGCTGCATACTCACGATGTGGCCTCAGGACCTTGTCCATCAGTCTCTGGAACGTGGCTGGTGCTCCATGAAGGCTGAAGGGAAGCACAGTATACTGGTACAGCCCTGAATAGAATAGAATAGAATAGTTTAATGTCATTATACATGTACAATGAGATAAATGCTTCTCCCTTTCAAGGGTGCCATCAAAACAAAAACGAAAAAAAACATGACAACATAAGACAACAAAATGCACGCATACTTAGCAATAAGGGATAAAGGAATAAAGAGTAAAGTGCAGTAATTATTTCCAGGAGTATAAAAATAAAATCTGTAATGTAATAAATAATAATAATAGTGTGTATTTTTATAATAATAATAATAGTAATGATATATAATGCCTCTCTGAAGAACCAGCACCTTACCGTGGTAGAGAGGTTTGTGTGCCCTGATGAACCTGGGGGCTGTGTTGTCTGGAACCTTGTGTTCCTGGTAGGGTCTCCCATGGCAAATTGGTCTCAGGCAAGGGGCCAGACTAAGATTGGTTCAAGAAGACCTCATGAAAGACGACACAAGGAGTGAGGATACCCGGCCCGGAGGAAGCCCGGGGTCCCTTTCTGGAGCCAGGCCCAGAAGGAGGACTCGTCGGCGAGCGTCTGGTGGCCGGGCTTGCCACGGAGCCCGGCCGGGCCCAGCCCGAAAAGGCAACGTGGGCAACACCTCCGCTTCTCCATCCCGCGGGCCCACCACCTACGGGAAACAACGATGGGGTCGGGTGCGCTGCCAGAAGGGTGGCAGTGAAAGCGGAGGGTCTCGACGGACCAGACCCGGGCGACAGAAGCTGGCTTTGGGGACGTGGAACGTCACCTCTCTGGGGGGGAAGGAGTCGGAGCTTGTGCGGGAGGTGGAGCGGTACCAGTTGGATCTGGTTGGGCTCACCTCTACGCACAGCGTCGGCTCTGGAACCTTACTTCTGGATAGGGGTTGGACTCTATTCTTCTCCGGAGTTGCTCAAGGTGTGAGGCGCCGGGCGGGTGTGGGGATACTCACAAGTCCCCGGTTGGGTGCTTCGTTGTTGGAGTCTACCCCAGTGGACGAGAGGGTTGCCTCCCTACGCCTGCGGGTTATGGGGGGGAAAACTCTGACTGTTGTGTGTGCTTATGCACCCAACAGCAGTTCAGAGTATACGGCCTTCTTGGAGACCCTGGAAAGAGTCCTGTATGGGGCTCCTGAAGGGGACTCTTTAATCTTGCTGGGAGACTTCAACGCACATGTGGGCAATGATGGAGACACTTGGAGGGGAGTGATTGGGAGGAACGGCCCCCCTGATCTGAACCGGAGTGGTGGTTTGTTACTGGACTTCTGTGCTAGTCATGGATTGGCCATAACAAACACCATGTTCGAACATAGGGATGCTCATAAGTGTACGTGGTACCAGAGCACCCTAGGCAGAAGGTCCATGATCGATTTCGTTATCGTATCATCGGACCTGAGGCCGTATGTTTTGGACACTCGGGTAAAGAGAGGGGCGGAGTTGTCAACTGATCACCATCTGGTGGTGAGTTGGGTCGAGTGGCAGGGGAAGCCTCTGGATAGACCTGGTAAGCCCAAATGTGTAGTTCGGGTGAACTGGGAACGTCTGGAGGAGGCCCAGGTTCAGGAGGCCTTCAACTCACACCTCCGGCAGAGCTTTCGGGCATTCCTGTGGAGGTTGGGGACATTGAACCAGAGTGGTCGGTGTTCAAAGCCTCTATTGCCGAAGCCACGGCGGGGAGCTGTGGTCTCAAGGTCCTAGGTGCCTCAAGGGGCGGTAACCCTCGAACCTCCTGGTGGACACCGGTGGTCAGGGAAGCCGTCCGACTGAAGAAGGAGGCCTTCAGGGATTTGTTATCCCGGGGGACTCCCGAGGCAGTTGCAAGGTACCGACAGGCCCGAAGGGCAGCAGCCTCAGCCGTGGCCGAGGCAAAGCAGCGGGTGTGGGAGAAGTTCGGAGAGGACATGGAAAAGGACTTTCGGGCGGCACCAAAGTTGTTCTGGAAAACTGTCCGACACCTCAGGAGGGGGAAGCAGGGAACCATCCAAGCTGTGTACAGTAAGGATGGGACGTTGTTGACCTCAACTGATGGAGTGTTAGGGCGTTGGAAGGAGCACTTTGAGGAACTCCTGAACCCGACAACTCCGTCCTCTATGTTAGAGGCAGAGCTGGAGTATGACGGGGGATCGACACCAATCTCCCGGGGGGAGGTCACTGAGGTTGTTAAACAACTCCACAGTGGCAAAGCCCCGGGGTTGGATGAGATCCGCCCAGAAATGCTGAAGGCTCTGGGTGTTGAGGGACTGTCTTGGTTGACACGTCTCATCAACATTGCGTGGAAGTCGGAAACGGTACCGAGGGAGTGGCAGACCGGGGTGGTGGTTCCCCTTTTTAAAAAGGGGGACCAGAGGGTACACACCCTCTGGTCGTGAGGGCCGGGTATCCTCACTCCTTGTGTCGTATTGTGCCAATTACAGAGGCATCACACTACTCAGCCTCCCCGGGAAAGTTTACTCTAAGGTACTCGAAAGGAGGGTCAGGCCGATTGTCGAACCTCAGATTGAGGAGGAACAATGCGGATTCCGTCCTGGTCGTGGAACGAAGGATCAGCTTTTTACTCTCGCAAGGATCCTGGAGGGGGCTTGGGAGTACGCTTATCCGGTCTACATGTGTTTTGTGGACTTGGAGAAGGCGTATGACCGGGTTCCCAGGGAGTTACTGTGGGAGGTGCTGCGGGAGTATGGGGTGAGGGGGTCTCTACTCAGGGCCATCCAATCTCTGTACTCCCAAAGCGAGAGCTGTGTCCGGCTCCTCGGCAGTAAGTCGGACCCATTTCCGGTGAGGGTTAGCCTCCGCCAGGGCTGCGCTTTGTCACCAATCCTGTTTGTAATATACATGGATCGGATTTCGAGGCGTAGTCATGGGGGGGGGGGGGTCTGCAGTTCGGTGGGCTAAGGATTGCACCACTGCTTTTTGCAGATGATGTGGTTCTGATGGCTTCATCGGTCTGCGACCTTCAGCACTCACTGGATCGGTTCGCAACCGAGTGTGAAGCGGCTGGGATGAGGATCAGCACCTCCAAATCTGAGGCCATGGTTCTCAGCAGGAAACCGATGGATTGTCCACTCCAAGTAGGGAATGAGTCCTTACCCCAAGTGAAGGAGTTCAAGTATCTCGGGGTTTTGTTCTCGAGTGAGGGAACAATGGAGCGTGAGATGGGCCGGAGAATCGGAGCAGCGGGAGCGGTACTGCAGTCGCTTTACCTCACCGTTGTGACGAAAAGGGAGCTGAGCCAGAAGGCAAAGCTCTCTGTCTACCGGGCCATTTTCGTTCCTACCCTCACCTATGGTCATGAAGGATGGGTCATGACCGAAAGAACGAGATCGCGGATACAAGCGGCCGAGATGGGTTTTCTCCGCAGGGTGGCTGGTGTCTCCCTTAGGGATAAGGTGAGAAATTCGGTCATCCGGGAGGGACTCGGAGTTGAGCCGCTCCTCCTTCGCGTCGAAAGGAGCCAGTTGAGGTGGTTCGGGCACCTAGTTAGGATGCCACCTGGGCGCCTCCCTAGGGAGGTGTTCCAGGCACGTCCAGCTGGGAAGAGACCAAGGGGTAGACCTAGGACCAGGTGGAGGGATTATATCTCTTCGCTGGCCTGGGAGCGCCTTGGGATCCCCCAGTCAGAGCTGGTTGATGTCGCCAGGGAAAAGGAAGTTTGGGGCTCTCTGCTGGAACTGCTACCCCCGCGACCCGACCACGGATAAGCGGAAGAAGATGGATGGATGGATGGATATATAATATGTACCGTAATTTTCGGACTATAAGCCGCGCCTTTTTTCCCATTTTTCGACCCTGCGGTTTATATAACGGTGCGGCTAATCTATGGATTTTACAGGTTACAGTCCACCACCTTTAACTCTATGGGCTCTATGACCTGTCCGCGCCCCCCACCTTTAGGCGGCGGGCTCCAGCGGGAAAAGCTGGAGGCGGGAAAAGAGTGAGACCGGTAGCGCGCAAAAGTAAAAGTGGAACCGAGAGTGGTACGAGAGCAAGACAGACAGACATTACGAGAGCGAGACAGTTAGTACAAAGGAAGTTTTCATTATGGAAAACAAACGTAGAAATGCATATGATGCAGCTTTTAAGTTAAAGGCCGTCAATCTGGCAGTAAAAGAAGGAAATAGAGCTGCTGCAAGAAAGGGAGGATGATGGAAAGCATAATGAAGGAGTGGCTGAATGAGTGCTACGTCAAGCGCCCTGGAGGATTCTTTCGCCAAAAAAAAGCTTTGCTCGTTTTGGACAGCATGAGGGCCCATATAACCGATTCTGTGAAAGCAGCCATCAAGAGCACAAACTCAATTCCAGCTGTGATTCCTGGGGGCACAACGAGGCATCTGCAGCCACTCGATATCAGTGTGAATCGTGTGTTCAAAGTGGCACTACGCGTTCAGTGGAAGGCGTGGATGACTAGCGGCGATAAATCATTCACCAAAACTGGTCGCATGCGAAAAGCAACTTTCGCTCAAGTTTGCGAGTGGATCCTGACAGCGTGGAGGAGTGTCAAAACATCCACGATCACCAACGGGTTCCGAAAGGCTGGACTGCTGCGTGATGAAGAGGAGGACGCCGCCACAGCTGAGGCCCTTCAGAGGCTGTTCGATTCCGACAGTGACGAAGAGGAGTTCGTTGGTTTTGAGAGCCACAACGAAGGAGAGTGGCTGACGAAGCCACCCTGAGCCTGTTCGTTTTCCGACACTGAAGATGAGGACTTTGGTGGTTTTAGTACGCAGGAAGAAGACGGGGATTAATGACTTTTCTGGTAGGCTGATTACCGTATATTTTAAGCAGCCGTGTTACTGCAATTTACGCGCTTACTGTCGTGTTACAGGCACTTTATTTTGCACTTTTAAAAAAACACATTTAATTTAGCCATTGATATTGCCTCGTCAAGCGCTGTAAGCTTGTTTTTTGTTATGGTACTACTGTAGGCTATAATGTAGATCAGTGGTTTTCAACCTTTTTCATGCCAAGGACCCCTACATTGATACACATTTGGCCGCGGACCCCCAATTAAAAATATTTTGTGAATATGTTATGCAAATATGTAACTTGTTTGTTGAAATGTTAATAAATGGGAGCTTCCTCAAACAGCCATATCTTTCCCGACAATCCCCTCTGTGCACGAACCCTTACATATGGTAATTAAACATTAAAACACCTGCGGCTTATAGTCCAGTGCGGCTTATATATGTACACATCATTCAATTTAGCTGCTGCGGCTTATATTCAGGTGCGCCTTATAGTCCGAAAATTACGGTATATGTATGTACAGAGTCACATTGATTCACATGTCAGGTGTTAAGAGCAATGATGGCTCTTGGGAAAAAACTGTCTTTGAGTCCGTTTGTTTTGGATGTGATACACCTGTAGCGCCTGCCGGAGGGCAGCAGGTTGAACAGGTGAAAGCCGGGGTGTGAACTGTCCTTGATAATGTTTTTGGCTCTACTGAGGCAGCGGGAGGTGTAGATGTCCATCAGTAAGGACATCTGTAAGGATGCTAAACTGTGAATTCATAAAAAAAAAGATATTCCTTGGTGATTAAAAAAAGTGCATGCAAAAATAATTCGGTGGATGCTATTTCTGTTAGAGCTTCAGACCGGACAACATTTAGCATTAGGAAAGCATACCATACCCAGCGACACAGCCGATGATCCTCTGTGCTGCTTTTACGACTCTCTGTAGCCTCATCCTGTCGGCCTCAGTGCAGTTGGTGTACCAGCTTTGGGGGTGGCGAAGGCCGTCTTCTCTCTTGAGGCTGCTTCAAGTGGGACCTGCCAATACCCTTTCGTCAAGTCCAGAGTGCTGATATACCTGGCTTCCCCAAGCCGATCAATCAGCTCATCTATCCTGGGCATAGGATACGCATCAAACTTGGAGATTTCATTAAATTTTCTGAAATCATTACAGAACCTGTTGGTTTTGTCTGGCTTAGGAACCAGGACGACAGGGCTGGTCCACTCACTGTGAGATTCTTCAATCACCCCCATAGCCAGCATTTTCTGCACTTCTTGCTCAATGGCCGCCCGTCTTGCCTCCGGCACCCGGTAGGGTACCTTTTGGCCCGGCTCTGTGTGGATTTGATGTTCCACCATCGTTGTGCGTCCAGGTCGTAGTGAGAACACATCCAAACTCTTCTGAACCAGTTCCTTGGTTTGCTGTAACTGAGCTTTGGATAGCCCTGGACCGTATTCAACTTCAGCCACCTCATTGTCTACTCCTGGAACTGGTTTTCCCTCTATTTCCGTAACATTGCTGCGGATTGGGGTCTTCCATCTGGGCGGCCCCAAACTGGCCCTTCAAACTTGGAAGCAATGAAACTTCACCCTCCTCATCACCTGTGCTTAGGTCTCCAGGGAAAGAAACAAAAGGGTTATCATTTGCCTCATCTGCACTGGAAGATTGGTTGCATCTCTGCTCCTCCGGCACAGCACACACAACTTTGGGGGACTGCTGAGGAGAAGTACCCTGGGTGGCAATTTGTCCTTTCCCTCGTTTTCCTTTGGCACGCTTGGGCTTTTTGGGACTCACCTTCTTCTGGTGCCGCAGGCGCTTGTATAGTGGGCAGTCTCGCCCCACCAAGACTGGGACTGGTAGGGAAGAAACCACCCCCACTTTCAGCCCCACTTTCAGCTTACAACTGACACAGGAGACGGGCACAGTCTCTTCGGATGGCAAATGGTCGAGGAGGTGGGGATGAATGAGGGACACCACACTTCCTGAGTCCACTAGCACCTCTGCATCTTTTCCATTTACTTTGACTGGTATCATTTGAGCCAGGGAGCTTTCCTGTACCCAGCAAGAGTCAAGAAGGTGGCAGGGCCTTGCACCAGATGAGTGGGCAGTCGGCATTAGCTCATCCTTCCCTGGGCAGTCCCAGGAAATGTGGCCTGTCTCCCCACACTGGTAGCAACGCGGTTGGCCCTCTGGCAGGTAGGACTGTCGTCGCCTTACCTCTTCTGGTTCCCGTGGCGGTTCTCGTGCCCATCTAGTCCTTTACTGCTTCCCCACTGACTTTCCGGCCCCACTCGGTGTCTGTTCGTGTGGACTCCGCTGTGGCCACGTGGCTCTCCACTAGGTTAACCAACTCATCCAGACTGGCTGGATTCTGGCTGGCTTGTCATTTTCTTGATCTCATAGGGTTGAGACCGAATGTATTTGTCCATCATTATCCTCTCCAAAACACTTAACTTTTCAGGGTTGCATGTCAGCCAGGCTCTGGTTACCCGGGCTAAGTTATACATCTGGGCCCGGGCTGACAACTCTGGCTTGTATTTTCAGTCATGGAACTGCTGGGCTCTTGTTGCTAAGCTGTAGCCATACCTCGCCAGGATTTCCCTCTTCAAGATGATGTAATCCTTTGCTTGGTCAGGAGGGAGGTCGAAGTAAGCTTGCTGTGCCGGGCCCAGGAGGAACGGTCCAACCAGATCAGCCCAGGAGTCCCTCTCTTTCAGCTGTGCGCTCAAAGGCTGTTAAGCAGGCCTCTATATCATCACTGTCATTTTGGGGATGAATCGGCCTGGGTTAGGCTGCACGGTTGCTCCCCTCTGGATAGAAGAGGCATTTTTGGACCTCCACATGGAGAAGCGTATTCTGTTTCCGCTGCTCCTGTATCATCTCCCGTTGCAGAGTCTGCTGCTCAGTAGAAATGCGCACCAACTCTCTTAGTACATCCTCCATCTTCAAAATCCAAAAAACTTTCTTTCTTTTTGCAACTTTTTGACTGCAACACCACCACTAGAGTTCTTATGCCCGCATTCTCCACCAGTGTAACAGGCCTGGGCAGATAAAGAGGAAAGTGGTAGTGCAGCAATCATGACAGAGGCAGTGTTCAAATCCAAAAAAGGCTTTATTGCTATCAAACTCCAAAAATACCTTCCATTAAACAAAGGCTAACGTAGTCGGGCCGCTAACCGACTTACAAAAAACGTTTCCTTACACTGGGAGCCTCCTGTTCCCTCCATGTGCCACACACAACTGAGCAACTCTTCTTCTTCTTTAGTGTTTATTGGCGGTTGGCAAACCAACTTTTAGGTGCATTACCGCCACCAACTGGACTGGAGTGTGGACAAGAGACTATGCAGAAAACAATAAACAAAAGAAACAAAACAAAGAACCAAAACTATAGATTATTTTAAATTGATCAATTTCTCTTAGAAACGTAATAATCTCACAATATATATTGCCTGATGTTTTCCCTAACAGCCCTGATAGCGACAAGAAAGCAAAATTCCATGACTTGAGTGTCTGGAAAAGCACATTTCTCTGAGTACTATATTTCCTGCAAAGCAGTAAAACATGCTCAACAGTTTCTGGCTGGCTACAGTGTATACACTTTCCGGTTGGATGCTTTCCTATTATACTTAATGTATGATTGAGACCTGTATGACCTATTCTCATCTAAGAAATGACATTTTCCTCCCTTCTTTTAAACCCTACCTTCCTTCCATCCCCCACATACCTTTGAATTGTATAAAGATGTCTTCCTTCCTTCCTAAGATCCCAATGTTCTTCCCATGTTGTTTGTGCATATTTCTGTATGAACCTCCGCTTTGCTGAGTGGAACTTCTATGTCTATGTTCATAATTCTGAGTGTTTGTTTGGCCAGAATATCCACCTGTTCATTACCCTCCACACCAACATGAGCAGGAACCTAGATGAAACGAGTTGCTATGCCTTTGTTTTGCATTTTATATACAATTTCAATGACAACACCAATGCCAACAACTCTGTGGTGTATACTGACACATGGTCTGTTACCCTTTTCTTTATGTGTGTATTACTCACCGGGATCTTTCCCGGGTCGCCGAGGGTGCTGGCGTTGTTTGTTCGCCGCTCCTCCGCCCCAAATATAGTTATTTAGTCCAGATCAGAACCTCTCCTGTCTGGCTCTCTACTTTTTAAACGTCAGTCATTAGCAAAAAAAATAGCAGCATCTCTATCTCGAATCGACACAGATAAATGTGTTGTCATCTCCTACCTGCTGGCTCTTTCCTGCTCACCGGTCCCTAGCCCGCTAGCCCGCTAGCATTATCGGACCTAGCAGGCTCCTCGGCTCCCTGAAGTCTGCTGAGCTAACATTTCTGTTTCCACCCCAACTCCGCGGCTCGTGTGGGTCTTCCCATCCCGCTGCGATAAGCCGGCTTCCCCGCTGACATCGTCTCTCCCTGCCGCCTACAGCCGGCGGCTATCAAGCTAGCTAACCAGCTAGTAGGCTGGTCACCCGGCTCCCACTCTGCACCAGGCTGTCAGCACCTCCTACGATTCTCCTCTGGAAACCACTGGAATTATTCTCCTGATATGCTGTGGATTATAATTCTCATTTTATCTGGACTCACACCGCTCCTTCTTCCACGGTCATCCGGCTCCTGGTCTCTGCTGCCCGGGTCCCCAGCATTAGCTAGCTCCGTGCTAGCGCCACTTCACCGGATCATGCCGCCGCTCTACTCCCTGTCAGATCTCCACTCCTTCAATAACCGCCTGCGTCCGGACTGCATGGACATCCTCGCAGATTATGAAATACTCCGCAAACGCCATCCTTCACACAGAGGCTCTGGCCGTAAGTTTTTATTTCATTCCACGTCTCCACACTCCATCCCGTCCATTCGGTCCTGTCACACGCCCACACTACGCCATCACAACAAACAACACGTGAATCTGACCAATCTTCTTCCACTCCCCCGGTCCACACAACCCCCCCCAATGCAACGCCACCTCAGAGCAGCCCTGCTCAACACACGCTCCATCCACAATAAAAGCCACATTCTAAATGAATTCATTAAAGACAATAACCTGGACTTTCTGTATCTGACCGAAACATGGCAAAAACCCGTGGACTATTTTTCTTTAAATCAAATCACCCCAGCAGGATTCACATACATTGACAAACCTCGCCCACAAGGGCGGGGTGGTGGTATAGCTGCTATTATCAGAAAGGGAATAAAAGCTACCATAATCCCCATCCCTGATGTTTCTTCATTTGAACAACTGATCTTTAAACTATCTGGTCCCACTCCCCTGGTCACAGCCATCATCTACCGTCCCCCGAAGCCAAACCCCTCCTTTCTCTCCGACCTCTCTGACATTCTCACTCAGCTTTCTGCCATATCCCCATCTGTTCTCCTCTTAGGTGATTTTAACATTCATGTTGACGACCCGACCTGCAAATATGCCTCTGAATTTATGCCTTCCGACTTCATGACTGGAATTAACTCCACCTGCACACTTTACCCAATGCCCTCCAAATTTGTTAAAGAGAGCCTCCCTGCCATCTCCCAAGTCAAGAATCTGACTTTTAATGTCAGTTTGTGATTTTGAGGCTATTTCAGTGAAACAGGATCTTTTGAGCTTAAATTATCTCAGAAAGTTACTGAAAGATACACTTTTGTGTTTAAAAGTTGACCACTACCATGAAAGCACCCAGTTTTATTAGATTTCGTCAAGCATCTGACTCTTAATGTCAGTTTGTGATTTTGAGGCTATTTCAGTGAAACAGGCTGTTTTGAGCTTAAATTCTCTCAGAAAGTTACTGAAAGATACACTTTTGTGTTTAAAAGCTGTCCACTACCATGAAAGCACTCTGTTTTATTAGATTTCGTCAAGCATCTGACTCTTAATGTCAGTTTGTGATTTTGAGGCTATTTCAGTGAAACAGGCTGTTTTGAGCTTAAATTCTCTCAGAAAGTTACTGAAAGATACACTTTGGTGTTTAAAAGTTGACCACTACCATGAAAGCACTCTTTTTTATTAGATTTCGTCAAGCATCTGACTCTTAATGTCAGTTTGTGATTTTGAGGCTAATTCAGTGAAACAAGGCTGTTGTGAGCATTTGACAGATTTATGCTTAAATTCTCTCAGAAAGTTACTAAAAGATACACTTTTGTGTTTAAAAGTCGACCACTACCATGAAAGCACTCTTTTTATTAGATTTCGTCAAGCATCTGACTCTTAATGTCAGTTTGTGATTTTGAGGCTATTTCAGTGAAACAGGCTGTTTTGAGCTTAAATTCTCTCAGAAAGTTACTGAAAGATACACTTTTGTGTTTAAAAGCTGTCCACTACCATGAAAGCACTCTGTTTTATTAGATTTCGTCAAGCATCTGACTCTTAATGTCAGTTTGTGATTTTGAGGCTAATTTAGTGAAACAAGGCTGTTGTGAGCATTTGACAGATTTATGCTTAAATTCTCTCAGAAAGTTACTAAAGATACACTTTTGTGTTTAAAAGTTGACCACTACCATGAAAGCACTCTGTTTTATTAGATTTCGTCAAGCATCTGACTCTTAATGTCAGTTTGTGATTTTGAGGCTATTTCAGTGAAACAGGATGTTTTGAGCTTAAATTATCTCAGAAAGTTACTGAAAGATACACTTGTGTGTTTAAAAGTTGACCACTAACATGAAAGCATTCTGTTTTATTAGATTTCGTCAAGAATCTGACTTTTAATGTCAGTTTGTGATTTTGAGGCTATTTCAGTGAAACAGGATCTTTTGAGCTTAAATTATCTCAGAAAGTTACTGAAAGATACACTTTTGTGTTTAAAAGTTGACCACTACCATGAAAGCACTCTGTTTTATTAGATTTCGTCAAGCATCTGACTCTTAATGTCAGTTTGTGATTTTGAGGCTATTTCAGTGAAACAGGATGTTTTGAGCTTAAATTATCTCAGAAAGTTACTGAAAGATACACTTGTGTGTTTAAAAGTTGACCACTACCATGAAAGCATTCTGTTTTATTAGATTTCGTCAAGAATCTGACTTTTAATGTCAGTTTGTGATTTTGAGGCTATTTCAGTGAAACAGGATCTTTTGAGCTTAAATTATCTCAGAAAGTTACTAAAAGATACACTTTTGTGTTTAAAAGTCGACCACTACCATGAAAGCACTCTTTTTTATTAGATTTCGTCAAGCATCTGACTCTTAATGTCAGTTTGTGATTTTGAGGCTAATTCAGTGAAACAAGGCTGTTGTGAGCATTTGACAGATTTATGCTTAAATTCTCTCAGAAAGTTACTAAAAGATACACTTTTGTGTTTAAAAGTTGACCACTACCATGAAAGCACTCTGTTTTATTAGATTTCGTCAAGCATCTGACTCTTAATGTCAGTTTGTGATTTTGAGGCTATTTCAGTGAAACAGGCTGTTTTGAGCTTAAATTCTCTCAGAAAGTTACTGAAAGATACACTTTTGTGTTTAAAAGTTGACCACTACCATGAAAGCACTCTGTTTTATTAGATTTCGTCAAGCATCTGACTCTTAATGTCAGTTTGTGATTTTGAGGCTATTTCAGTGAAACAGGCTGTTTTGAGCTTAAATTCTCTCAGAAAGTTACTGAAAGATACACTTTTGTGTTTAAAAGCTGACCACTACCATGAAAGCACTCTGTTTTATTAGATTTCGTCAAGCATCTGACTCTTAATGTCAGTTTGTGATTTTGAGGCTATTTCAGTGAAACAGGCTGTTTTGAGCTTAAATTCTCTCAGAAAGTTACTGAAAGATACACTTTTGTGTTTAAAAGCCGACCACTACCATGAAAGCACTCTGTT
Source organism: Harpagifer antarcticus (assembly GCA_902827135.1). NCBI lineage: Eukaryota > Metazoa > Chordata > Actinopteri > Perciformes > Harpagiferidae > Harpagifer > Harpagifer antarcticus. The sequence goes on along the minus strand of CADEHL010001051.1, from coordinate 177,843 downwards.
TTATTAGATTTCGTCAAGCATCTGACTCTTAATGTCAGTTTGTGATTTTGAGGCTAATTCAGTGAAACAAGGCTGTTGTGAGCATTTGACAGATTTATGCTTAAATTCTCTCAGAAAGTTACTGAAAGATACACTTTTGTGTTTAAAAGTTGACCACTACCATGAAAGCACTCTGTTTTATTAGATTTCGTCAAGCATCTGACTCTTAATGTCAGTTTGTGATTTTGAGGCTATTTCAGTGAAACAGGCTGTTTTGAGCTTAAATTATCTCAGAAAGTTACTGAAAGATACACTTTTGTGTTTAAAAGTTGACCACTACCATGAAAGCACTCTGTTTTATTAGATTTCGTCAAGCATCTGACTCTTAATGTCAGTTTGTGATTTTGAGGCTATTTCAGTGAAACAGGCTGTTTTGAGCTTAAATTCTCTCAGAAAGTTACTGAAAGATACACTTTTGTGTTTAAAAGCTGACCACTACCATGAAAGCACTCTGTTTTATTAGATTTCGTCAAGCATCTGACTCTTAATGTCAGTTTGTGATTTTGAGGCTAATTCAGTGAAACAAGGCTGTTGTGAGCATTTGACAGATTTATGCTTAAATTCTCTCAGAAAGTTACTGAAAAGATACACTTTTGTGTTTAAAAGCTGACCACTACCATGAAAGCACTCTGTTTTATTAGATTTCGTCAAGCATCTGACTCTTAATGTCAGTTTGTGATTTTGAGGCTATTTCAGTGAAACAGGCTGTTTTGAGCTTAAATTCTCTCAGAAAGTTACTGAAAGATACACTTTTGTGTTTAAAAGTTGACCACTACCATGAAAGCACTCTGTTTTATTAGATTTCGTCAAGCATCTGACTCTTAATGTCAGTTTGTGATTTTGAGGCTATTTCAGTGAAACAGGCTGTTTTGAGCTTAAATTCTCTCAGGAAAGTTACTGAAAGATACACTTTTGTGTTTAAAAGCTGACCACTACCATGAAAGCACTCTGTTTTATTAGATTTCGTCAAGCATCTGACTCTTAATGTCAGTTTGTGATTTTGAGGCTATTTCAGTGAAACAGGGCTGTTTTGAGCTTAAATTCTCTCAGAAAGTTACTGAAAGATACACTTTTGTGTTTAAAAGCTGACCACTACCATGAAAGCACTCTGTTTTATTAGATTTCGTCAAGCATCTGACTCTTAATGTCAGTTTGTGATTTTGAGGCTATTTCAGTGAAACAGGCTGTTTTGAGCTTAAATTCTCTCGGAAAGTTACTGAAAGATACACTTTTGTGTTTAAAAGCTGACCACTACCATGAAAGCACTCTGTTTTATTAGAATTCGTCAAGCATCTGACTCTTAATGTCAGTTTGTGATTTTGAGGCTATTTCAGTGAAACAAGGCTGTTTTGAGCTTAAATTCTCTCAGAAAGTTACTGAAAGATACACTTTTGTGTTTAAAAGCTGACCACTACCATGAAAGCACTCTGTTTTATTAGATTTCGTCAAGCATCTGACTCTTAATGTCAGTTTGTGATTTTGAGGCTAATTCAGTGAAACAAGGCTGTTGTGAGCATTTGACAGATTTATGCTTAAATTCTCTCAGAAAGCTACTGAAAGATACACTTTTGTGTTTAAAAGTTGACCACTACCATGAAAGCACTCCACTACCATGAAAGCACTCTGTGCTTGTTTTGAGCTTAAATTCTCTAAGAAAGTTACTGAAAGATACACTTTTGTGTTTAAAAGTTGACCACTACCATGAAAGCACCCAGTTTTATTAGATTTCGTCAAGCATCTGACTCTTAATGTCAGTTTGTGATTTTGAGGCTATTTCAGTGAAACAGGCTGTTTTGAGTTTAAATTCTCTCAGAAAGTTACTGAAAGATACACTTTTGTGTTTAAAAGCTGTCCACTACCATGAAAGCACTCTGTTTTATTAGATTTCGTCAAGCATCTGACTCTTAATGTCAGTTTGTGATTTTGAGGCTATTTCAGTGAAACAGGCTGTTTTGAGCTTAATTCTCTCAGAAAGTTACTGAAAGATACACTTTTGTGTTTAAAAGTTGACCACTACCATGAAAGCACTCTGTTTTATTAGATTTCGTCAAGCATCTGACTCTTAATGTCAGTTTGTGATTTTGAGGCTAATTCAGTGAAACAAGGCTGTTGTGAGCATTTGACAGATTTATGCTTAAATTCTCTCAGAAAGTTACTGAAAGATACACTTTTGTGTTTAAAAGTTGACCACTACCATGAAAGCACTCTGTTTTATTAGATTTCGTCAAGCATCTGACTCTTAATGTCAGTTTGTGATTTTGAGGCTATTTCAGTGAAACAGGCTGTTTTGAGCTTAAATTCTCTCAGAAAGTTACTGAAAGATACACTTTTGTGTTTAAAAGCTGACCACTACCATGAAAGCACTCTGTTTTATTAGATTTCGTCAAGCATCTGACTCTTAATGTCAGTTTGTGATTTTGAGGCTAATTCAGTGAAACAAGGCTGTTGTGAGCATTTGACAGATTTATGCTTAATTGTCTCAGAAAGTTACTGAAAGATACACTTTTGTGTTTAAAAGCTTGACCACTACCATGAAAGCACTCTGTTTTATTAGATTTCGTCAAGCATCTGACTCTTAATGTCAGTTTGTGATTTTGAGGCTATTTCAGTGAAACAGGCTGTTTTGAGCTTAAATTCTCTCAGAAAGTTACTGAAAGATACACTTTTGTGTTTAAAAGTTGACCACTACCATGAAAGCACTCTGTTTTATTAGATTTCGTCAAGCATCTGACTCTTAATGTCAGTTTGTGATTTTGAGGCTATTTCAGTGAAACAGGCTGTTTTGAGCTTAAATTCTCTCAGAAAGTTACTGAAAGATACACTTTTGTGTTTAAAAGCTGACCACTACCATGAAAGCACTCTGTTTTATTAGATTTCGTCAAGCATCTGACTCTTAATGTCAGTTTGTGATTTTGAGGCTAATTCAGTGAAACAGGCTGTTTTGAGCTTAAATTCTCTCAGAAAGTTACTGAAAGATACACTTTTGTGTTTAAAAGCTGACCACTACCATGAAAGCACTCTGTTTTATTAGATTTCGTCAAGCATCTGACTCTTAATGTCAGTTTGTGATTTTGAGGCTATTTCAGTGAAACAGGCTGTTTTGAGCTTAAATTCTCTCAGAAAGTTACTGAAAGATACACTTTTGTGTTTAAAAGTTGACCACTACCATGAAAGCACTCTGTTTTATTAGATTTCGTCAAGCATCTGACTCTTAATGTCAGTTTGTGATTTTGAGGCTAATTCAGTGAAACAAGGCTGTTGTGAGCATTTGACAGATTTATGCTTAAATTCTCTCAGAAAGTTACTGAAAGATACACTTTTGTGTTTAAAAGTTGACCACTACCATGAAAGCACTCTGTTTTATTAGATTTCGTCAAGCATCTGACTCTTAATGTCAGTTTGTGATTTTGAGGCTATTTCAGTGAAACAGGCTGTTTTGAGCTTAAATTCTCTCAGAAAGTTACTGAAAGATACACTTTTGTGTTTAAAAGCTGACCACTACCATGAAAGCACTCTGTTTTATTAGATTTCGTCAAGCATCTGACTCTTAATGTCAGTTTGTGATTTTGAGGCTAATTCAGTGAAACAAGGCGTTGTGAGCATTTGACAGATTTATGCTTAAATTCTCTCAGAAAGTTACTGAAAGATACACTTTTGTGTTTAAAAGTTGACCACTACCATGAAAGCACTCTGTTTTATTAGATTTCGTCAAGCATCTGACTCTTAATGTCAGTTTGTGATTTTGAGGCTATTTCAGTGAAACAGGCTGTTTTGAGCTTAAATTCTCTCAGAAAGTTACTGAAAGATACACTTTTGTGTTTAAAAGCTGTACCACTACCATGAAAGCACTCTGTTTTATTAGATTTCGTCAAGCATCTGACTCTTAATGTCAGTTTGTGATTTTGAGGCTAATTCAGTGAAACAAGGCTGTTGTGAGCATTTGACAGATTTATGCTTAAATTGTCTCAGAAAGTTACTGAAAGATACACTTTTGTGTTTAAAAGCTTGACCACTACCATGAAAGCACTCTGTTTTATTAGATTTCGTCAAGCATCTGACTCTTAATGTCAGTTTGTGATTTTGAGGCTATTTCAGTGAAACAGGATGTTTTGAGCTTAAATTCTCTCAGAAAGTTACTGAAAGATACACTTTTGTGTTTAAAAGCTGTACCACTACCATGAAAGCACTCTGTTTTATTAGATTTCGTCAAGCATCTGACTCTTAATGTCAGTTTGTGATTTTGAGGCTAATTCAGTGAAACAAGGCTGTTGTGAGCATTTGACAGATTTATGCTTAAATTCTCTCAGAAAGTTACTGAAAGATACACTTTTGTGTTTAAAAGTTGACCACTACCATGAAAGCACTCTGTTTTATTAAATTTCGTCAAGCATCTGACTCTTAATGTCAGTTTGTGATTTTGAGGCTATTTCAGTGAAACAGGCTGTTTTGAGCTTAAATTCTCTCAGAAAGTTACTGAAAGATACACTTTTGTGTTTAAAAGTTGACCACTACCATGAAAGCACTCTGTTTTATTAGATTTCGTCAAGCATCTGACTCTTAATGTCAGTTTGTGATTTTGAGGCTATTTCAGTGAAACAGGCTGTTTTGAGCTTAAATTCTCTCAGAAAGTTACTAAAAGATACACTTTTGTGTTTAAAAGTCGACCACTACCATGAAAGCACTCTGTTTTATTAGATTTCGTCAAGCATCTGACTCTTAATGTCAGTTTGTGATTTTGAGGCTAATTCAGTGAAACAAGGCTGTTGTGAGCATTTGACAGATTTATGCTTAAATTCTCTCAGAAAGTTACTGAAAGATACACTTTTGTGTTTAAAAGTTGACCACTACCATGAAAGCACTCTGTTTTATTAGATTTCGTCAAGCATCTGACTCTTAATGTCAGTTTGTGATTTTGAGGCTATTTCAGTGAAACAGGCTGTTTTGAGCTTAAATTCTCTCAGAAAGTTACTGAAAGATACACTTTTGTGTTTAAAAGTTGACCACTACCATGAAAGCACTCTGTTTTATTAGATTTCGTCAAGCATCTGACTCTTAATGTCAGTTTGTGATTTTGAGGCTATTTCAGTGAAACAGGCTGTTTTGAGCTTAAATTCTCTCAGAAAGTTACTGAAAGATACACTTTTGTGTTTAAAAGCTGACCACTACCATGAAAGCACTCTGTTTTATTAGATTTCGTCAAGCATCTGACTCTTAATGTCAGTTTGTGATTTTGAGGCTAATTCAGTGAAACAAGGCTGTTGTGAGCATTTGACAGATTTATGCTTAATTCTCTCAGAAAGTTACTGAAAGATACACTTTTGTGTTTAAAAGCTGACCACTACCATGAAAGCACTCTGTTTTATTAGATTTCGTCAAGCATCTGACTCTTAATGTCAGTTTGTGATTTTGAGGCTATTTCAGTGAAACAGGCTGTTTTGAGCTTAAATTCTCTCAGAAAGTTACTGAAAGATACACTTTTGTGTTTAAAAGTTGACCACTACCATGAAAGCACTCTGTTTTATTAGATTTCGTCAAGCATCTGACTCTTAATGTCAGTTTGTGATTTTGAGGCTATTTCAGTGAAACAGGCTGTTTTGAGCTTAAATTCTCTCAGAAAGTTACTGAAAGATACACTTTTGTGTTTAAAAGCTGACCACTACCATGAAAGCACTCTGTTTTATTAGATTTCGTCAAGCATCTGACTCTTAATGTCAGTTTGTGATTTTGAGGCTATTTCAGTGAAACAGGCTGTTTTGAGCTTAAATTCTCTCAGAAAGTTACTGAAAGATACACTTTTGTGTTTAAAAGCTGACCACTACCATGAAAGCACTCTGTTTTATTAGATTTCGTCAAGCATCTGACTCTTAATGTCAGTTTGTGATTTTGAGGCTATTTCAGTGAAACAGGCTGTTTTGAGCTTAAATTCTCTCAGAAAGTTACTGAAAGATACACTTTTGTGTTTAAAAGCTGACCACTACCATGAAAGCACTCTGTTTTATTAGATTTCGTCAAGCATCTGACTCTTAATGTCAGTTTGTGATTTTGAGGCTAATTCAGTGAAACAAGGCTATTTTGAGCTTAAATTCTCTCAGAAAGTTTACTGAAAGATACACTTTTGTGTTTTAAAAGCTGACCACTACCATGAAAGCACTCTGTTTTATTAGATTTCGTCAAGCATCTGACTCTTAATGTCAGTTTGTGATTTTGAGGCTATTTCAGTGAAACAGGATGTTTTGAGCTTAAATTCTCTCAGAAAGTTACTGAAAGATACACTTTGGTGTTTAAAAGTTGACCACTACATGAAAGCACTCTGTTTTATTAGATTTCGTCAAGCATCTGACTCTTAATGTCAGTTTGTGATTTTGAGGCTATTTCAGTGAAACAGGATGTTTGAGCTTAAATTCTCTCAGAAAGTTACTGAAAGATACACTTTTGTGTTTAAAAGCTTTAACCACTACCATGAAAGCACTCTGTTTTATTAGATTTCGTCAAGCATCTGACTCTTAATGTCAGTTTGTGATTTTGAGGCTATTTCAGTGAAACAGGCTGTTTTGAGCTTAAATTCTCTCAGAAAGTTACTGAAAGATACACTTTTGTGTTTTAAAAGTTGACCACTACCATGAAAGCACTCTGTTTTATTATATTTCGTCAAGCATCTGACTCTTAATGTCAGTTTGTGATTTTGAGGCTAATTCAGTGAAACAAGGCTGTTGTGAGCATTTGACGGATTTATGCTTAAATTCTCTCAGAAAGCTACTGAAAGATACACTTTTGTGTTTAAAAGTTGACCACTACCATGAAAGCACTCTATTTTATTAGATTTCGTTAAGCATCTGACTCTTAATGTCAGTTTGTGATTTTGAGGCTATTTCAGTGAAACAGGCTGTTTTGAGCTTAAATTCTCTCAGAAAGTTACTGAAAGATACACTTTTGTGTTTAAAATCTGTCCACTACCATGAAAGCACTCTGTTTTATTAGATTTCGTCAAGCATCTGACTCTTAATGTCAGTTTGTGATTTTGAGGCTAATTCAGTGAAACAAGGCCGTTGTGAGCATTTGACAGATTTATGCTTAAATTCTCTCAGAAAGTTACTGAAAGATACACTTTTGTGTTTAAAAGTTGACCACTACCATGAAAGCACCCAGTTTTATTAGATTTCGTCAAGCATCTGACTCTTAATGTCAGTTTGTGATTTTGAGGCTAATTCAGTGAAACAAGGCTGTTGTGAGCATTTGACAGATTTATGCTTAAATTCTCTCAGAAAGCTACTGAAAGATACACTTTTGTGTTTAAAAGTTGACCACTACCATGAAAGCACTCCACTACCATGAAAGCACTCTGTGCTTGTTTTGAGCTTAAATTCTCTAAGAAAGTTACTGAAAGATACACTTTTGTGTTTAAAAGTTGACCACTACCATGAAAGCACCCAGTTTTATTAGATTTCGTCAAGCATCTGACTCTTAATGTCAGTTTGTGATTTTGAGGCTATTTCAGTGAAACAGGCTGTTTTGAGTTTAAATTCTCTCAGAAAGTTACTGAAAGATACACTTTTGTGTTTAAAAGCTGTCCACTACCATGAAAGCACTCTGTTTTATTAGATTTCGTCAAGCATCTGACTCTTAATGTCAGTTTGTGATTTTGAGGCTATTTCAGTGAAACAGGCTGTTTTGAGCTTAATTCTCTCAGAAAGTTACTGAAAGATACACTTTTGTGTTTAAAAGTTGACCACTACCATGAAAGCACTCTGTTTTATTAGATTTCGTCAAGCATCTGACTCTTAATGTCAGTTTGTGATTTTGAGGCTAATTCAGTGAAACAAGGCTGTTGTGAGCATTTGACAGATTTATGCTTAAATTCTCTCAGAAAGTTACTGAAAGATACACTTTTGTGTTTAAAAGTTGACCACTACCATGAAAGCACTCTGTTTTATTAGATTTCGTCAAGCATCTGACTCTTAATGTCAGTTTGTGATTTTGAGGCTATTTCAGTGAAACAGGCTGTTTTGAGCTTAAATTCTCTCAGAAAGTTACTGAAAGATACACTTTTGTGTTTAAAAGCTGACCACTACCATGAAAGCACTCTGTTTTATTAGATTTCGTCAAGCATCTGACTCTTAATGTCAGTTTGTGATTTTGAGGCTAATTCAGTGAAACAAGGCCTGTTGTGAGCATTTGACAGATTTATGCTTAAATTCTCTCAGAAAGTTACTGAAAGATACACTTTTGTGTTTAAAAGTTGACCACTACCATGAAAGCACTCTGTTTTATTAGATTTCGTCAAGCATCTGACTCTTAATGTCAGTTTGTGATTTTGAGGCTATTTCAGTGAAACAGGCTGTTTTGAGCTTAAATTCTCTCAGAAAGCTTACTGAAAGATACACTTTTGTGTTTAAAAGCTGTACCACTACCATGAAAGCACTCTGTTTTATTAGATTTCGTCAAGCATCTGACTCTTAATGTCAGTTTGTGATTTTGAGGCTAATTCAGTGAAACAAGGCTGTTGTGAGCATTTGACGGATTTATGCTTAAATTCTCTCAGAAAGCTACTGAAAGATACACTTTTGTGTTTAAAAGTTGACCACTACCATGAAAGCACTCTGTTTTATTAGATTTCGTCAAGCATCTGACTCTTAATGTCAGTTTGTGATTTTGAGGCTATTTCAGTGAAACAGGCTGTTTTGAGCTTAAATTCTCTCAGAAAGTTACTGAAAGATACACTTTTGTGTTTAAAAGCTGTCCACTACCATGAAAGCACTCTGTTTTATTAGATTTCAGTCAAGCATCTGACTCTTAATGTCAGTTTGTGATTTTGAGGCTAATTCAGTGAAACAAGGCTATTGTGAGCATTTGACAGATTTATGCTTAAATTCTCTCAGAAAGTTACTGAAAGATACACTTTTGTGTTTAAAAGTTGACCACTACCATGAAAGCACTCTGTTTTATTAAATTTCGTCAAGCATCTGACTCTTAATGTCAGTTTGTGATTTTGAGGCTATTTCAGTGAAACAGGCTGTTTTGAGCTTAAATTCTCTCAGAAAGTTACTGAAAGATACACTTTTGTGTTTAAAAGCTGACCACTACCATGAAAGCACTCTGTTTTATTAGATTTCGTCAAGCATCTGACTCTTAATGTCAGTTTGTGATTTTGAGGCTAATTCAGTGAAACAAGGCTGTTGTGAGCATTTGACAGATTTATGCCTAAATTCTCTCAGAAAGTTACTGAAAGATACACTTTTGTGTTTAAAAGCTGACCACTACCATGAAAGCACTCTGTTTTATTAGATTTCGTCAAGCATCTGACTCTTAATGTCAGTTTGTGATTTTGAGGCTATTTCAGTGAAACAGGCTGTTTTGAGCTTAAATTCTCTCAGAAAGTTACTGAAAGATACACTTTTGTGTTTAAAAGCTGACCACTACCATGAAAGCACTCTGTTTTATTAGATTTCGTCAAGCATCTGACTCTTAATGTCAGTTTGTGATTTTGAGTCTAATTCAGTGAAACAAGGCTGTTGTGAGCATTTGACAGATTTATTCTTAAATTCTCTCAGAAAGTTACTGAAAGATACACTTTTGTGTTTAAAAGCTGACCACTACCATGAAAGCACTCTGTTTGAGTAGATTTCGTTAGGATTCTGACTCTTAATGGCAGTTTGTGATTTTGAGGCTATTTCAATGAAACAAGGCTGTTTTGAGCATTTGACAGATCTATGCTTAAATTCTGAATCTTAATGGCAGTGTGTGATTTTGAGGCTATTTCAGTGAAACAAGGCTGTTTTGAGCATTTGACAGATTTATGCTTACATTCTCTCAGAAAGTTACTGAAAGATACACTTTTGTGTTTAAAAGCTGACAACTACCATGCAAGCACTCTGTTTGTGTAGATTTCGTTAGGATTCTGACTCTTAATGGCAGAAAGATAGGCTATTTCAGTGAAACAAGGCTGTTTTGAGCATTTGACAGATTTATGCTTAAATTCTGACTCTTAATGGCAGTGTGTGATTTTGAGGCTATTTCAGTGAAACAAGGCTGTTTTGAGCATTTGACAGATTTATGTTTAAATTCTGACTCTTAATGGCAGTGTGTGATTTTGAGGCTATTTCAGTGGACTGCTGCAGCTCCGCTGTCACAAGGACCGATACAGGAAAACATTCCTGCCCACTGCAATAACTCTGTACAACAAATCACCTCTGGCTGGCAGAGAACTCTCTGCTCCATAGTTTCTCTTGGCATAAAATCACACTGTACATTTTACATTAATATTAATGCTGTCAAAATTATCACGTTAACGGCGGTAATTAATTTTTTGAATGAAGTGCGTTAAAAATATTTAACGCATTTAACGCATGTGCAGAATGGCCCGCTCCATACATCCCACCAGTGGCAGCGCCAGGGTATGGCTGGGGTAGGCTACACCCATACCAAGAAATGGCTTGAAAAATGATGTTAAAGTAAGCAAAATAAAGTCCGTCAACTCGTGCAGAGAATTGCACAGACAGCAGTTAGTCTTTCTATTTGGGCCCCCTCAAACGTTCTCCCTTGTGAAAGAATGAGGACAGTTCTCTCTCGTGGAGCATCTCTCCGGCAGGTTGAAGAGGATGTAAAAAGCCGCCTTGGCTGCTGTGGACATGCACAGACTTGATGAGAGCACATTTCATAATTTCACTTCCCTTCTGCGACCGGTGGATTTGAACGTGCACATCAGTGAGTAAGCTTTGTGAGTGAGTAAGCTTTGTGAGTGAGTGATGTTTTACTGATTGCATCCTCCTCTCACGTAGAACATATTGGTCAGTGAAATCAGCTGGTGCAGTGTCTGCCTGGAATAATATCCTAATGTGTGAGGACTCCTGAGCTCACTCATCACTGCATCGATCCACAGTAGCTGAACCCAACGTCCAGATTCATGTACCAGCATTTCTTTATATGCTATGGAAGCTGTGTGTTTCTATAACAGTATGTTAGTGTAACCATGCTTGTCGTAGTCGTAGAAGAAGTACTCAGATCTTATACTTAAGTATAAGTAATAATATCACAGTATAGAAATACTCTGTTATTAACTGTCCTGCATTACATTTGTGTGTTAATAGTATGAACCAGTGAAAGTAACTTATGTAGTCAAATAAATATAGTAAATACAAATATTTGCTGAGGAGTAGAAGTATAAAGTAGCATAAAATGAAGATTCTTAAGTAAAGTACCCCAAAATGTACTTAAGTAAGTTTACTTTCCATCACTGCTTGTCGGGGAGCCCAGCCTTTAGAGCTTTAAGTAGTGGTTGAATCAATCAAGCAATGTATTTGTGACATGAAACCATCACCAGGACGGATCTGCCATCCATGTAGGATCTTTACTCCCAGCGGAAGAAAGCCCTCAGGATTATAAAAGACCCCCATCACCCCAGCCACAAACTGTTCTCTCTGCTGCCGTCTGGTAGGCGGTACCGCAGCATCAGGACTAAAACCACCAGACTCAGGGACAGTGTCATCCCATAAGACTGTTAAACACCTGAACTCTGTAATGAACATCCATAAACATTCAACTGTTTGCATCTTGATATTTATGTATCTACAAATCATATTCCATTTCCTTGTATAGGAAATATGCACTATGCACTACTTATTGCACTATTCCTATTTTACTTGTATTTACTTGCACATCTCAAAACATTCTCTTGCACTATTTTATCATTCTCTTGCACTATTTAATCTGTTTTATCTGTTTTATTTGTTCTATATATTCATGTTGCACCGTTGGAGGAGCCTGTGACTTAATATTTTCATTGTAAGTAAGTAAGTAGGTAAGTAAAGTTTATTTATAAAGCGCTTTTCACAGACAAAGTCACAAAGTGCTTGACAAAACAATAAGACATCAACATAGGAGGTGTACAATGATCAATGGACACACCAGAACATAATTAAGACACAATAAAACAAAACTTACAAACAACATTTAAAACAAACAAAATGAAAACATAGTATAAAAGTGTCATATCTACACTGTTGCTGCTGTGCACATGACAATAACGCCTTGAATCTTGAAGTAACTTGAAGTTCGAACACTGGACAAAAGCTTATCACTCAAGACACAATTGTTCAAATGTTTATTTGTAAGTACATCATTCAGTACATCATCTTACATTTGACACCTTTGTTTTTTATATGTAAATAACATACTTGTGAGTGACTAAGATCAGTAACTAAGAGTAGAAAAAATAAATAGCTAGTGACTCTCTTTATAGATATGTAAAAGACAGCAGGTATCTGTTCCATCTGTAGTCTCTAATAGGCTGGATGATGCACTGAATTACACACAGCAGATGTGTTGACTGAAAGAGATCAGCACCAGTCTGTAAAATATGTGCTTATTATTACACAAAACAAAATTCCACTGCAACTCTTAAAGACAAACATCAAAAACAGTCCACAACTGACAACTTTAAAGTTGTTGAAATTGTGTTAGAAATGCTACAGTGTACACAGTGTACACTGTAGCATACACTGTAGGTCAGGGGTACCCAACCTTTTTTAAACCGAGAGCTACTTTTAAAGTTGCCAGTCTGCCGAGATCTACCAGTCCAAATAGAGAGGCGTAGCCATTACTGACAGCCTACTACCAGGTAAATACACACTTCTACTTGTATAAAACTGACCTTTGTACGATTAATTCTAATCTATACCCCTACAAGTATTGTACACTAAACCAGAGTTGGAGTTTATTCACATGTCACATACTACAGTGGTAAAGTTTTCAAGAAACATTGAACAGTGCTGCCACATATGATACAGGAAAAAAAGAAAAGACTCTGAACCCTTTCTTTGCCATTATATGCTGCTACAGCAAGTGTTGTGTTGCTACAAAAGCATAAATTAGGCTTACTAATAAATCAACTCAGATCTGAAGCTACACAGGAATCTGCTGCCAAAGTGCAATAAAAAAGACAAAATTAATAGAATCAAACCCTTTTTTTGTTGTATTTTAGTAGAGTATACAAAGAAATGCCTTTCAAATAGGATGCAAGCAACACTAGTTTCTTAACCTGAATTGATAATAGACTATAATCAATTTAAACAGAACAGATCTTAATGTTTGCATTCTTATACCATTTTGTACAATAATTAAAATGAATAAGTTCAAACAAACTAAAACTTGCAGCTGATTAATAACAGTATCTAACTTGAGTTTTTATTATATCAAAACCTGTTGAAATGCTACTGTTATTTTTACTGTCCCACAAAATTGCGTCAGCAGCCTCCAGGAATGCTTCTTTCAAAACTTCGCCCAGGGGCCTACGGAGATTGGGGGCCTATCAAGAGCCAATATTTTTATTTCGGGTGTTTTATTTTAAATAAACAAAGTCTTGGCTTTCAGAATATGAAACTTTTATTTCCAAAATCACACGGTAAATACATTTTTGAAGCTTGTAAAGGGAAGATGACAGCTCTCCCTCGCCACTCTGCTCTTCCACAGCGCCGCTTCCCCTCCCTCCGCTGAAATTATGAATGTAAGGTGTATAGTAATCATAGATAACACGGCAGTGTCCGTTACAGTTTGTTTTCATCTGATTTCAATTAAACAAAGTCTTGGCTTTCAGAATATTAAACTTGTTTCGGCAAATTCAGATGATAAATACAGCTTTGAAGCTTGTAACGGCATAATTACAAGCGGAGAACGGAGTAACTTGACGTCACAGCAGGCATAACATTTGTTTTACATAACTAGGTTTGTGTTAATCATTCTCATCTACTGATACCTGGCATTGAGGCCATATGTTGCTGTTCATGGTGCTGAATTAGTGGTGTGTGTGTGTGTGTGTTTGTGTGTGTGTGTGTGATCACAGAGCATGCCGAGGCTATAAATGACTTTGATTTGTTGTTTAAATAGGGGGCCTACAAAACCCAGGGCCTGATGGCAGGTTAAGGCGGGCTTGCACACAGCTGCTTCACTGCCAAAGAAACATTCTCAAATCATTTGTATGTTTTTCACTCAATGAACTGTTACTCGCATAGTAGGTAGTGTGACTCAGACACGGCAGAGCAGAGCAAAGTCAGTGTGTCTTTGTGAAGCATGGCCTGGAGTCATAAAGTTATTCTGTATTCTAAATGTATTTCAATTAATGTCAACACTATTCGGGCAAGTTTTCAGTGTTACAGTGGGGTAGAGCAGGGGGAATTGTAATAACTCAAATTGCATCAATCAAAACGAGGTCGGCCGTCATGGCCAGCAAGGCCTTCTTTGCTGGCCTAAACACTATCAGATTCACTGACTAACCTTTAGTATAGTTTTTTCATCAAGATGTATTAAATTATTTATAATAGTCTGTTCTCTTCATCTTATAGCTTTTCTCTGTGTTGTCCAGTAATGGTTGTTAATGTTGGATGATCCAATCATATTTAAGTCAGAATGTGTTGCTGGGTCAAATACATCTGCCTGAGGCCTTCAGAGTCAATAGTGCTTGTAGCTTAAAACAAATGGCAACAAAACTGTTGCATTGACCAATCAGATTTCGAGTTGGCGACATCAACGTTGCGTGGAAGTTGGAAACAGTAACGAAGGAGTGGCAGACCGAGGTGGTGGTTTCCCTTTTCAAAAAGGGGGATCAGAGGGTGTGTGCCAATTACAGAGGCATCACACTACTCAGCCTCCCCGGGAAAGTTTACTCTAAGGTACTCGAAAGGAGGGTCAGGCCGATTGTCGAACCTCAGATTGAGGAGGAACAACAATGCAGATTCCGTCCTGGTGGTGGAACGACGGATCAGCTTTTTACTCTCGCAAGGATCCTGGAAGGGGCCTGGGAGTATGCTTATCCGGTCTACATGTGTTTTGTAGACTTGGAGAAGGCGTATCACCGAGTTCCCAGGGAGTTACTGTGGGAGGTGCTGCAGGTGTATGGGGTGAGGGGGTCTCTACTCAGGGCCATCCAATCTCTGTACTTCCAAAGCGAGAGCTGTGTCCGGGTCCTCGGCAGTAAGTCGGACCCATTTCCGGTGAGGGCTGGCCTCTGCCAGGGCTGCGCTTTGTCACCAATCCTGTTTGTAATAGACATGGATAGGATTTCGAGGCGTAGTCGTGGGGGAGGGGGTCTGCAGTTCGGTGGACTAAGGATTGCACCACTGCTTTTTGCAGATTATGTGGTTCTAATGGCTTCATCGGTCTGCAACATTCAGCACTCACTGGATCGGTTCACAACCGAGTGTGAAGCGGCTGGGGTGAGGATCGGCACCTCCAAATCTGAGGCCATGGTCCATTCCAAGTAGGGAATGAGTCCTTACCCCAAGTGAAGGAGTTCAAGTATCTTGATGGTGTGGAACTATAGAGCTAGTGCAGAAAGCATCTGGCTGCTGCTGACAGCTCAGAGAGTCCTCGTTAACTTAATAACGCCAAATGACAACTCAAGTCGGAAAGACACCATATGAAAAATGTTGAACTATAGATATTCTGTTTTCACATGCCATAACAGGGAGCAGCATAAACAAGGTAACAACAGCAGCTCGAACCGGTTTGTATTTGCATATTAGCTAATAAACATTCAGCTCTGATCAAAATTAGTGCTTTTGGCCTCACACACACACACACACACACACACACACACACACACACACACAACACACACACACACACACACACACACACACACACACACACACACACACACACACACACACACACACACACACACACACACACACACACACACACACACACACACACACACACACACAGAGAAGGTGAGATAGTAAAAGGAAGGAAAAGCTTATTGTTGCCTCTTTAGTCCTATTTTCCATTCAAATGCAGGTTGTTTGATCTTTAATTGCATATTTTGCATATAGCTGAAAGCTTCACGTTTGAGGGTCGCTGTATGAGAGGACCTCCAGGTAAACAGGGCCAAGGAGATCACATCATGCCACTGAAGTGTACTTTTGTCCAAGTTTTATAATGTCGTTTTGTTCTTTCCAAGGATTTTACACAATTCTTGCCAGTAGTGCTTTAATATATGCATCTACAATCAGATGGAATATAAGCAGTTATTTTTTTCATATATACTCTTTTTGTCCCCTTTGACTCAAGCTGTTATTACATATCTGCATTTCTGTCAAAAAGGATAGCTATAAAGCAGGTACGACTGTGTGTTTTTAATTTTAGAGAGTGGACTAGATTTGTTTATAAAAAGAAAAACAGAACAGGACAACAAAACTGCCTCACTAAACTGTCCATGCTACGTGTCATAAAGATATGCATATGGGATGTATATATATATTATGCAGGTCTCCCTTGAAAAAGAGATCATTGATCTCAATGGGATTTTACCTGGATAAATAAAGGTTTTGAATTGAATTGAATTGAAATTATTCATTTTACACTTAGCATAAATAATGGAAACAGCTAGCAAAGTTTCTCCCACTTTTTATGTAATCCAACTATGACAATGCACATAACGATGCTGCTGCTTCTAGCTTTTCTACATTTACGTGTCTATACAGATGTAGCACTTCATTTCAGACAGTTTGAAACGCGAGGGCCGTGATTGGTACGTGATCTGCACTCGCTCAAGGGAAAACCTCCAGCTTGACTTGAGACCTCCCCTGTGATAAATAAACGTAATTATTATGAAGCCAGCTGCAATGGATCATTGATCCACCAGGGGGTGCAGTGGGGTTACACACTGGAGCTCATGTGAAATAAAGTCAGATACAGTACGCTGGATGTACAGCGGAACTTTGTTAAGATCCATATGTCACGGATATCATACTCTGTGCTAAATAAGAGACATGTAATCATTTACAAAACATCACCATGTTGTTATTTAACAAAATAATGTTGTTTAGTCGAAAAAAATGAACGGGAGGAAATACAGCCCGGCCTGTGAGAAATGTTGTGAGCATACCTGTGAGCTGTTGCGGTACAGGGGGGGGGGGGCGACTCAGCCAATGGGGACAGACTCCAACTGGAGGGACTTAATATGTTCTAAGAAGGGTAGCCATATTTTTGTGAACTTCAAGTCTGAGCCCCTAATACAGTGTTTAATTTTTTCCAATTTCACAAAGTATAGGGCATCCTTTATCCAATGTGTATGAGAGGGGGGACGAGGACTCTTCCAATGCATCAAAATAACGCGCCTAGCCAGCAATGTGAGGAAAGCTACAAGTTCAGCAAAATAGGATGGCAGTAAATGGTTAACGGGTAAGACACCAAACAGGCCAATTAAGGGTGAGGGATGGATGGTAACAGACGTGATAGCTGAGAGTGAGTCAAAGACAGACTTCCAAAACTGAGATGGGGTGGGGCAAGTCCAAAACATGTGGGCGAGATTAGCTGGTCCTAGGTGACATTTATCACAATTAGGATCAGTACCAGGATAGATGCGAGGAGAATCAGGAGAAGAGGGTGAATATAATATGTCAAATAACCGTCTGACATTGTGAAAAGAGTGTCTGTCAAACTCTGTTTGATCTGTGGAGATGATAGTAGTCAGAACAGATTCTAAACGTTTTGCTAGCACCTTAGCTAAAAGCTTGACGTCAGCACAAAGCAAAGATATAGGGCGGAAAGAAGAGGATCCTTGTCCTTTTTCAGTATAAGATAAATAGTAGCCTGACGTAGCGTAGGGGGAAGTGTGCCAGATTGAAACGATTCATTAAACATGTTAAGCAATAGAGGGGTTAACTTATCAGAAAACATTTAAAAAAATTCAGCAGGGAAGCCATCAGGGCCGGACATTTCCCACTCTGCATCGACATTAGAGCAGCTTTGATTTCATTAACTGTGAAGGGTTCATCTAACCCAGACGATGTTTCAGGGTCAATGGAGGGGATGTTTAGGGACCTAAAGAAGTTGTCATATTGTGTCTCATCAGATGAGCTCTCAGACGTATATAAACTGCTTGGCACTAGGATTAAAAAGCGCCAGACATCTGAGACTGCGTATTGCTCCATGAACAGTTAATAACTTTGGAAGATTTAGATGGGGCAGAGGGCTTGTTAGATGAATGGTCAATTGAAGGATCAATACAACAGTTAAAATCCCCTCCCAGAATGAGCTGGCTGGAATTTATGTCAGGAATGGAGAAAAGAACATTTCTGAAAAAGTCCTCGTTGTCAAAATTCGGGCCATACACGTTCGCCAACGTCAGATTGTTGCCACATATTTTGCCAGTTGCGATAATAAAACGGCCACTTGGGTCTGATATAACATTGGACACAGAGAATGGGACAGATTTATGAGCAAGAATTGCAACGCCTCGGGCCTTACTTGAAAAGGAAGAATGGTAAAGCTGGCCCACCCACCCTCTGCGAAGTTTAAGATGGTCTGAGGTGGGTTTCTTGCAAAAAGGCAATTTTTGTGTTTAAATATTTTAGATGGTTAATCACATTGTTACGTTTCACAGAAGAATTCAGGCCCCTGACATTCCAACTAGTAAATCTTAAAGCACCACTTGGTGCGGTTAAGGAGTTAGAGTTTAGCATACAATGATAGGGCAGGTGGTGTACCTGCATGTACCTGTCCCCATACCTGGCACCTCTCCCCCGCTGACAAGCAACAGGGAGAGAAAAGGTGTGGCGTGAGACCGAGTTTAGTATATTAAGTGTAGAAGCAGCCCACAGGCAAAGGATAAGATAACATGAAATAAACAATATAATAAAAAACCTAACTGAAAAAACATTGGACAAACAATTCTCCCCCCACCCACCCACCCACCCACCCCTCCCCTTAACCCAGATCCCAGCACAGTTGTTGCAAAAACAAACAACAACAAACACTCTGATACCATAATCAGCATACCTTGCTACTTCCTTAATTCTATCGCTCAATTCCCACAACAATGTATAATTGAACTTTAACAGTGAAAATGTAACCTTTTTTAAATACCTCAAACAGAGCACTTCAAGAAATTTGCATCTGGTTTAACAGGATATTTAGAGCACTTAAGCCTTGCCATTACAGCAACCTGCCGGACATATGCCTAAAAAGACAATGTTAACCTAACAACAGAATATGACTGCATCAATGTACGTCTGAGTTGACAGTTAAAGTACATCTAGAGCAGTTATATAACACAGTGTAACTACATGACAGTTAACTTGCTTACGGAGCTATGTTCAAGTCCTGAACAAACTTGACAGCCTCTGGAGCAGACATGAGCCATGTCCAGTCCCCGTTAGGCAGGGTGATGCGCAGCTTGGCTGGGAAGAGGAGAGCCGGCTTGTACCCACGCTTGTACAGCTCAGCCATGGGGCTTCTGTACTCGGCGCGCTGCTTTAACACGTCGGGGCTGTAGTCATCATACAAGCGGATCTTATGGCCTTTGTAATTCAGCTCACCCTGCCTGCGGGCCTCACTGATCACTAGGTCCTTAATTTGGAAGCGGTGGAAGCGCAGGATGACAGGTCTCGGTCTCCCTCCTGGGGCAGGCTTTGGCGCGAGGCTCCGGTGAGCTCGGTCAAGCTCGGGGGGCGAAGCAAGAATCTCCGTGCCGAGGATATCAACGAGGAGTTGAGAGAAGAAGGCAGATGGACGGGGACCTTCGATAGATTCAGGTAGGCCAATAATCCGAAGATTTTGGCGTCTGATGCGTCCCTCCAAATCTGCTACCTTAGTTTTGAGTGTCTCGTTGTCCCCCTTCAGAGCGGAGCATGCGTTCTCAAGTTGCTGGAGACGTTGGTCGACTTCATTAGCATTAGCTTGCAGAGAATGTATACGCTGCCCGTGGTCTGTGATAGTGGAATGTATGCTGTCCAGGGTAGATGTCAGAGACTCGAATGAGGATTTGAAATCAGCCGTGAGAGCTGCTCTATGTCCAACCAGTAGCAAGCTAATGTCAGCCAAAGTTATGCTAGGAGTCGAAGCTGTAGTAATGCTAGGAGTCGGAGCTGGAGACCCTTTGTCCTTTTCAGCTTGTTTTCCCTTTGCTTTCGACATTGCCGGAGGTCTTTGCAGTTAACACTGGCTTATAAAGCCGTTGAAAACAAATGATGTTGAAAAAGGACGAGGTTTAAAACGTAAATAAGAGTGGGAAAGCTATTCAGCACACCCCATACTGGAAGTCTCCGGCTCTCGATTTTTAATCCTAATTTAATCATCATCTTCACCACGATCATTTATGTTTATGTTCGCCGAATTGACATGAAATCACTGACACATATGAATATGCTGTATTCAACTTCATTAAAACGTTATTAACGTGCCTAAACTCAGTAATTCACTAAAAATATTTATATTTTAATGGAGCCTCGTCGGTAGATCAGGATCCTGACGTGTAGCGGAGGGATCTTGAGCTGCATGAAGGGTGTTATTTTCCCCATAAGGAACAAGTCGCTGCAAATTATCCCGCTTATTACATGGCCACATTCTCAACAAAGTAACGACATGACTCCCAATATTAATTGAAATGCTTTTATGGATTTAGAAAATGTTTTTATTGATTTAAAAAATAGTTGTATGTATTGATTTAAATTGAAAAATAGTCCGTTTTTTAAACAGTCTAAATGAAACGGCAGCTCTCAGCTGTGTATTTACACAACTAATGGCCCATCAACCACAGCTCTCTCCCCCCTCCCCCCCTGATCTTTCTTCTCCAGCAGCTAAATTAACTGTAGGTTACTCTGAGTGACAAGCTTACAGTTAGACACAAACACTGTCATTGCAAGTGACCCTCAGTTAGTTGACTTTTATGTTCAACTGCTAAATTCGTTACTGATAAAAAAAGGCTTCTACTGTACCTTATTACCTTAACACTAGAACCGGCAGAGGTTTTTGTATAGGCCTACCTAACACCGTCAAATCCCGCTATTAGAATGCAATTTTTAACAACATAGGGTTCTACATAACACACTTTCAGGAAAAGTCACGGACTGGGAGACTTTAATATTTTATTGAAAAAAAGTTACATTGCACACACACAACGCACCCGATTGGCGGTTCTAGTTGTAAGGGACTGACAGGCAGAGTAGTGGGAGACACCTACATTCCCATTAGGTGGCTCCACCCGCTTCCAATTAACAGTATTGGGAGCAGGTGTGGAGACCTCACACCTGGTGCTAATCACTCCCTCAAGGGAGACAAAGCACCTGGAGTTGCTCAGTTGTGTGTGGCACATGGAGGGAGCAGGAGACTCCCAGCGTGAGGAAACAGTTTGTAAGCTGGTAAGTAGGTTAGCGGCCCGGCTACGTTAGCCTTTATATAGTTAAAGTTATTTTTGAGTTTAACAGCAATAAAGCCTCTTTTTTGGACTTGAACACTGCCTCTGTCGTGATTGCTGCACTACCACTTTTCTCTTTATCTGCCCAGTCCTGTTACACTGGTGGAGAATGCGGGCATAAGGACTCTAGTGGTGGTGTTGCAGTTAGTGTTTTTCGGTTTCAAGATGGAGGATGTACTAAGGGAGTTGGTGCGTATTTCTACTGAGCAGCAGACTCTGCAACGGCAGATGATACAGGAGCAGCAGAAACAGAATGCGCTTCTCCATGTGGAGGTCCAAAAATGCCTAACAGCAGCCTCTCCTATCCAGAGGGAAGCAACCGTGCAGCCTAACCCAGGTCGATTCATCCCCAAAATGATGGAGAGTGATGAGATAGAGGCCTACTTAACAGCCTTTGAGCGCACTGCTGAAAGAGAGGGCTGGCCAAGGGACTCCTGGGCTGATCTGGTTGGACCATTCCTCCTGGGCCCAGCACAGCAAGCTTACTTCGACCTCCCTCCTGACCAAGCAAAGGACTACGTCGTCTTGAAGAGGGAAATCCTGGCGAGGTATGGCTACAGCTTAGCAGCTAGAGCCCAGCGGTTCCATGACTGGAAATACAAGCCAGAGTTGTCAGCCAGGGCCCAGATTTATGACCTAGGCCGGGTAACCAGAGCCTGGCTGACATGCAACCCCAAAAAGTTGAGTCTTTTAGAGAGGATAATGATGGACAAATATATTCGGTCTCCGCCCTATGAGACCAAGAAAATGGCAAGCCAGCAGAATCCAGCCAGTCTACGTAGTGGAGAGCCACGTGGTCACAGCGGAGTCCACACGACCAGACACCGAGTGGGGCCGGAAAGTCAGTGGGGAAGCATCACGGACTAGACGGGCATGAGAACCGCGATGGGAACCAGAAGAGGTAAGGCGACGACAGTCCTACCTGCCAGAGGGCCAACCGCGTTGCTACCAGTGTGGGGAGATAGGCCACATTGCCCGGGATTGCCCAGGGAAGGATGAGCTAATGCCGACCGCCAACTCATCTGGTGCAAGGCCCTGCCACCTTCTTGACTCTTGCTGGGT
Organism: Harpagifer antarcticus; assembly: GCA_902827135.1. Lineage (NCBI taxonomy): Eukaryota > Metazoa > Chordata > Actinopteri > Perciformes > Harpagiferidae > Harpagifer > Harpagifer antarcticus. Next base: position 155,552 of record CADEHL010001051.1, on the reverse strand, counting down.
ACAGGAAAGCTCCCTGGCTCAAATGATACCAGTCAAGGTAAATGGAAAAGATGCAGAGGCGCTAGTGGACTCAGGAAGTGTGGTGTCCCTCATTCAAACCCACCTCCTCGACCATTTGCCATCTGAAGAGACTGTGCCCGTCTCCTGTGTCCATGGGGACACTAAATTATACCCCACTTGCCTCATCCACCTTACCACAGTTAAAGGCAGCTGTGAGCTGAAAGTGCGGGTGGTTCCTTCCCTACCAGTCCCAGTCTTGGTGGGGCGAGACTGCCCACTATACAAGCGCGTGCGGCACCAGAAGGAGGTGAGTCCCAAAAAGCCCAAGCGTGCCAAAGGAAAGCGAGAGAAAGGACAAATTGCCACCCAGGGTGCGTCTCCTCAGTTCCCCAAAGTTGTGTGTGCTGAGAGGCAACCAATCTTCCACTGCAGACGAGGCAAATGATAACCCTTTTGTTGCTTTCCCGGGAGACCTAAGCACAGGTGATGAGGAGGGTGAAGTCGCATTGCTTCCAAGTTTGAAGGGCCAGTTCAGGACCGCCCAGATGGAAGACCCCAATCTGTTGCATGCACACAGAAATGTTACGGAAATAGAGGGAAAACCAGTTCCAGGAGTAGGTGAGCTTACATGTCCTCATTTCCTAATAAAAAATAATCTGTTATACTATGCCAAAGAGGTTGAAGGTCAGCGAAGAGACTTGTTGGTTGTCCCAAAACAATATGTGTCCACAGTGTTGCATCTGGCTCACAGCCATGTCCTAGGGGCTCACCTAGGGGTTGAGAAAACAAGGCAGCGGATTGGGAGCCGGTTCCACTGGCCAGGGGTGGTAAGAGCTATAGAGGATTATTGTCGCACCTGTGTTGAATGTCAAAAGATGAGTCTCAAGCATAGACTGTATATATAAATGGACGTAGGGTCCGTGACGTCACCCATAGGATTCTGCAGAGTTGCCGTGTAGGCGGAGTCGGCTACTAACGGCTCGACAGTGACGTCAGAGTCTAACTCCCGCATTCTCCAGCCTGCTCCAAATAAGGGCAAAGAGGCGGAGCCGAGGCGGGACAGCGCGGGACCTGCTGCCAACGAGCGTGACGTTCCAGACCTAGCTCAGGCTAAGAAGCTAAGCTAACATGCTCTCAGTATTAAGCTAACAACCTATGCTAACAACACAGTCTATGCTAACAACCCAGCTTGCAGTCACCGCTCCTCGTTCCCGGCATATTCTGAAGGTAAGATACCCTGTAACTTTACAAAACTTGTCCTTTTGATTTAAATGTTCTTGAACCTACACTATACAATTGTTTTTTTAAGTGCTTCACTGTTTTTCAAATATAAATGTCATTTGTAACTAAACTTTGTAAACTAGCAGAGATATGGCCAGTGTTGCGTGAATTTAATTTAATTAATGAAATATGACTGTAGAAAAAGAAAGCTGCTTTTATATTGACTAAACCATTTTTATTTCTTTCAGCATTAAGAAAAAATAGATGGCAACCTCCTCCACGCCAAACTGCACAACCTGTAAGTTGATGGTCCTGGCTTACTTTACATGACTTCAGATGGTTGACATTACACACAAACATACTATATATATATATACATGTGTGCACAATTGTAGATAAACAGCACACAGTATATATATATATAAAAACTGTGTGCTGTTAATCTGTTTTTTGAGGTTTCTCATTTATTTTCCTCCCATAGTGACTGTATGGATAATCGGAGACAGCTATGTCCGGCATGGAGCCCAGAGAGCTACAGAGAACATCGGCAGCAACCTTGGCCTCGACCTGAGGGTGTGCTGGTTCGGTTGGGGTGGACTGCGCTGGAGAGGTGTCCTCCCTTTCTTTTCCTACTCCCTGAGAGGAAGAGCAGTCCCGGATGTCCTCCTCATCCACTGTGGCGGCAATGACTTGGGGGATGTGCCCAGTGTTCAGTTGCTGAACCAGATGAAGGAGGACCTGCACCAGCTTCACCATCGGCACCCTGGCATGAAGATCATGCTCTCCCAGATCAACCAGAGGCGCCGGTGGAGGGCTGGTGCAAATCCTGTCAAAATTGACAAGGCCCGGAAGTTTGTTAACAGTGTTATGGCTACTTTTGTTCATAGCCTAAATGGTGTCATTGTTGACCACTCCAACATTAGACATGACAGTCCTGGGCTTTTTTTGCGAGAGAGTTCATTTCACCCCAAGGGGAAATGATATTTTTTTAAAGTCACTAGCCAATTGCCCGAAAGACCACCTCCAAAGACTGTGAACTGCTAAAATGTCAGTATCACTGTTTTTGGATTTGGCCTTTAGAGTATGTATTCTAAGGCCCTTGCTAAGCCCAGACTGTCATGGCTAATTTTGAGTTAGATATTACATCTGTAGCCATAACACTGTTAACATGGCTGCTCTTCCTCTTCCCCACATCCCACCCCCCCCCCCCCCCTCTTCCCCCAATGGACTCTGTAGCTCTCCAGGCCCATGCTGGGCATGGCTGTCTGTCAAACCTTTTATTTTGTATTTGTTATGTTTTTTGTTATTTTATTTGTTAAAATAATTCTGTATTTATGTAAATATTGAAAATAAATTACATTCATATTTTCACTTCTTTTGTCTACTGCTTACTGAAAATGTTAGCTATCACATCCAAATGGGACTATCAAATGAAAGGATAAGCTTACCATACAATACAGAAAACATTATACATTAAGGCTCAAATCTTTTCCCAAGCCGTAGAAGTCTGAAAAGAGTCCCAAGTTTAAAAACACAAAATCTTGACAATGAATACTACGCTGTCATTTATCAGTGACAATGCAAACAACAAGAAGGTCTCCACTAATCCCATGTATTTTGGCATCAACTATGTCATAAGCATACCATATAATGTAATTATGAAGTGCAATACCCACAATCCCTACAGGGTCGTAACATCACAGAAGATAATACCTTTTAGAGAGTTTCCAAATTGTTCAGTATGCAGATAAATATTTGTTTTACAATAGAAACATTTTTCTCCATAAATGTTCCCACATGTTGTGAGCATCAACTTTAAATCTTTTGTCAACAAATAAAAAACATCTTAATTTCCTTTACGACAACATTTTGTTTATAACACCACTTCATTAACAATAAGCATAGGAAAATATTAAATGTCAACATTTAAGATTGTGCTTTTACTCTGTATTTAATCAGATCTATTTCACATTGAAAAAGTGATAAATACACAAGGCACATTGAAAGTTACATCTTGCATTTTATGAAAAGTAAAGGTTACGAATCATTTTATGACTTAAGTACACTAGAAAATAAATTAAAGATGTGCAACAACTGTATCAGTAATTAAAATGATATAACTTATGTACAGGTTGGGACATACCTCAAAGACCGTACCTACAGGGTAACTTGGAGAGGGTCTGAGTCCGACCCTTGTCAATTAACTACAGGGGTTCCTCAGGGCTCTGTTCTTGGTCCCCTCCTCTTCTCCCTGTACACAAACTCGCTCGGATCGGTCATTAGCCCGCATGGTTTTTCATACCATTGCTATGCTGACGACACCCAATTAATTCTGTCCTTTCCCCGCTCAGAGACCCAGGTCGTCGCACGCATCTCTGCTTGTCTAGCTGACATCTCTCAGTGGATGTCTGCTCATCACCTCAAGCTCAACCTTGACAAGACTGAACTGCTTTTCCTTCCGGGAAAAGATTTTCCCACTCTTGACCTGACAATCAACATCGGCACCTCTGTTGTTTCCCCGACTCAGACTGCAAGGAATCTGGGTGTGACCCTAGATAACAACCTGTCCTTCACTGCAAACATCGCTGCTACAACCCGTTGCTGCAGATACACGCTTTACAACATCAGGAAGATTCGTCCCCAGCTGACCCAGAAAGCCACCCAGGTTCTGGTCCAGGCTCTCGTCACCTCACGCCTAGACTATTGCAACTCCCTCCTGGCTGGTCTACCTGCATGTGCCATCCGACCTCTGCAGCTCATCCAGAATGCAGCGGCTCGTCTGGTCTTCAACCTTCCAACATTTTCCCACACCACTCCGCTCCTCCGCTCCCTTCACTGGCTCCCGGTAACTGCTAGAATCCACTTCAAGACACTAGTACTTGCATACCATGCTGCGAATGGATCTGGCCCTTCCTACATCCAGGACATGGTTAAACTGTACACCCCAGCGCGTGCACTCCGCTCTGCATCAGCCAAACGACTCGCTGCACCCTCGCTGCGAGGGGGACCCAAGTTCCCATCAACAAAAACACGTGGGTTTGCTATCCTGGCTCCAAAATGGTGGAATGAGCTCCCCATTGACATCAGGACAGCAGAAAGCCTGCACATCTTCCGGCGCAGACTGAAAACTCATCTCTTTCGACTCCACTTCGAGCGATAGAATTAATAACAAGGCACTTATATACTAATATAGGACTGGCTTATCTATAGCCAGCTGAGTAGCACTTGAAATGTTTGGCTCTATGATACCTGATGTACTTATATGATTCTGTTTTCTTCAGGGTTGTGTCTTCCTGGTCGTATGTACTTATTGTAAGTCGCTTTGGATAAAAGCGTCAGCTAAATGCAATGTAATGTAATAATAATGACGGCTACTTGCCAAAAACACAACCAGTAACTTCATGTGAGTATCAAGATATAAAAGTAATGTAACCTGATGACTTTCTTTTTCTTTTGGATTACCTCAATATCAAATGCAATGCAAATAAACACAGGAGAGAAGAAATATTAATATGATTTTTTTTCACTTAAATGTATAATATAATACCATAAAGCAGATTCAGGCAGTAGGTGTATAGATTCACAATTAAAGTATTAGCCTACAGAACAGTACCGCTTCCAGAGAAGAGATACAATTTGATCATTTTTTTTTTTTTAGAGATATTTTTATTCACATGTAAAAAAGAAAGTGTAACAGTGCATTACAGCAATTAAGGCATTTTCATTTCCCCCCCCCCCAAAAAATAACCCTTACTCACTTTCCCTTAACCCCGCCCCATCCCAACCCATCACAACCACCCCTCTCCCAGAGCACTGAGGCAACAGTACATCAATACAATACAATATGATAGATACAATAACATACATGCACATACCTGCATACATACATACATACATACATACATACATACATACATACATACATGTACACATACTAACAGATATCCAGGGATGTCACATGGGCTGCATGTGTGGCGGACTGGAGAGGAATCACATCAGAATTATAGACGGATACATAAAGGGGGAATCCCTACAGCGACACCATATCAGGCGGAAGACGGTCTACATAGCTGATCAGTGGCCTCCAATGAGCGTAAAACTTATCTGAGGAACCCCGGAGAGTAAACTTAATTTTTTCCAACTTTAGAAGAGACATAGTATCACTCAGCCACATTTTAAAAGAGGGAGGTAAAGGAGATTTCCACAAAAGAAGGATTTTCCTACGAGCAATCAAGGAGGTAAAGGCAATGACATTGGTTTGAGTGTTTGTAATGTTGATTTCATCTGGGGGCCTACCGAAAATAGCTACATGAGGGGATGGAGAGATTTTTAGACCTACAATTTCAGAAATACATTCAAAGAAAGATTGCCAGAAGCTAGATAATTTAGGGCACGACCAGAACATGTGAGTCAGGTCGCAGGGGGTCTGGGAGCATCTATCACACCTGTCATCCAGTCTATCTGGATACATCCTGGAGAGCTTAGCCTTGCTATAATGTAGTCTATGGAGAACTTTAAACTGTATTAGGCTGAGTCTAGCGCAACTGGAGGATGAGTTAACGGCTCTCAGGGCCTTCTTCCAAAAGTCATCAGAGAAGGTGAACTGTAGTTCCTTTTCCCAATTAGTTCTAATCTTGTTAATGGCAGATTCATCAACCGGAGAAAAAAGATCATAAAAGTAAGAGACATGGCGCCTAGACAAAGTTTTTGCTCTAAGTACAAGATCCACTCCACTGGGAGGCAGGGGTTGAGGGAATTGTGGAGAGTGGGTCTTAGCAAAATCCCTTAGTTGAAAGTATCTAAAGAAATCAGATCCTCTTAGATTAAAGGCAACCCGTAGTTGGTCAAAACTGGCAAACAGGCCATCAATGTATAACTCCCCTATGCAGCGGAGGCCTTCCCTCTCCAAGTGAGAAAATCGGGAGTCAATTGTGGCTGGTAAAAATAGATGGTTATTACAGACAGGAGTTGCTTGAGGAAGAGTAAGCCAACCAAAGTGACGTCTAACTTGTGCCCAGATCTTTAAAGTGCCAATTACAACGGGGTTAGATGTGAATTGTGAGGGGGAAAGGGGCAGACTGCTACATGCGAGGGCTTGAAGTGACGTGGATCGACATGAGTTGGCCTCCACAAGACACCAGTCACTCTGGGGTGAAGTGAACCAGAGCATGATCTTGTGTGTGTTTGTGGCCCAGTAGTAACCCATAAGGTTAGGTAAACCAAGCCCACCCAGGAACCTGTCCCTCTGCAGTAATGGTCTACTAGCTCTTGCATGTTTACCAGCCCAAATAAATGAGGAAATAATATTATCAATAGCAGTGAAAAAAGATTTAGGCAAAAAAATAGGTAGGCATTGGAAGATGTATAGATATCTGGGCAGTACATTCATTTTTATTGTCTGAACTCTTCCTGCTAAAGAGAGTGCCAGATGGCCCCACCTCTGCAGGTCAGATTTGACTGTTGCCGTCAGGACAGTAAGATTTTGTTCCCGTAGCGCACTAAAAGACTGCGTGATTGCAATGCCCAGATATTTAAACCCTGAGTTGGATATTCTAAAAGGCAACGACAACGGAGGTAATTCTGTAGCCAATTGGTTGATAGGGAAACATTCACTCTTTTGGATGTTTAATTTGTATCCTGAAAATGAACCAAAAGTGGTCAAAAGTGAGAGAATGTGTGGATTACTAGCTATAGGATCGCGCACATACAGAAGGAAGTCGTCAGCATATAACGAGACCCTGTGTTCGATATCCCCTCTCTGAATCCCCTTAATTCCTCTCTCTGCTTTTAGAGCAATCGACAATGGCTCGATAGCAATTGCAAATAGTAGTGGGGAGAGCGGACACCCCTGACGCGTCCCGCGAAAAAGAGGAAAGAATTTGGAGCGCTGGGTGTTCGTACATACAGAGGAGTGAGGAGAAGAGTACAGAAGTCTAACCCAGGAGATGAGGCCTGGACCAAAGCCCAGCTGTTGAAGGACAGAAAACAGATAGGCCCACTCAACCCTGTCGAAGGCCTTCTCAGCATCAAGAGATATGACAACCTCCGGTTCAGCAGGAGAAGGCGGGCTGTGGATGACGCTGAGAAGTCTTCGGACATTTGTGAAGGAGTGCCTCCCCCCTATGAATCCTGTCTGATCTTCCGAAATGATGGAGGGTATAATAGATTCCAACCGGCGAGCAAAAATCTTCGCAAGTATTTTCACATCTACAGACAGGAGCGAGATTGGGCGATATGATGCACAGCTCAACGGGTCCTTGCCCTTCTTAAAGATCAGAGAGATAGAAGCTTGCATAAGGGTGGGCGGCAGTGAGCCTTGGTCGTACGACGAATTAAACATATCTAATAATAATGGGGAAAGTTGATTTGAGAATTTTTTGTAGAATTCTACCGGGTATCCGTCAGGTCCCGGTGATTTGCCACTATTCATGGACTGTATTGCCTCTTTAATCTCAGCAAGCTGCAGGTTGGCATCTAGTGTCTGTTGGTCGTTAGTCGAAATCTTGGGCATATCCAATTTATCCAAAAATGTATGTAGCTGATCTTGGTTATCAGGGGATTCAGACGTGTAGAGACGAGAGTAGTAGGTTTTAAAGATGTTATTAATCTCTCCTGGGTCAGAAGTGAGAGAGCCCAACCCGTCCCGAATCTGGGTAATTTGGTTCGAGGCCACCCTAGCCTTTAGTTGGTGGGCCAGGAGACGGCCAGCTTTATCACCATGTTCATATATAGACCCCCGTGAGTGTAGAAGGAGTCGTTCAGCCTCTCTTGTTAGGAGAAGGTCAAGTTCTGTTTGGAGCCCCATCCGTTCTTTAAATAGATCAGGTGATTGAGTGGAAAATAGTTGGTTGTCTAGATTAATGATAGATTCTTCCAATTCTCTTTGGCGTGCTCTACGAAGTTTATTAACATGAGACGTATACGAGATGATCTTACCCCTAAGAAAAGCTTTAAGGGTTTCCCAGAGTAGGGACGCAGAGGTCTCTTCATTTTGGTTGGTCTCACAGAAGAATGCAATTGATTCCGAAATACACTCACAAAAGGCTGCATCAGAAAGTAAAAGAGGGTCAAGACGCCAGAATCTAAATTCCTTAGGCTTGTGATCAAAGTGAAGGTCCAGGATCACAGTTGAATGATCTGATACAGTTATCGGTGAGTACTGAACGGAGACAATCGACGAAATAAATGTTTTATCAACAATAAAATAATCTATGCGAGAGTATGAACGATGTGCATGGGAAAAGAAAGAGTATTGCCTAGCCGAGGGGTGTACAAATCTCCACGGGTCGACGTAGCCATAGTGGTCCATAAAAGCAGAGAGAGTCTGTGCCGTTTTAGAGGGCGCCACAGTTCTGGAACTAGATCTGTCTAATGTTGGGTCTATAACACAATTCATATCTCCTCCCAGTATCAATAGGTGGGAATTCAAATCGGGGATGGTGGAGAATAGCGATTTCACAAAATTATGATCATCCCAATTGGGAGCATACACAGAAACTAAGATGACCGGTTTCTGATAGAGAGTACCAGAAATTATGACATAACGTCCATTTGGATCTAAAATTGTATTAGTAGGGGTGAAATGTACTTTTTTCCGAATTAAAATGGCTGTGCCCCTTGTCTTTAGGTTAAATTGTGAATGAAACATTTGTCCAATCCACGGCCTATTCAGCTTTCGCTGATCAGATTTACAGAGATGTGTCTCTTGTATAAACATTATATCCGCCTTCAGGTTTTTAAGATGTGTCATAATCTTTGTGCGTTTCACCGAAGCATTCAACCCACCGGTGTTCAAAGAGAGTATCCTGACCGCCTGTCCACCACCAGTCCCTGTACCAGTTACATTAGCCATGACACCGCGTACAGCATCGAAGGTGTAAGATCAGCCCCTAGAACATCCACAACTAAAAATTGAGAGAACAGTGTACATAAAGATGACAAAACAGAATGTAAATGAAATAGCTGCCTCAAACAAATGGAAACCTATTGCCCCATCAAGATAAATGCCCCACCCTCTCCCGCCCTCTCCCTCCCATCCTCTACTCCCTCCCACCTCCTCCCATGCCCTAGCCCCCCTCCCTCCCCACCCCCTCCCTCCATCTGCCAATGAAATTGGCAATAACTTCCCTACCTGAATCATCTCTCCTTCTTCAAGGTGTCTCAGTACCCACATCATGGAGATACAACCTCCTTAGTAAGTGTAACAATTGTGAATAGCAACTGTTAACAAGAACATTGCAAAAGTGCAAGAACATCCCGGGTATAGAATGTAAATACAAAAATGAAAACAATTAAATTAAATTAAAATAGATGTAAACATGTCACATCGTGTGCTGACTTGGCCGAGCAACGTTAGTTATAAAAGAAATTACGTCCCAACAGAACGACGGCTGTAAAGTGCCCAGGCACAATTGTGAACAGCATGACTTAACAAGGACATTCCAAAAAGTGCAAAAAAAAAACTAAAACAAAAAACAAAACACCCCGGGTATATAGTGAAAATATAAAAATGTAATCATACAAAAAATAAATGTAGACAACATGTCACATTGTGCGCTGTCATGGCTATGTAACGTTAGATTATACAATCAATTGTGTCCCAACATAACGGTTGTAACGTACCCAGTCCACCATCAATGCAGTGCCAGCGTGGTTTAGCCTAGCCTAGCTCAGCCACCACCAGCCCAGCACAACAACAGTGGTTAGTTAGCCGGCTCGCGTTCATAGCCAGCTGCAAAGGCTACAGCCTCTAGGGGCGAGGGGAACCTTTTCTTAGCCCCGCTTCCAAGTGTGATCTGCAGGCGAGCAGGGAACAGAAGAGCCGGTCTGAGGCCTAGGTTGTACAGCTTTGACATGTTGTCTCGGTATTTCGCCCGCTGTTCGAGAACCTCCTGTGTGAAGTCTTCGTAGATCTGCACTGGTGTCCCACGGTAGCGGAGATCCCCTCGTCTCTTGCGAGCCTCCCGGACAATCAGGTCCTTGACTTGGTAGCGATGCAGCCGCAATATCACAGGTCGCGGTCTCGCCCCTGGCTGCGGCCTAGCAGCCGGCGCTCTGTGTGCATGGTCCAGCTCGGGAGGGGATTGGAGAGTTTCATTGCCTAGCAGCTCGACCAAAAGTTCAGAAAAAAAGGTTGTAGGCCGGGGTCCCTCAATAGACTCAGGAAGTCCAATGATTCTAATGTTATATCTGCGGCTCCGACCTTCCAGATCTGCGGTCTTCGCTGCTAGCTTAGCATTGCTATCTGCTAATACCGCACATTTCTCCTCGAGTATACGGAGTCGCTGATCTTGCAGATTGGCATTGGTCTCCAGAGAGTCTATTTGTTCCCCATGTTCTGCTACTGTGGTCTGCGTTTGGTTCAGCTTCGCCTCCAGTACCGCAAAGTCAGCTGAAATGCTAGCTCTGTGCTCCCTCTGTGCTAGCTCTGAGCTAGCTCTGTGCTCTTCAAGCAGGCTAATTATGCTAGCCATGTCCGCGCCAGCAACTTCACTAGCAATTTCGGTCTTTTTTGCCTGTTTCGTCTCCGTTTTCAACGCAGGTTTCGGCATCACATCGGCTTGTTCTGATTTATAGTATAAATTATGTTCACACAATACGGGTTGAACTCAACTTCGGTGGTTTTAAATTAAATGTAGAAAGTAAGGTCGTGGGAGAACGAGACAACGCAGCCCTCACATGTTCGTCCAACCGGAAGTCCAATTTGATCATTTTACAACAAACACTATATGCTCTTTTTAGGTTTTGAATAAGATTGTAATCCTGAGTTTCCCTATTATTAAAAAAAGTAAAACTAATCTGATTACATCTTTTCCTATGTAACTAAGGATTACACTTTCCTTTTTTTCTATACGATCTTGATTCGTGTTAGATGTAATCCATTACTGCCTAAGCCAATAAAAGTCTTTCTTCTGGGCTGTGTCTTCCTGGTCGTATGTACTTATTGTAAGTCGCTTTGGACAAAAGCGTCAGCTAAATGCAATGTAATGTAATGTAAAAAGTCATAACTTTTGGAAAATTGTCTTAATTTATAAGTTATGCCTTCAATCTCTTTCACGTGGAGAAGACATCACATTGACCGAGGCGTTGCAACTTCCCTGAAGCGTCCTACATGAAAGAAAGATCACATGTTAAAAATGTGTGCACAAACTATTCAGTATGACCCGTCTTAGTTTAAAGCCCACTCACCACGACAAGGTGCAGGTCAGGAATGGGAACATATAAAACGGACAAAAATGCAAAATAAACTGAAAAGCATGGACATAGGACATGGACAAACAAAAAATAAAAATGAGACAAACACACACAACAAAGTCTGCACACAATGCTAAAAACTAGTGCAGAAGGGTCAAGAAGAAAAAACAGGTTACGGCAGTTGTCAAAGTCTTGAAAGATAGAGCTGAGATAAATGTTCGATAAAAATTGAATGGGAACGTGAATTTGATGAACAATCAAAAAGAGGTAAACAATGAACAAAAGAACACTGATACATTCCAAAAGTATGTTTTTACAGTTATAAACGACCTATATCAGAAAATATATAATACCACATGCCAAAAGTTACTTAGCCTTCGTCAAAACAGCAATCGAAGAAAGAAATATGTTTTTTATAAAAGTTTTACATTTTATAGATATATATTTTATTTTATTTTAAATTTGCATTGAACTGATCCTTAACTTGGACAAACACATCAAGAAACCATAGCATACAAATGAATATTTGAATAAGCATATGTTTAACAAATCAATATGAGATTAGGCCCCGTTCATGCAGACTCTAAGACATATTGAACAGTTTTCCATATGCTTACTCGTTTGGCAATGAACAGTTGTTTAACTTTGACACACAACTTATGAAACTATCTACAAAAACATGAATATGGAGGAGGTTGCAAATGTGGTTTATGGATCACAGATCAATATAAACTGAGGCCCCGTTCATGCAGACTCTAAGATATACTGAACAGTTGAGGTAGGCAATATGTTAAGGCTCTTTGAACAATTTAGTATGATACATTCCGATGGTTATGTCTTTGAGTAGCATCCCGGCTTGGATTTTTGAGAGTATTTTACAGTTGGGCCCCGTTCATGCAGACTCCAACTGATAATTGCAATAAACACTGCAAACACTGCAAACAACAAACCAATAATTTAATATATATTATATAGATGTATAATTATATTTACAGATATTTACAAATATGTACACACAAGTATAGACAAACACAGATAATAAACAGTTGGGTCCCGTTCATGCAGACTCCAACTAATAATCAGGTTCACACAATACCCACACTGCAGTCCCACAAATACGTTGAAAATACCCAGAATATTTAATAGCAGACATTGAAAGTTACTCAGGCCCCTTTCATGCGGGCTCCAAGCAACATATACAATGTTTTCCAAAGAGAGTAAGGCTTGCCACTAGCCATGTTCCATGTTCCTTGTTCTTGGTCCGTAAATTACAAAAAAGGTATTAATTGGCCATGACACGTAAAACACAAACCAATAACTTAATATATATGATATAGATATATACATATATTTACAAATATGCATACACAATTTTTGACAAACACAGATAATAAACGTACACCTGCAAAACACAGAAATGGCCAACAACCTTTTTTTTAGTCTCCGTAAAAATTGATTAATTTGGTCAGTTTTCTACGGACTACTTTGCCTTCTTTAATCTTATCCGTCTGCCGCCTTGCTATATGATTTAATCTGACTTTGCAGTACAAGGCAGAAGCCATCTTTACCAGAACATGGACATGGTTAGCTTCAACACACATGTCAAACATGTGGTTGTGCAGCTGTGGGAAGAGATTTTTCTCAGAACACTCAGAAAGCACCTGGTGGACAATTGCCGCTGTTGTTCCTCTTCCCTGTGGAGCCTTTCCTTCATTGGCATTTAGAAGCGGCTGAAAACATCTTTCGGTAACTTGACACACTGAAGTGATGCCTGGTGATGGTTTCTGTAGGCCACCTCTGTTCTTCAAAGTTACAAATGGATGCACAGAGTCAGCTGATGTCAGTGCATGTGAGCAAGGCATGCAGGTGACCTTCTGTTCTATCTTTTTGACAATGAAGCCTACAATGTATGAGATCGCTGCTTCTTTGTACTCAGATAGATGGTTAACATCAGGAAGGTTAGCAAGTGTGTCATCCTCAGTCACAATCTCTTCCACCGGCTCAATACCCAACCTGCGTGCCATGTTGATATTTGCTGGTGTTGAGTCAAGGATGGTTGTGTTGTCACGAAGAAGACAGTTACCTGTGCCTTTTTTCACCTGGTGCCTTACAAGGAGACGCTTGTATGCCCCTCGGAACTGCCTGACATTGGGGTTGTTGTTGTAACCTCCACGCGCTCTGATTGCAGAGAAAAACAGCTCCAAATGATCCTGACTTGTAGGTCAGAAGGTATCGACAGGGGGCAGCTGGCTACTCTACCAGGTCTTCGTAGATGCCAATAACACTTCTCCCACAAGCAATGAAACCACAGATGGGTGTTTTCTTCTGTGTGGCATGTAAAGGAACAAGTTTGTTGTCCTTTCCTTTCATTTTAAGCCCACGGAGAAGGGACTCAGCTTCTAATAGAATACCTATGGCACGGTGTTTAATTGCTGGCTTGATGGGTGCTTTGTGTCCTCTTCCGAGTGGGTTTCGGCTGTTAAGGACGTCAAAGGCTGCATCAATTGTGCGCAGGAACTGAACTGTGGCTGCACTTCCAGTAAACTGAGGATACTTAAGCTCCTTTTCTGAATATTCAAGGGCATCTGCCACACTGCTGCTAAATAGTTGGGCTGCAAGTTTGACCTTCATTTTCTGATTTCTTCACTGGATGTGGGCTATTTTTAGTTTGTTGCCAAGACGCAAGCCCTCCTTCTTCTGCAGCTTGTGGAGCTCCTCGATGTACTTCCACATTATCTGCTGGCCATCTTCTCTTACCAGAGACCCCAACTGTTGAGAAGACATTTCGAAGAAGCTTGAGCATATGACATGGATCCAGGATCACATAGATCTTTTGTGTGTGATCCTCACGATGGAGAAAAAATGATCTCATGTCAAAAATGTCCAATTTGGCACCAAGCTCCCTGATCATGGCAAAGTTTTGGGAGGGTCCATCGCATGTCAAAGAGATAACCCTTACTCCAATTGCATGAAGCCTAACAAGGCTCTCTCGGATGAGGTTTGCTCTCTCGGTTCCAGTCATGCTGTTTATGAGGAAGTAAGCAATGGGGATCTTCCAAGACTCGTTGATTGCAACAACCATAAGGACCAATGCTTGGGTTGCAATCACATTTTCAATTTCTCCAGAGCCAATGTCAACATACCCATGAATTTGGTCCCCCCCAAACTCAGTTTGCTTATGGATGTACATTTCATCCATCATTAATGAGCAAACTGTGTCTTTCCCGGCTTCTCTCCTTTCAGCAACATGACTTTTTAAAGCTGTGAATGCAGCAACAGTAAATCCAGGATCTGCCGAGACTACTGTACCATTTTCGAATGGTCTGAGGATGAGGCAAAGACAAGTGAAACTTCTCTCTGACATAGTCATAGGCCTTTGGAGAGTAGAAGTGCAATGTGGTGGCAAATTGCTTCATGTTTTCAGAAAACACTGACTTCTTCTTTTTTTGTATTCTCTCAAAGACATCTCGGGGAACCTCATCAAGACCATCAAGAAGAGTGGCACAGTCAGTTGAAATAAGGAGTTTCTTCTGAAGTACTTTTACAACACCTGCCAAGGAAGAAACTCGTGCCGTCAGTCTCCTTGTCTGCTGGGCCTTCAACCTCAGTTTTTTGCGAGCTGCGCATAGCTTAACCTCAACGTGGGAATGTTTCCTTTTCAGTGTTTTTGGAGACTCAGAAATAACGTAGCAGTGATCACTCAGAGAGCTGCTAGCCAGCTGTGTTGTAATGGTGTAAGAGTGAACAGAGGCGGAGTCTGCCTGTTTTCCAATTTGTTTTGTTTGTTGGCTGCTGCTACCCAAACCAACATCCTCACAAGCATTGACTGTTGGAATATCATTATGCTCGACATTTTGAACAACAAAGGCTTCTTCAGGTGTGTCTTGTATCATAATGATATTGCTCTGATCGGCAGCAAGACTGTTTTCACCACTACCATGGTCTACATCTGCAACCTCCTCCTCATTGCTATTAACAGTCCAACTAGGAGTGTCACTTACCTCGTCATTGCTACTCACCCTGCTTTTCCGTCTAGGCTGTTGTTCTTTGCCATTGGTGAAATAGAAAATGGTGGGCACTGCAGTGTTTTTCAGGCATCTCCTTCCCTAATAAAAATAATAAACAAAAACTTTTAAAATAACTGTTTGAGGTCTGTAGATATTCAACTTTCTTTTGAATAATGTTGTTTTAAATGTAAGAGTGCATTATAAAAGACAATAGAGAATCAACAACAATTGACACCTACAAATTGAACCATCAAAGTTATTTAATAAAAAAAAAGGATCTGTACCCATGAGTCCGTGCTGAAGTGATGACTCTCAAAGTGTTCACTGCACAGGCGAGAACAAACTTTGGGGGTCCATTTATTTCTCCGGATGTTCAGCACCCACTGGTCCAGCCTGTCTGGATCATCTAAAGGAAACCTTTATACAAAAATACATGAGAAGTTATATGTTAGGTGTGTAGGGTTACAGAATGCTTAACAAGCAAAACATAGAACTTAAATTAGTGATGCAATGCTGAAATGTAAAAATGTGACCGTCAAAAAGTGTTTTCCCCCTTAGTTTGGTGTTCGCGGTACAATTTGAACGGTCCTGTTTTAACTGCGATTACATTAACACAAAAACCATCACCACATTTAATTTAACACTCTTTGTAATTGTGGGGGGATGGGCACATAAGAGCGGGAAATATATCAAATTGTTCTGTGTGTGTGTTTGTGTGTGGCAGGTGTGATTCACATGGGGGGATGGGCACATAATGGGGGGGGGGGGGGGGGGGGGAACCTTTATATGCTTTATATACATTCTATGGGGGAAACACATCTAGTGTGTGTGGGGGTTTTTGTGTGTGTGTTTTGTTTTATCTGATCTGGACGGTTAGTAATTCCTTTTCTTTATGGCGGTGACTAAATCATCCATAATTGGATTGTTCAAATGTGTACTGTGAAGGATATCATAAAGCCTTAATGCAATCAAATGTAAAACATGATTGATGAAAGTAGTAAATCGGTCAGATTTGACCCGAAGACAACAGGAGGGTTAATGCCATATTCACTTAGTAACGAACAACTTTTACAAATATTTCTATATAGTCTGTGTTGGTAAATGTCATCTAGGTTGCACATTTCCTGCTGAAATACATGCATAACAAGTCACTGCGTGGCACTTTGGTTTTTGATAAAACAGTGTAGTTCCACTATATAAACATTACATTCATAATCAAACGAGACAATCTGCAAGATAATTAGCTATTTGGTATTATTCTTAATGCTTGTCATTCACACGTTAATAAAATAAAATAAGTACCGATACATAGCAGAATAATTGTGGCGGTGTTCAGCTTAATAAACCTTGCTCAACATAATTTATTTAGCTAATACTACAGCGGGCTACAGGTGAACCAAGTCCGCGTTTCGATGCATTCCTTGATCTCCAGTTATAACGCCGGACTCTGCCGCTGGCCGAAGCTAACGGAGCCCCAGGGGGCTAGCTACGGCCGCCGGGACCTATGGCCAGGACGCGCTAGCGAGCTAGCCCCCTGCAGCCCTGTTAGCTTCGGCGGCGTGGACTCCGGCGGCCCTACTGGGGTAATTGGGTCCTCTTTTCACATTTGCTCCCGTTTAGCATTATGGGCGTCATAGCCATATAGTATAAAAGTCTTACCCAAGGCTGAATCATAAACTAAACTGTATATATGTATAAAGGGTTACGTCCTTAGCTGACAAATAAGCTACATAACAAGCTAAGCTAACAAGCACACAAACACCTGCTAACGGGGTTAACATGTATAATATTATCATTTTACTCACCGAAAAAAGCTGAAAGTAGACTTCTTGGAAGTTCTGTTAGTACATTCAAGCGCACAGCACGACATTTTAATTATCTGGTATTTGTAACAATATTCCCTAACAGGCACGATCACCACGAACACAGCTAAAGGGTCAAGTACAGTAACTACAACAAACTAACGTTGTAGCCTCTATGGTTGTAGCCTAGCAGAGTGGACAAGTTGCTGTTAGCTGACAGTGAGGCACGCATCTGTCAATCAACGTGACCACGCCCTAATGTGTGCACAAACTTTAAGACCTAATATAAATAAAAGGGTCGCGTTAGAAAACAATTCACTCACAGATTCATAATCATGAAGGTGGAATCTAACTATATCGATAATAAAAATGTATGGAGCCAGGGGTAGAAACATGTTTTTTTCTGTTGTAAATTTGGGCATTTTAACTGGGGGTCTATGGAAATTGCTCCTTTCTGCAGCCATCGCCTATCGGCCAATATATGAACTGCAGTGTGTGGCACTTCCGTATTGGCTTCACGGCTCTACCCCACAGTTTGCCGCTTGGTCCCAAGCCACACTTTAAAAATCCCCTAATACCGATAATCGATGTATCATTTTCTCGCATTGCCATGGACTTAGTGGGACCGCTGGTGAAGTCTGCCAGGGGACATCAGTATATTCTTGTGATCCTACCATCCTCAGACAGACGGATTGGTAGAACGCTTTAACAAGACGTTGAAATCCATGTTAAAGAAGGTTGTTGACAAGGATGGTCGTAACTGGGACCAGCTTCTGCCCTATGTCCTGTTTTCAATCAGGGAAGTTCCACAGGCTTCAACCGGTTTCTCCCCCTTCGAGCTGCTGTACGGCCGACAGCCCAGAGGACTTCTCGACATCGCGAAGGAAGCCTGGGAGGAGCAACCAAGCCCCCATCGGAGCCTGATTGAGCATGTAGAGACGATGCAGACGCATATGAAAGATGATTGGCCCATGGTCAGAGAGCACATGGCTCAAGCCCAAGAAGCCCAGAGGAAAGTGTTTAACAGAGGTGCCCAACCTCTGTTAAACACCCACGTAAACTGTCAACGGGGGGAGACTCGCTGCGGGGAAACGGTGGACCGAGACTCCCGATCGGAGTGGGAATAATAATAATAATAATAATAATAATCCGTGCATTTTAGTTCCTGCTAATAAAGTGCTTCTCCTGGTCCCCACCACAGAACACAGATTCTTGGCAACGTGGCAAGGTCCCTATGAAGTGGCAGAGAAGGTGGGACCAGTCAATTACAGGGTACGCCAACCTGGCCGTCGCAAACCATCCCAAATATACCATGTTAACCTGTTAAAGAAATGGTATGCCCGAGTGGCACTGCTGTGTTGTGGTTCCCCGGTTGTGTCCCCCTCTTCTCCAGACCATGAGGTGGCCGAAGTTGAATACGGTCCAGGGCTGTCCAAAGCTCAGTTACAGCAAACCAAGGAACTGGTTCAGCAGACTTTGGATGTGTTCTCACTACGACCTGGACGCACAACGATGGTGGAACATCAAATCCACACAGAGCCTGGCCAAAAGGTAAAGATGCGGCCCTACCGGGTGCCGGAGGCAAGACGGGCGGCCATTGAGCAAGAAGTGCAGAAAATGCTGGCTATGGGGGTGATTGAAGAATCTCACAGTGAGTGGACCAGCCCTGTCATTCTGGTTCCTAAGCCAGACAAAACCAACAGGTTCTGTAATGATTTTAGAAAATTGAATGAAATCTCCAAGTTTGATGCGTATCCTATGCCCAGGATAGATGAGATAATTGATTGATACGTGTGCATGTTTGGGTGTTTTAACGCTCCCGTAATATACCTAATCTTGTTGTCCTTTTCATTACAGAGCTGGGAAGATGGTGTATTGATTAGATTCTGATCCGTGCAAGTCCAATTTTGACTGACTTTAGTTCTACTGTTAATGTTAATTTGACTTCAACCCATAAGTAATTATTTAAATTAACTCAAAATTTCACATGATGATGGATTAGTGTTCCACATTTTTCCCACTAATTTGTTTTACAATTGGGCCAAAGGTAAAGAGAGACATTGATGACCTTGTGTCCCTTTTGTTGGTACGTGGTTCCATTTGTCTATGGCCTTGGACGGCTTCACTGAAAGTCACCCAGTTCTACCCAGTTCTAAAGTCCGGCTGAGTGCAGTCACGGAGATGCTATGGCTGCTCTACATGACATTAATGGTCTGGTCCGAGAATGGACACCATTTCCTGCTCCCAGAGAGAATGACACTCCTCAAACTGAACATACATCCGTTGATACTGTCTCACATGGGTCTGCTCCCCGCCACCGAGCCATGAACTGAAAGCTTGACATCTGCTTTGAACACTTGGAAGCCTCCCTTTCACACCAGTACCAACCCTTGGGTCAGTCAGATGAGACTAACGGCTTCACTTAGGGCATTTGGTTCAGATACATGACTCTCGTTACCACAGGGTGGGTTGTTTTTTTAAGGCTATTCATACTGATATGCAGAGGATGCCTGTAAGTTGGCTAGCTGGTAAAAGCCCCTACTATTTTTAAAATAGGCCTGATGTCAGGGGCCTCTTAATGTCTAATTCTACATGTATTCACAATATATAGACAATATTTCCACCTGGTAGAACTAAAGGCTGGACGAAACTCAGGCTACAATACAACCATTCTGTTCTGCTCTAACGATTCAATTGATAGATTCTATATCAAAACAATTAGCTTTTATTGTTTCCGATGATAACGTCACCTTAAAGAGCCTGTGACACGAGTTTCCCCCATCATCCAAACCCATCAATTTGAGTAAATATTGTCCCCTTGAAAACTGTTACTGAACTGATTTTGGATATTTGTACTTTGATTAATTAATCTGCCCTTCAATGTTGACCATTTTCTGGATCTTCTCGGGGATTCTTCAAGTCCCGCCAAATTACGTGTGACGTCATTGCGGGCACAGCGCTCCAGCTGCACCGTTCAGGATCCCAGCATCTGCATGTAAACGCACGATGGCGCACACAGCAGCAAGCTCAGACAGCGATGACAGTTTAATTTTGAACGTGTCTGAGAGCTCATATGAGGCTGAAGGATCGGTTTATGTTGTATCTGTTAGAAGTTTAGGAATTAGGTGCGTCAATATGGGCGATCATACGGTCATGTAGCCAGTGGTGGAATGGGACTAAAAATCTTCCCGGGACTCTCGACCGGCCCACTTGGGTACCGCTAGTAAATTGTCAACGGGGGGAGTGGGAGAGGTCAGAGGCGCCGGGTGCTGTAGGCTAAGCCTTCCCAAATATTTGTGTCACTGCATCCTGGTAAAATACAAATAAAATGTATGATGTCTGTGTCTTTGACATTAGCGCTGCTAGCCACCTGTGCCCTGTACTACGAAGCCAGTTCAACATACCCTGGATATGTTTGAGTAACAAACTAACTAACAACAACAAACTAACAAACGAGATCTCATAAAGCGGTCCTACGACGCTGGTTATCAACTCGGTAAATCAAGCCAGGGTTTCTCTCACCAGCTGAGAGTGTGTTCACGTCTAAGACACAGTGGATCTGACTTTAATTATATTTGACTCGAGTGTTTCGTCAACAATGAGTTGCTTAAAATAATACTTCTGCATACAGTATGTGACACTGTAAGTGTTGCACGGCCAAATACGGCTGGAGAAGCTGACTCAGATAAGGAAATATATGATATATTATGATATTATATGATCGATGATCTGATTGATGGGATAATATGAATGATAAGTGCGACACGTCGACGTCTTCTCTACATACGGCAGTTTAAACTGTATTTCCTAATCCTGTAATATGACTTGAGAGATTTAAACTCCGCACACTGAGCTGATCTCTTTTCTATAGACGCCGGAGGCGGGCAGCGTCAGGTAAAACAAGTTATTAAGCCTTCCCAAACCTGAGCCTCACGCGCCGCCTATGGGAGATGTGATAGTGACTTATCCGACCGGCCCACTTCGGTACCGGCCCATCGGGATTCGTCCCGATGGCCAGTCCGCCACTGCACCCAGCCCACGTAAACTGTCAACGGGGGGAGACTCGCTGCGGGGAAACGGTGGACCGAGACTCCCGATCGGAGTGGGAATAATAATAATAATAATAATCCGTGCATTTTATCCATTAATTTCCCAACATTGTGGTAAAAAACCACACGTCTAATCCACGTTGGTGTACTACAACTACAAAAAGCATCGGTTTGTTTTCTCATCAGGAAATGCAAACCGGCTCAAACAAACGATTTTTAATCATCATCCTCACGATCATTTAATGTATCATATGTTCGCCGAATTGACATGAAAGCACTAATGAATGTAGTTTCATCCACTTGAGTTTACAACTACAAAAATAATCGATCACATCCGACGGGAGGAAATTCAGCAGCTCTCACTACTGATTTTTAATCATCATCTTCACCACGATCATTTATGTTTATGTTCGCCGAATTGACATGAAAGCACTGACAAATATGAATATACTGTAGTCAACTTCATTAAAACATTATTAACGTGCCTAAACTCAGTAATTCACCATTTCTACGCATAACAACACACTTTGTCTGTGTTTGGCTCTCTCGCCGTACAGTGAAGCGTTCCCGCATTGACGTCACTTCCGGCTTCCCCCAAAACCTCAAAATGAGTCGAAGGAATTTCCCCGCGATGATCGAAATTATTGATATTTATCGGAACGGTTATCGCAACTTCTTTTTTAAACTGACGGTTCGAGATGACTAGTAGCCGAATATTTCATTGCACAACAGTTGTTGGGATGCTGTCACAGGCTCTTTAAGTGGAGGAATGCAAACCTGTTTTTAAATGTAAGGTTTTGGTTTTGTTTGACATTTCTCAGTAATGACACCCTCAGACAACCACTATCATTCATGTTATGCCATCAGTAGTGACTCAGATGTTAAGGGGGATGAAGCTTTTAATTATTGTTATGTTTTTGAAAACTGTTTTTTTTCTTCTCTGTTCTGGCTGCTATCTCAGTGAGTTTGTGTCCTACAGTGATGATACTTATAACAAATAATCTGTGGAGTATCAGCTTTCAGCTGGAGGAACTGGAAAAATACCAATGAAACAAATCAGACAAGGTAACGAAAATAAAACACTACCATGACAATTCCAGATAATATACACATATCTCCATCAAGACTAGACACTTTTGCATATACAGAGCATAAAGCACAGGACATGGAAAATGACATTGATCCGGAAAACAATTTACTGAATGTTACAGCCGCTGCCTTCCTGGGACTATGTGTGTGTGTGTGTGTGTGTGTGTGTGTGTGTGTGTGTGTGTGTGTGTGTGTGTGTGTGTGTGTGTGGTGTGTGTGTGTGTGTGTGTGTGTGTGTGTGTGTGTGTGTGTGTGTGTGTGTGTGTGTGTGTGTGTGTGTGTGTGTGTGTGTGTGTGTGTGTGCATGAGCTGCACAGTTCTCCTGATACAATTGGCTCTCCCGCCCTCGCAACGTCTGAAACGGTGATTGGAGTGACGTCACCCGGGGGAGGAGTACAAAGGACGGGGACGAAAATCATTCTGGAGGCTCTGTGTTGTAGACAGATGCCTCTAGCCTCTTGTCCCTGATCACCGTTAGATTCCGTGTCTCCTTGCGATCATAAACGATGTGTTGGATGTGCAGCTAGGATAAGTAATAAAGGAGCTAGGAGTGATTTTCGGTGCAGTAATAGGTTAGCATTTTTCGCTTGGGGCTAATTCAGAGGCTCACTGTTAAAAGATCAGTTAAATGAGTTTTTTCCCGTTATATGGATATAAAATATTCATAGTTTATTAAATATTAAGGTTCCTTAGACGTTGTTTCCTGCAAATGACGCGATTTCGCATCATTTGCAGGAAACAGAGTTTATTACCTGCAAATGACGTTAGGATAACAGAGTATGTTTTTATATTTTATTTTTTTATAAAGTAATAAATGATTTTTACAGTGAAAAAGTTCAAATGGAACTGATGGTTCCCAAATTACCCAGAGGTGAGTCCGCCTGGACTTTATTTTTCTAAATCTGTCTAAAAAGGTCAAATTTCACTTTCAGTACTTATTATAGTTTGGATTCCTAAAGCTTTTAGTCTACTAACCCATCATTCAAAGGTGGTTTTCACTATAAGTAATGTTTTTTTTTTAGGCGGACATTAGAATTTACATGTTTTACTATGTTCCATCTGAATTTATTTTAAAATATAAACATCTATATTGATTCTGACACTCCTACATCCAACTCACAGATGTAACCTTGCTTTGAGAGAAAAGATTATTAATTTACCCCTTTTAGAAGTGAATATATAGTCTTTGTTGTGTTAGTGGCATCTTCGAGCCTGAAACCTGAAAAACAGGCTCACGGCTTAAGAGGTTAACTGACACCGAAGTGTACGGTGGCCCAACGTCCACGAGACCGAAGTCTACGGGGACCCACAGTCCACGAGACCGAAGGCTACGGGGACCCACAGTCCACACCTGACATCGCAGGGTATACATTTTACACAGACACATTTGAGCACGGGCCTGGGATTAGATACCTGCATGCAGGAGAATGTAGCCCGTGACAGGTAGATGCAGCGTGAGACGAGACATTATTCCCTGTGGGCGGGGGCCCGCGGACAAGGACAGGAATGCAGTTTGAAATCCGATACCATAATGAGACATGTATACGTGTTATGAACCGCCACCAGTTATATGCATAGATACCATAGTTAGGGTCTGAGAGATCTTTGGGAATTAGATTAGATTAGATGGACCTTTATTAATCCCCGTGGGGAAATTCAGCAGTAGGAAGCAGCAACAGGGTAAGCGTGAAAAAAAAACAGGACAGTAAAGATTCACACAGGTCAAAATAGAAATAGGATCAATAATAAAGCAAAATGGTAATGACAAGATAACTGAGAGCATATATACACATTTGGTCATCCGAGCTATGAGGTACTAAAAGTTAAAGTGACAAGTGAAAAGTAGGATGTATCTAAATATTTATCTACTAATAATAATAATAATATAATATAATGTATTACTGTGGGTTGTGCAGACAGTATTTATTTTGTTTACATTATTGCCCCCTTGTTGTGCAGCCTGATGGCTACGGGCACAAAGGACTGTCCGAGGCGCTTGGTGCGCTGTTTTGGAGCGATGAGTCTGTGGCTGAATGTACTCCTCATCTTCACTAGCTCTGCATGGAGTGGGTGGGAGGGGTTCTCCAGGATGCTGTCAAGCTTCTTCCTCGTCCTCCCCTCCGCCACCTCCTCCAGATTGTTCAGTTTTACTCTGACTACAGAGCTAGCCTTCCTTACAAGCTTGTTCAGCCTGACAGTGTCCCTAGCGTGTGTGTTTCCACCCCAGCACGCCACGGCAAAGAAGAGCACACTGGCCACCACAGACTGGTAGAACGTCTGCAGCAGCCTCGTGCACACGTTGAATGACCTGAGCCTCCTCAGGAAGAACAGCTTGCTCTGTCCCTTCCTGAGGAGAGCATCAGTGTTGTCTGTCCAGTCCAGTTTATTGTTCAGCTGCACTCCCAGGAACTTGTAGCTGCTCACCACCTCTACCTCCTTCCCCTTGATGGTGATGGGGGTCCGAGGTCTCTTCCTGCTCCGCCTGAAGTCCACCACCAGCTCCTTAGTCTTGCTGATGTTGAGCTGGAGTTGATTGTCGTCACACCAGCCTACAAAGTTCTCCACCAGGGTCCCGTACTCCTCCTCATCGTCATCTGTGATGTAGCTGACGATGGGAGGAGTCGTCCGAGAACTTTAGTAGGTGGCATGAGCCGGAGTTGAAGCGGAAGTCGGAGGTGTAGAGGGTGAACAAAAATGGTGACAGCACAGTTCCCTGGGGGGCTCCGGTGTTGCTCAGCAGCACATCAGACACGCTGCCCTGCAGTCTGACATACTGAGGTCTGTTGGTGAGGTAGTCTGTGATCCAGGCCACCATGCTGTGATCCACCTGCATCACTGACAGCTTCTCACCTAGCAGGTGTGGCTGGATAGTATTGAAGGCGCTGGAGAAGTCGAAGAACAGGATTCTTAGTGAGGTGTGCGGTTCCTCCAGCTGTGTGTAGGCTCTATGGAGCATGTAGATGATGGCGTCCTCCACATCAATGTTCTCCTGGTAGGCAAACTGTAGAGGGTCCATGGAGTCACACACGAGGGGTTTGAGGTGCTGCAGAATCAATCTCTCAAAGATTTTCATGACGTGTGAGGTCAGAGCAACAGGCCTGTAGTCTCCTGGAGTGCTGGGGCGTGTCTTTTTGGGCACCGGGACAATGCAAGACGTCTTCCAGATGTCCGGCACCCTCATCAGCTTCAGGGAGAGACTGAAGAGGTGTTGAAGAACGCCTGCTAGTTGTCCAGCACACGCCTTGAGCACTCTGGGGTTGGTGTTGTCAGGCCCCCTTGCCTTCCTCACGTTGATCTTTGACAGCTGATTCCTCACTTGTCCAATGGTGATTATTAGGGGTCTGAAACTGCTGGGATCGGCTGATGCCCCCCCTGGAGTGGTGTTCGGTGTGTTTGGAGAAGGAGAAGAAGAAGAAGGAGAAGGAGAAGGAGGAGGAGGAGGAGGCGGCGTGATGTTTTGGAACCCCTGCAGTCCTGTTGAGCTGGAGATGGGAAGCCAGTACGGCACTGATGTCCGGGCGAATGTAGGTTGTGAAGGCGGAGGAGGACCACCGTCCTAGTTGTTGTAGGGATGAGGTAGAGAGACCTTGATTAGCAGCGGAGGTGGCTGCACCTATCCTGAAGGAATGTCCCGAGTATGATTTAGGTGATAGGCCGGATTTAATGAGAACTTTCTTGAGGTAGAAATTGATGGGGGACATGACCCTGCGAACCACTCTCCCTGGAAGAAACCCCCAAAACCCACGGATGGGCGGCATCTGTGTAAAACCTCATTGAGTCAGAGGAACACGCGAGGTCATCGTAAAAGAAAGTAACTCCGTTCCAGTGGGCGAGCAGGAAGGACCAGAACGTAGGTCTGAGCGGCAGCCTTCGTCAAAGAAAACGCAGTCATGAAGGTTGTCGACCAGGGGGCGGGAGGTGAACGAGCGCCCCTGGGGGATGACGCGCATGGCGAAGTTGAGGTGTCCAAGAAGGGAGAGCAGCTGTTGTTTTGTGATGACTTGTTGCTCGCAGTATGACTTGGTGATGTCCCGGATGCGCTGCAATTTGTCGGAGGAGAGAGACGCCTTCATGTCTATGGAGTCGAGGATGATGCCTAAGAACTCTAAGCGTGTGTCGGGACCTAACGTTTTCTCTTTGAAGAGAGGGACACCTAACTCCTGAAAGCAATGTTTAAGCTTGGCCAGTGAGATCCCTGAGCTGTTCTGTGGCGGATCTATGAGGAGGAAGTCGTCCAGTAGGTGAAGGACGGAGGGGATTCTGACGAAGTTCAGCAGGATCCAGCAGAGCGCTTCCGAGAAGGAGTTGAAAATGCAGGGGCTGCTTCTGCACCCGAAGGTCAGGCGAACGGCGAAATAGAGTTTGGACTCCCACTTAATACCGAACAAATTCCACTGAGACGGATGAATGGCGATGATTTTGAAGGCATCGGTAATGTCCGCTTTGGAGAGCCGGGCTCCGTGCCCTGTGAACTTGATCATTTTTATTGCGATATCCACTGAGGCATAGTGAAGGGAAAACTGATCTGGAGGGATGATGCTGTTGACGCTGCAGAATGGGCCGGAACGGGGAGCGGACAGATCGAAAATCAGCCTTTTTCTTTTGAGTATTTGCGTGTGGCTATTCCGATGGGATTTGAACGGAACACTGGGAAGGGGGAGGAGCTAAAAGGACCGATTATATATCCTTTGAGAAGTTCTTTGTTGATGAACTGGGAAACTATGTTGGGTTCTTTAGCGGCTGACTGTAAGTTTCTTGCTACGAAAGTAACTGTGGGAGATGAGAGGACCCCTACCCTGAAGCCTTGGGAGAGCCCTGACGGGTGATAGTCCACGAACACGGAATCTGGGTGAGTGGATAGCGCAGCTGCTAGCTGAGGGATGTTAATGGGAGTGGAGGGGTGATGTTTCAAAATGTTTTTCCACCACAAGGTTTCTGGCGCAGAGCTACTGTGAGGTTTCGGCTGCGCCTGGGGCACACGGACTCCGGGTGTGCATCCCCGCAGAAACTGCAGATGTGAAGAAATGTACAGTAAGGGTGAGTGTAAACATTTTCGTTAAATCTAGTACAAATCTTATCTTCGTATCTACTCTGCACCTGAAGGCTTGGTCTATCGTTCTCAGCATACTGCATGTGGGAGGCTCTGGCGCGGAGAAAGGCACTGAGGGGCAGAGGGGAGCGATGTGGCCCTGCGCTCCGCAGCTGTTGCATGAAATAGCAGATTGGCCGCTGGTGGCCATCACAAGCAGCTCGATGTCCATCACTGACCAATCCAGGCGGATATTGCTATGCGCTAGGTGGAACGCTGCTTTACTTGAAAAGCTTTTGTGGTACTAGATAGAAGACGGATTTCCCGTATATCAATTGTTAATGTCTCCTATAATGGCCATGTCACGAGGGTGGCAAAGAGGAGGCAAATCCTACTTTGATTGAGCTAAGTATCGCTGGTGTTTTATTTCATTTGGTTGTTTAGCCCCTCATGCTATAATCATCTGTATTTTCTCCATTCCTGTTCATGTGTCCTCTCGCAATTATCACTGGCCCCGTGTATCTCGCAATCGATATAACCGGCCTGCTCTCGTCTATCCCACATGCTCCACTGACATCCAACATCTAGTTTCAGGTGGCCTGTGGAACTGCCAGTCAGCTGTTCCTAAGGCTGACTTCATCTCTGGCTACACTTCCCTGCAGTTTCTGGATTTCCTTGCTCTCACTGAGACCTGGATTACTCCATCCAACACATCCACCCCAGCAGCTCTCTCCACAGCATATTCCTTCTCCCATACACCCAGACCCACTGGCAGAGGAGGTGGCACTGGTCTCCTGCTCTCTCCCAATAGAGCTGTTCCCTCTTCAAGCTACCTAACTTCACTCCTTCCACCTTTGAATTCCATGCCGTCACAGTAACCCATCCTATACAATTAACCATTGTTGTTCTCTACCGTCCGCCAGGCGCCTTAGGGGACTTCTTGGAGGAATTAGATCATCTCCTCTCACACATCCCTGAAACTGGCCCTCCGGCTGTACTTCTCGGAGACTTCAACCTCCAGACAGGGAAGATAGACGAACTAACATCTCTGTTAACCGCCTTTGCTTTCTCACTGTCTCCATCCCCACCAACTCATAAAGCTGGCAATGTCCTTGATCTCATATTCTCAAGGAACTGCACTACTTCTAACCTCTCTGTAAACCCGCTCCACACATCCGATCACTTCTTCCTTTCATTCTCTCTACCCCTTTCCAAACATAACAAACTAATCTCTTCTCATCCTGCACCTGTCCGCCGTAACCTTCGTTCCCTCTCCCCCTCTACCTTTCGGATCAGTCATTAGCACCGCATGGTTTTTCATACCACTGCTACGCTGACGACACCCAATTAATTCTGTCCTTTCCCCGCTCAGAGACCCAGGTCGTCGCACGCATCTCTGCTTGTCTAGCTGACATCTCTCAGTGGATGTCTGCTCATCACCTCAAGCTCAACCTTGACAAGACTGAACTGCTTTTCCTTCCGGGAAAAGATTGTTCCACTCTTGACCTGACAATCAACATCGGCACCTCTGTTGTTTCCCCGACTCAGACTGCAAGGAATCTGGGAGTAATCCTAGATAACAACCTGTCCTTCACTGCAAACATCGCTGCTACAACCCGTTGCTGCAGATATACGCTGTACAACATCAGGAGATTCGTACTTATTTTAAGTCGCTTTGGATAAAGCGTCAGCTAAATGCAATGTAATGTAATGTACGCATCTAATTCAACTCTTCTCTCAGGATAGACGGAGCAGAGAACGTCACGGAAGATGCCAAAAAGCTTCCTTGAATTGCCCTACGCTGATGTCTCTGATAAGCCTGGGGTCTGCGGTCTTAAAGACGGCGGTGATAT
The DNA here is from genome assembly GCA_902827135.1 of Harpagifer antarcticus. Lineage (NCBI taxonomy): Eukaryota > Metazoa > Chordata > Actinopteri > Perciformes > Harpagiferidae > Harpagifer > Harpagifer antarcticus. The sequence continues at coordinate 126,308 of CADEHL010001051.1, read as the reverse complement.
TTCCTCCTGTGGCGATGGCTTTATCGCACTCCGGGGAGGACAGAATGAGGCTAAGTAGATTAACATCTTTCCCTTCAAGAATTTTCGACCTAAGCCGTGAGGAGATGTTGGCGGCTTGCGAAATAAAAGGCCTACCTGAAGGGGGGGCTGGGAGGGCCGAAGCCAGAGAATAGGGGGGAGCTACTCCTGGAATGTGTGGAACACCCTGACCCGGCAACCCCGGCGGGACTGAGGCAGCAAGCGCTGCTCTGAGTGCAGCAGAAGATGACGCTCCTGTACCGGAGTCTTCCCAAGGCCTGGAGGCGAGCATCGATAGCTCTCATGGAGCTAGCCAGGAATTGCAGGGCACCGGCCACGCTACTTTCCATGGGGGGGGTGTTAGTGCCACTTCCGGCCTGGCGAGCCTGGGAAGGGGTTGATTTTGGAGGCGGACGGGATCATGGAGGGCTCGACTTCCTGCCCTTTTTTACTCCGCGGCTGCGGCCGCGTCCTCGTGCTGGTCTCTCTGGGGAGCTGCCTGGGGCTGCCTGCCCCGGACTGGGGAGCTGTGCTGGAGAACCTGGTCCGAGAGCTCTCGGAGCTGGGAGAGAGTGAGGCCTGAGGCTGTGGGGATGCCCTGCTGCAGGAGCCGGGCGATGAGGAAGTCTGCCTCTGGTGATGAGCCCGCTGTGGGGAGCCGAACCGGGATCGAAGAATTCCATACCAGGTTCGTGATCCGAATTGTCCGAGTTGGACATCTTGAGCTGTTTTTCTCACGAGGAGGAGTCTTGTAGTACTACTACTGCGTGTGGTCACCTGAAATGACAACTGACAGGGAGGAAGAGCAGGCATTAAAGGCCCTGTCACACTGTCCCGAAATTGACTCCCGATGGACACACGAATATGGAATTGTGAATTTCGCACGAAGATGGCCCCGAACTTGGTCATCGGCCAAGCAACAGCCGAAGCAACAGCCGAAGCAAGTACGATGCCTACAGAAGGCCACACGATGGCACCCGAACCACCACGAAGGCGACAGTGACCTCCCGATGGTATAAAAGCTTCAGCCGTGTGGGAAATCAAATTCTTGATCGGAGATTATTGGGAGCAGAACACAAGGTAAATTCTACGTTAACATGCCACCCAAGGCAGGGAGAGGCAGACGGAATAAGCTGGCTGTTAAATACACTCAGAGAGGAACCAGAGGAATCTCAAAGAACACAGCACTGAGTCTGCAACCAGAGAGAGAAAGGGGAGGAAATGCAAGAAAGTCGGGCCAACTAAAACTCCAGAGCGTCCCCCAGAGGGTTCCAGGTCTCCTCAGCAGTCCGAAGAGTCTCGGCCAGCATCACCTTCTCCTCGTCGTAACAGACATCCCGAATCCTCGGAGGATGAAGGTAAATATTTCTAACTATTTTTGGTATGGATGGGGGCAGGCTTCGAGTATAAACTGTGCTCTATGGGGAGTCTGCTGCTGCGTGTGAGTGTGTGTGGGTACGCACGCGCACACCCACACACACGCAGCAGCAGCAGCAGCCCTCTCTCTACTTGCTAGAAACTTAAATATGAAAAGGTTCAACTACACACACACACACTAGGGGTGTAACGGTTCACAGAAGTCACGGTTCGGTTCGTACCTCGGTTTGGGGGTCACGGTTCGGTACGGTTCGGTACAACAAGAAAAAGCAAAAAAAAGTCCCAAATGCATAATTCCAGGTTTGTTGTTATTTATTTTGAACAGTAGTGCAAGTTTCAGTATAAAAAAAGGAACTCTAACATTTTGAATAATTAATTGTATTACACAGTTAAAAACAAACCACAAACAGCACCACACACTCAGATGGCCAGATGATCTATAATGGCTGATGTCAAACAAAAAGGTTTCATCAAGCTGTAAAACTAAAAAGAATGTCTTGAAAATATTACAAAATAAATATAAGAAAGTGTTTCAAGAGCGCAAAGTCGTTGAAAAACATATGCCAAAAGCTTCCGTTATTTATTTTGGTCTCTCTCTCTCATGTCTATTGGCTTCTTAAAAACAGCGGGGATCAGCTGTTGAACTGCTGTTGTCTTTTGCCGGGCTCCGGCAAATCTGGGTGATGCCTTCTGATATGATTTAGCATGTTTGGCGTGTGTTACCATTAGCATACCGCACCACTGTAGAACAACGCCGACACACCGTCCTCGTCCGATCCACCACTCACGCACTTCATCGTTATTGTAGTCCACAGGGAACCCGAAATGTTCCCACACAGCTGATTTAAAAGAAGCAGGTGGGTTCTAGCTCCCATGTGTTATCTGAACTCGCAAAACTAACTTTTCTTCTTCTGGTATTTTGTTCGTTTTGTTGTTGTTTCTTCTTGTTCTTCATTTGTTGTTTAAGGGCGGCTGGCAAACAGCTTTTAGGCGCAATGCCGCCCCCTGGATTATAAATAGTGTAGTGGATACTGCCCTGAATAACAGACTTTTTTCCCACTCGTAAAAAAAGGTGTATTCGCCGTGTGACTGCATGCACCGAACCGTGACGTCCAAACCGTGACGGTACGGGACGAATACGGATACCGTTACACCCCTAACACACACACATCATCGGCATAGATTGCGTAATAATGTATTGCGCATCTTCGAGGTGCAGTGCAGGCATATTGTCATTCAAGAGATGCGTAGTTCTTTTGGAAAGCATGTTTTTCTTTTAGCCCATTTACCTCGTTAACGTAAAAAATACTCATTACATTGACACATGCATTATTTGTGATTAAAATAATGGTTGTTGGTAATGTATTAGCGACCCCCACAGATGTATAGTTTCACTGCGTCTGTGGGAGCTCAGACCCTCCTTATGTGAGCTCCGCTCCCATTGGCTCCTACATAAGTCGAACCCTGGATGGGGGGCAAGAGGGGTAATTGATTTTGTTATTATTCTCATACATTGTTGTCCTGCATGTACTTAATTTGTTTTTAATTTGGTATCTTTTCAGATGAGTCAGCCTCCCCCGCCCTCCCTGCAGGCAAGTCCAAGCCTGAAGTGGGCAAGGGCGACAAAGGGAAAGGCAAGGCCCAGAAGGAGAACCCACCCCCTGGTGTATCATACAGCTTCACAGAGGCGCAGCAGGAGGCAACGCTTGCTGGGTGAAGAGTAAGAAGCTACTGTATCACATGAAGGACAAACAGTACAAAGAGAAGGCATTAAAGAGGCACCTATGGGAGGGAAAGGCTGCGGAGTACAGGTTGGATTGTAAGTAGAAAAAAATGTACATTTCAATTACTTTCAAATATTTGAAATCTATTTCAGATAATTGACATACATTGCTGCCAATGAACATTTCAATGATTGGACTAATTATTTGTTCTGATTTCTGTCGTTGCAGATCATTCAATTCTGAAATGGTATCAAACACAGAGGACTCGATTCTCAAAGCTGCGGGAGGGCCAACCCAAGAAGAAATCCCAGAAGAGGTCTGGTGATGGTCTGTCGAGCATGATGAGGAAGACCCCATCCTTGCTGAGGAGGCCAGTGAGAATGACAGTGACCGTGACAAGTTCATCCGCCGGGTTTTTGGGTTTCTGAAGCCACACATCAGACGTCACAACAAGGAAATACCAGCTCGTGTGAGTATATCATTGAAATTAAATTAAAACGGAACTTTGTCGAAAATGTTCAATTTCCCACATTTTTGTTTCCAAATATAACTTTCAAATGTACTTATGTTTGTTTTCTATTTTTTCTTTGCAGTTTAAGGACAAGTTGGCCCTGGCTGAGACGGGTGAGCTGGCTGGGAGTGACGACAGTTTTGCAGACAAATCCAGGGAGCCCAACAAGAAGTACACTGGCTACCCTACACGAGATCTCCTTCTCGCGTTCATAGCCATCTGCAAAGGCTACAGCCTCTAGGGCGAGGGGACCTTTTCTTAGCCCCCGCTTTCCAAGTGTGATCTGCAGGCGAGCAGGGAACAGAAGAGCCGGTCTGAGGCCTAGGTTGTACAGCTTTGACATGTTGTCTCGGTATTTCGCCCCGCTGTTCGAGAACCTCCTATTGTGAAGTCTTCGTAGATCTGCACTGGTGTCCCACGGTAGCGGAGATCCCCTCGTCTCTTGCGAGCCTCCCGGACAATCAGGTCCTTGACTTGGTAGCGATGCAGCCGCAATATCACAGGTCGCGGTCTCGCCCCTGGCTGCGGCCTAGCAGCCGGCGCTCTGTGTGCATGGTCCAGCTCGGGAGGGGATTGGAGAGTTTCATTGCCTAGCAGCTCGCACCGACCAAAAGTTCAGAAAAAAAGGTTGTAGGCCGGGGTCCCTCAATAGACTCAGGAAGTCCAATGATTCTAATGTTATATCTGCGGCTCCGACCTTCCAGATCTGCGGTCTTCGCTGCTAGCTTAGCATTGCTATCTGCTAATACCGCACATTTCTCCTCGAGTATACGGAGTCGCTGATCTTGCAGATTGGCATTGGTCTCCAGAGAGTCTATTTTTCCCCATGTTCTGCTACTGTGGTCTGCGTTTGGTTCAGTCAGCTTCGCCTCCAGTACCGCAAAGTCAGCTGAAATGCTAGCTCTGTGCTCCCTCTGTGCTAGCTCTGAGCTAGCTCTGTGCTCTTCAAGCAGGCTAATTATGCTAGCCATGTCCGCGCCAGCAACTTCACTAGCAATTTCGGTCTTTTTTGCCTGTTTCGTCTCCGTTTTCAACGCAGGTTTCGGCATCACATCGGCTTGTTCTGATTTATAGTATAAATTATGTTCACACAATACGGGTTGAACTCAACTTCGGTGGTTTTAAATTAAATGTAGAAAGTAAGGTCGTGGAGAACGAGACAACGCAGCCCTCACATGTTCGTCCAACCGGAAGTCCAATTTGATCATTTTACAACAAACACTATATGCTCTTTTTAGGTTTTGAATAAGATTGTAATCCTGAGTTTCCCTATTATTAAAAAAAGTAAAACTAATCTGATTACATCTTTTCCTATGTAACTAAGGATTACACTTTCCTTTTTTTCTATACGATCTTGATTCGTGTTAGATGTAATCCATTACTGCCTAAGCCAATAAAAGTCTTTCTTCTGGGCTGTGTCTTCCTGGTCGTATGTACTTATTGTAAGTCGCTTTGGACAAAAGCGTCAGCTAAATGCAATGTAATGTAATGTAAAAAGTCATAACTTTGGAAAATTGTCTTAATTTATAAGTTATGCCTTCAATCTCTTTCACGTGGAGAAGACATCACATTGACCGAGGCGTTGCAACTTCCCTGAAGCGTCCTACATGAAAGAAAGATCACATGTTAAAAATGTGTGCACAAACTATTCAGTATGACCCGTCTTAGTTTAAAGCCCACTCACCACGACAAGGTGCAGGTCAGGAATGGGAACATATAAACGGGACAAAAATGCAAAATAAACTGAAAAGCATGGACACAGGACATGGACAAACAAAAAATAAAAGAGACAAACACACAACAAAGTCTGCACACAATGCTAAAAACTAGTGCAGAAGGGTCAAGAAGAAAAAACAGGTTAAGGCAGTTGTCAAAGTCTTGAAAGATAGAGCTGAGATAAATGTTCGATAAAAATTGAATGGGAACGTGAATTTGATGAACAATCAAAAAGAGGTAAACAATGAACAAAAGAACACTGATACATTCCAAAAGTATGTTTTTACAGTTATAAACGACCTATATCAGAAAATATATAATACCACATGCCAAAAGTTACTTAGCCTTCGTCAAAACAGCAATCGAAGAAAGAAATATGTTTTTTATAAAAGTTTTACATTTTATAGATATATATATTTTTTTTTTTAAATTTGCATTGAACTGATCCTTAACTTGGACAAACACATCAAGAAACCATAGCATACAAATGAATATTTGAATAAGCATATGTTTAACAAATCAATATGAGATTAGGCCCCGTTCATGCAGACTCTAAGACATATTGAACAGTTTTCCATATGCTTACTCGTTTGGCAATGAACAGTTGTTTAACTTTGACACACAACTTATGAAACTATCTACAAAAACATGAATATGGAGGAGGTTGCAAATGTGGTTTATGGATCACAGATCAATATAAACTTAGGCCCCGTTCATGCAGACTCTAAGATATACTGAACAGTTGAGGTAGGCAATATGTTAAGGCTCTTTGAACAATTTAGTATGATACATTCCGATGGTTATGTCTTTGAGTAGCATCCCGGCTTGGATTTTTGAGAGTATTTTACAGTGGGGCCCCGTTCATGAAGACTCCAAACTGATAATGCAAATAAACCTGCAACACTGCAAACAACAAACCAATAATTTAATATATATTATATAGATGTATAATTATATTTACAGATATTTACAAATATGTACACACAAGTATAGACAAACACAGATAATAAACAGTTGGGTCCCGTTCATGCAGACTCCAACTAATAATCAGGTTCACACAATACCCACACTGCAGTCCCACAAATACGTTGAAAATACCCAGAATATTTAATAGCAGACATTGAAAGTTACTCAGGCCCCTTTCATGCGGCTCCAAGCAACATATACAATGTTTTCCAAAGAGAGTAAGGCTTGCCACTAGCCATGTTCCATGTTCCTTGTTCTTGGTCCGTAAATTACAAAAAAGGTATTAATTGGCCATGACACGTAAAACACAAACCAATAACTTAATATATATGATATAGATATATACATATATTTACAAATATGCATACACAATTTTTGACAAACACAGATAATAAACGTACACCTGCAAAACACAGAAATGGCCAACAACCTTTTTTTTAGTCTCCGTAAAAATTGATTAATTTGGTCAGTTTTCTACGGACTACTTTGCCTTCTTTAATCTTATCCGTCTGCCGCCTTGCTATATGATTTAATCTGACTTGCAGTACAAGGCAGAAGCCATCTTTACCAGAACATGGACATGGTTAGCTTCAACACACATGTCAAACATGTGGTTGTGCAGCTGTGGGAAGAGATTTTTCTCAGAACACTCAGAAAGCACCTGGTGGACAATTGCCGCTGTTGTTCTCTTCCCTGTGGAGGCTTTCCTTCATTGGCATTTAGAAGCGGCTGAAAAACATCTTTCGGTAACTTGACACACTGAAGTGATGCCTGGTGATGGTTTCTGTAGGCCACCTCTGTTCTTCAAAGTTACAAATGGATGCACAGAGTCAGCTGATGTCAGTGCATGTGAGCAAGGCATGCAGGTGACCTTCTGTTCTATCTTTTTGACAATGAAGCCTACAATGTATGAGATCGCTGCTTCTTTGTACTCAGATAGATGGTTAACATCAGGAAGGTTAGCAAGTGTGTCATCCTCAGTCACAATCTCTTCCACCGGCTCAATACCCAACCTGCGTGCCATGTTGATATTTGCTGGTGTTGAGTCAAGGATGGTTGTGTTGTCACGAAGAAGACAGTTACCTGTGCCTTTTTTCACCTGGTGCCCTTACAAGGAGACGCTTGTATGCCCCTCGGAACTGCCTGACATTGGGGTTGTTGTTGTAACCTCCACGCGCTCTGATTGCAGAGAAAAACAGCTCCAAATGATCCTGACTTGTAGGTCAGAAGGTATCGACAGGGGGCAGCTGGCTACTCTACCAGGTCTTCGTAGATGCCAATAACACTTCTCCCACAAGCAATGAAACCACAGATGGGTGTTTTCTTCTGTGTGGCATGTAAAGGAACAAGTTTGTTTGTCCTTTCCTTTCATTTTAAGCCCACGGAGAAGGGACTCAGCTTCTAATAGAATACCTATGGCACGGTGGTTTAATTGCTGGCTTGATGGGTGCTTTGTGTCCTCTTCCGAGTGGGTTTCGGCTGTTAAGGACGTCAAAAGGCTGCATCAATTGTGCGCAGGAACTGAACTGTGGCTGCACTTCCAGTAAACTGAGGATACTTAAGCTCCTTTTCTGAATATTCAAGGGCATCTGCCACACTGCTGCTAAATAGTTTGGGCTGCAAGTTTGACCTTCATTTTCTGATTTCTTCACTGGATGTGGGCTATTTTTAGTTTGTTGCCAAGACGCAAGCCCTCCTTCTTCTGCAGCTTGTGGAGCTCCTCGATGTACTTCCACATTATCTGCTGGCCATCTTCTCTTACCAGAGACCCCAACTGTTGAGAAGACATTTCGAAGAAGCTTGGAGCATATGACATGGATCCAGGATCACATAGATCTTTTGTGTTGTGATCCTCACGATGGAGAAAAATGATCTCATGTCAAAAATGTCCAATTTGGCACCAAGCTCCCTGATCATGGAAAAGTTTTGGGAGGGTCCATCGCATGTCAAAGAGATAACCCTTACTCCAATTGCATGAAGCCTAACAAGGCTCCTCTCGGATGAGGTTTGCTCTCTCGGTTCCAGTCATGCTGTTTATGAGGAAGTAAGCAATGGGATCTTCCAAGACTCGTTGATTGCAACAACCATAAGGACCAATGCTTGGGTTGCAATCACATTTTCAATTTCTTCCAGAGCCAATGTCAACATACCCATGAATTTGGTCCCCCCCAAACTCAGTTTGCTTATGGATGTACATTTCATCCATCATTAATGAGCAAACTGTGTCTTTCCCGGCTTCTCTCCTTTCAGCAACATGACTTTTAAAGCTGTGAATGCAGCAACAGTAAATCCAGGATCTGCCGAGACTACTGTACCATTTTCGAATGGTCTGAGGATGAGGCAAAGACAAGTGAAACTTCTCTCTGACATAGTCATAGGCCTTTGGAGAGTAGAAGTGCAATGTGGTGGCAAATTGCTTCATGTTTTCAGAAACACTGACTTCTTCTTTTTTTGTATTCTCTCAAAGACATCTCGGGGAACCTCATCAAGACCATCAAGAAGAGTGGCACAGTCAGTTGAAATAAGGAGTTTCTTCTGAAGTACTTTTACAACACCTGCCAAGGAAGAAACTCGTGCCGTCAGTCTCCTTGTCTGCTGGGCCTTCAACCTCAGTTTTTGCGAGCTGCGCATAGCTTAACCTCAACGTGGGAATGTTCCTTTTCAGTGTTTTTGGAGACTCAGAAATAACGTAGCAGTGATCACTCAGAGAGCTGCTAGCCAGCTGTGTTGTAATGGTGTAAGAGTGAACAGAGGCGGAGTCTGCCTGTTTTCCAATTTGTTTTGTTTGTTGGCTGCTGCTACCCAAACCAACATCCTCACAAGCATTGACTGTTGGAATATCATTATGCTCGACATTTTGAACAACAAAGGCTTCTTCAGGTGTGTCTTGTATCATAATGATATTGCTCTGATCGCAGCAAGAACTGTTTTCACCACTACCATGGTCTACATCTGCAACCTCCTCCTCATTGCTATTAACAGTCCAACTAGGAGTGTCACTTACCTCGTCATTGCTACTCACCCTGCTTTTCCGTCTAGGCTGTTGTTCTTTGCCATTGGTGAAATAGAAAATGGTGGGCACTGCAGTGTTTTTCAGGCATCTCCTTCCTAATAAAAATAATAAACAAAAACTTTTAAAATAACTGTTTGAGGTCTGTAGATATTCAACTTTCTTTTGAATAATGTTGTTTTAAATGTAAGAGTGCATTATAAAAGACAATAGAGAATCAACAACAATTGACACCTACAAATTGAACCATCAAAGTTATTTAATAAAAAAAAAGGATCTGTACCCATGAGTCCGTGCTGAAGTGATGACTCTCAAAGTGTTCACTGCACAGGCGAGAACAAACTTTGGGGGTCCATTTATTTCTCCGGATGTTCAGCACCCACTGGTCCAGCCTGTCTGGATCATCTAAAGGAAACCTTTATACAAAATACATGAGAAGTTATATGTTAGGTTGTGTAGGGTTACAGAATGCTTAAACAAGCAAAACATAGAACTTAAATTAGTGATGCAATGCTGAAATGTAAAAATGTGACCGTCAAAAAGTGTTTTCCCCCTTAGTTTGGTGTTCGCGGTACAATTTGAACGGTCCTGTTTTAACTGCGATACATTAACACAAAAACCATCACCCACATTTAATTTAACACTCTTTGTAATTGTGGGGGGATGGGCACATAAGAGCGGGAAATATATCCAAATTGTTCTGTGGTGTGTTTGTGTGTGGCAGGTGTGATTCACATGGGGGGATGGGCACATAATGGGGGGGGGGGGGGGGGGGGGGGGTGGGGGGGGAACCTTTATATGCTTTATATACATTCTATGGGGGAAACACATCTAGTGTGTGTGGGGGTTTTGTGTGTGTGTTTTGTTTTATCTGATCTGGACGGTTAGTAATTCCTTTTCTTTATGGCGGTGACTAAATCATCCATAATTGGATTGTTCAAATGTGTACTGTGAAGGATATCATAAAGCCTTAATGCAATCAAATGTAAAACATGATTGATGAAAGTAGTAAATCGGTCAGATTTGACCCGAAGACAACAGGAGGGTTAATGCCATATTCACTTAGTAACGAACAACTTTTACAAATATTTCTATATAGTCTGTGTTGGTAAATGTCATCTAGGTTGCACATTTCCTGCTGAAATACATGCATAACAAGTCACTGCGTGGCACTTTGGTTTTTGATAAAACAGTGTAGTTCCACTATATAAACATTACATTCATAATCAAACGAGACAATCTGCAAGATAATTAGCTATTTGGTATTATTCTTAATGCTTGTCATTCACACGTTAATAAAATAAAATAAGTACCGATACATAGCAGAATAATTGTGGCGGTGTTCAGCTTAATAAACCTTGCTCAACATAATTTATTTAGCTAATACTACAAGCGGGCTACAGGTGAACCAAGTCCGCGTTTCGATGCATTCCTTGATCTCCAGTTATAACGCCGGACTCTGCCGCTGGCCGAAGCTAACGGAGCCCCAGGGGGCTAGCTACGGCCGCCGGGACCTATGGCCAGGACGCGCTAGCGAGCTAGCCCCCTGCAGCCCTGTTAGCTTCGGCGGCGTGGACTCCGGCGGCCCTACTGGGGTAATTGGGTCCTCTTTTCACATTTGCTCCCGTTTAGCATTATGGGCGTCATAGCCATATAGTATAAAAGTCTTACCCAAGGCTGAATCATAAACTAAACTGTATATATGTATAAAGGGTTACGTCCTTAGCTGACAAATAAGCTACATAACAAGCTAAGCTAACAAGCACACAAACACCTGCTAACGGGGTTAACATGTATAATATTATCATTTTACTCACCGAAAAAAGCTGAAAGTAGACTTCTTGGAAGTTCTGTTAGTACATTCAAGCGCACAGCACGACATTTTAATTATCTGGTATTTGTAACAATATTCCCTAACAGGCACGATCACCACGAACACAGCTAAAGGGTCAAGTACAGTAACTACAACAAACTAACGTTGTAGCCTCTATGGTTGTAGCCTAGCAGAGTGGACAAGTTGCTGTTAGCTGACAGTGAGGCACGCATCTGTCAATCAACGTGACCACGCCCTAATGTGTGCACAAACTTTAAGACCTAATATAAATAAAAGGGTCGCGTTAGAAAACAATTCACTCACAGATTCATAATCATGAAGGTGGAATCTAACTATATCGATAATAAAAATGTATGGAGCCAGGGGTAGAAACATGTTTTTTTCTGTTGTAAATTTGGGCATTTTAACTGGGGGTCTATGGAAATTGCTCCTTTCTGCAGCCATCGCCTATCGGCCAATATATGAACTGCAGTGTGTGGCACTTCCGTATTGGCTTCACGGCTCTACCCCACAGTTTGCCGCTTGGGTCCCAAGCCACACTTTAAAAAATCCCCTAATACCGATAATCGATGTATCATTTTCTCGCATTGCCATGGACTTAGTGGGACCGCTGGTGAAGTCTGCCAGGGGACATCAGTATATTCTTGTGATCCTACCATCCTCAGACAGACGGATTGGTAGAACGCTTTAACAAGACGTTGAAATCCATGTTAAAGAAGGTTGTTGACAAGGATGGTCGTAACTGGGACCAGCTTCTGCCCTATGTCCTGATTCAATCAGGGAAGTTCCACAGGCTTCAACCGGTTTCTCCCCCTTCGAGCTGCTGTACGGCCGACAGCCCAGAGGACTTCTCGACATCGCGAAGGAAGCCTGGGAGGAGCAACCAAGCCCCCATCGGAGCCTGATTGAGCATGTAGAGACGATGCAGACGCATATGAAAGATGATTGGCCCATGGTCAGAGAGCACATGGCTCAAGCCCAAGAAGCCCAGAGGAAAGTGTTTAACAGAGGTGCCCAACCTCTGTTAAACACCCACGTAAACTGTCAACGGGGGGAGACTCGCTGCGGGGAAACGGTGGACCGAGACTCCCGATCGGAGTGGGAATAATAATAATAATAATAATAATAATCCGTGCATTTTAGTTCCTGCTAATAAAGTGCTTCTCCTGGTCCCCACCACAGAACACAGATTCTTGGCAACGTGGCAAGGTCCCTATGAAGTGGCAGAGAAGGTGGGACCAGTCAATTACAGGGTACGCCAACCTGGCCGTCGCAAACCATCCCAAATATACCATGTTAACCTGTTAAAGAAATGGTATGCCCGAGTGGCACTGCTGTGTTGTGGTTCCCCGGTTGTGTCCCCCTCTTCTCCAGACCATGAGGTGGCCGAAGTTGAATACGGTCCAGGGCTGTCCAAAGCTCAGTTACAGCAAACCAAGGAACTGGTTCAGCAGACTTTGGATGTGTTCTCACTACGACCTGGACGCACAACGATGGTGGAACATCAAATCCACACAGAGCCTGGCCAAAAGGTAAAGATGCGGCCCTACCGGGTGCCGGAGGCAAGACGGGCGGCCATTGAGCAAGAAGTGCAGAAAATGCTGGCTATGGGGGTGATTGAAGAATCTCACAGTGAGTGGACCAGCCCTGTCATTCTGGTTCCTAAGCCAGACAAAAACCAACAGGTTCTGTAATGATTTTAGAAAATTGAATGAAATCTCCAAGTTTGATGCGTATCCTATGCCCAGGATAGATGAGATAATTGATTGATACGTGTGCATGTTTGGGTGTTTTAACGCTCCCGTAATATACCTAATCTTGTTGTCCTTTTCATTACAGAGCTGGGAAGATGGTGTATTGATTAGATTCTGATCCGTGCAAGTCCAATTTTGACTGACTTTAGTTCTACTGTTAATGTTAATTTGACTTCAACCCATAAGTAATTATTTAAATTAACTCAAAATTTCACATGATGATGGATTAGTGTTCCACATTTTTCCCACTAATTTGTTTTACAATTGGGCCAAAGGTAAAGAGAGACATTGATGACCTTGTGTCCCTTTTGTTGGTACGTGGTTCCATTTTGTCTATGGCCTTGGACGGCTTCACTGAAAGTCACCCAGTTCTACCCAGTTCTAAAGTCCGGCTGAGTGCAGTCACGGAGATGCTATGGCTGCTCTACATGACATTAATGGTCTGGTCCGAGAATGGACACCATTTCCTGCTCCCAGAGAGAATGACACTCCTCAAACTGAACATTACATCCGTTGATACTGTCTCACATGGGTCTGCTCCCCGCCACCGAGCCATGAACTGAAAGCTTGACATCTGCTTTGAACACTTGGAAGCCTCCCTTTCACACCAGTACCAACCCTTGGGTCAGTCAGATGAGACTAACGGCTTCACTTAGGGCATTTGGTTCAGATACATGACTCTCGTTACCACAGGGTGGGTTGTTTTTTTAAGGCTATTCATACTGATATGCAGAGGATGCCTGTAAGTTGGCTAGCTGGTAAAAGCCCCTACTATTTTTAAAATAGGCCTGATGTCAGGGGCCTCTTAATGTCTAATTCTACATGTATTCACAATATATAGACAATATTTCCACCTGGTAGAACTAAAGGCTGGACGAAACTCAGGCTACAATACAACCATTCTGTTCTGCTCTAACGATTCAATTGATAGATTCTATATCAAAACAATTAGCTTTTATTGTTTCCGATGATAACGTCACCTTAAAGAGCCTGTGACACGAGTTTCCCCCATCATCCAAACCCATCAATTTGAGTAAATATTGTCCCCTTGAAAACTGTTACTGAACTGATTTTGGATATTTGTACTTTGATTAATTAATCTGCCCTTCAATGTTGACCATTTTCTGGATCTTCTCGGGGATTCTTCAAGTCCCGCCAAATTACGTGTGACGTCATTGCGGGCACAGCGCTCCAGCTGCACCGTTCAGGATCCCAGCATCTGCATGTAAACGCACGATGGCGCACACAGCAGCAAGCTCAGACAGCGATGACAGTTTAATTTTGAACGTGTCTGAGAGCTCATATGAGGCTGAAGGATCGGTTTATGTTGTATCTGTTAGAAGTTTAGGAATTAGGTGCGTCAATATGGGCGATCATACGGTCATGTAGCCAGTGGTGGAATGGGACTAAAAATCTTCCCGGGACTCTCGACCGGCCCACTTGGGTACCGCTAGTAAATTGTCAACGGGGGGAGTGGGAGAGGTCAGAGGCGCCGGGTGCTGTAGGCTAAGCCTTCCCAAATATTTGTGTCACTGCATCCTGGTAAAATACAAATAAAATGTATGATGTCTGTGTCTTTGACATTAGCGCTGCTAGCCACCTGTGCCCTGTACTACGAAGCCAGTTCAACATACCCTGGATATGTTTGAGTAACAAACTAACTAACAACAACAAACTAACAAACGAGATCTCATAAAGCGGTCCTACGACGCTGGTTATCAACTCGGTAAATCAAGCCAGGGTTTCTCTCACCAGCTGAGAGTGTGTTCACGTCTAAGACACAGTGGATCTGACTTTAATTATATTTGACTCGAGTGTTTCGTCAACAATGAGTTGCTTAAATAATACTTCTGCATACAGTATGTGACACTGTAAGTGTTGCACGGCCAAATACGGCTGGAGAAGCTGACTCAGATAAGGAAATATATGATATATTATGATATTATATGATCGATGATCTGATTGATGGGATAATATGAATGATAAGTGCGACACGTCGACGTCTTCTCTACATACGGCAGTTTAAACTGTATTTCCTAATCCTGTAATATGACTTGAGAGATTTAAACTCCGCACACTGAGCTGATCTCTTTTCTATAGACGCCGGAGGCGGGCAGCGTCAGGTAAAACAAGTTATTAAGCCTTCCCAAACCTGAGCCTCACGCGCCGCCTATGGGAGATGTGATAGTGACTTATCCGACCGGCCCACTTCGGTACCGGCCCATCGGGATTCGTCCCGATGGCCAGTCCGCCACTGCACCCAGCCCACGTAAACTGTCAACGGGGGGAGACTCGCTGCGGGGAAACGGTGGACCGAGACTCCCGATCGGAGTGGGAATAATAATAATAATAATAATCCGTGCATTTTATCCATTAATTTCCCAACATTGTGGTAAAAAACCACACGTCTAATCCACGTTGGTGTACTACAACTACAAAAAGCATCGGTTTGTTTTCTCATCAGGAAATGCAAACCGGCTCAAACAAACGATTTTTAATCATCATCCTCACGATCATTTAATGTATCATATGTTCGCCGAATTGACATGAAAGCACTAATGAATGTAGTTTCATCCACTTGAGTTTACAACTACAAAAATAATCGATCACATCCGACGGGAGGAAATTCAGCAGCTCTCACTACTGATTTTTAATCATCATCTTCACCACGATCATTTATGTTTATGTTCGCCGAATTGACATGAAAGCACTGACAAATATGAATATACTGTAGTCAACTTCATTAAAACATTATTAACGTGCCTAAACTCAGTAATTCACCATTTCTACGCATAACAACACACTTTGTCTGTGTTTGGCTCTCTCGCCGTACAGTGAAGCGTTCCCGCATTGACGTCACTTCCGGCTTCCCCCAAAACCTCAAAATGAGTCGAAGGAATTTCCCCGCGATGATCGAAATTATTGATATTTATCGGAACGGTATCGCAACTTCTTTTTTAAACTGACGGTTCGAGATGACTAGTAGCCGAATATTTCATTGCACAACAGTTGTTGGGATGCTGTCACAGGCTCTTTAAGTGGAGGAATGCAAACCTGTTTTTAAATGTAAGGTTTTGGTTTTGTTTGACATTTCTCAGTAATGACACCCTCAGACATCCACTATCATTCATGTTATGCCATCAGTAGTGACTCAGATGTTAAGGGGGATGAAGCTTTTAATTATTGTTATGTTTTTGAAAACTGTTTTTTTTCTTCTCTGTTCTGGCTGCTATCTCAGTGAGTTTGTGTCCTACAGTGATGATACTTATAACAAAATAATCTGTGGAGTATCAGCTTTCAGCTGGAGGAACTGGAAAAATACCAATGAAACAAATCAGACAAGGTAACGAAAATAAAACACTACCATGACAATTCCAGATAATATACACATATCTCCATCAAGACTAGACACTTTTGCATATACAGAGCATAAAGCACAGGACATGGAAAATGACATTGATCCGGAAAACAATTTACTGAATGTTACAGCCGCTGCCTTCCTGGGACTATGTGTGTGTGTGTGTGTGTGTGTGTGTGTGTGTGTGTGTGTGTGTGTGTGTGTGTGTGTGTGTGTGTGTGTGTGTGTGTGTGTGTGTGTGTGTGTGTGTGTGTGTGTGTGTGTGTGTGTGTGTGTGTGTGTGTGTGTGTGTGTGTGTGTGTGTGCATGAGCTGCACAGTTCTCCTGATACAATTGGCTCTCCCGCCCTCGCAACGTCTGAAACGGTGATTGGAGTGACGTCACCCGGGGGAGGAGTACAAAGGACGGGGACGAAAATCATTCTGGAGGCTCTGTGTTGTAGACAGATGCCTCTAGCCTCTTGTCCCTGATCACCGTTAGATTCCGTGTCTCCTTGCGATCATAAACGATGTGTTGGATGTGCAGCTAGGATAAGTAATAAAGGAGCTAGGAGTGATTTTCGGTGCAGTAATAGGTTAGCATTTTTCGCTTGGGGCTAATTCAGAGGCTCACTGTTAAAAGATCAGTTAAATGAGTTTTTTCCCGTTATATGGATATAAAATATTCATAGTTTATTAAATATTAAGGTTCCTTAGACGTTGTTTCCTGCAAATGACGCGATTTCGCATCATTTGCAGGAAACAGAGTTTATTACCTGCAAATGACGTTAGGATAACAGAGTATGTTTTTATATTTTATTTTTTTATAAAGTAATAAAATGATTTTTACAGTGAAAAAGTTCAAATGGAACTGATGGTTCCCAAATTACCCAGAGGTGAGTCCGCCTGGACTTTATTTTTCTAAATCTGTCTAAAAAGGTCAAATTTCACTTTCAGTACTTATTATAGTTTGGATTCCTAAAGCTTTTAGTCTACTAACCCATCATTCAAAGGTGGTTTTCACTATAAGTAATGTTTTTTTTTTAGGCGGACATTAGAATTTACATGTTTTTACTATGTTCCATCTGAATTTATTTTAAAATATAAACATCTATATTGATTCTGACACTCCTACATCCAACTCACAGATGTAACCTTGCTTTGAGAGAAAAGATTATTAATTTACCCCTTTTAGAAGTGAATATATAGTCTTTGTTGTGTTAGTGGCATCTTCGAGCCTGAAACCTGAAAAACAGGCTCACGGCTTAAGAGGTTAACTGACACCGAAGTGTACGGTGGCCCAACGTCCACGAGACCGAAGTCTACGGGGACCCACAGTCCACGAGACCGAAGGCTACGGGGACCCACAGTCCACACCTGACATCGCAGGGTATACATTTTACACAGACACATTTGAGCACGGGCCTGGGATTAGATACCTGCATGCAGGAGAATGTAGCCCGTGACAGGTAGATGCAGCGTGAGACGAGACATTATTCCCTGTGGGCGGGGGCCCGCGGACAAGGACAGGAATGCAGTTTGAAATCCGATACCATAATGAGACATGTATACGTGTTATGAACCGCCACCAGTTATATGCATAGATACCATAGTTAGGGTCTGAGAGATCTTTGGGAATTAGATTAGATTAGATGGACCTTTATTAATCCCCGTGGGGAAATTCAGCAGTAGGAAGCAGCAACAGGGTAAGCGTGAAAAAAAAACAGGACAGTAAAGATTCACACAGGTCAAAATAGAAATAGGATCAATAATAAAGCAAAATGGTAATGACAAGATAACTGAGAGCATATATACACATTTGGTCATCCGAGCTATGAGGTACTAAAAGTTAAAGTGACAAGTGAAAAGTAGGATGTATCTAAATATTTATCTACTAATAATAATAATAATATAATATAATTTATTACTGTGGGTTGTGCAGACAGTATTTATTTTGTTTACATTATTGCCCCCTTGTTGTGCAGCCTGATGGCTACGGGCACAAAGGACTGTCCGAGGCGCTTGGTGCGCTGTTTTGGAGCGATGAGTCTGTGGCTGAATGTACTCCTCATCTTCACTAGCTCTGCATGGAGTGGGTGGGAGGGGTTCTCCAGGATGCTGTCAAGCTTCTTCCTCGTCCTCCCCTCCGCCACCTCCTCCAGATTGTTCAGTTTTACTCTGACTACAGAGCTAGCCTTCCTTACAAGCTTGTTCAGCCTGACAGTGTCCCTAGCGTGTGTGTTTCCACCCCAGCACGCCATGGCAAAGAAGAGCACACTGGCCACCACAGACTGGTAGAACGTCTGCAGCAGCCTCGTGCACACGTTGAATGACCTGAGCCTCCTCAGGAAGAACAGCTTGCTCTGTCCCTTCCTGAGGAGAGCATCAGTGTTGTCTGTCCAGTCCAGTTTATTGTTCAGCTGCACTCCCAGGAACTTGTAGCTGCTCACCACCTCTACCTCCTTCCCCTTGATGGTGATGGGGGTCCGAGGTCTCTTCCTGCTCCGCCTGAAGTCCACCACCAGCTCCTTAGTCTTGCTGATGTTGAGCTGGAGTTGATTGTCGTCACACCAGCCTACAAAGTTCTCCACCAGGGTCCCGTACTCCTCCTCATCGTCATCTGTGATGTAGCTGACGATGGGAGGAGTCGTCCGAGAACTTTAGTAGGTGGCATGAGCCGGAGTTGAAGCGGAAGTCGGAGGTGTAGAGGGTGAACAAAAATGGTGACAGCACAGTTCCCTGGGGGGCTCCGGTGTTGCTCAGCAGCACATCAGACACGCTGCCCTGCAGTCTGACATACTGAGGTCTGTTGGTGAGGTAGTCTGTGATCCAGGCCACCATGCTGTGATCCACCTGCATCACTGACAGCTTCTCACCTAGCAGGTGTGGCTGGATAGTATTGAAGGCGCTGGAGAAGTCGAAGAACAGGATTCTTAGTGAGGTGTGCGGTTCCTCCAGCTGTGTGTAGGCTCTATGGAGCATGTAGATGATGGCGTCCTCCACATCAATGTTCTCCTGGTAGGCAAACTGTAGAGGGTCCATGGAGTCACACACGAGGGGTTTGAGGTGCTGCAGAATCAATCTCTCAAAGATTTTCATGACGTGTGAGGTCAGAGCAACAGGCCTGTAGTCTCCTGGAGTGCTGGGGCGTGTCTTTTTGGGCACCGGGACAATGCAAGACGTCTTCCAGATGTCCGGCACCCTCATCAGCTTCAGGGAGAGACTGAAGAGGTGTTGAAGAACGCCTGCTAGTTGTCCAGCACACGCCTTGAGCACTCTGGGGTTGGTGTTGTCAGGCCCCCTTGCCTTCCTCACGTTGATCTTTGACAGCTGATTCCTCACTTGTCCAATGGTGATTATTAGGGGTCTGAAACTGCTGGGATCGGCTGATGCCCCCCCTGGAGTGGTGTTCGGTGTGTTTGGAGAAGGAGAAGAAGAAGAAGGAGAAGGAGAAGGAGGAGGAGGAGGAGGCGGCGTGATGTTTTGGAACCCCTGCAGTCCTGTTGAGCTGGAGATGGGAAGCCAGTACGGCACTGATGTCCGGGCGAATGTAGGTTGTGAAGGCGGAGGAGGACCACCGTCCTAGTTGTTGTAGGGATGAGGTAGAGAGACCTTGATTAGCAGCGGAGGTGGCTGCACCTATCCTGAAGGAATGTCCCGAGTATGATTTAGGTGATAGGCCGGATTTAATGAGAACTTTCTTGAGGTAGAAATTGATGGGGGACATGACCCTGCGAACCACTCTCCCTGGAAGAAACCCCCAAAACCCACGGATGGGGCGGCATCTGTGTAAAACCTCATTGAGTCAGAGGAACACGCGAGGTCATCGTAAAAGAAAGTAACTCCGTTCCAGTGGGCGAGCAGGAAGGACCAGAACGTAGGTCTGAGCGGCAGCCTTCGTCAAAGAAAACGCAGTCATGAAGGTTGTCGACCAGGGGGCGGGAGGTGAACGAGCGCCCCTGGGGGATGACGCGCATGGCGAAGTTGAGGTGTCCAAGAAGGGAGAGCAGCTGTTGTTTTGTGATGACTTGTTGCTCGCAGTATGACTTGGTGATGTCCCGGATGCGCTGCAATTTGTCGGAGGAGAGAGACGCCTTCATGTCTATGGAGTCGAGGATGATGCCTAAGAACTCTAAGCGTGTGTCGGGACCTAACGTTTTCTCTTTGAAGAGAGGGACACCTAACTCCTGAAAGCAATGTTTAAGCTTGGCCAGTGAGATCCCTGAGCTGTTCTGTGGCGGATCTATGAGGAGGAAGTCGTCCAGTAGGTGAAGGACGGAGGGGATTCTGACGAAGTTCAGCAGGATCCAGCAGAGCGCTTCCGAGAAGGAGTTGAAAATGCAGGGGCTGCTTCTGCACCCGAAGGTCAGGCGAACGGCGAAATAGAGTTTGGACTCCCACTTAATACCGAACAAATTCCACTGAGACGGATGAATGGCGATGATTTTGAAGGCATCGGTAATGTCCGCTTTGGAGAGCCGGGCTCCGTGCCCTGTGAACTTGATCATTTTTATTGCGATATCCACTGAGGCATAGTGAAGGGAAAACTGATCTGGAGGGATGATGCTGTTGACGCTGCAGAATGGGCCGGAACGGGGAGCGGACAGATCGAAAATCAGCCTTTTTCTTTTGAGTATTTGCGTGTGGCTATTCCGATGGGATTTGAACGGAACACTGGGAAGGGGGAGGAGCTAAAAGGACCGATTATATATCCTTTGAGAAGTTCTTTGTTGATGAACTGGGAAACTATGTTGGGTTCTTTAGCGGCTGACTGTAAGTTTCTTGCTACGAAAGTAACTGTGGGAGATGAGAGGACCCCTACCCTGAAGCCTTGGGAGAGCCCTGACGGGTGATAGTCCACGAACACGGAATCTGGGTGAGTGGATAGCGCAGCTGCTAGCTGAGGGATGTTAATGGGAGTGGAGGGGTGATGTTTCAAAATGTTTTTCCACCACAAGGTTTCTGGCGCAGAGCTACTGTGAGGTTTCGGCTGCGCCTGGGGCACACGGACTCCGGGTGTGCATCCCCGCAGAAACTGCAGATGTGAAGAAATGTACAGTAAGGGTGAGTGTAAACATTTTCGTTAAATCTAGTACAAATCTTATCTTCGTATCTACTCTGCACCTGAAGGCTTGGTCTATCGTTCTCAGCATACTGCATGTGGGAGGCTCTGGGCGCGGAGAAAGGCACTGAGGGGCAGAGGGGAGCGATGTGGCCCTGCGCTCCGCAGCTGTTGCATGAAATAGCAGATTGGCCGCTGGTGGCCATCACAAGCAGCTCGATGTCCATCACTGACCAATCCAGGCGGATATTGCTATGCGCTAGGTGGAACGCTGCTTTACTTGAAAAGCTTTTGTGGTACTAGATAGAAGACGGATTTCCCGTATATCAATTGTTAATGTCTCCTATAATGGCCATGTCACGAGGGTGGCAAAGAGGAGGCAAATCCTACTTTGATTGAGCTAAGTATCGCTGGTGTTTTATTTCATTTGGTTGTTTAGCCCCTCATGCTATAATCATCTGTATTTTCTCCATTCCTGTTCATGTGTCCTCTCGCAATTATCACTGGCCCCGTGTATCTCGCAATCGATATAACCGGCCTGCTCTCGTCTATCCCACATGCTCCACTGACATCCAACATCTAGTTTCAGGTGGCCTGTGGAACTGCCAGTCAGCTGTTCCTAAGGCTGACTTCATCTCTGGCTACACTTCCCTGCAGTTTCTGGATTTCCTTGCTCTCACTGAGACCTGGATTACTCCATCCAACACATCCACCCCAGCAGCTCTCTCCACAGCATATTCCTTCTCCCATACACCCAGACCCACTGGCAGAGGAGGTGGCACTGGTCTCCTGCTCTCTCCCAAATAGAGCTGTTCCCTCTTCAAGCTACCTAACTTCACTCCTTCCACCTTTGAATTCCATGCCGTCACAGTAACCCATCCTATACAATTAACCATTGTTGTTCTCTACCGTCCGCCAGGCGCCTTAGGGGACTTCTTGGAGGAATTAGATCATCTCCTCTCACACATCCCTGAAACTGGCCCTCCGGCTGTACTTCTCGGAGACTTCAACCTCCAGACAGGGAAGATAGACGAACTAACATCTCTGTTAACCGCCTTTGCTTTCTCACTGTCTCCATCCCCACCAACTCATAAAGCTGGCAATGTCCTTGATCTCATATTCTCAAGGAACTGCACTACTTCTAACCTCTCTGTAAACCCGCTCCACACATCCGATCACTTCTTCCTTTCATTCTCTCTACCCCTTTCCAAACATAACAAACTAATCTCTTCTCATCCTGCACCTGTCCGCCGTAACCTTCGTTCCCTCTCCCCCTCTACCTTTCGGATCAGTCATTAGCCCGCATGGTTTTTCATACCACTGCTACGCTGACGACACCCAATTAATTCTGTCCTTTCCCCGCTCAGAGACCCAGGTCGTCGCACGCATCTCTGCTTGTCTAGCTGACATCTCTCAGTGGATGTCTGCTCATCACCTCAAGCTCAACCTTGACAAGACTGAACTGCTTTTCCTTCCGGGAAAAGATTGTTCCACTCTTGACCTGACAATCAACATCGGCACCTCTGTTGTTTCCCCGACTCAGACTGCAAGGAATCTGGGAGTAATCCTAGATAACAACCTGTCCTTCACTGCAAACATCGCTGCTACAACCCGTTGCTGCAGATATACGCTGTACAACATCAGGAAGATTCGTACTTATTTTAAGTCGCTTTGGATAAAAGCGTCAGCTAAATGCAATGTAATGTAATGTACGCATCTAATTCAACTCTTCTCTCAGGATAGACGGAGCAGAGAACGTCACGGAAGATGCCAAAAGCTTCCTTGAATTGCCCTACGCTGATGTCTCTGATAAGCCTGGGGTCTGCGGTCTTAAAGACGGCGGTGATATTTCCTCCTGTGGCGATGGCTTTATCGCACTCCGGGGAGGACAGAATGAGGCTAAGTAGATTAACATCTTTCCCTTCAAGAATTTTCGACCTAAGCCGTGAGGAGATGTTGGCGGCTTGCGAAATAAAAGGCCTACCTGAAGGGGGGGCTGGGAGGGCCGAAGCCAGAGAATAGGGGGGAGCTACTCCTGGAATGTGTGGAACACCCTGACCCGGCAACCCCGGCGGGACTGAGGCAGCAAGCGCTGCTCTGAGTGCAGCAGAAGATGACGCTCCTGTACCGGAGTCTTCCACGGCCTGGAGGCGAGCATCGATAGCTCTCATGGAGCTAGCCAGGGATTGCAGGGCACCGGCCACGCTACTTTCCATGGGGGGGGTGTTAGTGCCACTTCCGGCCTGGCGAGCCTGGGAAGGGGTTGATTTTGGAGGCGGACGGGATCCTGGAGGGCTCGACTTCCTGCCCTTTTTTACTCCGCGGCTGCGGCCGCGTCCTCGTGCTGGTCTCTCTGGGGAGCTGCCTGGGGCTGCTGCCCCGGACTGGGGAGCTGTGCTGGAGACCTGGTCCGAGAGCTCTCGGAACTGGGAGAGAGTGAGGCCTGAGGCTGTGGGGATGCCCTGCTGCAGGAGCCGGGCGATGAGGAAGTCTGCCTCTGGTGATGAGCCGCTGTGGGGAGCCGAACCGGGATCGAAGAATTCCATACCAGGTTCGTGATCCGAATTGTCCGAGTTGGACATCTTGAGCTGTTTTTCTCACGAGGAGGAGTCTTGTAGTACTACTACTGCGTGTGGTCACCTGAAATGACAACTGACAGGGAGGAAGAGCAGGCATTAAAGGCCCTGTCACACTGTCCCGAAATTGACTCCCGATGGACACACGAATATGGAATTGTGAATTTCGCACGAAGATGGCCCCGAACTTGGTCATCGGCCAAGCAACAGCCGAAGCAACAGCCGAAGCAAGTACGATGCCTACAGAAGGCCACACGATGGCACCCGAACCACCCACGAAGGCGACACGTGACCTCCCGATGGTATAAAAGCTTCAGCCGTGTGGGAAATCAAATTCTTGATCGGAGATTATTGGGAGCAGAACACAAGGTAAATTCTACGTTAACATGCCACCCAAGGCAGGGAGAGGCAGACGGAATAAGCTGGCTGTTAAATACACTCAGAAGAGGAAACCAGAGGAAACCGAGGTCCAAGAACACAGCACTGAGTCTGCAACCAGAGAGAGAAAGGGGAGGAAATGCAAGAAAGTCGGGCCAACTAAAACTCCAGAGCGTCCCCCAGAGGGTTCCAGGTCTCCTCAGCAGTCCGAAGAGTCTCGGCAGCATTCACCTTCTCCTCGTCGTAACAGACATCCCGAATCCTCGGAGGATGAAGGTAAATATTTCTAACTTATTTTTGGTATGGATGGGGGCAGGCTTCGAGTTATAAACTGTGCTCTATGGGGAGTCTGCTGCTGCGTGTGAGTGTGTGTGGGTACGCACGCGCACACCCACACACACGCAGCAGCAGCAGCAGCCCTCTCTCTACTTGCTAGAAACTTAAATATGAAAAGGTTCAACTACACACACACACACTAGGGGTGTAACGGTTCACAGAAGTCACGGTTCGGTTCGTACCTCGGTTTGGGGGTCACGGTTCGGTACGGTTCGGTACAACAAGAAAAAGCAAAAAAAAGTCCCAAATGCATAATTCCAGGTTTGTTGTTATTTATTTTGAACAGTAGTGCAAGTTTCAGTATAAAAATAAGGAACTCTAACATTTTGAATAATTAATTGTATTACACAGTTAAAAACAAACCACAAACAGCACCACACACTCAGATGGCCAGATGATCTATAATGGCTGATGTCAAACAAAAAGGTTTCATCAAGCTGTAAAACTAAAAAGAATGTCTTGAAAATATTACAAAATAAATAATAAGAAAGTGTTTCAAGAGCGCAAAGTCGTTGAAAAACATATGCCAAAAGCTTCCGTTATTTATTTTGGTCTCTCGGCTCTCATGTCTATTGGCTTCTTAAAAACAGCGGGGATCAGCTGTTGAACTGCTGTTGTCTTTTGCCGGGCTCCGGCAAATCTGGGTGATGCCTTCTGATATGATTTAGCATGTTTGGCGTGTGTTACCATTAGCATACCGCACCACTGTAGAACAACGCCGACACACCGTCCTCGTCCGATCCACCACTCACGCACTTCATCGTTATTGTAGTCCACAGGGAACCCGAAATGTTCCCACACAGCTGATTTAAAAGAAGCAGGTGGGTTCTAGCTCCCATGTGTTATCTGAACTCGCAAAACTAACTTTTCTTCTTCTGGTATTTTGTTCGTTTTGTTGTTGTTTCTTCTTGTTCTTCATTTGTTGTTTAAGGGCGGCTGGCAAACAGCTTTTAGGCGCAATGCCGCCCCCTGGATTATAAATAGTGTAGTGGATACTGCCCTGAATAACAGACTTTTTTCCCACTCGTAAAAAAAGGTGTATTCGCCGTGTGACTGCATGCACCGAACCGTGACGTCCAAACCGTGACGGTACGGGACGAATACGGATACCGTTACACCCCTAACACACACACATCATCGGCATAGATTGCGTAATAATGTATTGCGCATCTTCGAGGTGCAGTGCAGGCATATTGTCATTCAAGAGATGCGTAGTTCTTTTGGAAAGCATGTTTTTCTTTTAGCCCATTTACCTCGTTAACGTAAAAAATACTCATTACATTGACACATGCATTATTTGTGATTAAAATAATGGTTGTTGGTAATGTATTAGCGACCCCCACAGATGTATAGTTTCACTGCGTCTGTGGGAGCTCAGACCCCTCCTTATGTGAGCTCCGCTCCCATTGGCTCCTACATAAGTCGAACCCTGGATGGGGGGCAAGAGGGGTAATTGATTTTGTTATATATTCTCATACATTGTTGTCCTGCATGTACTTAATTTGTTTTTAATTTGGTATCTTTTCAGATGAGTCAGCCTCCCCCGCCCTCCCTGCAGGCAAGTCCAAGCCTGAAGTGGGCAAGGGCGACAAAGGGAAAGGCAAGGCCCAGAAGGAGAACCCACCCCCTGGTGTATCATACAGCTTCACAGAGGCGCAGCAGGAGGCAATCGCTTGCTGGGTGAAGAGTAAGAAGCTACTGTATCACATG